>CM040120.1:142659027-143259027 GCA_022559845.1 Amorphophallus konjac
AGAGATTAACTCACATCATGTCTATAACCAAAACACCATGAGTTTCTAGGCATGATAAAGAAGGATAGGATATCTACATGCATAGGTGACCATGAATAGATGAAATATATGTTTTAAGTTCTCAATTTAGGGTTAAGAGATGCATGTAATGCATGGAACTAGTAAAACATGAAATTGATGCTCTACTATGCATGAAATTCAATCAAACCAGAGGGATTATAGCCCTATCAAGTTGTTTTTGCCATTTATGAGATAACCTACCTCTTGTCTAGGCTTCAAACTTCCAGTTATGGTCGGAACACCGAACCCTAGTTCCCTTCTTCCTATGATTTTTCAGCAACTTCCTTGGGCTCTAACTCCACGACCTCTTGACCTAAAGATGTGAAATTTGGAGAGGAGTTAGTCTAAAGTATTGTAAACAAATACTTCTAAAGAACTTATCCAAGATTACACCTCCTTACCTTGATTCCTTGCGAGCCAAAAGTAAGGGTCGCACAGTTCAGAACTAGGTCCTATTTATAGGGTTTTGGCTAGGGTTTGAAGATTAGATCGATTCTAAAGTCCTTAAACTATTGAAACCTAATATCTAAGAGTCCTTAGGGTCTTTATACATTGTTCCAATTAGGTCTCTTGTGGATAGGAACATCAAGTTCCAATCTTTTTGCAAGTTCTCTCACTTACGGAATTCGCAGGCTGTGACGGTCGACCCTTGCCACGTTACAAGGCTGTGGCGGTCTTACGATAGACCGTTACAGTCATCGTATCTAGAATTTTAAATAAGTAAAACTCTTTTATCCATTATCTATTAAATTATCTTATTAAGTAGTGTTTATTTTTTTAAAAAAAAATCCGAGAATAGGCTTAATAACCTTCTAGAATATGGGCCAAACTAAATGGGCCTGGTCTTTAAATCTTCTGGATAATAATTAGATAGGCTAGGTTATCTTATTATCATATTTGGGCCTTATAATGACTTATTAACCCGTTAATCCATTTATAAATTCATTTGGCCCAAATAAATTCCAGAAAATTATTAATAAATCCAGAAATTACTATATAAATTCCGGGGCACTACACCAACACAATGCCAAATGACCTATGCAGCATAGTACCAAATGCCAAATGCCAAAGTCTGAAACCAAAATACAGACAGTACCAAATGACCTATGCAGCACAGTACCAAATGCCAAATGCCAAAGTCTGAAACCAAAATACAGACAGGTCTCTCCCCCTTTGACATCAGCAAATAGGAAGGGAGGTAGACAGAGAGTAGACTCAGAAATGATCTCCCCTTTTGCTACGACAGATATACCTTCCCCCTTCTAAAGTAATCTCCCCCTTTGACAACAACAAGGAAGAAGAATTATCAATAGGACATTAACTCAGAGAAGTTGAGGTGGAAGTATATCAACAGAGAGAAATCTGACTGACACCCTGTTTAATAGTTCAGAACTAAGCATTACAAAGCTCTGAGTCTTCAGATATATGAATCAATACAGTGTATTATTGATAGATTTCTGGTTTAAAGGTGATAAAGCTTAGAATCCATATACTTCATTCATTGGATAAGTTTGTTGTTCCTGATAATATCAATAAACCAGTATCACATTAATCATGTGAGATATGTTTAAGTGTATCTTACTCTCGAAAAATCAGTGATAGTTTTTGGGAGTGACCAAGGTATGTATTGAAGTTAAACAATATGACACATCTGAATTTTATTTGAGGAACAGTATTTTAACTATATGAACCTTGTAGTTTGCGGCACTTCATGACATAAGTGTTTTCCATTTCTTTGATGGAGCACTTAGTTTCTCAGCGTTTACAATTTTTTATCATATGTGATAGGATGCAAGGCCTGGATACAGAGGGGGGGTGAATGTATCCTGCTCCAAATATCACCCAATTAAAACTCTAATGCTCAAGTATGCGGAATTAAAAGCAGTTGATGAAATGTGCTGAAAATACTTAGAAGGAACTCAGCAAGACAACACAAATCTATTAGCCCTCACACGCTCCTAAGCTAACATCTAAAGATCGCAGTAGAGAAAATAACATATAGGGAAAAAACAAATCACAAGAGAACACCAAGATTTTTTAGGTGGTTCGGTCCAAAGACCTACGTCCACCCCTCACTCCAAACCGGAGTGAGGCTTCCACTAGATAGGCTAGAAACTGTTGTGTAGTGGACAGCGGATCTAGAGGGGAGGGGTGAATAGATCAGCCCCACTTTTCGCAATGTGGCCCTCTATATAGCTAGTTGAAATGAATTGCAGCGGAATAGAAACTAGCTTCCAAGTGCGTTATGATTTGCTTAGCAAGATAAGTAAGATATATAACAATTCGATCCTAAGCATGCACCTAGAACGAATCAATCACACAAGCAAACCACACTAGACAGGATTTTAAGGTGGTTCGGACTGAATCCTCAGCCCTACGTCCACCCCTCACCAAAACCCGGTGAGGCTTCACTTGTGCAGCGCACAGAACCACAAATCGGAAACCACCGATTGCCTTCCTACTCACCACCTGGTAGGGATGTCAACCGCAAATTGGAACAACCTCCAATTGCCTTCCTACTAACCACCGGTAGGGATGAATCACACTTTCAATGTTTAAACAATAATAAAAATGAAACAAATGTGAAGGAACTAAAACAAGAGATTGAGTTATGAGTGAAAATGAATTGGCCCTTGTATGAAATGTTGATCAGCAACAAGGCTCCTCTTGGCTTCAACTCAATCTTCTTGATTCACCCTTGATTGGATGAATGTTCTTCACGGAGTACTGTTCACGTGAACAGTACCTCTTCCTTCAATTCTTCTCTCTTGATCTTCTCTTTGAACTTCTTTGAATGAATGAAGGAGATGATGAAGCTTCCTTGAATCTTGATTGCTTCTTTAGCTTCTAGGAGTTTGAATGCTTGAAATATCACCTTGAATGAGGTGGAAAGAACTTGAATGGATGAAGATGATTTCCTTTGAAGAACTTGAATCAAACCAGCTTCCTTGGATCACTTTGATAGCCTTGCTTTGATGTAATCTTCCTTGAGGTTTGCTGGCTTTGATTTGAGCTTGATTCCCCTTTGATTGGATGAAGAACACCTTCACGAACTATTGTTCACGTGAACAGTAGCTCGTCTCCAAGCTCTCTTGCAGCCACCCTAGATCTCACAAGAAGCCCCTTGAAGCATTAGGGTTTCTAACCCATCATGTGTTAGTTTTATAACCCTTGAATGGTCCATAGATGCCCCCTAGACCAGATCCACAAATCATGGAAGATTAGGTAAGTTTTGATTAAACAAATCCATGGAAAGGGGCTAGCCACGAGGTTGATTTCGAAGTCAAACAAGGCTGCATCGGGGCTGGCGGTCGACCTAAGGCTCCTGGCGGTCGACCGCCACTGAAACACCTGCAAACGGGCGATCCCTGGGAAATCCGGTCGACCGCCATTGGCTGGCGGTCGACCGCCACTGAAAGACGTGCTGACTTGGGATCCCTGACTGGGGCGGTCGACCGCCCCTGTGCTGGCGGTCGACCGCCAGCTGGGCAGAACCCGGCCCATCCCGGGTTGGTCAGTTATCCGCGTCAGCTCCGTCGTTCAACTTCTTTAGCAGCCCAGTCATGTCCGTGGCATCTTCCTTGACTGTCTTGAAGATTTTATTATTGAGTCTTCAATCAAATTTTGTTCTGGGGGCTCCGCTCCCGGAAACCCCCGCAAGGGGCGCTGCCCCCTTGACCCCCGCGACCTGACCGCGTAGGTCGATCCGCGTGCGAGGGCGCAACATTGAGCTTTCACGTTCGCCATTTCCACTTGATTCCTTGTCCATTCATTGGCGCACCTGTCATGAACAAAAACATCACATATGTCAATCACATGAAAGTGAAAAACATCAATGACTAATAGTGTTTAGTCATTATCAAAACCAAGAATACCATAGAACTCATATGACCATAGAATGATCTCGAATGACCCAAGTGACCATATGAACTCAAATGACCATAGGGGCACAACATTCTCCCCCTTTTTGATGATGGCAACACTGTGAGTCATTATGTGATATGAATGTCTAAAATGGCACAAGTTATAACAAATGCAGATATGAATGCTATGCAATATGAATGCTAGCAGTTATGCAAGCCCCATTACATACACATATGAGATGCAAAGTGAGCAATGGATTCTCCCCCTTGGACTCTCCCTTTTGACAACGTGATAACGCTTAGATCTTACAAAGGACTCACACAAAGAATTCTCCCCCTTTGCCAACAGCAAAAAGGAGTGATAAAGGAAAATGTCTGTGAGACTAGAGCTGAAAGGAGTGAAGAGCAAGCCATTATATGCAAAACTGAAGCATGCCATAAGCAACATATATGGTTCAAAGCTAATGAATTCGAGACTAGAGCTGAAAGGAGTGAAGAGCAAGCCATTATATGCAAAACTGAAGCATGCCATAAGCAACATATATGGTTCAAAGCTAATGAATTCTGAATTCATCAACAGAGTTCGAAAAGTAGCTACATCCAAAATTTAATAGAAATGAACCAAAGGTGCATATCATGGCAGTGTTTAACCATCCCATGTCTGATATATCCATATTCAATAACGACAAAGGGAATAACACCAAAACTAGTATTGAGGCTAAACAATCATGACTAGAGCATGGAATTGTATGATTGAAGCAAGAAGTTTCATATTTTGATTTTTAATATCTTTAGTATGGGAAGGCACATGAATCATATTTTACGAGCAATCAAGTCTAGTACATGTCGCCTAGCCGTAAGAATACATGTTGTTTAGACGCCAGTATTCCTAGGTATTTAGCAAGACTGACTGTCATGCTGCAAGATGAACAGAGATAGCAAAGTCACGTCATGACATATCCAAACTCATTTCATTGATGAGAAGATATGTTTCTCAGCAATTATGTCATTGCTCTGCCTAGAGTCCAAAAGTTTTAAGACAGAGATAACAAGGGCACATCATGACATATGCATTTGTCACTTGATTTGATGACATGACATGTTTCTCCGTGCTACAATATTAGTGCTCTGTCAAATTGATTTTCAAAAAATTTCAGCTCATCAAGATGTTTAGAAGCAATACTAAGCTCTAGAGTATCATCAATATTGTCATGAATTCTGGATTTTCAGATATCAGAATAGTCATTCAAAGCATAATATGCAATCTCTAGTTAAGGGCTATTAAATCCACAGAACATAGATGATTTCAAAGGAAATATCAGAACTTTCAAGGAAATCATTAAATCTGAACCATTTTCATTGAATGAACAATTATCAAGACACATAATAGAAAGCTCTTACACCATGTGTACGTCAGTCTCATGATCTCAAATTCAGACTGTAAGCCAAGAAGTGTATATTGCAAGAGGTTAATAGAATCAACAAAAACTCCCCCTAAGGATATGCAATGGATGCGCGAAGGAGTTATGTTTGCAATCAAGTTGAACGACGAATGAGATTGACCTAGTCACTCATGAAGGTGGCAGAAATGAAATGCATGACCCAACACATGGTTGTACACTTATTAAATGCAACAGAATGAAGATGAAATATATGCATGAATGTTGCACAAGGACAACTCCCCCTTACCATATGGCCTATATGCGACATTGATGCATGGTACTTGGCGGAGGTGAAACCTCACGCATATTGAGTGCTTCGTGACAAGCATGACTTGCCCTTCCATACATCAACATTTGATATACCATGGCCATGCGAGAATGATGCTACACAAACCATACAATGCATTATGAACATGAACTCAATTCATTATTATGCAACTACATGCAATGCGACACCATATGTAAAAAGACATATTGACATATAAACAATGCATGAATGCAAAACACACAACTAATTGAACATGATTATCAATTCAAATTCTTGTTGGCCTGAGGTCGGCAAAGACCAAGCTCCCTTCTTAGTGTTGAAAACTTGTCATTACACAAGGGCTTGGTAAAGATATCAGCAATCTGATTCAATGTATCAACAAAATGTAATTCAAAGTTTTTCTTACCGACCTCATCTCTAATGAAGTGATGCCTAATCTCAATATGCTTGGTCCTAGAGTACTGGACTGGATTTTTTGCAAGGTTGATAGCACTAGTGTTATCACACAGAATCGGGACACAACCAAGATCTATCAAGTAGTCTTGGAGTTGGTGTTTAATCCACAACACTTGGGTGCCACAGTTTCCCGCAGCAACATATTCTACCTCCGCAGTTGAGAGGGCAACCGAGTGTTATTTCTTGGAGGCCCAAGAAACTAGACACCCGCCTAGAAACTGGCAATAGCCACTAGTACTCTTACGATCCAGCTTGCATCCAGCGTAATCCGCATCAGAATAAGATATAAGAGACAAATCACATGATGACGGATACCACAATCCCAAATCTTGAGTGCCGGTAAGATATCGAAGGATACGTTTGACGGCAGTCAAATGGGATTCTCTAGGACTAGCTTGAAATCTAGCACAAAGGCAAACACTAAACTGGATATCTGGTCGGGATGCAGTCAAATAAAGCAAAGAACCAATCATACCTCTATAGACCTTTGCATCCACCAATTTACCATTTTCATCCGAATCTAGTGAAGTTGAGGTGCTCATAGGAGTTGCAATGATTTTACTGTTTACCATGTCAAATCTTTTCAGCAGCTCCTTGATGTATTTGGATTGATTTATGAAGCACCCATCTTCTCCTTGGTTGACCTGTAAACCGAGAAAGAATTGAAGTTCTCCCATTAGACTCATCTCAAATTCGCTAGTCATGAGGTTAGCAAATTCCTCACACATTTCAGATTTTGTAGAACCAAACACAATATCATCAACATAAATTTGAACAATCAAGATGTTCTTACCTTGCTTCTTAGTGAAGAGTGTTTGATCTATCTTACCTCGTGTGTACCCTTTTTCAATGAGGAATGAGCTTAGCCTTTCATACCAAGCTCTTGGTGCTTGCTTAAGTCCATAAAGCGCCATGTCTAGCTTGTATACAAAATCTGCATTGTTAGAGTTCTCAAAGCCAGGGGGCTGCTCAACATAGACTTCTTCTTTGATCAAGCCATTCAAGAAAGCACTTTTAACATCCATTTGATAAAGCTTTATTCTAAGGGAGCATGCAAATGCAAGTAAAATTCTGATGGCTTCGAGTCTAGCAACTGGGGTGTAAGATTCATCAAAGTCGACCCCAAACTCTTGATTATACCCTTGAGCCACCAATCTAGCTTTGTTTCTGATTATGTTGCCTTCCTCACTTAATTTGTTCCTAAAAACCCATTTAGTGCCTATGACAGATTGTGATGATGGTCTAGGAACAAGATGCCAAACTTTATTTCTCTCAAACTAGTTTAACTCTTCTTGCATGGAATTTATCCAGTATTCATCTTTTAAAGCATCATCAATGTTTTTGGGTTCATGCTGCGAGACAAGAGCAAGTTGATCTAATTCTTCCACAATTTTAAAATGTGACCTTGTTCTAGGTGGGTCATTCAAGCTGCCAAGGACATTCTCCAAGGGATGATCCTTATGAGTTCTAATGTTTGTAGAATTGTTACCTTCTCCTGGAGCTTGATCCCTTGCATTGCTTGATTCAGCTAGGTCACCGTCTTCTTTTATTTCTTCTTGTAGAGAATCACTCTTGTCCTTCATGTTTAGGAATTCCCCATCTTCATCATTTTTCCTGCAAGAGTTATCATTGTTAGAATCATGATATTCATCAAAGAAAACATGGGGTGATTCTTCCATAGTTTGACTTTTAATGTTATAAATTCTATAAGCCCTAGATCTATCAGAATATCCAAGAAATATACCTTCATCGCTCTTGGGCTCGAATTTATCTAAATCTCTTTTGTCATTATTGTGAATGAAGCATTTTGATCCAAAAACTTTCATATGATGCAGAGAGGGCATTTTACCTTTGAGCAACTCATAGGGAGTCTTTTTGGTGTGAGACCTTACCATTGACCGGTTGATAATGTAACACGCCGTATTTACCGCTTCGGCCCAAAATTTCCTTGGAAGTTGCCGTTCGGCAAGCATTGTCCTCGCCATCTCTATGAGTGTTCGATTCCTTCTTTCAACAATCCCATTTTGCTCGGGGGTTCTTGGTGAAGAGAATCGGTGTGAAATGCCTTCTGACCTGCAAAGATTATAGAAATCAGTATTCTCAAATTCACTACCGTGATCAGATTGAATCTTGGAAATCTTAAACTCACCGTCCTGCTTTATCTTCAAATAGAGTGCCTGAAACTCATTAAAAGCATCATTTTTGTGTGTGAGGAAGAAAATCCATGTGAACCTAGAGAAATCATCCACCAAGACATATCCATATTTTCTACCACTTAAACTAGCAGTTCTGGTTGGACCAAACAAGTCCATATGAATTAGCTCAAGTGGTTTGGAAGACAAATATGAGGATCTAGCCTTGAAGGATTTTCTAGTTTGTTTACTAAGGGCACATGCATCACACAACTTGTTTTCTTGTTTAAAAGATAATTCAGGCAAACCTTTCACCATTGAATGTTTTAACAATTTATGTAGAACATTGTAGCTAGCATGTCCTAGTCTACGATGCCACAACCATGCAAGTTCAGATTTTGGTGCAGCAAGACAAAGATTTGCATGAGCAGGATCATCTAAGTCAATCATGTAGACATTGTTAACTCTTTTACCAGAAAATTTTACCTTGTCAGATTTTGGTTCAAGGATTTTACATGCATGAGAGTCAAACAATACTTTATGACCTTTATCACACAATTGACTTATGCTAAGCAAGTTGTATTTCAATCCTTCAACTAACAACACATTTTCAATGGAGTTGGAGAGGTTCTTACCTACATTACCTGTTCTAATGATTTTTCCTTTGTTGTTTCCTCCAAATGTGACGTATCCTCCTTCCTTTTCCTCCAAGAGATAAAATTTTAATTTGTCTCCCGTCATGTGTCTTGAACAGCCGCTATCAAGGTACCACCTGTTATGCATGGCTGCAAGACACTCCTGCACAAAGAATTAAGCAATGGGGTTTGAAACCCAGCAAAACTTGGGTCCCACCAACTTCTTCAAGTTTTCAAAACATGATACCATCTCTTTCGGAATCCAAACCTTTCTAGCATTCATGTTTTCTTTGCTTAATGCAGGAATTTTCTTTTCAACTTTGACATTCATTTTCTGTTTGGAGGTTCTTTGTTGAACTTTGTGAAAGTTTGAAAAGGCTTGCTTCTTAAACCATTGAGGCCGTTGGCTGGTTTTAGATTGAAAATGATTGTTTTGCCACCTAGGGGATTGGTGCACACAGAAATCACAATTACCCCACAAGTGAGGTGGTGTTTGCCTAAGTGATGGAGCACCCCAGTTATAGTGATACCTAGAAGGCTGAGCAGGTAAAGGCCAAGAATGTGTTGACCTATGCTGCTGGGAAGATTAGCCTTTCTTAGGCTTTTGGGCAGTCTTCTTGGGGATTTTGGTGATTGCCTCTTCAATCTTTTCTTTCCCTTTCTCCTTTTATTTTTGCTGGTTTTGTGTGGGAATTGTGTTCGAGGTGGAGGCTTCGAAGATGAAATGAATGTAACAGTTTTGAGCCCAATTGGCCTTTTGTTTGTTGGTTCAAAACCTAACCCTTCCTTGTTGAAGTTCATTCTAGTACCTAGCAGTGCATCTAGGTTTTCTCTTCCATCCACAAACTTTTCTAAAGATTATTGTTTATCATTCAACTCTTTTTGTAGGTTTTCGATATTTTGAAGAAGTTGAATATTGACTTGTTTGACAGCTTCATACTTTTCATTGCTCAATTTACTATCTTTTTCATAGCTTTGCATTTTGAGCTTCATGCTATCAATTTCATTTCTCAAATCCTCATTTTCAGTTTCCAAGTCAGCCATTTCTTTTCTTCCTTCCTCCAAATTTTCAATCATTTTCTTAAGATCTTCAATTTCAGTCTCAAGTATAGCATTCTTATGATTGGTTTCATGATCATGCACAAAAGAATTGATTTTCTTTTTCAATGATTTATTTTCCTTTTTGTACATGTTATATTTTTCCATCAGTTGTATATATGCTTCCTCCCAATCATCAACAGTATAATCTTCAAATGGAGAAGTTACCTCGGTTTCTTCGTCACCTTTGGCCATAAGACAAATATCTCCTCTTTCCTTGTCTGAGGAGCTGGTTTCATCATCACTTTCTTCTTCGTCGCTCCAAGTGGACACCATGGCCTTGTTCTTCTTCTTGCCCTCCCATTTGTCAGCCTTTTTAAGTCTGTCAGGACAATCAGTCTTGTAATGCCCTGGTTTATTGCAAGAGTAACAAATGATTTTGTCAGGTTTCTTGAAATTTTCAGAATTAGTTTTGAAACCATTTCTCACCTTAGATCTTCCTCTCAAGAACCTCTTACCTTCCTTTCTCAGAAAGTTTCCAAACTTACATGTAAGCATGGCCACGTCATCCTCATATCGCTCACTAGCTGAATCCTCACTTTCATCGGAGGAGTTTTGACGGCTACGTCCTGCTTTAAGAGCTAAAGACTTTTTCTTTGGTGCCTCAACCTCTTTGCTCTTAAGGTTGATCTCATAGGTCTTTAGTGACCCAATGAGTTCATCTACCTTTGTAGTGGAAAGATCTCTGGATTCTTCCACCACGGTAGCCTTCGTGTGCCATGCTGGAGTTAATGATCTGAGAATTTTTCTTACAATTTCTTGCTCTGTGTATTTCTTTCCCAAATTAGTTAAACTATTAGTAAGCACAGTCAATCGAGCATACATATCTCGAATTGACTCATCAGGCTTCATGCGAAACATTTCATATTCAGAAACTAAAATGTTGGCTTTCGTTTCTCGTACCTGAGAGGTTCCTTCGTAGATTACCTCTAACTTATCCCACATTTGTTTTGCAGATGCGCAGGTGGCCACTCTTGAGAATTCTACTGGATGGAGTGAGCATTGCATGATGTGTTTAGCATTCCAATTGACAGTGGATTGTCGTATCTGTTCTTTAGTCCACAAGTCCTCATTATCTGTAAGCTCATACGGACCTTTGCTGATCACTCGCCAAAGTTCGTAGTCTTGGGCGCGAATAAACACCTGCATGCGATGTTTCCAATAAGGATAGTTAGTTCTAGTAAAGTAAGGAGGCCTATTCACAGCATGTCCTTCGGGTAGAAAACCCTTGGACGCTGATCCACCATTTCCCTCAAGGTCGTTGGACCCCATAATGAGAGATTAGGCTCTAATACCACTTGTTGTGTAGTGGACAGCAGATCTAGAGGGGAGGGGTGAATAGATCAGCCCCACTTTTCGTAATGTGGCCCTCTATATAGCTAGTTGAAATGAATTGCAGCGGAATAGAAACTAGCTTCCAAGTGCGTTATCATTTGCTTAGCAAGATAAGCAAGATATATAACAATTCGATTCTAAGCATGCACCTAGAACGAATCAATCACACAAGCAAACCACACTAGACAGGATTTTAAGGTGGTTCGGACTGAATCCTCAGCCCTACGTCCACCCCTCACCAAAACCCGGTGAGGCTTCACTTGTGCAGCGCACAGAATCGTAAATCGGAAACCACCGATTGCCTTCCTACTCACCACATGGTAGGGATGTCAACCGCAAATTGGAACAACCTCAAATTGCCTTCCTACTAACCACCGGTAGGGATGAATCAAACTTTCAATGTTTAAACAATAATGAAAATGAAACAAATGTGAAGGAACTAAAACAAGAGATTGAGTTATGAGTGAAAATGAATTGGCCCTTGTATGAAATGTTGATCAGCAACAAAGCTCCTCTTGGCTTCAACTCAATCTTCTTGATTCACCCTTGATTGGATGAATGTTCTTCACGGAGTACTGTTCACGTGAACAGTACCTCTTCCTTCAATTCTTCTCTCTTGATCTTCTCTTTGAACTTCTTTGAATGAATGAAGGAGATGATGAAGCTACCTTGAATCTTGATTGCTTCTTTAGCTTCTAGGAGTTTGAATGCTTGAAATATCACCTTGAATGAGGTGGAAAGAACTTGAATGGATGAAGATGATTTCCTTTGAAGAACTTGAATCAAACCAGCTTCCTTGGATCACTTTGATAGCCTTGCTTTGATGTAATCTTCCTTGAGGTTTGCTGGCTTTGATTTGAGCTTGATTCCCCTTTGATTGGATGAAGAACACCTTCACGAACTACTGTTCACGTGAACAGTAGCTCGTCTCCAAGCTCTCTTGCAGCCACCCTAGATCTCACAAGAAGCCCCTTGAAGCATTAGGGTTTCTAACCCCTCATGTGTTAGTTTTATAACCCTTGAATGGTCCATAGATGCCCCCTAGACCAGATCCATAAATCATGGAAGATTAGGTAAGGTTTGATTAAACAAATCCATGGAAAGGGGCTTGCCACGAGGTTGATTTCGAAGTCAAACAAGGCTGCATCGGGGCTGGCGGTTGACCTAAGGCTCCTGGCGGTCGACCGCCACTGAAACACCTGTAAACGGGCGATCCCTGGGAAATCCGGTCGACCGCCACTGGCTGGCGGTCGACCGCCACTGAAAGACGTGCAGACTTGGGATCCCTGGCTGGGGCGGTCGATCGCCCCTGTGCTGGCGGTCGACCGCCAACTGGGCAGAACCCGGCCCATCCCGGGTTGGTCCGTTATCCTCGTCAGCTCCGTCGTTCAACTTCTTTAGCAGCCCGGTCATGTCCGTGGCATCTTCCTTGACTGTCTTGAAGATTTTATTATTGAGTCTTCAATCAAATTTTGTTCCGGGGGCTCCGCCCCCGGAAACCCGCGCAAGGGGCGCTGCCCCCTTGACCCCCGCGACCTGACCGGGCAGGTCGATCCCCGCGACCTGACCGCGCAGGTCGATCTGCGTGCGAGGGCGCAACATTGAGCTTTCACGTTCGCCATTTCCACTTGATTCCTTGTCCATTCATTGGCGCACCTGTCATGAACAAAAACATCACATATGTCAATCACATGAAAGTGAAAAACATCAATGACTAATAGTGTTTAGCCATTATCAAAACCAAGAATACCACAGAACTCATATGACCATAGAATGATGTCGAATGACCCAAGTGACCATATGAACTCAAATGACCATAGGGGCACAACAGAAACTGCAGACTCAGTCTGCAACAAATTGCTGCCACACAGCTTGACCAGGGGAACAACCTCCCCTCTTCCTCCCAACCGGAGGGACACCCCAAGTGACTCCCAGCCACTTGGAAACCAGAGACGCAAGTCTCTCTTCCTCCAGACCAGGAGGGAACACCTAGTCTTGCAACCACAAGACCAGAACCGGAGGACCAATCCTCCCTTCCTCCAAACCAGAGGGAAACCTAGAGACCTAAGTCTCTCTTCCTTTGAAACCCAGAGGGAAGCACAGGTGACACCAAGCCACCTGCAAACTAGAGGTCTCGGACCTCTCTTCCTCCCAACCGGAGGGAACCTGACCTCACACAAGAGAGTCGGAAGAACAATTGTTGAAGGTTTAAAAGGAAAAACAAAAAACGCAGCAACAGAAAGTTGGAAGAGTAAAATGCACAAAGGCTCTCGCAGGAGCTGGCTGGCCTGGATTTGATCCACGGTCCAGCAAGAACTGATCTTCAGTTGAAGCTTCCTTTGCTCTAGCTCTCTCTTCTTCTCACTCTTCTTTTTCTTCTCTTTCGCAGGCTCTCTCTCTGTCTCTTCTTTCTTCTTTCTTCTTCTTCTTTCTTCTTCTTCTGCTCACTGTCGTTCTGCAACTCTATCTCGATCACTCTCTTCCTCTTTCTTATCTGATCTTCCTTTCTTATCTTCTCTTTTCATCTCTTATCAATCTTCTCCAGATGGAGGCGGCTGTGTATTTATAGCTGCAGCAATTAGGGCGTTATCCTCGGATCACGTGCCAGGTGCCAACCTCGGATCACGTGCACTTCAAGGCTTTACGAACAGTACCTGTCACACAACATCAGAAGATATCAGTTGGATGTATATACTTAGTTCAGGCTGTTAACAAAGTGTGTACAGGCAAGATGCAGCTTGAGTGTGTAGACTTGAAGGTTAACAAACGAGTGTACAGACTTCGTGTGAAGAATAGAGTGTATAGACTTGAACACTTAACAATCGAGTGTATAGACTTAAGGCTAACAATCGAGTGTATAGGGTTGAAGGTTAACTGAGTGTATACAGTCTTCACAGAAGGATGTTCAGACTTTAACTACTGAAGAGTATATACTCTGCAAAATAACGTTCAGTTGATGTACAAGCCACAGGCTATATAGACTTCATACAAGACACATGCTGTATGGACTTCGTACAAAACACATGCTGTATAGACTTCGATGCAAAGGCTTAACAACGAGTGTGTAGACTTGAATGCTTGGAAGTATGTATACACTTCGCCTTTGAAGGAGATGCACATATGCTGAAGTGTGTATAGACTTGCTGATCAAAGGAAGATAATGTATAGACTTGGTTGAAGACAATGCAATGTATGGACTTTGATGAACATATGCATTGTATGGACTTAACGACCCAACCGATGTATAGACTTAGAAACAGCAATGAAGCAAGTGTATACAATGTGAGAGAGTGTATAGACTTAGCCAACTTGAGACACTGTACAGACTATGATGCACAAGCAATGCATAGAGTTCGTGATGCCAACAGACAATGACTGTGTAGACTTGTTTTGAACAATGCACGCTATGTAGACTTGCAATGCAAAGGCTGATGTATAGACTTGGTAGTCTGGGGGCGTCGACGCATCAAAGGAAGGGGTCGACGCTTGATGCATGGATGTATGGACTTGAAGATTCGAAGCCCCACAATGTTTAGACTTTAAGATGCATACGCCAAGGCTGTACAGACTTCAAGCTGAACGTGTGTGCTGTGAGCAATGTATAGACATGGTGAGCTACAAAGCACAATGTGTAGACTTGAAAGGGAAAGGGCTGTACAGACTTGAGCTATGCAAGGGCAATCGGATGTATAGACTTCACATGCCAAAACAACTGAACTGTGTACAGACTTGAACAAGCAAAGTCTGTACAGACTTGAAGATTCACGTTGTATAGACTTTGGCAAGAGATTGGCTGTACAGACTTCAACACAGCTGTGATGTACAGGCTTTGACAAAGCAGCGTTGTACAGACTTGATGAAGCTTCAGATGGATGAATGTGTAGACTTCCCAAATGAATGTACAGACTTCAGAAGATGAAGACTCTGTATAGACTTGAGTGCCTGAAACAGTGCTCTGTACAGACTCACCACCGACCAATGTATAGACTTGAAGAAGCTGAGTGAACAACGTATAGACTTCACGTGGAAGCCCAATGTACAGACTTGAGCTATGCAAGCTACAGTACCGATGTGTAGACTTTGGCTAGACAATGCTACAGGGCCGATGTGTAGACTTTGTGAATGTTCAGACTTAAATGCTCGACCAGTGTACAGACTTGCCACCGACCAATGTATGGACTTGAAAGGCTTGAACACGACGATGTGTAGACTTTGGCCAGATCGTAGGGAAAGATATGAATGTATAGGCTTGGCCAGATCGTAGGGAAAGCCGCCAATGTTCAGACTTGATCATCCAGCAGTGTATCGACTTTGTTTCGAGCAACGTAGGTAAAAGATACAATGTATAGACTTTGCACAGGAGTGCCTGAAGCGATGTACAGACTTGGAGTGCCAAAGCCATTGTATAGACTTGGCGTGCCGAAGCCATTGTATAGACTTGGCGAATGGCTTGAAACACAAGGACGCTGCTCGCTGTACAGACTTGATCAAGGCAGCTGAACAATGTACACACTTCCAATGTATAGACTTCTCATGAACAGTCCGATGTGCATACTTCCCTTCGATGCATCTACAGTGCAATGTATTGACTTTGAAGAGTATGTACATGGCGTTGTACAGACTTTGAATGAAGAGCCCAATGTACAGACTTGGCTGCCCCAAGGTAATGTATAGACTTGTAAGACACTCATGCACTGAAGATGTATAGACTCGGAATAAATGAGGCGATGTATAGACTTTGAGGTTCAACTGTGGATGTATAGACTTGGAAGGCTTTGAAGGCGATGTACAGACTCTACCAATGTGTAGACTTTGCCTAAATGCAGTGTGTAGACATGGAGATATGATGCATGAACAGAATGGCGTTGTATAGACTTACAGATCTGGGGGGTCGACCCATCAGGAAAGGGGGGTCGACCCACTACTGTCCAAACAATGCTAAAAGGGTATAGCAGCATCTAACATCAAACAATCCAGATTAAGTGCAATTATGAAATGCATCAACAACTATGAAATGCACCAATGCACATACCACACAGCCTCAGCATGTTCGTTGGTTATGTCATTCAGATAAGATGTGCAATGAAACATGCATATGCAACACAATGCAACACAAATATATTTATATGCAGATTCAAACAGATGATGACTTATAATGTTTGCTATCATTAAAATCACAGGGACATAACAATCTCCCCCTTTTTGATGATGGCAACACTATGAGTCATATTGACTTGATCCAAATATTTCTCCCCCTTTGACTTCAGCAAAAAGACATGAATTGAAAAGGGAAGAATAAGATTGCATAAGATGAGAGAATTATAAACTCCCCCTTTGATGGATAGAACCAATTGTGATGAAGGGAGAATATCAGCAAAAGCACAGGGACACAACAATCTCAAGTAAGGTGACTAGATCTCCCCCTATAAGAAAAGCACTCATCATGACATGGAAGCTCCCCCTGATTGGATGGAGTGAAGTGATGAGCATCCATCAGCAAAACACATGGGTATCCAAGAATTACCACAAGCTGTAATCACAGTGGATAAGTGAGGAGGACAGATTTTCAGTAGCACTCAACAAGGATGAACTATGGTTATCCAAAGAACTGCAAGTACACAGGTTAAACTGAGAGAAGTGCCTCTCATAAATGACAACCAGTCTGAATCAAAACACAGTGATAAAGAGCCATAGGATGAGCAGATTCAACAATTAGTGATAATTGAGATATTGAACTTTTCAGCAAGATACCAACTTCATAGAGCATAATTTTAAGTTCTAGATTCCTCCATTATAGAAGCTTATGAAACCTTGATTGTCAGATATGGTTTAAGAATGATGTAAACCAAAATTTTTCAAAGAGAAATTGTACTCATATCTGAACCAACTCTTAACAAAAAGGAACTACAAGCTCATATAAGATTCTAGTTCAACCAACATCCATCTTACTTAGTTTACTTTCCATGAAAGCTTTAAGAGAAACATAAGTGAATGCACCTGAATTTTAATTGTTCTTTTAGAAATTGATTTACACATATTCAAAAAAAAAAAATTTAATGAACAAGTTTGGTTCATCACCACCTTTTGACGTGGGGAAACACCTTGATCAGAGGCCAGAATCCCCAGTTACTCAGTGTGACAACCGTATTGCTTCTTCCATTTTAGAGAACAGAGGTAGCATTAAAAGTATCTTTGGCATGAGGATACACCTTGATCAGAGGCCAGAATCCCCAGTTACTCAATACACCTATGCCATTGCTCTGCCATATTTTCACAATAATTTCCAATCATCTCTTTAAGCAGAGTTAACCATGGTACTTCATGACACAATCCTTTGGACAGGTTTCTCAGTAACCACAGTCATTGCTCTGTCCATACTTTTACTCAAAATGGATTCAGAACATATTAGATGTTTAGGAACAACCACATACACTATATATCTCAGTCAGCGTAGACATGGATATCAACTTTTCAGATTTCAGAAAGTCTTACATGAATTTACATGAAGCAGACAGTTAAAGTTTATTAAGAGGTTGAAACAGATATTTTCAAGTTCCTTGTGTCCAAACAAGAGTACATAAGACTTAAACCAATTCCAGTTAACAAATGTTCTTAAGCATGTATAATGGAAGGTTCCTCATTAAAGATGTTTTAACTTTTATGAAGTAGTATTCAGGCTGAAGGTTTACTTCATATCTCAGCTCAGTAATTCAAGTGAGAATATTCAACAGACAGCATGGATTCTAAAAAATTGTAGCAAAGGAGCTGCTCTTGAGCATAGAAGTTCAAGTATGACTGAATAGAAGTGAAGCTCTCCTTCAGCAGATTTAGGAGAGACAGACAGATACCTATAAGGTATGAATTCAGATTTTGAACAACTTTAGAAGCAGTCAAGAAATATCATTTGATACCACTTTGTTGATGGAAACACTGACATTGCAAATATGACTAGATGAGTCAAATAGATGGACATGAAGAGTTCAGACAAAGACACTATTGAACGGATTAAGCATGCTATGCAATGACTCCCCCTACCTAAAAACACTGAAACATCCTATATGTCATGAAGACAATGCAGATGATGAATGACTATGCAAGAACAGATTTAACATGCTATGCAGTAAATCTAAAAACAGTTGTGTGATTTCAAGAGCAAGAATAATGCTCCCCCTAAATATGTAATTAACTACATGTATGCACGGGCATGAAGCAAAATATTCACATGAAGATGCAGACATTCTCTGATATGTAAATTTGACCCTTGGTACTTGGTGGAGAACTTGGTCTAAAAGACCATTTCACACAAAGTAAGAACCTCCAGACAGATTTCCTCTGCCCTTTAGTAGCTTACCATTTGATATACCAAAGTGGTCATGCATGATAATGCAATATCAACAGTCCTATATGCATCAGATTTTCAAAGATTGTATGTCAAGTGCATGATTATGTAATACTCATATATGCACTCAGCTCAAGGTATAAATAAGAAAGCCCACAAAGCTCAATGCAAGAGTCAAACCAAACAAAAAGCATGTATGCATGAAACTATGACTTATCAGGTCAACCATAAATTTTATTTGAACAGATGTGAAGAATTTACCTGAATGGGGTTTTATCAATTTGGGTGCCTTGGTTTATTTCCCCCCCCCCTTTTTTTTATTCTTCAGCTTCCAAGGCACACCTGCAAGTTAGCACACTATGTTGCATGGGCAGGTACCCAAACAGTCTTGGGTCCTGCATGGTTAATAGTGACACCTTGAGCAGGTGTACTAAACAACTTTTTAGCATGTAGGTCATCAGATCTCATCAAATAGCAATTGTTCATTGAATGACCTAATGTACCACAATAATAGCAAGATGGAGCAGATTTCATATTTGATTTATGCACATTCTTATTAGCATGATTTCTATGTACATATGCATGAAAATTTCTGTTAACAGAATTAAAATTCTGTTTATCAAAATAAGCCAACCAACAGTCAGCAGCTCTATGGCTTGGCTTCCCACATTCAAAACATGCAAGTGTTTTTCTTTCAAACACAAATCCATTCCTACCAGAAATGTTTCTATTGACAGGGAATTTACTAGATTTATAGTTAAACTTCCTTCCCTGAGCATGCCAACATTGGGCTGCAGTGTGGCCCATCTTGCCACAGTGAAGACACGAGTTAGAATTTCTTCCACCAGCCCTCAACCAGCATTCGGATCTCTTATGACCAAATTTTCCACAATTGAAGCATGTCATATGCTGGTTTATTGAATCAAATTTGTTCTTATTAACAGCATGACTGTTTGCATGAAATTTAGCATGATATGAATGTGATTTTTCCTTATCACTTGCAAACCAGCACTGTGCAATTGTGTGTCCTAATTTACCACAGTGGAAACATTCAATTTTCTTTTTTTGAATTGAAGGATTTCTATCATGAAGTTTTCTAGCAGTCATATCATCCTTCTCCATCAATTTACATTCATGCATCAGATGACCAAATTTATGACAATAATAGCCTGACATTATCTTTTTAGATGCATGTGAATGTATGTGAGAACTGTGATCAACATGCCCTAGTGAACCCTTTTTATTTATTTTCTGTTTTTCAATCTTTTTCTGATTTTTATTCTATTTTTCGGTTTTCTGAACAATGAGCTGTTTATCTTTTGAAGTGGTGGCTACATTCGAAGCTTTTACAAAAGATGTCATCAACTTGCTCTGAAATTCTTTCTTGTTAGCATTATTGTAGCCCAGCCCTTCCTTCCTAGTGTTGATTTTTACACCTAGTAGCTTGTCTAGGTTTTTCTGCCCACTTACGAATTTTGACAAAGAATTGTTCAGATCATTTATTTCAGATTGAAGAGAAGAGACCTGATGTTCATAGTTGACTATATCTTCTTCACAGACCAGAATTTGTTGATGCATCACATCATTCAAAGTTTTAAGGGTATCAATTTCTGATTTCAGTTTGAGCTCAATTTGATTTTCATCAACAGATTTTCCTTTTTCAAATGTCAGCAATCTCTCTGACATGGTGGAGTTCAACTGTTTTAGTTTCTCAATTTCCTCCTTTAGACTAGTGTTCTCCTGCTCAAGTTTATCATCATCAAACAAAACATCAGTTAGGAAACTTGGATATTCTGATTTACAGTTTTCAAAGTTTTCCTGAAACATTAAGTTTGCAACACTAACAGCCTTGAACTCTTCATTGATCAATCTGTTTTCATTCTCAAGACTGATTAGTTTTTGTTCAGATTCCTGACATTGTTTTCCGAGTTTAGTGTTTTCAGATTTAACATGATCAAGTTCTGATTGGATTCCATCTAGTTTTGACACTTGTCTTCTGAGTATTTCATTTTCAGTTTTCAGAATTTCAGGATTTTCAAGATTTTCAGTTCCAGAAATAGGATCCCCTTGACTTATTAACTTCTTTATCATACTTTTATTCTTCTTCCACAATTTTTCATGGGAGTGTAACAAATTAGCATAGGCATCTTCCCAGTCATCTAAAGTATAACTATCGAAAGGGTTGATTACCTCTTCAGCATCTTCAAATTCATCTTGATCAGTGCTATGGTCGCTCTTATCAGCCATCAGGCAGCTGTCCTCATTCATCCTCTGAGCTAGCTTCAACTGATCCAAAATGTCCTTAGCGGACCTGCAGTCATAAAAACAAGAATGTAGAGCCTTGTCAGTAGCTTCTTTCATTAATCTCAAAACTTTCTGATTCTCTCCATTTCTTGATCTGTCACTTTTAGTCCATTTGGACTCTTCCTGTGGCAGTCTATGAGGACCATGTGAAATTAACTTCCACAGATCCGGATCCATCAAATTCACATAGTTATGTAGACTGCTAACCCATGAGTTAAAGTTAGAGCCATTAAAAACCGGTGGAGAACCCATTGATTAAATCGGCAAGTAGATTAATGCAGCAGAGAGTAAATTCAGAAATGCACCAAAGACAACAGGATCCTCTGCAGATCGTTGGATCTGATCAGATAGAGAACCGCTCTGATACCAATTCATAGGATGCAAGGCCTGGATACAGAGGGGGGGTGAATGTATCCTTCTCCAAATATCGCCCAATTAAAACTCTAATGCTCAAGTATGCGGAATTAAAAGCAGTTGATGAAATGTGCTGAAAATACTTAGAAGGAACTCAGCAAGACAACACAAATCTATTAGCCCTCACACGCTCCTAAGCTAACATCTAAAGATCGCAGCAGAGAAAATAACATATAGGGAAAAAACAAACCACAAGAGAACACCAAGAATTTTTAGGTGGTTCGGTCTAAAGACCTACGTCCACCCCTCACTCCAAACCGGAGTGAGGCTTCCACTAGCTAGGCTAGAAACTGCAGACTCAGTCTGCAACAAATTGCTGCCACACAGCTTGACCAGGGGAACAACC
This sequence comes from Amorphophallus konjac, assembly GCA_022559845.1. Lineage (NCBI taxonomy): Eukaryota > Viridiplantae > Streptophyta > Magnoliopsida > Alismatales > Araceae > Amorphophallus > Amorphophallus konjac. Next base: position 142,680,720 of record CM040120.1, read on the forward strand.
TCCCCTCTTCCTCCCAACCGGAGGGACACCCCAAGTGACTCCCAGCCACTTGGAAACCAGAGACGCAAGTCTCTCTTCCTCTAGACCAGGAGGGAACACCTAGTCTTGCAACCACAAGACCAGAACCGGAGGACCAATCCTCCCTTCCTCCAAACCAGAGGGAAACCTAGAGACCTAAGTCTCTCTTCCTCTAAAAACCAGAGGGAAGCACAGGTGACACCAAGCCACCTGCAAACTAGAGGTCTCGGACCTCTCTTCCTCCTAACCGGAGGGAACCCGACCTCACACAGGAGAGTCGGAAGAACAATTGTTGAAGGTTTAAAAGGAAAAACAAAAAACGCAGCAACAGAAAGCTGGAAGAGTAAAATGCACAAAGGCTCTCGCAGGAGCTGGCTGGCCTGGATTTGATCTACGGTACAGCAGGAACTGATCTTTTGTTGAAGCTTCCTTTGCTCTAGCTCTCTCTTCTTCTCACTCTTCTTTTTCTTCTCTTTCGCAGGCTCTCTCTCTGTCTCTTCTTTCTTCTTCTTCTTTCTTCTTCTTCTGCTCACTACCGTTCTGCAACTCTATCTCGATCACTCTCTTCCTCTTTCTTATCTGATCTTCCTTTCTTATCTTCTCTTTTCATCTCTTATCAGTCTTCTCCAGATGGAGGCGGCTGTGTATTTATAGCTACAGCAATTAGGGCGTTATCCTCGAATCACGTGCCAGGTGCCAACCTCGGATCACGTGCACTTCAAGGCTTTACGAACAGTACCTGTCACACAGACATCAGAAGATATCAGTTGGATGTATATACTTAGTTCAGGCTGTTAACAAAGCGTGTACAGGCAAGATGCAGCTTGAGTGTGTAGACTTGAAGGTTAACAAACGAGTGTACAGACTTCGTGTGAAGAATAGAGTGTATAGACTAGAACACTTAACAATCAAGTGTATAGACTTAAGGCTAACAATCGAGTGTATAGGGTTGAAGGTTAATTGAGTGTATACAGTCTTCACAGAAGGATGTTCAGACTTTAACTACTGAAGAGTATATACTCTGCTGAATAACGTTCAGTTGATGTACAAGCCACAGGCTGTATAGACTTAATACAAGACACATGCTGTATAGACTTCGTACAAAACACATGCTATATAGACTTCGATCCAAAGGCTTAACAACGAGTGTGTAGACTTGAATGCTTGGAAGGATGTATACACTTCGTCTTTGAAGGAGATGCACATATGCTGAAGTGTGTATAGACTTGCTGATCAAAGGAAGATAATGTATAGACTTGGTTGAAGACAATGCAATGTATGGACTTTGATGAACATATGCATTGTATAGACTTAACGACCCAAGCGATGTATAGACTTAGAAACAGCAATGAAGCAAGTGTATACAATGTGAGAGAGTGTATAGAGTTAGCCAACTTGAGACACTGTACAGACTATGATGCACAAGCAATGCATAGACTTCGTGATGCCAACAGACAATGACTGTGTAGACTTGTTTTGAACAATGCACGTTGTGTAGACTTGTAATGCAAAGGCTGATGTATAGATTTGGTAGTCTGGGGGCGTCGACGCATCAAAGGAAGGGGTCGACGCATGATGCATGGATGTATAGACTTGAAGATTCGAAGCCCCACAATGTTTAGACTTTAAGATGCATACGCCAAGGCTGTACAGACTTCAGGCTGAACGTGTGTGCTGTGAGCAATGTATAGACATGGTGAGCTACAAAGCACAATGTGTAGACTTGAAAGGGAAAGGGCTGTACAGACTTGAGCCATGCAAGGGCAATCGGATGTATAGACTTCACATGCCAAAACAACTGAACTGTGTACAGACTTGAACAAGCAAAGTCTGTACAGACTTGAAGATTCACGATGTATAGACTTTGGCAAGAGATTGGCTGTACAGACTTCAACACAGCTGCGATGTGCAGGCTTTGACAAAGTAGCGTTGTACAGACTTGACGAAGCTTCAGATGGATGAATGTGTAGACTTCCCAAACGAATGTACAGACTTCAGAAGATGAAGACTCTGTATAGACTTGAGTGCCTGAAACAGTGCTCTGTACAGACTCGCCACCGACCAATGTATAGACTTGAAGAAGCTGAGTGAACAACGTATAGACTTCACGTGGAAGCCCAATGTACAGACTTGAGCTATGCAAGCTACAGTGCCGATGTGTAGACTTTGGCTAGACAATGCTACAGGGCCGATGTGTAGACTTTGTGAATGTTCAGACTTAAATGCTCGACCAGTGTACAGACTTGCCACCGACCAATGTATGGACTTGAAAGGCTTGAACACGACGATGTGTAGACTTTGGCCAGAACGTAGGGAAAGATATGAATGTATAGGCTTGGCCAGATCGTAGGGAAAGCCGCCAATGTTCAGACTTGATCATCCAGCAGTGTATCGACTTTGTTTCGAGCAACGTAGGTAAAAGATACAATGTATAGACTTTGCATAGGAGTGCCTGAAGCGATGTACAGACTTGGAGTGCCAAAGCCATTGTATAGACTTGGCGTGCCGAAGCCATTGTATAGACTAGGCGAATGGCTTGAAACACAAGGACGCTGCTCGCTGTACAGACTTGATCAAGGCAGCTGAACAATGTACACACTTCCAATGTATAGACTTCTCATGAACAGTCCGATGTGCATACTTCCCTTCGATGCATCTACAGTGCAATGTATTGACTTTGAAGAGTATGTACATGGCGCTGTACAGACTTTGAATGAAGAGCCCATTGTACAGACTTGGATGCCCCAAGGTAATGTATAGACTTGTAAGACACTCATGCACTGAAGATGTATAGACTCTGAATAAATGAGGCGATGTATAGACTTTGAGGTTCAACTGTGGATGTATAGACTTGGAAGGCTTTGAAGGCGATGTACAGACTCTACCAATGTGCAGACTTTGCCTAAATGCAGTGTGTAGACATGGAGATATGATGCATGAACAGAATGGTGTTGTATAGACTTGCAGATCTGGGGTGTCGACCCATCAGGAAAGGGGGGTCGACCCACTACTGTCCAGATAATGCTAAAAGGGTATAGCAGCATCTAACATCAAACAATCCAGATTAAGTGCAATTATGAAATGCATCAACAACTATGAAATGCACCAATGCACATACCACACAGCCTCAGCATGTTCGTTGGTTATGTCATTCAGATAAGATGTTCAATGAAACATGCATATGCAACACAATGCAACACAAACAGATTTATATGCAGATTCAAACAGATGATGACTTATAGTGTTTGCTATCATCAAAATCACAGGGACACAACAATATGATCAGAGATAATCTGAGCCACTTCATGACTTAAGTATTCTCCATTTCTTTGATAGAGCACTCAGTTTCTCGGTGTTTACTCAGTCATTGCTCTGCCATTTTTACTTTTCATACGATTGTCCTTTTTATTTTTCAGAAAGACTTGTTTAAAGACAATACACAAACTCAGTTTTCTCTACCAAGATTTCATCAATTTAGCAGATTTCAGATACAAGAAAAAACTTTATCAAGCCTGTAATGAGACAAGGGTTGAGAGCGATTATCAGTTATCAACATTCCTATTTACTGAATGCAGTCTCTTGATTCTAAAGATTATTAAATTTAAACCATCAGTTCATTCAAGAATCAATCAAAATTCATATAATAGAAGATGTCTGATTTCTATTGCTTAAAATTTTGAACTTATTATCAGACTGTCATTATGTCAGAACTCAAGATATGGAATGATCATATGAGAGCTCATAAAATTTGTATCAGAACCAGCAAGTTGTATGAGAGAAAAATAAGGTCTGAACTCCAAAGGGGTTGGAGTGGAGGAGATCCGAGTGACAGATAGATAGACATGCTCAATACTCCCCCTAACACTATGTAGCAAGCACAGACATTTTCTTATTCTTAGAAAACTCCCCATGTCTATATGCATCTTTATTTAATTATTCAACCACAGTTATGCATGCATTTCTAGACATACCATCATGAAGTAGAATGCGGTGCAATCACCTGTCCTACATACATGATTGTACAGAAATTTAGATGTGAATGCATGACATGTAGTGAAGTCTAATTAAATGAAATGAAATGCAGTGCTGAGACACACTATTGATTCAGGGTGCTTGGTGGAGGTTAATCCTCAACACATGGTTATGGGCTTTCAGACAGACTGAATCTGTCATTCCATCTCATAGCATTTGAAAAACCTCTGAAACCAAGATACCTAATGTGTGAATTTAATGAAGTGATCACAAAAAAAGATCTGAGTTTTTATTCACAAACAGTTAACAGACAATCATTGAACATATCAGATCATTTATTTAGAGCAGTGAGTTATGAACTGCACAAGAGTTTCAAGCATGTAACAAAGATGAGCACAACAATGAAGGTGTCAACATTTGACAAAGCATTTCCAAGATGATGTCGACTCACTGTGTTGACACTTCCAATCAAGACAATTAATAGGTGCAGCAAAGAATGTATCAAAGAGAATCAGAGATATCCAGAGTTCCATCAGACATATTGATTTTAAACAACCAACTCCCCCTCAGTAAATGCACAAACGGAACACAATTAAATTCAGATTCAAGAAGAGTAACAGTTATAGAGAATTTAAAACAGATAGAAATTCAAAGAATGTACACGTTTTCAGCAAGTGACGCTCCCCCTTAACAAAAATATGAGTAGCAAGAAGCATACAGAGTGTATAAAAGAATCTTGTAGTCATTCAGTTTGAGCTAATAATCAAGGAATAGCAGATGAACAAGATTTTCAGAAATTGTTAAGCTCAAAGATATGACAAAGATAGTCAAGAGAACAAGGTCAAACAATTTTCCAAGAAGAAGATGAACTCTAGTAATTTCAGAATAGATATAGGCAGATGAGACCACCTAACAGTGTAGACTCCTGTATGAGCACAGATAGCAGGATGTTTAGGGAAATGGCTATTCAGTGTTGATTTCGGTTGACCGAAATAGGTAGTTTGGTCGACCGAACTAGACAGTCATAGAATAAAACATAGCCATGCAGATCAAAACTAGTTAAAAATGCTCTCCCTGACTAACAGACTATATGACAAAATCTTCCTGAAAGGATTACCAAACACTTGAATGGATTTAGGCAAGACATGACGAAGAAGACATAGAGGAACACAAGTATATGAAATATACTCCCTCTGACAGTATGCAATCATTAAATCTTTTTGGCATTTTCAATGTAATGAAATGCAATCTATTTGAAATCACCATATGCATGATAACAAATATAGAAACTCCCCCTATCTGTATGCCATATGTGACAACTCTGAATGCAGCATATGTAATGACTGCTCTATATGCAGTTTGACCCATGGTGTTTGGTGGAGGACTTAGTCCAAAGGACCATCTCACACATAGTAAGAACTTCCAGATAGATGACATCTACCTTTTGGTAACTTACCAGTTGATACACCATAATGGTCATGCAAAATAGTGCAATACACAATGCAGTCCTATGTGCATCTTGAATTGACAATATGCTAAACATATGCAAATGTGAATATGTGTGCATGTCATATATGTAGATGAGCATTTTATGTATAAGACAACATGCAGGTATCAAATTCCAGCCATTCAGATTTTTAAGAGTGCAAGACAATTCAATTGAATATGCATATGAGCAAGTATATGCTGACATGAGAGTCCATGCATTTAGATTTATTTCATCTCCCTCTCATCAAGCAACTAGCTGAAACACAATTAAATGTCAACATATAAATGCATGTAGATGAGAAATGAATTTTAACATATATTCAATGAATATGTGCACAAACAGTTCAATATCTGAATGTGATGCAGATTTCAAAGAGATTAACAATATGTATGCATGAAAGTTTAACAGATCACACATGATATGCAACTACCTAAAAGAATATTCTAAGGAATTCAAATGAATAAACCTGTAATGTGCAGATGTGGGGTTTTACCATACTCAGGTGCCTTGGCTTATTGAACCCCCTTTTTATTTCCTTCCAAGGCACACCTGCAAAATAGCCTTTATTTCGCACAAGCAGGTACCCAAGAGGTCTTGGGTCCTGAATTAACAATGACACCTTTAGCATGTGTTCTAAATAATTTTTGTGCATGAAGGTCATCAAATCTCATCAAGTAGCAATTATTCATTGAATGACCTATCTGACCACAGTAATGGCATGATGCAGCATATTTCAAATTCTTTTTATGCAAATTACTGTTGTCATAAATCTCTGTGTCTTTGCATGAAAATTTTTGTTAACAGAATTAAGATTCTGTTTACCAAAGCTAGCATGTTCATTATAACCTGCCAGCCAACAGGTTGCAGCCCTATAACCTGGCTTTCCACATTCAAAACATGTAATAGATTTTTCTTTAAAACCAGATTTATTCCTATCAAAAACACTTTTATTTACAGGGAATTTACCAAGTTCAGAAATCAATCTATTTTCCTGAGCATGCCAACAGTCCTTGACTATGTGGCCATGATTTCCACATTCAAAGCACATAATGTGCTTTCTTCTAGAATTAAAATCATTTCTATCAAAAATATTTTTATTAACATGGAAATTAGCAAATCCAGAATGAACTTTCTTCCCCTGAGCATGTCAACATTGAGCAGCAATGTGGCCTAATTTTCCACAATTAAAACATTGAAGTTTCTTTTTATGAGTTGCATGATTTTTAGCATGGAACAGTTTATCATACACTCCAACAGCAGACAGGTCATCTATTTCCATTAGCCTACATTCATGCATGAGATGACCTATTTTATGACAATAAAAATATTGAAGCCTTTTGGTTTGAACAGAAGAAGATTTCTTAGCATGTTGATTGTCGTCATTCTTCTCCAGTGTTTTCTTTTTCAGTTTTATTTTCTTATTTTCTTGAGCAGCAGCTTGTTTAGGGGATGAGGTAGAAGTGCTAGCTATGTCTGAGCTACGCACAAAAGTTGTATAAAGTTTATTCCTCATTCCCTACTTAACTTAAAAATTACTGCCTTTCTTCATGCAGTTATCTGTGGATACAACATTCTGCTTCTCTTGATTAGCAGATTCAGACAGAGACTTGTTTAAATCCAAAATCTCATTTTTAAGAGAAAAGATGAGCAGTTCAAAAGTTGTCACTTTTTCATTAAGCATGGCATTGATGTTTTTGTGACTATTAATCTCTTCCATCAATGCACTCATCCTCTCATATTCATTTTCAGATATATTCTTTCCCTTTTCAAGCATTAGAAGCTTATCAGATATGGCAGTATTCAGAAGCTTCAATTCTTCATTTTCTTTCATTAGCTTTTCCTTTTGAACTAGTTCAATTTTTAAAATCTGATCTTCAAGAGATAGTTCTTGTTTCTGTTTAGATTCTGATTTTTCTAGGTTTCTCTGTAGTTCCACATTAACAGCTTTAATAGCATCAAGTTTCTCAGAGATTACTTCATTTTCTTCTTGCAGTCTTTCAAGTTTTTTAATTTTATTTTCTAAGGATGCCGTGTGTATCTCATAGTTAGCAATCTCTTGTTCACTACAATTAACACATTCACTCAAAACTTTATTTGCAGTTTTGTGCTTCTCAATTTCTTGTTCCAGTTTCTCATTTTCTTTTCTTAGAGAGTCAATTAATCCTTCTTGGATTTTCAGTTTAGATTGAAGGTCATCATTCAAATTCTTTACAGAAGTACATTTATCACAAGAATTTTCAATCTTCTTTATTTCAACTTTCAATTGTTCATTTTTAGACCTCGATGACTTTATGTCTGATGTCATGACCTTTCTCATTTTTCTTCTTTTCAGACTTGATAGACTTATACTTATCTAACAGACCATTGTACAGAATCATTAAATCATCAAAAGTGAGTTCATCGGATTCAGTACTTACCTGTGATGATGTCTCCTCCTGTTGATCACTGCTGTGATCACTCCGGTTGACCATCAAGCATTGATCCTCTTGCTTCTCATGAGCGGATATGACTCTGTCCATGATCTCTTTTCCAGATGTACATCCTATAGTACATGGAAACTTTTCAATGTTAACTGAGTTTCTCATAATGTTAAAGACAGTAGCATTCTCACTGCCTTTTATCCTATCCTCTCTAGACCATATGGTCTTATTCTAAGGTACTTTATGTGGGCCTTTTGATACAAGACTCCATAGATTTGGATCAATGGAGTTCAGGTGAACAGATAGGCCGCCTAACCATTTGTTGAAGTTAGAACCATCAAAAATAACAGAAAATGCCATTGAAGAAATAACTGAATAAGTTTAGATCAAAAAAATCTAAAAAATAAGATGACAAATGCACCGAACTAAAAATAGCAAAGCACCACACAAACTAGCAGGATCCTCTGCAGATCGTTGGATCTGGAAGTCAGAGACCCGCTCTGATACCAATTGTTAGGGTGCAAGGTCCGGATTCAGAGGGGGGGTGAATGAATCTCCCCTATAAAAATTGCCAATTAAGACTATAACTCGAGAATAGTTGCGGAACTTAAACTCAGATGGATTAAGTGAATAAATTACTCTCCAGAAACAAATAGAAGATTAGATAGACCTTGCTCTTGATCAACTCTATGAAAGCTGGAGAGATGACTCAGTTCACGTATTCAAAATAACTCTCTCAAGGCCAGTAATCAATGAAAGGCGTCTAGGCAAAATTCTCTCTAGATAGAAAGATCAGACTTATATGAACGATCCTAAGCATGCATCTAGCGGAATCAAAGTAGACGATTAAACCACAGCACACAAAGGATTTTTAGGTGGTTTGGTCCTCCAGACCTACATCCACCCCGCACTCAACCCGAGTGTGGATTCCTACTGATACACAGCTTAACTCACTGGGCATCACAGCTTGCCTACAACCGCTGAGCAACACAACTTGCTGTCCGAGGTATCCACCTCGCCCGCTGAGCCTCACAGCTTGCTGTCCAGAGAAATAGATTCTCTGCAACCACTGACACACAGCTTGAAAGAAAGGATTAAAAGAAAATAAAAGATAAAAATCATAGCACCGAAAAGCTGGAAATGAAACACAAAATGTAGCTCTCGCAGGAGCAGGTCTGGCTTGAATCTGATCCAAATGCCAGGAGGACAGATCTTCAACGAAGGCTTCAATTTCCTCTCCTCGAGCTCTCTATTCCTCTCACTCTTTCTTTCGAAGTCTCTCTTTCTCAGCACTCTCACACTATGCATTCTATTCTGCTCTTCTCTGCAGCTCTCACCCTTCTTTTCTACTGCTTCTCTGTTCGTCTCACTCTTCTTTTCTACTTCTTCTCTGTTCGTCTCACTCTTCTCTTCTCTGTTGCTCTCGCTCTAATTCTGCCGTCCTCTATTTTCTAATTCTCTCTATCTCTTCAAGCTCTCTGCTCCTTCATCACTTTTGAACTGGGCGATGGGCTCTCCTTTTATAGACTACAGGAACTAGGCGCGTGGGTGCCACAATTCTCGCCTAAAATTCAAGCAAATCTGATCCAGAACTTTCCATGTGTCACCATCACATTACCGCTGCTTTACACATGGCAAGATCCCCTGGTATCAACCTGCCTTGGATCACGTGCTGATTACTTAGTACTTAAATTCATGTGAGATGAGCCGCAGGTTGCTCAGTTAGTGCTCGATCATATAGCTGACCTGGCATAATATCAGACATGTTATAAGCCATTTGATAATATACAAAGACCTAAAAACATGCACTGACTTGTAGCAAGAGTAAACATGACATACACTGACTTATGTCTGCATAAGACACATCATGCACAGACCTTAAGTGTGCGAGATAAAAACCAGCACTGACATTACATGCATGAAATAAAGAAACGTGCACCTACCTTATATTCCTTAGCACATACGTTGTGTAGCTCAAACGTAGGTAAAGATAGGAATGCACTGACGTTGATCCTTTGAAACCAAACCTTGCACCGACCGTGCTACTATGTATATGCCTTAGACCTAGACATGCACCGACCGTGTGTCTGCTTTAGACACAACCTACACCGACCTTAATATATGCCTTAGATGAATCATGAGATGCATGCATGCATTGAGACGCAGAATGAGACGCAGTTCATTAGTGCATGAGACGCAAACACGGTCGCAGGTGTGCATGAGACGCTAACAGAGATGCAACACCATTAGTGCATGAGACACTAACAGAGACGCAAGACCATTAGTGCATCAGACGCAGGCGAGAGAGAGACGCTAGGACTGGCGCCAAAGACGCAGCATGAGACGCAGGCTACAGGAATGTGCACGGACCTATACATGAGTGTGTCACAATATGCACCGACTCAGTTAAGGATAAAACTGAAACATGCACTGACTTTGTGTACCCATGAGACACAAAATAGCACCGTCTTGGAGATATTTGTGCACAGACTTTTTGTGAGGGAGAAAAACATGCACAGACTTATAGAAGACTATACTAACACTGACTAAGTTGATTTCATCAAAATAATCAATGCTACAGGCATCAATACAAAGTCAACAGTGAATTCAGTAAGTCAACCCAGTCAATTAAACTGATGCCAGTCATTCAAAACACACAGACTCCTAACAACTCCTAATAGAAATTATGTCCAGAGGAGTCAGATTATTCTTCCCCAGACATCATCAAATCAGGATGCACAACAATCTCCCCATTTTTGATGATGGCAACAGTTTATATTAGATGTATTTTGATGAAAAGCATTCAGTCCAAACATGTAGTCTTTTAACATGCAATGTAGGCTAATGCAGATGAACATGCAGACATAATGCAACACAATGCCAAATGACCTATGCAGCACAGTACCAAATGCCAAAGTCTAAAACCAAAATATAGACAGTACCAAATGATCTATGCAGCACAGTACCAAATGCCAAAGTCTGGAACCAAAATACAGACAGGTCTCTCCCCCTTTGACATCAGCAAATAGGAAGGGAGGTAGACAGAGAGTAGACTCAGAAATGATCTCCCCTTTTGCTACAACAGATATACACTCCCCCCTTCTAAAGTAATCTCCCCCTTTGACAACAACAAGGAAGAAGAATTATCAATAGGACATTAACTCAGAGAGTGGAGGTGGAAGTATATCAACAGAGAGAAATCTGACTGACACCCTATTTAATAGTTCAGAACTAAGCATTACAAAGCTCTGAGTCTTCAGATATATGAATCAATACAGTGTATTCTTGATAGATTTCTGGTTTAAATGTGATAAAGCTTAGAATCCATATACTTCATTCATTGGATAAGTTTGTTGTTCCTGATAATATCAATAAACCAGTATCACATTAATCATGTGAGATATGTTTAACTGTATCTTACTCTTGGAAAATCAGTGATAATTTTTGGGAGTGACCAAGGTATGTATTGAAGTTAAACAATATGACACATCTGAATTTTATTTGAGGAACAGTATTTTAACTATATGGACCTTGTAGTTTGCGGTACTTCATGACATAAGTGTTTTCCATTTCTTTGATGGAGCGCTTAGTTTTTCAGTGCTTACAATTTTTTATCATATGATCAGAGATAATCTGAGCCACTTCATGACTTAAGTATTCTCCATTTCTTTGATGGAGCACTCAGTTTCTCGGTGTTTACTTAGTCATTGCTCTGCCATTTTTACTTTTCATACGATTGTCCTTTTTATTTTTCAGAAAGACTTATTTAAAGACAATACACAAACTCAGTTTTCTCTACCAAGATTTCATCAATTTAGCAGATTTCAGATACAAGAAAAAACTTTATCAAGCATGTAATGAGACAAGGGTTGAGAGCGATTATCTGTTATCTACATTCCTATTTACTGAATGCAGTCTCTTGATTCTAAAGATTATTAAATTTAAACCATCAGTTCATTCAAGAATCAAACAAAATTCATATAATAGAAGATGTCTGATTTCTATTGCTTAAAATTTTAAACTTATTATCATATTGTCATTATGTCAGAACTCAAGATTTGGAATGATGATATGAGAGCTCACAAAATTTGTATCAGAACTAGCAAGTTGTATGAGAGAAAAATAAGGTCTGAACTCCAAAGGGGTTGGAGTGGAGGAGATCCGAGTGACAGACAGATAGACATGCTCAATACTCCCCCTGACACTATGCAGCAAGCACAGACATTTTCTTATTCTTAGAAAACTCCCCCTATCTATATGCATCTTTATTTAATTATTCAACCACAGTTATGCATGCATTTCTAGACATACCATCATGAAGTAGAATGCAGTGCAATCACCTTTCCGCAGTAGGATGAAATTTCTTTATGGGGGGAGGGCTGTAATGCCCCGGGTTTTTTGTATATTTTTCGGATCAGAATCCGTGGGCTTCGGATCATCTTTCCGCGGGTTGCGGAGCGTGTCTGAGTGAGCTTCGGACTTTTATATCAGATTGTCGGACCCATTGGCGGTATGTTCGTGGATTTCCTTGGGTCCGTGGCATTGTGAGGAGCATGCCGATAATTTTCTGGAATTTTTAGAGCGCCTTTGTGGGTCCCAGGTCGCGTTTTAGGTTTTACGCGTGTTTTTGGCTATCGGACCTTCGGAACCCCGTGTAGGGTGAACCGGCAGTGTTCTCCGACTTCGGGACGTTACCACTACGTTGTGCATTTTTCGAGGATCGCGGGGAGTATTTTTCCTATTTTTTGATATTTTTTGGAATTTCTAGATTTTCTTATAAACAACCCCCCTCACCCCCTCTCTCTTTCTCACTCTCTCTCGTCTCTCTTTTTTTTTTCAAAAAAACCTTGCCTAGTGTTGGATGGGAGAGTGCACCCTTTACCAGAGGTAAAGAGAAAGCCACTCCACCATTCAGAGACTAGGAGGTAAATTTTATTAAAGGTCAAATGAAATTCAATTACATCAAACGAATACTGGGCATACCCAGTTTATCTAAACGAGCTGCTCCCTTTATAGAGGAAGGAAGCTCCTCATAAGAAAAGAAAGAGTTACATTTGGTGGAGCATGCTAACGAAGCAAGAGAATCAGCAACCTTGTTCCCTTCCCTGTAGACATGAGCAATTGTATCATTCTCGGTAAGAAGATCCCAGATCTCTCTAGCATAGGAAAGAATGGACCATGGGCAATGGATTTCCTTTTTGATAATTCGAACTAAGGAATTGTTATCACATTCAACCTGGACTGACTTAACATCAATGGTATGATGGTACTTGATGCCATCAATCAAAGCACGAGCCTCAGCAATAATACTATTAGCCCTGCCATAGAAATGAGAGAAGGCAAGAATAGTGTTGCCTTTGCCGTCTCTAATAACACCGCCTCCACCAGAGTCACCATTACTTTTGCACGCACCATCAGTGTTAAGCTTGAGCGAAGGTCAGGGGGGGCAAATCCATTTGATAGCCTTCAGCTGTGGGCAAACAGTCAACCGAATGTTAAGTCCAAATTCCACCAAAAGTTTCCTCTTAGTATTGTCAGACTCCTTTAGGTTGGCAACTGCACATATATTCTTTACTTGAAAGATAATGTGATGGAGCAGCCAGTTCTTAGAGGTGCGTTTACCATCATATTTTGCTGCATTCCTTACTTTCCATATCACCCAAAGACCATAACCAATTACAGCAAGGATGAATAAACCATGGGCTGAATTTTGATGCATATTAACAATATTTTGAAACATGAAAGATCTCACAGAATTGACATTCATGTCCAGCCCAAGAAATCTGAAATAAGACCAAATATGATTAGCTAAGTCACTTTGCAAGAATAAATGGTTGATATTTTCCTCTCGATGCAAACTGCAGCAGCAACATTTGGAGCATATATGCACACCCACCCGCTGAACATTATTATCAGTGGGAAGAGCATTTAGAACAGTCTTCCAAAGGTGGACTGATATTTTGGTGGGGAGCCATTTTGACCATATCCGAGTCCAGGGGAAAACAAAGTGATTGGAATTTATGCTAGAGAGCACCTGATAAGTAGAAGCCACCGTGCAATTCCCAGTAGAAGAAAGGCTCCAATCCTGAAAATCAGAATTCTGGGATAGTTTAAAACTCCCAATTACAGATTTGATAGGATCTGGAACCATTCTATCCACCAGATCATAGCTGTCATTTGAATGGCGCATCAAATAATCATTTACAGTAATGCTGGTATTTGGGATGCTAGACGCTGGAACATAGTCAGCTAACCTTTGGTTCCCTATCCAGATGTCCAACCAGAAATAAGTGTTGTTACCATCTCCAACTACCACTTTTTTGTGTTGAATGATAAGATCCTTTGCCTTTATCCAGCTCCTTCTATTAAAGCCATTCATGTTTTTAAAATGAACCTCACTAAGATAGCGCTGCCCAATGTACTTGGCTCTGAAGAAATTTGCCCAAAGGGAATTAGAGAACAAAGCATTCCACAGCATCTTAACTCTAAGAGCAGTGTCCATTAGTCTGAGTGACATAATGCCAAGGCCACCTTGGGATTGAGGTCGGCATATGGTCTGCCATGTTATCCAGTGTCTTTTTTTCCCATTCATAGAAGAACCCCAGAAGAAGTTTGTAAATAATTTATCCAGGAATGAATGAGTACCTGAGTGCAGCGGAGAGGAGGACAATGTATATATAGGAATAGAAGACAAAACATGTTTGATGAGTATCAATTAGCTCCCTGGGATAATAAACTAGATTTCCACCCTGCAATTCTATTCTGAATAGAACTAATAATACCAGCAAAGAAAACCTTTTTCCTTCTACCAAGCATTAAAGGAAAGCCCAAGTACTTGTGTGGAAAAGCATGTTTGGAAAAACCAGTGCAGACCTGAATACGATTTGCAACTGACAAGTGAACCTTGGGATGAAGAAAAAAACCACTTTTACTTACATTGATTAACTGACTCGAGGCTCTTTCATAGCTTTTGAGCACTTTGAGCAAATTCCTAACTGACACAATTCTAGCTTTACTAAAGAGTAAAGTGTCATCAGCAAACAATAAGTGAGAAATAGATGGGCATCGGCTGGGCCCTGAGAACCACTCTACCCTGCCAGAGGAGTAAGCCTCCTTCAAAGATCTACTTAAGGACTCTTCAGCAATGATAAAAAGTGAAGAGGCAACCGGGTCTCCTTGCCTGACACCTCTGGATGACTTGAAAAAATCGGCAGAATCACCATTCAATAGAACTGAGAACCAACAGTTGCTTACCATCTTCTCAATCAAATTAATAAATGAAATGCTGAAGCCAAACTTGTGTAGAACTGCAAATAAGAAGTCCCACTCTAATCTATCATAGGCCTTGGCCATGTCAAGTTTGAACATGATATTATGTCCTCTGGTTTTCCTACCTAATTCATTGGTTAATTCTTGAGCTAAAGTAATGTTCTCAATGATATGTCTACCCTTTACAAAAGCTGTCTGTTCCAAAGAGATAATCTTAGGTAGAATGGGAGCCAACCTTTTATTTACAATAGTGGAGATAATTTTATAGAAGAAATTGCATAGACTAATTGGTCTGTAATCCGAAATATCTGTTGCCTGGGCCTTCTTAGGGATGAGAGCTATTAGGGTAGAAGTAACACTTCTAGGGAAAGGGTTCTGGGAGGTAAAAGCCTCTTTTACAGCACTACCAACCAAGCCACCAATAATGGGCCAAGTAGTTTGATAAAAAGAACCAGTAAGACCATCGGGACTTGGAGCACTATCTGGAGATAAGGAAAAAATTGCTTCATAAATTTCCTCATCAGTTGGGGCAACACAAAGCAGATTATTGTCATCCTGATTTAGAAGTCTAGGTATGTGCTGCAGTGAAGATTCATCAATATAATGATACTGTGAGCTGAAAGCTTTTTCAAAATGTGAGGCTGCAATGTCCTTCATTTCACCATGATCAGAAGTTAGAGAACCAACGGAATTTCTAAGCTGAGTGATACTATGTTTATGCCTCTTGGCCATGGTTGAAGCATGAAAAATTTTTGTATTTCTATCTCCCTCAAGAAGCCATCGGATCCCTGACTTTTGTCTCCAAAATATTTCCTGCTGAAGAAGTCTGTTAGAATGAATGGTCTTGGCCTGCTCCAGAATTGCATAATTATTCTCCGTGGGTTGAAGATCATAGGAGTGCTCTACTTTAAGGACATCATCCTCGGCTACCATAAGATTCAAATGGACATTCCCAAATGTGTTCTTATTCCAGCTCCGAAGCATGTTCCTCATGTGCTTTAACTTCAG
Source organism: Amorphophallus konjac (assembly GCA_022559845.1). Lineage (NCBI taxonomy): Eukaryota > Viridiplantae > Streptophyta > Magnoliopsida > Alismatales > Araceae > Amorphophallus > Amorphophallus konjac. The sequence continues at coordinate 142,696,896 of CM040120.1, forward strand.
GTACAGGGTAGTCATTACAGAAGAAGCCAACGAGCTACTGTTCCAGCATAACTGAACATCTCCAAGGAATTTATCATGCACTGTCCACATTTTCTGAAAGCAGAATCTACTCTTAAATTTGATCTGAGAAAGTGATTTCACCAATAAAGGGGCATGGTCGGATGCTTATCTGGATAAGTGCTCAACATAAAAAGGAAAATGAATCAACCAATCGGAATTTGTGAGCACCCTATCCAATCTGGCCCAGATACCCTTACTCCCAGCTTGGTTGTTATGCCAAGTGAATTTGGAGCCCAAAAAACCAGCAGCTACCAAAGAACAGTCAGACACACACTGTTGGAAATCCGAAATTGCACCCATATTTGGAGGATTGCCACCCAACTTTTCATTAGAGTTCAGAATGCAATTAAAATCCCTAGCTACAAGCCATGGTCCAGTAATAATAGCATGAATGAAGTTTAATGAAGCCCACAAAGCCTGTCTTTTAGTAACAGAACATTTAGCATAAACGAATGTTAAATGGAAAACATGAGAAGTAGGGTTAGTTTGACTGATGGTGATTTGCTGTTCATCTCTTCTCATAATGAGAAAATCCAAGGGGTCTCTCCATAAAACCCAGATATGAGCTTGGTCATCAGTATTAGCAAAAGCTTTATTCATGCCCAACCTTCTACACATACCATCTAAGTTACTGACATTTATTTTAGGTTCCAACAAAATTATGAAATCAATGCCATGATTTTTGATCAGAAATTTTACCCTGCCAATGGAGGTATCATTCACAATGCCTCTTATATTCCATATAATAAAATTCATGATGAATCAAGAATTTCAGGGATGTTACCGACAGAACCAGACTTTGTCATGGCTCTAGTAATGACTCCCGGGCGATCAGGCAGCTTTACTCTAACATTTTTGGCAGTGACTGAGCTTGCAATAGCCCTTCTTCTGGCAATTAAGTCATCATTGTGACAGTGCTGCTTAGAACCATCAACCATGTCAGAAGATTCCTGGATAACCAAAGCAGAATGAGATCCATCAACATAAGTTTCAGGGACAGGGGCAATACTACCCATCTCGTCTCTTTCTCTTCCCCTCTCCTCTGGGTGGCCAACAGAGGTGATGGTGGGCGAGGTGGCGATGACATGGGGCTGAGGAGCGTGAGGATGGGATGGGGATCGAGGGGTGGTGGCGCTTTGAAGCTCGGGTGCGAGTTCGTGAATCGATGGGGGTTTCACGTGGAACGGCGTCCACGGCGTGTGAAATCTTCGGTGAAGGTAGGGGGATGGTTCCTTGACCCCTGTAGGTCCTTTCCCGCGAATTTCGTAGGCCGTGGTGAGCCGAGCGGGGTTTATTGCTCGTTTTAGGGAAAAATCATGCTTTTAGGGCGTGCGACGGATTCGTCGGATCGAGCTCCATTTTCTCCATTTCTTCCTCCCATTTTTGGGTTATGGGGTCAGGGGAATGATCCCCTATGTTTCCCCGTTCGATCGGGATCGAACGGGCGTGGTTTGGACCCTATGCATGGGGTCACAGGTTGGGTCTGCGCCGTGTTTGGTCGACCAACCGAACAGGTTCGGTCGACCGAACCGGCCCATAGCGGGTGGGGCGACCGTGCTGGTTCGGTCGACCGCCCCATGGGGGCTGGTCGACCGATCAGCCGATTGGTCGATCGACCAACCGGGTTGGTCGACCGATCTTTGTCCTTCTTGTCCGTTTTGGGCCCCAGACGACCCGGTTGTGCCCCGTTGGTCGGCCTATGGCCCCGTAAGTGTCCCAGATACCTCGTGGGTACCATGATCATGTTTTGAGGTGTCTGGAGGTATAGTGTTACCTCGATTAGTGTGCCCATAGATTTAAAGGGTCCGGGTGACCCTGTGTGTATGTTTTGGGCTTTTCGTGTCCTCGCTAGATCGAGTCGCCACGTATCGGCATGACTGCGGTGGGATTTCCCCCGTACGTCGTGGGTTTCTCCGGAAGGTGGTTTTCAAGTGGGCCGTGTGTAAGGCCTTGGACTGCGAGTCCAGACACCCAGCCTGGGGCTGGGGGTTTCCCACTTTTTCCTGGGAGGGGGAATCAGCTTGGTGGCTTGTGAGCTGCCTTGGGAATCGTGCGTCTGTGTTTTCTACGTAGGCCGTGTGTGTGGCCTGTGGACTGTGAGTCCAATTACCCAGCCTGGGGCTGGAGGGTTTCTTAGTTCCCTTTTGAGGGAATGGTCTCGGCGGTTGTGAAGTGCCTCGTGAGTCATCGTGCCAAGGTTTCTGACCCAATGGTTAGGGCAGATTGACGACATGGCATTGTTCGGTGCAACGATCTTGACCCTGAGTTTTGTGACTCAAGGACCGTCAGATTTAGTGAGTCTAGAGGACTGTCCAGAGTCCAGTGGCTCAGCGCCACTTGGTTCTTCATGACTTTCGCGCAGGGTGCGTGCTGTTTCTTGAAGTTTCTCCTTTGAGAGTGGTCACATCAGTGACTCCCCACTAGTCGTAACCTTCCGACACACGTGTAGTCCCACCAAGGAGTGGTGGCGAGGCTATCCCGAGAGAGACAATTTTTTGGCTAGTTACCGTAGGGCCTCACGTCTTGCAGCCAGAGTCTGGCTGAGGGGAAAACCAGTCAGAGGCCCTGACCGAGGACGCATGGTCAGTTTGTGCACACATGGTTGGGGGCAGTTGGACCCGTGTTGACGAGCGCGACCCCAGTTAGTTCTTGTTCGTGGTACTGGTTACTGTACGGTGTCTTTGTCTCCGCCTGGGGCGTCGCAGCGAGACACCTGAGGCTGTGGACTAAGTCGTTAGTGGACGCATCCAGCCTTTCTTCTGGTGGGCAGGTACTCCCGTCACGTGAGTCGTCACTCTCCTATTTTCGGGTTTTGTTTTCCGTCTGCGAGACATGGTTTCCCCGACAGTTTTCGGGAGTGTTCCTGAGGTAGAGGTCTAGGGTTTTCGGTGAGCGTCACCGAGGGTTTTCCCTAGATGGTGTTAGGTTCACGACTGCGTGGTCGTGATTATTTCTTCTGGTGGTGTAGCCAGAGGTTCTCCCATTAGTTCGGTAGTCCCCCGACTGTGAGATCGGGGCGTGTCTTTCCGGTACAGTAGGAGTAGCTGTAGTGCCGAGTTTTGACCGGCCACCGGTTCGTTGTTCCTACTGTAGTTATTGATGCTTTCCTTTCCGCTACCGCTGTTGTTTTCGGTTGGGGTTCTGCGGGACCCCTACTGAGCCTTTGTTTGGAGGCTCATCCCTGCTTTTTAGGTGCGACGGTTCTTCCTCGAGGTTCGAGGGTGCTGTTCGGAGGTTCTTAATTACCAGCTTGTCGGGCCAAGTGTTCACTCAGTGTTGGGTACGTTCTCAATTAAGCTCGCTGGGCCAAGTGTTCACTCGGTGTTGGGTACGTTCTCTGCCTTAAACTATACTTTTGTTGGATTGGACTCTACTGTTGTAGTTGTTTATTTATTCTATTAATTATTGAATTGTCCTGCTTTATTTTCTATTTCTTTATACCTCCACACTCCTTTCAGCCCTTCCGAGCCCTCCAGCTCGTGGGTGGCAGGCCAGGATTCGAATGATATCGGATTCTTCTCGGTATTCGGATCTGGGGTCGTCACATCAGGTGTCTCCCACTCACCTCGAACGTGAAAACTGAGACACCATAACAAGAACCAAGGTACAAGGACTAGTCAGGGTCACGCTCGTCAGCGCGCATCCACTACCCCCGACCACGTGTGCACACATAGACTCACTGCTCTAAGTCATATCCTCTAGCTGGTTTTCCCCCCAGTCGGACGCAGATTGCAAAGGCAAGGGGCTCTATGAGAACCAGCCTAAAAACCATCTCTCCGGAACTGCCTCGCCACCACTCCCAGGTGGGTCGACACTGCGTGTCGTACATAAGCTATGACTAGTGGATAGTTACTTGAGAGGTAAAAGATTCACTCTCACTATAGCCATGAACCATAAAGTATACGTATCTCGATAGTTCAGTATCACCAGGTCACACTCACACTTAGAAGACATCATAGAAATACACAGGATCATTACGAACTAGATGCACCTCGGCTTATAGGACCTCATTATATCGAAAGAAACATGCGTAGACTCCTTTGGTTAAACACGGTTGAGGTGAGCATCGCGATAACCAGAGATGCGGTCGGTCATCAGGCCCCGTCAACCTTGAACGCGGTCAACTAGACCACCACGTTCAAGTAAACCGACCTAGCTACCCCCCTCAACCTAGACGCGGTCCTTGTTCACGCCGTGACCTGTATCCAGAAGCTGAACGCTGTTGGAAGACTAACCGCGTCTAGCCTTCCAAATCGGGTAAGGGTGAACTACCTCAAACCCGATCCCACTTGACTCAAATGAGGGGAAAAACAATGGTAAACCCTATTTCACCCTTTCATACACCAATTTAAACTCATTTGGCCACTAAAACCCATATGAAACACACATATATTCCACATCCATTCCACATCCATACCAAGAACTCATGCCATGCTTATTTTTTGGCGATAAATCCTTTTTAACATGTGAATAACAACGTAAAACTATGGGAAATCGCAACACAAAGTGAGAGGGTTCCATTCCCCTACCTGAATCGTAGGGAAAACACTGATTCCTTCGCTCCTTTGCGAGAAACACACCCCCAAGCTCAAGGTGCGACCCCGACTAGCGAATCACCACCGTCTCGCCTTCGCAATCGCTCCTTTACCACTCCATACCTCGGTCGAATCTCCTCGTAGCATGCTATTTGTAGCCAAGAGAGGAGGAGAAGAACGGGGAGAACTGAAGAGATAGAGGAGTGTCGAGAGGGGGCACCCTCTTCTTTAGGGTTAGGTTTTTATGTTTTTCTCCTTTTTTTTTCTTTTTACTTCTTCATGCAAGAAACCATCAAAAGAACTGAAATTATGATTACGCCCACACAATATTCACATTAACCCAACATATAAAAATTACACTTTAACTTCTATAAAACCAAACACAATTATAGATTAAATCCAATTCTAAAAACGAGAGTAAAGCTCCAAATCTCATGGGTCATACACATCGCGACCCGACGAAGATGACCCCGAGGAGCCTGACAGCCCTACCTGAACGCTATCCCCTACCTGACCATGATGAGAACGTTGTTGCCCCTGACCGCGACTAGGACTGACCTCTAATCTGCCTCATTCTACGTGCCAAATTCTGTTTCATCCTGTTTCACTTGTTGATCATCCGAAGCACCTTGTTTCACGTGTAATATTCCAAAATCATTATTTTTGATTTTCAAAATCATGTTCTTGTCTTAAATTGACATCGAGAATGAAATGATTAGATAAATGAACTCGTAAAGCTATCTTTAATTGTTCAAATGACTATGCTCTAATTTTTCATAAATGCCTATTCATGATTGACCCTGTCTGCTTGATCTAAGCTCTATCTGAAATATGAAATCTTGACATCTTCTTTCAATGTATTTCCTTCATTGAATTTCTTTCACGTATGAACATATTAGATTATGTACTAATGGTTTCCGTTTGATTTATGTGATTACGTGTTTCCGACAAGCCTTGTAGCTAGCAAATCGACCAAGAAAGACCAATGTCTAAGGTTAGAGGTCCACAGGCAAACGCCTTAAGTGGGCAAGTGGTTATTTAATTAGGACCTTACGAACGCGAGGAGAACCTCCCATTATCTCACCTCTTACCTGGTCGTAACCTCTTTTATTTTCTGCTAAGCACTTAACTGTGAAAAACTTGATATCAACCTATTTTGCAAGCTTTTTTGCGAAAGACTGATCATACCTTAACTAGTAACTTGTTCTCTTTATTGTCTTAATATCATTGAACATGATCCTTTAAATCATTCTTGAACTTTTCTTGTAAGTTTCACTTGTACTTCATACTACATGTCTTTGAAATGAAAAAGTTTACTAGATCTATACTTTAGTCATAAACTACCATTTGGAAATGTAGGAGCTAAGTGCCATGCGTGACAAAGTGCTACATTATGGGAGCCACCACTTGAGCCCAAAACGACGCAAAATGCTATATGACGGGAGCCATCTCTTGAGCTTGTAGGGGTCACCTCTAGAGTCTTGCATAACTAAATGTTTAGTTGTGTGCTATACTACGCTTCATGAGCCTTTCTTGAAACTCGCTTGGCCATTTTATAAATGAGTTGTTATGGAAATTACATGGGACTCTTAGTCCACCTGACACTCAATGACTGACAAACTTGGGGGCCCTAATCTGGTCTTGGGCAAGTAAAGCCCGAAAATACTTGTGCTCGAGGGAGTTGAATGATCATGTGTAGTATTGCATCAACTGACATGCAAGATTGAACTAGATAATTCACTTGTTATATGCTCGACTACTTATTTAATTGTACATGATATTCTTGACCGAATGGGTTAAACATCATGTTACATGGCCAAAATTATAAATTTCTATATGTTATTGATCTTCATACTTACACCTGAGTTCTATAATATCTATTCTTAAATTCTTGACTTCTTGATCTTGACTTCTACTTTACTTATCACCTGTTTTATTTACCTGCTTTGTTTCTTGAGCATCTAAATGATTCAAGATGCTAATCACTTAAAGTGACATGGTAAAGAGATATAAGTCCTACTGAGTTTTCTAGGTCACCCCATGTATTGTTGATAGTTTTTAGAAAATTCTGAAGATAACAAAAATGGGCTGGAGTGATAAAGAGTGCTGATAGATTTAGAAAATATTTCTTCCCAGTTATCCATTTAGAGAATAAATATACGGAGATTTAATCCTCGAGGGATGTGAGCCTGGGGTTTTATGGCGACGGTACAAAAAAGGGATGGCAATATGCGTAGGGTAAGACTCAAACTCGGGTGGCCCAATAATTGCTCAGCTCTCCGTACTACTCTTCTAGATTCCCCGTTATCAAAAAAAATAATACGGAGATTGAATAGTATCAAAAAATTTTAAAAAATATTTGTAGGAAATATCAGATTTTGAAATAAAGATATGGCTTTGTCCATTTTGTTGTTCATATATGCCATCTGAGTCTTGATCGACCCGCTTGTTAACTCGTCATGTCTTGATATTTCCATCTTGTTTGAGGCATGACAATAGGAGGGCTTGCGTAAAAGAGCAGTTGGTAGGGACTACCGCCGCATCCTTCACGTTAAGATCAGAAGCAGAAGTAGCAGGGGATTGCAATGGGATGGATGGAGCGAGCGTTGTAGGAGGAGAGGAGGGAGAGGCGTGAGGCCCCCTACACGGCCGGCCATGGCTGGTGGTACGAGGAAACTGTAGCAGAGCCCGCGAGGGAGATGCGTGGCATGACTTGTAAATATAGTTCTTCTACTATAAGTCAAGAATTATACCTCTAGCTCCTAAATCTAGGGCCATTAGCAAGATCTATATCTAGAAGAGGCAATCATTTAATGCACATCTTGTCAAGAGGTTTCGTCAATTAAGTGGAAAGCCCAACATGGATTTAGGGGTTGTTTGTTCTGAACGGTGGCAGTGGAGATTATTGAATATCTGTGACTTGTACTCCCCTGGCAATAGTGCAGATTTTCTTTTAAAAAATTGAAAAAGAAAAAAAAACCCATTTGACTCCAATGGATGTCATGTTTGAATAAGTGTGAGGGGAAGTGAAATGACCTAACTACCCAACCCATCTCCCAAGAGAGTGTACCCTACTTTTGGATGGCAAAAGATAATCCCCTAGGAATATGAGAAAAACTCCCTCTCATGAGTTTTAGGTGATTTTTCATCTCACATCCTTATGAGTCTATCTCTCTCTTATTTGGAAAATCACTCCAAACATCAAAGCTGAGATAATTTGACCCATTCGGTTGAGCTTGATATTTTATCAGATATTTTAATCATTAGAATCCCATAATCTTTTACCGCAAGATCTAGACAAAACTCTACCTTAATACAGATCTAGGTGTTTGGGGGCATTGATCAAGTACAATTAAGTCGGCTCACATAAATACACAAGGACTAATTAAAGGGGTTTTCGGCCCTTCACTTTATACCATTTCTTTGCCAGGTATTATTTACAATTTCCGGTAATTACGCAAGTATTTCTTTTAAAGTAGTGGGTTTGCTACATAGTTGCGACAATTATGCAAGTATATAGGTGATGTTTCTTTTTATCTATCTTATTATTCGACGACTATTCTAATTTCAGAAGTCCCACTAAATACAGATATTAAATTAAATTTTCTATGAGCTCATGACCTACTTATACTTAAACTGAGAGCACTCGGGCACAGGTCCTCACAAGAAGTCCGTAAAATTAACTAAATCCCGCTTTGAAGATAAAAATAGGATGTGGGCCCAACCCCGATCCCAAACATCCGAAACCCAGCCTCCCCTCCCTCTCGCCCCCAACTCTCCTTCTTCGTGCGCCGCCGGTGGCCGCCGCTACCGCACCCGGCACTCACACCCGCCACCGCTCCACAGCCTTTGTCCCCACAAAGTCGCTACCGTTCCGCAGCGGGCGCTTCACAGGCGCCAGCGCTCTGCAGCCGCTGCCGCCCCACTGCCGCGGCGCTGTACAGCCATCGCCCCACAGCCGGCGATTTTTGGGGTGGGTGCCTGCCACTGCTCCACGGCCGCATCTTCTCTCTCTCTCTCTCTCTCCGCCGTTCGAGACAACCGGCGGTCTCTGCAGCTTTGTTCCCCAGCAAGAAGGTACGCTGATCTTGTGATTTTTCCTTATTCTCTGGGGTGCTGGGGGGCACAATAGATATCAAGAAATGCATCTGCTTACTCTGCTTATCCATGGTGAGAAAGTCCTGTAGAGATGTTGGTTCTCAAGAAAGCGCTGTGGAGAATTAAGACTGTGGACTGTGGAAGTGGTGATGACCACAGGACTGTGGAGGTTTGGTAAATCTAGCATGAGGTTGTTGTGCGTGGCGGACTAGCTCATGATAATCCAGATTTGGTGCCCCACCTGCGATGGAGGTTTAAGACTGGAGGCTTAATTCTTAGTTTCTTACCAACATCTATCTATCTATCTATCTATCTATCTATCTATATATATATATATATATATATATATATATATATATATATATATATATATATATATATATATATATATATATATATATAGGATCTTAAGGTTTAATTTTTTTTCTCTCATGTCTTTCCTTAGCAAAATTAAAAGCATTATTTTGAAAGAGATATACTGCAAAATTTGATAGTTTACAAATTTTGTTATGCGATGGTTTTTACAGATATTAATGGTGGAACTTCTATTCTGAGTATGGGGTGTAAAAGAGTTTACAATACAGGGAATTTACGGGAAGAATCTTTTACAAATAATCTACAATTTGAGGAACATTTAAGTAAATGAATGCCAAGCAGATGTTAATGGACAAAATGTTCACAGTGTTAGTTGCAGTTTACTTTCTTTAGAGAGAGCAAATTGGAAAGATTTGTGTAAACCAGAGGTTTGCTGATGGGCAAGATTTGTGTAAACTGCAGATTTTTACTTGGCAAGATTTGCTTAACACTTCAAGATTTGTGTAAGCTAGAAGTTAATTGCATTTAAGTAACATAAATGTAAACCAGCGGTTAGTTAGCAAGCATTCCTTAATGGCAACCTTGAGGAGGAGGTGTATATGATACAACTAGAAGGGTTCACATCCAAGGAGTGGCCTCATAATGTGTGCAAACTTCAGATATCCATCTATGGATTAAAGCCAACTTCTAGAAGTTGGAATATAAGATTTGATGAGACAATGAAATCTTATAGTTTCATTAAGAATGAAGACGAACTCTGTGTGTACAAAAAAGTCAGTGGGGGCTCAATTACCTTTCATGTGCTTTATATTGATGATATCCTACTCATTAGAAATGATGTAGGGATGTTATCAGCGGTAAAAGCATGGTTATTCGAAAACTTTTCCATGAAGGATTTAAATGAAACATCCTAATTTTTCTTAAAAAAGGTCATCTCAAGGAAGGCACAATTTGGAAGTTGATAGGAAGCTTCTTATTTCATTTTTATAGGAGAATTTGCTATTGATGATCAAGATCCAATTATTAGGTAGCCATCTTTGATTCTAAATTTTGAAGAAACCTCAATCTTGTTGATGAAGCCTGGAGGAGGAAAAACACATTATATTGTCAAAGAAATTAAGGAGGTCGTCCATCACTAATTAGTTAAATAAAAAAGATGCATGATGCAATTTGTCAACCAACCGAGTTACATGGCCAAAGGGGTTAATGGATCAATTGTATGGTCAAATAGGTCTATTGGTTCAGATATGCAGTCAAAGAAGAAAAATAGGTTGGTCTTATGGTCAAATCAAATGCTTTTGTGATTGAGCTTGTCAAAAATGTCATGTCACTTTTTTTTTTTTGAGAAGCGGATGGTACCACAATTGTATTAAATGAAAAAAGAGTGGGATGTACAAGTATAGTCAATCAGCTCCCAAAAGATCTCTATACAATAAACTCTGCACCGAGGCGGTGTACACCTCACTATCCCCCAAACAAAAGGAAAGGAGAGGAGTTGCACTTTATATAATTGTTCGACCCATTCCCTCATTTTCTCGCAAATTAAAGAGACAAGCCTATCCTCAATTCTAACTTCCCTTCTGAGAATTCTGTTATTTCTTTCTCCCCATAGGGCCCATAATGTAGCCTGAAGGATGAGCCACCAAGTTAGTCTATCTCCTTCAGGTTCCACTTCTTGTGCTAGTTGTCGAACAGTTGATGTACGCTCTCATACTGACCTTGGTCCATACCTCCTTAGTAAAGAAGCATTCTGTGAAGAGGTGGGTTTAAATTTTATCCACCAACCACATACGCAGCAAAGTGTGGGGATATCTTATGGGAAAGGGGCAATCTTATCACATGTGGGCAGTCGGCCGTGTGATATCCTCCATATCAATACCCTTACTTTCAGAGAGCTTTTGGGAGTTCAAATCAGCGATGCAAATCAGTGTCGCATGCCCTATGTGAAATGAATGAGTAGACTAACTTGACTGAGAAGCATCTCACCTCCTCTCATCTCACTATCACATGCTGGCTTTGCTTTGCACTGGAGTGTAGTGTATTAGTAGGAGTCCCTCTGGTTGATCCATCTCCTCTGGCCTAAGATCCCCTTTGTAAGTGGACATCCATGTTCTCCCTGAGAGCTATGTGTCAAAAGTGTGAGCCATAGAGATCGAAGGTATATCCGATATTACAAAAAGCTTTTGGAAGGTTTCATCCAGGGTGAATCCCTGCACCATCTATCTTTCCAAAACTTACACCTCTATCTATTGCCCAAACGGACCCCAACATTTGAATTGATGGTGTCACTGCACTGAAGGATGCCTTTCCAAATGGGTGAGACATTATGTTGGGGTGCCGATGTCAAGTCCCAATCTCTGGCCCTACCATAATATCTCTGTCTAATAAGTTATACCCATAGCTCACTGTCTTTAGCTCCAAGCCTCCACAGCTATTTGCATAGTAGTGCTAGGTTGAAATATCTGATATTCTTAATGCACACATCTCCTATTTCCTTGCTCTTGTAAACTCTGCCCCGTGAGATATCATGTCAACCCTTACGATTGTCTCCACTGCCATGTCAGAAGAATGTTGCTTTAATAGACTATAGCTTCTTGGCCACTATTTTTGGGATCTTGAAAATGGATAGGTACTAAATTGGAAGGTTGTCGGGCATTGATTTGCACGTCACCATTCTTACACATATGAGAGGAGCCTTGCTTTCCAACATGTTAATCTGGACTCATATCTCTGCACCACTACCTGCCAATCATTACAATGTAAGGCCCTTGTAGACAATGGTAGATATAGGTAGGAGAAAGGAAAGTCTCTTATCCGGTAGTCCAATATGAAAGTTGCCAATATGAAAGTTGCTCTCCTGAGAGACCTCTCCTCTTTTTGTTGAATCACCATCAGCCCAATAGTTTCCTATAATAGCTCCAATGTCAACTTGGCGACATACAACTGCCTTTCCTCATCTGCTAAGAAAAGGATGATATCATCAGTATACTGCAAATGACTGATGCCGACATTTTGGGGCCCCGTTTGGCCTCTGATTAGTCATATCGACTCAACCCTCATCCATATTCTGCTTAATATCTATGCTACCAAGACAAACATGAAGACAGGGGGACTCCATCATGTCACTATGGAATGAAGTAGTGGGTTACCCATTGACAGAGACTGCAAAAGAGGCATAGTTGTCAAGGCGACAAGGCGACTCAAGCCGTTCACGGGATCCCTAAGCGCTTAGGCGACAAGGCGTCCGCTTAGGCGTCGCCTAGGCAACACTTCGGCCACTAATTAAAAAATCTAAAATATGTATCCTCTAATATATAAATTAAGAATAAAAAATGTGAAACATACAAAAAAATAAATTATATGAAGAAATTGCTGTAATTAAATTATGTGACAATTATAGAAAATTAAATTCTATCAAAAAATTATAAAAAATTCAGAAGTAAATGCAAAAGATTCAAAAGTAAATGTAAAAAATTCAGAAAAATTACAAAAGAATATAATAACATCAAGAAAATTATAAAAAAGAAAGAGTTAAACGTGCATAACCAGGTCGGATCCGGTTCGGACGGGTCACGGTTGGCCCGCCTTGACGCCCGCCTAGCTCGCCTTTTCCACTGTCAACAAGGCGCTGGACCGTCTAGCCATTTCAAAGGCGCCTGCCTTGACAACTATGAAAAGAGGTCGAGGAAATACATGCTCAGATCCACTCAATCTACTTTTGGTCAAAGTCCATCTTAGCCAAGACCTCAAACATGCATTGCAAATTGACACAATCATACGCCTTCTCAAATTCCAGTTTTAAAACCATATTTTTCTTTCTCTGGGTCATGGCATAGAAGCACTCATGGGCAACAAGGAAGTTTTTCTTGTATGTGTCTGTTAGACACGGAATGGAGGATCTAGAGGGGGGTGAATAGATCCTTGACCAAATTATATTTATAGAAGGAACCAACCTTAACTCTATCAAGCAAATATAGAGGAGTCTCTCGGATTGCACACAATATTACTAGATGCAAATTTAAGATTTGAATGCTCAACGATCCTATGCATGCATCTATCGGTAGAAAGCGCAGAAAAGCACCACAACCACAGAGACACAAGGATTTTAGGTGGTTCGGTCACCGTGCACGGCTGACCTACGTCCACCCCTTGCTCAATCTGAGCAAGGCTTCACTATGTGTAGATAGCACACACACACAAAGGGTGAAGTTCCCTTACAGAAGCTGCCACACAGCTTGAACACCGTGAGCTATCTCCCAGCTCACAAGTCCGCTGACATACAGCTTGAGGGCGACAATGCCCAAAACCAGATCCCTGCTATAGATTAGCACGATCTGCAACTCACAATCTCCAGACGGAGCACAGTGCAATGTGTGAAGATGAAAACAGTAAAAATAAAAACAAGAACAGAAAAACACAGATTGAGTTTCTGGAAATTCTCTCCAAGACAATGAAGACTCGATCTGTCTGGTGGATCGCTCCACAGCTAACTGGAACAATCTGAGTTGCTTCTCACGATCAACAGCACTAATGCAGCTTCCTCGGACTGGGGAAGCTTTGATCTCCTCACAGCTGCTTAAAAAGTTTCTGCGAACTGGACACTTAGAATGCTGGTTCGTCCTCTTCAGTATGGGTACTGCTGAGCAAATCGGGTTCCTAAGACAGCGATCGTGTGAGCAACCTTCAGCAGTTTCTCCTGGAATTCTTCTTCTCACGAATGGGCTCTTCCTCTCTGTCTCTCTATTCTTCTCTTGCTATTTCAGCATTCGCTCTTTTCTTCACCTCCATTCCCACACAAAATAAAAGAAAACCCCTTAGAAGAAGAAAGAAACAGTGAAGCACGTCCTTCTGCCACATCGGATATTTTGTGGCCCCATTGCATGGAAAACAGTTAGGAGGGGAATATTTCCCTCCAAAAAGGTCCTTCTAGAATCATCTTCCTTGGACGAATGGATCCCTACAATGATTGCCTGGGATCACGTGTCTAAGATGGGTCCCATCTACAGCTTGAAGTGCACGTTTCCAGATTAAGTTGACTGGAGAGGGGATAGAAGTCGACTTGCTCCTTGAATACAAAAAGCGAAGTCGACTTAAGCCTTGACCCTGTCTCAGGCAATACATACTGGATAGGATTCAAGTCGACTTGAGTCTGTCTCAAGTCGACCTGTCCCTCAACATCTTCCTTTTCAACGCTTGCTGGATGATTTCTAAGTCGACTTGACTCCACCTCAAGTCGACTTGTCGCTTTAAGTTTATTCTTCTCTTGCTGTCTTGAAGAGCTTTACATCAGATTCCACTTGGACTAGTTCATCTTGGCTTTTGTACTTGTGAAACATATATTTTTAGGATTTTCTTCTTTTCCTCAAGAGTTTCTTACCAAATGTTCACTTAATGATTTATAGTTAGACATCATCAAAACCCGGGGCACAACAGTGTCTTCCTCTGGTGAAGGCCCCTAAGTGTCCACTGCCAATCACCCTGTCTAGTCTCATGGTTAGCAACTTGGTGATGATTTTATATGTACCATTCAACAAACTGATAGGTCTATAATCCAAGAAGCCTTGTGTGCCTTGTTTCTTTGGGATGAGGACTGATGAACCACACAAAGATCATAATCAATTTCTGATATTTTCAGAAGTTTTCGGAAGTAAAAAGATCAAATGCACCATGTGACGGCCATAAATCGATATGAAATCATCATCATCACATGGGTGCCTTTAAGGGTCCTGCTGAATGGTACCATTCACAAATTTATGCGTGTTTCCATGCACGGAAAATTTTATCAAATAGTTGATGAGTGAAGTGGAGTTGCTCACTCACACGATAAATCAACTACAAAAGGAATAGTGGGAAGTAAGGACTCCTTCCAGCATACTGCACAATTTTCCATCCACTAGCAGGCATGTTCTGTTGCAGCCGCCCAATTGAGTTCTGACAGCTGCTTAAACGAAAAAAAGGGATGCACAGAAGTGCCTTGTGGCATTCAATCGCACTCTTGTGGGTCACCTTGATGCTGTAGCAAGTGATTGCGGTAGACATCTGGGCTGTCTGGTCATGCACTATGTGACCTGACAGCCCCAACCTTTCCAAGCTTCCTGTTTTTTTTTTTTTTAAAAGAAAGAGAAAAACAGCCACCTGAATTGATCGGGCGGCTATGATGGAGTCTGATACCAGCAAGATGAAAACCGGGCAGCACACTGTATCATGCCCCATGGGAGGTATATATTGGGCTGCAATGTATGTTTTATTCCGATTGGTTAGGATTGACTTACAACTTAGCTTGAACCAAGGTGCCCCTTTTGTTTTCTGGCCCCTGCATTGGTTGCCTTGACATGATTTAAGTTGTGTCCTCAGTCAGATTACTCTGATATTTAAGATGAGCATGTGGTCTCATAGCCTGTCCTCAGATGCCATTAACATCATTTGATTGTGCCATTCCATGGAGTGTATCAGTCATGAGGTTTATCCCACTGTCCCAATCATAGTTGTCAAGACGTCCAAGGCGACCAAAGCGGTGGCGACTGCCTTACTGCTTAGGCAACAAGGCGTGGCGCCTAGGCAAATCCTAGTATATGTAATTATTACAAGAGAACTACTACTATACATTTTCTACGTATAAGTTCTATCTTTAGTTAATAGAAAATTTGATATCTACAAATCTTCAACATATATCTATATTTTTTTTAAATAAAAAACAGAATAAATGTTAAAAATAACAAATTAATAAGGATAAAACTAATAAGAATTTGCGAATACCTGTCAATCAATATAAGAATTTTAATCTAAAATTTGGTATTCAAATAGTTAATCTTTATATTAAAAGGAAGCATAAATATGACACATTTTTGGGTAAATTATAAGTATATCAACATAATAATTTCATAATTTTCACTTGTGAATTATAAAAAGAGACACAAAAATAGTACTAGTTTCAAAAAGTGTACTATGCAAATATGAATCAATGCCCTTAAGAGGAGGGAAGAGGAACCAAGAAGGAGAAGAATCCGAGAGAAACGGAAAAGGGAAATGGAAGTGTTATCTTCTCTTTCCAATCTTGACATATCATTTGTCAATTTTTCAAAATTACCCATGAAATGTTGCCCAAATTTCAAAACAGACCTCAAGACAAGGAGTGGATGTCCCACCAAGGGAGGCTAGTCGGGCCCAAGGTAGCCTATGTGCACCAAGGCAGCCAGGTGAGTGCCTTAATGGGTTGCTTGCCTAGGTGCCTGGTTGCCTTGGGCGTCTTGGAGTGCCTTGGAGCCTAGGCGACACCTTGAAAACAATGGTCCCAATCATAACATAAGAACTCCTAGAAAATGAGAAAAAGATTAAGTCAAGTTTGTTATGTCTGTAGCTGGTACAATTATTGCCACAAAAGTCTTAAGAACATATATACTAAAAAAAGAGAATTGGTACCCTTAAAATTTTCTGGGGTCTACTTCTGTGTCATATGTTAGTAATGATTGTTGGCCTAGAGATAGCGCGTGGACAAGAAGAGGGGTTGAATTCTCCCCAAATCGCAGTGACAAATTTTAATCTAATTGCAAAATCAACAAGATTATGGAATTTGAACTAAACTAAGACGAATTAAACTCTCTCTCGAGCTCACTGAACTCTCACGATTAGGTCTGGCAATTATCCGTTTAAAATTCGAACCGAATTCATATTCGTTTAATCAAATAATTATCCGAATAAAATATCCGACGGATAATTTATCGGATATCCGATTATTAATCGAATACGAATTCGGATATTGAGATATCCGTGTTGGATATTATCCGACCGAATAAGAACCCTTAGATAAAAATCTAAGGATACACATATTCTATATATAATTAACTTAAATCTTAATATATTGTTTGATTACTCTTTTTTATCTTTTTTTGTCTCAAAATATAATTTAAAAATTAGAAATCCACTTACACCCATTTGATAAATTATCTCCTATTTTTTAGGATGAAGTCTAATCTTTTGATAATATCTCCCAAAATAAAAATAACTTTCACTCTTTTTTTTTTTTTGAGAAAACAACATACGACGCTCTCACACGGCTCACACGACTCACCTCTAAGTAGGCCTAGCAATTATCCGTTTAAAATTCAAACCGAATTCGAATTCATATTTATCCGATATTTATCCGAATAAAGTATCCGACGGATAATTCAATTACTAATCGGATAATTCGATTATTAATCGGATACGAATTCGGATATCATACTATCCGCTCCGTATCCGATCCGTTTACAGGTCTACTCACGATTATGATAGACGTAATAAACGATCAAGCACACACAACCACAATGCACGAGGGAATTTTTAGGTGGTTCGGTCGAACACTAGTCCGCCTACATCCACCCCTCACCAAACCGGTGAGGCTTCACTTGCTTCACAATGAAACACACAGAGATGAACTCCAACCACACACGGAGACTTCGTCTCCAACACGATCCGACTGCACAAACCGCATCCTATGATCAACACACACATGCTGTAACCATAGCACAAACGGGGACGAACCCCAAAGTCAATCACAGTTGCTGATTCACAGCTTCAACCGATCCCTAAACAGGGTATTGGAAAACACATATAAAACGAAGATGAAAACGTAGAAAGCGACGAATGGAAAACAGAAAAATAATGTAGCTTAAATGGGCACAGTGGCTTTGGATTTGATCCACAAGTCTTTCACTGATCAGATCCGGACTGATTCCTCCTCAGGTGGCTCACTCTTTTCTTCTTTCACTCAGATATTCTTCAGACAACTCGTTCTTCCTTTTTTTGCAAGAAAAGATAGAAATCTTGAATATTCTTCCACCTTATCTTTTTGGACGCCTTAATCATTGTATTTATACTCCCAAGGTATAGTCCACACGTGTGGGAGAGAAACAACCTCGGACCCAATCAACATGGGGCAAAGGAACTGAGTTTATTGGGTCTCGAGCTGGGTTTGTAAAACCCGCTACGTGGGTCCGAACAGAGTGAGTCGACACAACATGTGAAGTGAGTCGACACAACTCTTACTGTAAAAGCCCTAAATAGAACCGTTACACAATGGAGTCGACCCTATGGGTCAACACCTTCAAATACAGAATGTGAAGACTTGATGAAATGAAGAAGGAGGAGTTTGATTCGATCTCACCAAGTGTCCTTTGAGATGAAATATAAAAGATCTTCTTGTTTCTTGACGAAATCTTGTTGAAAGCTTTGGTGTGTCGACGCAACATCTTCATTGCGTCAACGCACTCTTCCTGTTGCTAGAGAGAGCTTGCTGAAAAACTTGTTGTGTCGACGTAGGAGTTCCATTCCGTCGGCCCAACTTCCATTCGCTTTGATGAGCTTTCACTATATCATTCAAAGTGTGTCGACGCCATAAGTCCATTGCGTCGACACACCCTTCTCATAGCCTAAAACACCGATCCTCTGGTTTTTCTCCTTTTCTTCTGCTACGTCGACGCCCTAGCTCCATTGAGTCGACGCAACCTTCATATAGCTTTGCTGTTGCTGTTGGATTCTGCCGTTGCGTCGACGCACTGGCTATACTGCGTCGACTCAGCCTTGACTTCTCATAGCTCGTTCTGTTCCTGTGAACCAAAGTAGGTCGACACACTTCTTGGGTGTGTCGACACACACTCTCACAGATCTGACATGTTAGCTGCATTCACTTTCAATCACAGGTGAGATGATTTGAATTAATCACAAACAACCTTAATTGAGGGGTTACCAGACAATCATATTTGCATTTAGTCAAAACACATACCAATATTCTTGAAGTTTAAAACATCTCATACACAAACACACATATGTTTTGTTGTCATCAAAATCATTACGCCAAAATCAAGGTGGGGAACCTCAACAATGATGTATCAAAGCATTGGAAGAGGGATACTACTGACTTTGACAAGGATCCAACAATGTCCACCAAATCTAGACAGCACAGAATTTTCCCGTTGTTTTTGATATTATTAGTGTTCTTTGATCATCTCAAATGCGTCATGACAACCATCAATATTGAAAGGATGAAATGCTTTCAAAGAAGTAGATACCCCCAAATTTCTAATTCACTAGAATGCCAGATTGCAAAAATGGGGTGATGTAATGGACACTAGTCTGACATCTCTCATGAGTTATTATTTATGCCACTCATTTAATGCCATCTTTAAATTGATCCATCAGCCCTCCCCTTCTGTTGTCCATTTCCCTTCTTCACAAGCCTGTTGGTTTGGGTGGTTTCTATGCTCTCTCTCAGAAGTGATATATATATATATATATATCAGTTCTACAGGGTTTTTTCAATATATACACAATATCAGTTCTACAGGGTTTTATACTGGATAGGAAAACTAACTTCCCAACGACAATATTCTTTCACTTCTATCGGGTTTTGTACTGCATAGGACAACTAACTTCCCAAGAACATTTTTTCAGACACATGCAGACACGGGACTCATGCAGCATCTCTCTCTCACGAGCAATGCACGCAAGCATGGATGTGCCACATGATCGCATTATTTTGTATGCATGCTAGTCTTTTCGTTGATGTAGAGAAGTGGAGGCATTAATGCTATGCTTCACAGGTCAACTGAGAAGAATGGAAGGTCAATGCAAGAATCCTCTTACTTCCACACCAAGAGTTAAAGCCATCCTGCGACTTGGTGCAGAATCCTTCTCAGTGAAGACAGCAGAAGGCATCCTTTCAGAGCAGCTGGTTGCAATGAAAGAAGAGGGTATGAGCATATTAAGGAATTTTATCACCAAGGACAATATTCCAAATGATTTTCCCGATGAAGAACCGGTAGAGAGCATCTCTGAAGAAGATGGAGGCGACACGGTCGATAACCCTCCAAAGAAATCAAAGAAGCAAAGATGACTTAGCCTTACCCTTTTCATATTCAAGACTACTGCCTGGGGTGAATAGCTAAGATATTCCCCACTGCCGCATCTTCTTGGCCTTGGTTTCCCAGCTATTGCGAAACCTTTTCTTTTGTGAATGGCAGGTTTCCGTGCTGTTGATATGGTGATGCTGCCCTGCTCCTCCTTGCAAACTTGAGGAAGAGATAAAATTAGGGCATGGGGTGTATCATCATTAATTTGTGAGCCCAGCCTTCTGTTTGACGCCTCGGCTTTTTCATCTAGTAGCTCTGATTTATAGACGAGATCACCGACTTCAACCTGCTGTTCAGGATTTACTCAAGAGGACACTCCCCAAGTCCTGCTCCAATGCTGCTGCTCGCGGTGGTCTTCCAACCTTGAATCACTTTTGCGGGATATCTATGTTATCAATGTTGTGTGTGTATGCTGCGTCATGTTGCTAAGAGAAGCTATGTAGAATTATGGCAAAAGCAACTCTCAAAATATCCATCCAATGTGTAAACCTTTTGCCGTTCAAAATGTGCAAAAGAAGACACTCCCAAAATCCCTGCCCATAATGCAGGAGGCATGTTCTCTCTAACATGCCGTCAAAAGTATGCCGCCGAGAAGTTTACAAATAAATTTCTCTAATCCAATCTAATCTATGTGTATTGTTTTAACTAGGACCTTTTGCACATTTTAAGAAAAATGCCTGTAGTGTGCAAAAAGATAACGAGATGATTTTTCTTCGCTATTTCTTGTGTGCAAAAGGGCCATCCCATGATCTTTTCTGTACACTAACTATTCTTAATGATTTATGTTCAAGTGTAAATCTAAAGTGATAAATCTGTAACTTTCAGTTTAGTAATTTTTATTTATACTCAAAAACTCCTTTTGATATATCAAAATAAAATTAAAAAGATAATTCTGACACTGGGTAAATCAAAATACAAAGTTAACTTATGTACACCATGGTATACCAGAAAGAAAGAGGATCTCATGAAATATGCCAGTCAAGAATATGCACTTGTCACATCAAAATACAAAGTTAACTTATGTACACCATGGTATACCAGAAAGAAAGAGGATCTCATGAAATATGCCAGTCAAGATTATGCACTTGTCTCGTGTGTGTGTGTGTGTGTGTGTGTGTGTGTGTGTGTGTGTGTGTGTGTGTGTGTGTGTGTGTGTGTGTGTGTGTGTGTGTGTGTGTGTTTTGTGTGCGCGCGCGCTCCGTTAGAAAATTAAATTTTAATATATAAAATAATAACATAGAAAATTTAATTTTTAGCCCCTAAACTCTTCATATTTATGAATTAACCCCTCCAATTCAGATATTTTTTTTGACTTCTTAAAATTTCATGTTATTTAATAAAATGCCCTATATCATTACAAAAAAAAATTCCTTCATGTATTTACAAAAAAAAGCTCTTAAAATTGGTGTTTAACAAAAAAAATGTGTAATCCAGGAGTAGGTTAAGCCAAAAAAAATCCTGTGGGTGGGAGCTACGTTGCTATGTAAGAAGTGGCATCGGAGTCTCTTCGTCCTCCACCAAACAAGCTTCGTCACTCGGAATTCAGGGTGTCAATGGATCCTTAGGATCCGAAATCCGATTCGAATCCGAAAATAATTTCGGATTCGGAGCTACTTATTTCATTCCCAGTGGGAAGACTCTGTGTAATCGGGGCGAATCTTTTTTGATCCGAAATCAGGGATTTCGGATCGGTCATCGGGGCGCCATAAAGCCTCTCCTTTCGGGGCGAGCAACCCCATCTCGGCGCATCGCGGCGTTCGCGGCCTCCCTCTAGGGTTTGCTCTTGTCTTCGCATCGCTGTGGCATCGACCACCTGCGGCGGCGACATCACCTGTGGCGGCTGGGTTTGCTGTCTGCTGTCTGCTTGGGTTTGTTGTCTGCTGTGGTGAGATTCCTCTTGCTTCCGTCTTGGGTGTGGTGGAAGCTCCATGCTCCCTTCCCTTTTTTTCTTTTCTCAGTTCGATCCGCATGCTTCTAGGGTTTCATGTTCCCATCATCCTACGGTTTTCCTCACTCATCCGCTGTTGGCGACTGGGTTTTAAATTTTAGGGCAGTTTTTTGGATTTGGTCACTTCTTGTCGTCGTCGTTTTCCTCTTATTGTGGTTTGCGGAGCTCTCGCTGCTGCGGGTGGCCAGGGTCACTGGTGCTGCCCCCAACAAGTCGTCAAAGATGTGGGTTTTCCGTGTCTCTCATCATCCTTCTAAATTGGGTATGAGCATTTGTTTCTGCTGTTGCCGTTAATCGTGTGTTCGTGTGGTGGGTGAGGCTGCAGTAAGGTAGTCAGGCTCTCCATTGCCCGCGTGCTCACTATCATCTCGCAGAAGCAAAAGACCGCGTTGAGGGAGGCCTACAGCAAGAAGAAGTTCTTGCCCTTGGATCTTTGGCCTAAGAGAACAGTTGAATGACGGAAATGACATCGAGTCTTGAAGCTCATGTTTCTTTTGCTATGTTTTCTATTTGTCATGTTGTGATGCATATGTTGGCAGAAAAAAATGATCTCAACGTTCACATTAGATGACCTTGGTATTTTATCCTCCCTTGTTTGTCCATATTGTTCTATTTGCGTATCTTATAAGGGGGATCATCGTCAACCAGTCCTAACCTGTCATTTTGTTTTATCGTATCATATGTATATTTGACATGCATGATTTTATTTGTCTTTTCATTGATTACAACTTCTTAATCATGGGCTTCTTTTATGACACTCACCATAATTGTACAGTTATATATATATCTCTGAAAATTCATTTCCATTCTGATTATTGGGTGGGGGAAACCTTTTATTCCCAAAGTTATGAGACATTTGTTTTCATCTGGCGGTCTTTTTTATTCCAAATAATGCATTATTCTTTCATGTGGAAAACTCATATTTGATTATGTCCCTTTTCAGGCATCTTTGAAGATCGAGAGGCAAAAGAAGAGAGAGATGTACTTTTATAAACAAAAATGTTTCTAATTTAATATTTCACATCTTTGATGGAAAATGTTTCAATTGTGCCTAATCACTGGTCTTTAATCCTCAAACAACCGATTCAGTAGGTACACGCATTATGTGATTTAACATTGAATGGAAGGTCGCCAAAAATAATGATCAGTCTCATCATAATACTGGATAAATGATATGACCTTGTATATGCTTATCAGAGAGCCAACATTGATTTGCATCTATGTCTATTTAATTTACCCGTAGTTTCTCTGAATCATGGATGTGGATGTTTAAAAAATTGCATCAAACTTATTTCAGTTTAGAATCATCAAGGGAAGGATTTATTTTAGTTTAGAATTAGTCGATCAAAATTGCAAACGATGAATGATATTCTTAGCAATAAGCTGTGGTACTTATGCTTCGTTTTCTGTTTTCTTCATAG
This sequence comes from Amorphophallus konjac, assembly GCA_022559845.1. Classification (NCBI taxonomy): domain Eukaryota; kingdom Viridiplantae; phylum Streptophyta; class Magnoliopsida; order Alismatales; family Araceae; genus Amorphophallus; species Amorphophallus konjac. The sequence continues at coordinate 142,720,159 of CM040120.1, forward strand.
ATTTGTACTCTTTAGTTACAAAGAGAAAAGTTGGATTTTGGAAGTCAGAACCTAGGCCAGGGCATCATGGTTGGTTTATTAACAAGAATGATGAACTCTTGTAGGAAACAACTGTAGTTTACTATAGATGACTGATGTTTTGTTTGATTCTCCACGTTGGATTGTGTTTTTGTTTTTCATCTTCTTCACCATCATTTTTAGATTTTGCATTTTTTGTTATGATTATCTTTTTGAGTGCTTATGCCATGCGATGTTGGGGAGAGCTTGATTTTATCTACACTCTTACTACTCCAAAGTGGAGCATTCAAAGGTTGAAGCTTCTTTTATGTCCGAAGGAATTTATCTCTACCTGAGAAACGACTTATGATATGACTCCATTTTTACATGCAAGGTCAGATTTGTATATTTGTGTGTGTACCAAGTTTAGTGCATTTCAGATTTGATTTTTAAAATTTAGTGGTTTGCTTTGTGCGACTGGTATATCAAAAGGTGTGCAGCAGCACACTTTGCGTGAGGAGAGTCCTTGGACTCGAACCTCCGCCGAGTACCAGCTTATGTGAACGAGCCTTGACTCTTAACAACTTTATCCTTATTTCTGCCAAGTGTTTGATTTAAGTTCTGGTTGAACCTATTTGTTATTAATTATTTCTGATTTTTTTTTGCTATTGTGAATGGTGAAGATTATAGTGTCATTTTGATTTGAAATCATGGCAAGTGGTTCAGATAATATAGAAGTTGATGTAGATAATATAGAAATAAGTGTTACTCGACCATCTGGTGAACCTCCCCATAGAGGGAGAAAGCTGAGGTCAAAAATTTGGTTAGACTTTGAGAGAGTTGTAAATGAAGATGAAAATGTTGTGGCCATTTGTCGTATACATACATACATACATATATACTTGTTCGCTAGGATAGAACAATCTGATCAGAATACAAAACTGGAATGGTTGAATGTGATTTACTCTCTCCATTGTTGGCATCCCTGCAAGTCCTTGGTGAAAACCCTGAACTTTTTCTGATGTGAAGGTTTCTAGTCGATGTGTGAGGCCTGATTGTTTCATTAAAAACATGTTAGACACCCCATTTTCCTGTCTCATAGGGCTAATTTTTGTGTCATATATTAACTGAATGTGAGTTGCTGTCTCCATTGTTGGCATCCCTGCACAAGTTTGGGCATGTAGGATGAGCTCCCCAAGAAAAGTCCTTGGTGAAAACCCAGAACCTTTTTCTCATGTGAAGGTTTCGAGTCCATGTGAGGCCTGATTAATTATTTATTAAAACCATGTTAGACACCCCATTTTATATCAATCAATTGTGGAGCCTGGTAACTGGGAGGAGTTTGGACTCTGGAATTGTGGCTCACTTGTTTGGTCTTTACTTGAGACTATTATATTTATATATATATATACACACACATATACAAATATATATATATTCCTTAAGAAATTATGGTTCTAAATTTTATAGAATACTTGATACCATCTTTACTAAGATCTTCGTTTCTTTTGTCTTCTTTCTGATGCAGGTCATGATTCCTGTATATTTCCAGGAAGGTAAGTTTTATTCTGACAACCATTTTCCTTCATCTCTCTTTAATGATGCTTCACGTTCTTAGAAAATTGGTTGCTTTTTTCCTTTTTATCTCCCGACTTTGATGAGGTTTCTTGCCCCACCACACCTTGTTTTGCAGTGGGGGAAAGAATGAGACTTTCATAAATGGCACATCACTGGCGCCTTCCGCCAACTCCACGTCGGATTCCGGATCCGCATCACCCTTCCACAATGCTGTAACAGGTTTCCAACTCATCGGGTTATTGCTATCAAGCTTAATTTTCTTGTAGGTATCTCTTATTCCTCCTATAAGAGCTGGAGAAGGCCAGGGAAGAGTACATTCGGGTAGCCTTCAATGTATACGCAGGGAGCAGAAGATCCTTCTTCCGAAGATCATTTAAACTTTTGAAATTCAATGTAATATGTGTTTACTATCTGGATCCGAATTTCAATGTAATATGTAACTATCTAGTGGTGTTATGTGGATCCGAAAATAGAATTATTGGATCTCAATGTTGGATCCAAATATATAAATTTAGATCTCCCTATCTCATTAATTATAAAATATATATATTATAATTTTCGGGTAAGATCCAGATCCGAAAAGTTAACTTCGGATTCGGGTCAGATCCGAATCCGAAATGCAATTTCATTTTGGATCCGGATCAGATCCGAATTTAAGAATATTGGATCCGAATCCGGATCACAAAGGATCGATCCGGATCCGATTTTTTTACACCCCTGCTCGGAATCCAAGATCTAAGAAAAGCAAAGTAGAAATCGGCCGTATGCGCAAAGCATTGTTACGGACAAATGGAAAGACAACAACATGATCATTCACGAAGGTTGTTGAAGCAAGATTGCGACTAGGTGTCATCAATTAAGCGGTAAGTATGGTTTGATCCATGTTTTACCTTATCTAATAAGCATGTCTCATATGGTTAGCCTAAGAAATTATAGCGTCTGGTCTTTTGCTTTAAGATAAATTAATAATAATAATAATAGATTTTTTGCATGAAAATTATTGTTAGAGGTTAATTTGTAAAAAAATTATTCCTAAAAATGTATTTGCTGATATATGACTGTGTGAATCTGAATTGTGCAAAAATGTCGTATTTTTTTTTGCACGCATATCACTTCTTTTTACCAATAACTTGTAAAAAAATCACGTTTAAATGATATTTATGTACTATTTAAATTAACCCAGTGATATATCTGCTAATACATTTCTAGAAATGATTTTTTTACAAATTCATCTCTAACACTGATTTTCATACAAAAATCCCTAATAATAATAATAAATAATTTATAAGTTAGATTAGGACCAGAATTATTTAGACTTATTAGGATCCTAGGAACAGGGTTTTATCCCCCGTTGGAACTTCCCTCTTCAGAAATAGGCAAGAGAAACAAATTCTCCTAATAATTCAGTCATGGGTCGGAAAAGCTTCACTTTGCAGAACTACGTACATAGTCCCTGATTTAAGAACGCAAAGAAAGATATGATATGGAGAAATGATCTCAGAACGTGAATGACAAAGGAGCTAAATGACCCAACTTAGTATACAATAGAAGGAGACGGATGACTAGGTATGTGACGACCCAGGAGATCCGGATACCGATAAATCGATATCATCGAGTTACCGATACCAAGAGCTCGGGGAAGCCACCCAAGAGGCTGATGAGGCCCCGTAAGGGTTAGTGAGTGTTTGTCGAGGGGATGTATAACTAATAGAAATCACACGCGTAATATTAATTAAAGCATTCATTTGAACTTTAAACGGAAGTAATTAAATATATCAGAGTGGTAAATTTACACAAGTAGTCCAGATCCATATATCACAAGCCCCACACTGTACAATGGTCAAAAATAAATAACTACACGGGGCATATCCCGGCCAAAAGAAGAAAAAGGACAGACTGACCACTAACCGACCACTGACAGACCATTGCTAGCTCTAAGACTTTTCGCCAAAAGCACGAGAGAATCCTGTAGCCTGTTGCTCCACCTCACTTGAAAGAGGAAGGAGTGAGACTCACAATAGAGACTCAGTAGGGTTCACAGGGATCCCTAACTCGCAACTAACTAAAGGAAAGCAGTAAGGCATGCATTGGCATAAATAAATGACAGTCTAGTAAAGCTGTAAAACTAACCAAATAGTTTATAAACAGCTAATTAATATGTCAATTGTAATTTAACAATTTAAACAAATGCGAGTACTTGAAATCTACCAATAGACAATAACTCAATCATTTCTAAGTGACAAGAGTGAGAAGGAGAGGAGATCCACCAGAAGAAGAAACCAGATGTGTCCACTGACGGCTTACACTACATCTCAAGCATCTACGCAAGTCTGGATCGCGACAAGCGAGACGCGTAACAGTACCAGAAATAAGTAACTAGTCAGAGCAACAATCATCAATGTCAGTCCAAGTCTCTGACCACGTGTGCACACACTGGCTCGTTGCCTAACGCTAGGCCTCTAGCTAGTATTCTCCCCCATAGGACGCTACAGTTGGATCGGGGCCCACGGAACTAGCTTAAAAATCGTAAACTGGGATACCCCGCCACCTCTCCCAGGTGGGATCGACACTAAAAGTCGTCGGGCTACGACTGGTGGTTCCATCACTAGGAAAGAGAAAATAATTCTATTGGGATCTAAAAACATGCCATAATTTAGGATAACAATTAAACATGGCAATTATTTAATAATTAAATGCATAAATAACTGATTATGCTAAAATGGTAATTATGTAATTATTAAATGCATAGTTAATTGAATATGCTAAGATGGCAATTATGCAGTGCAGAACACATAATTAATTGAACTTGATTGAATTAAAATGCTGCAAGACATAGCGGTTGAATGAAAATCGCCCCAGTTTATAAAATAACCTACACATGGCGAAGATGCGATATTAAATGCATAATTAAACGAACACGTATTAATTACAGAACAAGCGGTTGGACTAGAACCTGCTATAGTCTTAGGCGGTTGGACAATGAACCGCTGCGTGCTGCCAAATGGACTAGCCGTGAAATTTCTACCGCCATTCCAATTTAAATTATTTACACGATCGAGATGTCAGCCGCTCGGGTCAATAAACGGGTTATGGCGGACCATTACAAAATCTGAAGTAATATAAACATGGTCCTTACCGGAGAACCAGATTCACGGGAATCATAACCGGATTCCTTCCTGGTCGACCCAAATCAACGGGAATTATTTTAACCTGTTCCCTGCCATTCCACCATCACAATATGGCAATCATCGTCTATGAACTCAGCAACGATGGACATACTCCAAAAATATAAAGACGATGGGCATGCTTCAAAAACATAAGGACGATGGGCATGCTTCGAAAACATAAGGACGATGGGCATACTTTAAAAACATAAAGACGATGGGCATGCCGTTTAAAACATAAGGACAATGGGCATGGCAATAGGAATGATCTAACGAGCTAGGGCAACGATCCCCCTACCTCAATCGTGCCGAAACCTTCTATTCTGACCGCGAGCAAGCCGAGGGTCGCTGTGGTTCGCCCATTCCCGGCCGTCTCTCCACTCTACGGTTCAACTCGGGTTGATGCCACGGCGTTCCTCGCGTCGTGGGAGATCTCCCGTCGCTCTAAATGAGGCTAGAAGGCCGTCCCCCCACCGGATCTAAGTCGAGGATGCCGATTCCGCCGTGAGAAGGGGAGGGAGAGAGCCGCCGATGCTGCCGTGGGTTGCACCTCCGCGCCGGGGTTCGGCTCCAATGGGGGTGCCGCCCCGTGTTCCTCCCTGCCAGCTCGCCGGCGAGGCCACCGGACTCCTCTGCCAAGGTCTTCGGGCCACCGCGCCGCCGAGAAGAGGAACGGCTAGAGGGGGTCGCCGGTTCGCGGGTGACGCGGACGGCGTCGGGAGAAGGATCGACGGCAACTTCGGTATCATGAACAAGATTGGATAGGTTGCTACCTCGCGCAGCTCGGCCTCACGCCGGACGTCTCACACCGGGCGACTCTCGATTCTCACAAAGAGAAGGAGGGAAGGGAAAACACAAGAGAGAAATGTCTCTCACGTAGGTTGAACTTCAATAGCATTCATCATGTCTAAACCATTACATGAGCCTCCTTTATATAGGAGGAGGCTATAGCAACCACACCCTCAAACTTTACAAATAGCTTATATGTCCTTAGCCTAATAAAATAAGCTCACCAACCTAACTTTTGACTCTTGGGTTTTAAGAAAATAAAATACATAAAACACACATGTTTATTGACTATGACTAACCTAATATGACGAAAGTAAATATACATATAGGAATATATGTATTTTACTTACATACACACAAATACTCAATACATAAATAAAATACACAAGATGCCGAGTCTTCGAGTGAATCTCCGAGCCACAAACTCGGTGTCGGGGCAGTGCGGCGTCGGCTCCGAGTAGTGGGTCCGGTAGTGGGCCCGATTTTCCCACCATCTCTCCCAGGGCGGCTGGAACTCGACTCCGTCGAGTAACGGGGGACACTACTATGGTAGTGCTCCAGCAGACCTGGATCGAGGCGCTGGAAGTCTTCCCAGCTGATCTAGGAATCATCTGATGGTGGATGGTTACGCCAGCGTACAAGGTAGCGCTGGTACACCCTGCTCCGTGTAGTGGTCACCTGCTCATCCAGTATCCTCTCAATTTACTCGCGCAGTGCTCTTGAGGCTGTGGGACGCACAGGGGTGGGCTCACTCACAATAGGAGGAGAAGGCTCGAAAGGGTCACTAAGAATCGCTGTGGGTTCCTTGTAGGTCACCAGGTCTGCCACATTAAAAGTCGAGCTAATCCCATATTCGGGAGGTAAGTCCACAACATACGCATTGGAGCCAATCTTCCATAAAATTGGGAAGGGACCATCACTACGGGCTTGCAACTTCTTAACGGCTCCCGAGGGGAGTCGTTTGGGTCGAACCCGTACCATAACCATGTCACCTTCTTGGAATTCATGGTGACGCCCATGCGAATCAGTCAAGCGCTTGTAAGTTTCATTACTAAGGTTTATTTGCTTGCTAATCGACTCATGCAGACTTTTGACATGCTGTGCAAATTCCTCAGCTGACTTGGATGTTCTAGACTCGAGGGGAAGGAGAATGAGATCCATAGGTTTCCTAGGTTTGTATCCATGCACGACCTCAAATGGACTGATACCTATGGACCTATTGACAGAGCTGTTGTATGCAAACTTGGCTCTAGGCAAGAGAAGATCCTAGGTGCCCGAATGATCCCCCACGAGACACCTCAAGAGATTCCCTGAACTTCTATTGACGACCTCTGTTTGCCCATCGATTTGTGGGTGATAGGCAGTGGAGAATTTGAGTTTGGTGCCAACTAGGTGCCAAAGTGTCTTCCAGAAGTAACTAGTGAACCAGACATCTCGGTCAGACACGATGATTTGGGGGAGACCATGCAGACGCACGACTTCATCAAAGAATAAGTGGGCTACTCTAGATGCATCAGATGTTTTGGAACATGCAATGAAGTGGGCCATCTTAGAGAACCTATCAACGACAACAAGGATGGAATCATGCTTGTGAGTAGTGCGAGGTAAACCAAGGATAAAATCCATGCTCACATCAACTCATGGTCGATCAGGAACGAGGAGAGGAGTGTAGAGACCAGTGTTCTGTTTGACCTGTTTGGCCATTGTGCATGTCCTACACTGGGCTACAATCTTGGTTACATCTTTCTTCAGGCCAGGCCAATAGAAATGCTCCTCCACAGAATGGATGGTCTTGTTGCGGCCAAAGTGACCAGCAAGACCTCCAACATGCATTTCCCAAATCAGGAAGTCCTGAATAGAAGTCTTCGGGACACAGAGTTGCTGTCCTGGAAACAGAAAACCATCATGGAGTAGATAGTCAGCAAATGCTGTCGAGGATCCAACAGACAGAGCAGAATAGGCAAGGCCAAAATCTGGACATTCTACATAGAGTTCCTTCATGCGGTCAAACCCGGTGACCTCTACCCGAACAGTGGAAAGAAGGGAGACCCTTCGACTCAAGGCGTCGGCCACTTTATTCTCTTTACCAGCCTTATGTTTTAGGACAAATGTGAAAGATTGGAGGAATTCTACCCATCGATCGTGCCTAGGGTTTAAGCCCTTCTGAGAGCTAAGGAATTTCAAAGCCTCGTGGTCCGAGTATAAGACAAACTCTTGTGGTAAGAGATAGTGTCTCCAGTGTTTGAGGGCTTGGACCACGGCATAAAACTCCTTATCATATGTGGAGTATTGAAGCTTTACATTAGAAAGCTTCTCACTGAAATAAGCCACAGGGTGGCTCTCCTAGCTAAGCACTCCACCTATACCTATGCCAGATGCATCACAGGAAACTTCACAGACTTTGGAAAAGTTTGGTAGGCAGAGGACATGGGCTTTAGTCATAAGCTCCTTTATGGCAATAAAAGCCTGAGAGGCGGCCTTGGTCCACTCAAAGTTTCCCTTACAGATGCAATCCGTAATGGGTGCCATAATGGTGCTGAAACCCTTGATGAAGCGTCTGTAAAAAGTGGCTAGCCCATGGAAACTATAAACGTCATGGACATTCTGGGGCTTTGGCCAGTCTACTAAGGCTCGGACCTTGGATTGGTCCACAGACACTCCTTGACTAGATATCACAACCCGAGGAAAGTGACCCGGTCTGTCATGAATTCACATTTGTTGAGGTTGGCAAATAGGGTTTCTTTCCTCAGAGTCTTGCAGACTTTCCTCAAATGGTGAATGTGGTCCTGAGGGTTGTGGCTATAGATGAGAATGTCGTCGAAGTAGACGACAACAAAGCGACCGATGAGGGGACGAATGACTTCCGTCATAAGCCTCATGAACGTACCGGGGGCATTAGATAGCCCAAATGGTATGGCGAGCCACTCATACAGACCTTCTTTTATTTTGAAGGTCGTCTTCCACTCATCCCCTGGTCGAATCCGGACCTGGTGGTAGCCACTTTTCAAGTCAATCTTAGAAAAGATAGTGGCTCCACTCATCATGTCAAGCATGTCATCAAGACGGGGAATGGGAAACCTATACTTGACAGTGATCTTATTGATGGCGCGGCTGTCAACACACATCCGCCAGGTGCCATCCTTCTTGGGTGTGAGCAAGGCAGGGACAACACATGGGCACTTGCTCACCCCGAGGAAACATTTGTGGATAAGGTCCTCGACAATCCTTTGGAGTTCAGCATGCTCTTTAGTGTTCAATCGGTAATGGGGAAGGTTAGGTAGGGTGGACCTAGAGACAAGATCAATGGCGTGTTGTATATCACGCATGGGAGGGAGTTGTGAGGGTAAGTCCTCAGGGAAGATGTCTTGAAAGTCCTGTAGGATTACCTGGACTTCAGGTGGGACTGAGACTCGAGACTCCTTGGGGGTGATGGTGACAACAACACCCCAGACAGGGACACCTTCGGCAACCTCCCTATTCAACTCACGGACACCTATGAAGTTAAGGCGCCTAACCGGGTCATAACCAACCTTAGGGGCCTTAGGAACAGGTGTGATAGGTGCAGGAGGAGAGGGAATGAGAAGTTTCCCTTCAGTAGGAGTCCGAGGACTCTCTTGAACCTTGGGGATTCCAGTGGGGGTGGAGGTGGAACTCTTTCCCGAGGTCACCTTTGGGGGTGCCGGGTACAGCTATATCTTCTTCCCGTTGTATGAGAAGGAACATTGATTGGACCGACTGAATGTAGTAAGGTCTACATCATAGATCCACGGTCATCCTAGGATGATGCTACCGTCCTTCATTGACACTACATCGCACAAAATCTGTCCTTGATAGGACTGGAATTGGATGAGAATGACACATGTAGTGGTGACTGGGATAGACGTGTCGTCAACCCAAGCCACATTGTATGGCCTCGGATGAGGATGGGTAGATAGACCTAGATGGGAGACAAAGTCTGAAGAGACTACATTGATATAACACTCGTTGTCAAAAATCACCTTGCAAGGTTGGGATTTCACCTGGGATTTCACCATGATATAGGTTTGGAAGATGGAGGTTCAACGCCAGTCGTCCTCCTGGGGGTGTGTTAGAATGTAGCGAACTACACCCAGTCTTCCCTGGTTTGAACTCTTGGCAATATCTCCCACTTGCATGTACTCGACATGCGTTCCATCATACCCTCCATCCATTTCCTCAAACTGGGCGATGAGGTCAGGATCGGCCTCATACCTCTCAATGGCTTCTCCTTTCTGAGGTGGAAGCTCCACAGGCTGGGGGTCGGTGATGACTAAGGCTCGGGTGGGGCAGTTGGAGGTAATATGTCCTAGGTTATGACACCTAAAGCAATGAACTCCCGAGACAGGGACTGGTTGAGAGGCGCTAGGGATGGCTCCATTTCCTTTGTCATCTCTCCTATCAGTTGGCGGGGTGTACTCCAGCCTGGGCACAATAGTGGGTGTAGGTAAGGGGTTCCGTGGGAAAAGAGTAGTGGGGCAACAGCCCTAAGTGGGGTAGCAATAGGAACATAGGAGGTGGAGGGGCCAGGCTTCTCAGAATAGCGGACCACGAGATTTCAGGATTCAGGCTGGCGATAAGTGAGAACCCGAGATGGGACCACCCTTTGAAACCGCTCGACGTCCTGAGCAACCTGATAGGCATGCTCGAGAGTGTTAACTTCCATTACGAACAGCTCCCGCTATATGCTCTCGTGTAGGCCAGCCCTAAACCGTGAGAGGGTGACAGAGGCATCCTCCATGACTCGACTCCGAAGGAAGAAGTCATCAAATTTGGCGATGTACTCGTCCACGGACTTTCCATCTTAGGTGAGTTTCTGCCATTGGTCTAAAAGACGCTGATGGTAGGAAGGTGGCAGATACTTCTCCCTCAGTTTCTCCTTCATTTCCTCCCACGTGCTTATGGGTTCCTCTCGTCTTCTTGCTAGGAGATTCTCAACGTTACACCAGTAGGTTTTGGCTTGACCTAGGAGTTTCATTTTGACAAACCTCACCCTTGTAGCAGGGGTCATGTGGCGATGCCAATCAAAATATTGGTCCATCCCGGTCTCCCAATCAAGGTATGTAGCAGGGTTGAGGGATCCATCAAAACTTGGAGCGTCAATCTTGACGTTCCGTAGGATGATATCCTCATCATCGTGGTCTCTCTCTCGAGGCGCACGGGCCTCTTGCTCTTTACCTTGGGGAGCCTAATTCGGGCGGGCTTGCTGTCTCTCCTCCCTAGGATTAGCTACGGGATCGCCGTGGCCATTCACTCGTCCTTTCTCTCCCTTTAATCGATCCTCTAAGGCTCGGATCCTCTCATCTAGTTCCGCTCGTAGTTGGCCTATGGATTCTTCAAAGTGGGCCATGAGATTGTGCTCGAGCTGGACTAGCATAGCAGTCACGCTCTTTTGATCTATGGGTAGCGTTGAGGGGTGCTCTAGACGGCCTGATGAATTCCTAGACCAACGTGGCATGCACAGACTCGGACATAATTGATGCAATCCTGGGACCGAAAATTAGCAAGCTATAGACCCGACTTTTGTTGGCTAATAGGCAAAGGGTCAACTTGAAGGGACCAGTTAGGGGGAGTTGCTCGCCCGTAGGTGAAGTAGTTGTGGAACTACCTCCTAACAATTAGGTTGCCCCACTGTGACAGTCTAAGGCTTTAATGATAGGTACAAGTAAGCTCTCTCTCGCCGTCCACAGCGATGCACTCAGGAGACAGGCTGCATGGATCGGGCTCTCTCTTACTTCGTCGCGCGGCAATCGAAAAGATACTAAATGAGCAAGTGATTGGAGCACATACTTAGCTAGACTGAAAAGTCTAACTCCGACCGAAGATGAAGGCGAGCGGGGACGTGCGGGCCCGCACGACGTCGACGAAGCTTCATGATTACAATGAATTCACTCCGCGTAGGGAGGATTTGATTTATTACAAAACCACTCAATTTTAAAAATTTCCCTCCCAGGGGAACAAATCAATCCAAAATTTCTCCGCGCAAGGAGACTCACGGTCACTTAAACTCCGTAAATCACGGACCTTCTGTTGATTATCGGGTGACCCTGGCGCCGGTTAAACCATCGTTGTTGACTTTTGCTACCACAAATTCAATAGATATAGATATGTATATAATACATATTATATATATATAACACTTTTTTTTCAAATCTTTTTTTTCAAACTTTACCAACTCTTTCAGCAGATTCCACAGTAGGAAGTGGGGCGTCCAACGCGGTTGGCAGGCTTCCACACTAGGGGCTTCACGGACAACTTCAACACTTCACGTGGGCGAATGTGTCCACGCTAAGACAACTCCACGCGAAGACAGCAAGCGCAAAGCAGCCTCCTTCAACGCAGGATGGCGGGCGGTTCAGGGTCCACGCGCCGGCCCTTCACACGGCACAGTAGCAGGCTTCATGCAAGTGGCCAAGGCAGAAGAGAACAACACTCACATGGGCTCCACGCGCAGGAGGCTTCAACGGGCTGGGTCTTCATGCGGCGGTTGGCTTCGACCAGTCAACATCGCAACAGAGCCATGGCCTTCACACCATGCAGAAGACAGAGGAGAGAGTGTCTGGCGCGGTCGCGGTTTGACGCGGACGAGAGGTGGCCGGCGTGCTACGCAGGGAGGTGAGAGGGTGCAGTGGCGAGGGAGCGACAGTGTGACCAGAGGTGGCTGCGGCTGCCGCGGTTGTCGGCGTGTGCGTCAGAGGTGGAGGTGTTGTGAGATGGAGGAAGGGAGAGGGATGGGTTCTCCGGCGAGGGGTGCTCGACGACGGGGGGGGGGGGGGGGGGCTCTCGCGGAGGTGGGGGAGCTGCGTATGGTGTGCAGATGGCGGTCGGTCGGTGCTGGGCATGCGCAGGACGTGGGGCTACTGGTGTGGGGTGGCCGGTCGTGAGCGATGTTGGCGGAGCCGGCTGAGGCGTGGCCGGATGCGGAGGCGGCAGGCGCGCTGGCCGGCGGGCACGGGCCCTCGGACGCCGGCGGGGGTAGGTGGGCTCACACGGGCAGATGCCCAGGCGTGGAACGCTCGTCGGTGGAGCGCGGCGGCGTGCGGCGGTCTCGGTGGTAGGGTCAGCCGCGGGCGTCCGCGGGTGTAGGAGAGAGAGAGAGTGAAACGCGGGAGTGAGAGAGAAACCGAGAGAGAGAAAAATAAGAGAGATTAATAGTGAGAGAGAGAGATTAACAGAGAGAGAACGAGATTAATAGGGAGAGAGAGAGATTAACAGAGAGAAAGAAGGATTAACAGAAAGAGAGAGTGATTAACAGAAAGAGAGAGAGGGAGTAATAGAGAGAGAGATCGCAGGGGGTTTCTTTTTTTTTGAATTTTTTTTCTATTTTGTTTCTTCCCCCAAAACTCCTCTCAACCGAACTCAACTAATCTTTCCTTTTTTTTCTTTTTTTTTTCACTCTAGCAATCGAGAGAGAGGAGGAGACGACGGGGACTTCGGGGTCGACGAAGGCGCCGTGTTGTGCTCTGATACCAAATCTGACGCGGACGGCGTCGGGAGAAGGATCGACGACAACTCCGGTATCACGAATAGGACTGGATAGGTTGCTACCTCGCGTAGCTCGGCCTCACGCCGGACGGTCTCACACCGGGCGACTCTTGATTCTCACAAAGAGAAGGAGGGAAGGGAAAATACAAGAGAGAAATGTCTCTCACGTAGGTTGAACTTCAATAGCATTCATCATGTCTAAACCATTACATGAGCCTCCTTTATATAGGAGGAGGCTATAGCAACCACACCCTCCAACTTTACAAATAGCTTATATGTCCTTAGTCTAATAAAACAAGCTCACCTACGTAACTTTTGACTCTTGGGTTTTAAAAAAATAAAATACACAAAACACACATGTTTATTGACTATGACTAGCCTAATAAGACGAAAGTAAATATACATGTAGGAATATATATATTTTACTTACATACACACAAATACTCAATACATAAATAAAATACTCAAGATGCCGAGCCTTCGAGTGAATCTCCGAGCCACAAACTCGGTGTCGGGGCAGTGCGGCGTCGGCTCCGAGTAGTGGGTCTGGTAGTGGGCCCGGTGTCCCCACCAGCGGGTCCGCCCGCGGGTGCCTACGTTTCAGTCGAAAAGGGGGGGGGGAATGAGGAAAGTGAGAGAGAGAGAACTCTCGGTTCTGTCCTCTCAGAAAAAACCCTTGCGATATAGTTTTTTCAAAAAAACCCTCAGATTGCTAGAAACCCCTAAGTTAAGCAAATTGCGTAAATGCCCCTTTTAATTTCTAAAAAGCTTATATATACACACAAAGCCCATTTAACTAGGCCCAATAAATCTCTAAAAATAGCCAAAGTTCATGAAATTAATTCTATTCTAATACTGGTAAAGATCCGTTAAAGGACGGGTCTCACAGTCCCTCCCTCCTAATAAAAATTTCATCCTCGAAATTTAAAAGGAAGAACAAGGAGCGAACTGAAAAAATTATAACTTATTCAAATAAGAAAGAAATTTGCTGACGCATTTCGTCCTCACGTTCACATGTAGCCATATTACCAGAGTGACGCTGTCAGACAACCTTAACCAGAGGAATTACTTTATTTCTCAATCGTTGCTCACGATGATCTTCAATTCTGAGTGGGCACTCTGGTGTAGATAAATCTATAGTCACTTCAGGCCAAACTGAATCATCGAGTGAAACATACTTTCTTAGCTGGGACACATGAAAGACATTATGGATTGCTTGCATCGCCGCTGGCAATTGAAGACAATAAGCCACTTGGCCCACACGTCCTAGAATAGGAAACGGACCAATATAACAGGGACTGAGCTTTCCACGCTTCCCAAACCTCATAACGCCTTTCATCGGAGACATTTTTACAAACACCATATCTCCAGGCTCAAATTGCAATGGTTACCTGCGCCAATCTGCATAACTTTTCTGTCGACTCTGAGCTGTCAACATTTTCTGCTTGATCAAGCGAACCACATTAGCACGTTGCTGAACCATATCGGGTCCTGTCAACAATCTATCATCAGCCTCAAACCAGTTCAAAGGTGTACGACAAGGACGTCCATATAAAGCCTCATACGGTGCCATGCCAATGTTGGAGTGATAGCTGTTATTATAAGCAAATTCCACAAGTGGCAAATACTGACTCCACGAACCCTGCCAATCTAGGCAACACGATCTCAGCATATCTTCCAAAGTCTGAATAGTCCTTTCTAACTGACCATCTGACTGCGGATGGTACGCTGAACTAAAAGCTAACTCTGTGCCTAACGCTTTTTGAAAGCTGCTCCAGAAGCCAGAAGTAAACCGTGGGTCGCGATCTGACACTTGTTTTACCGCCGTGTGAACTAGGGACACTCGACTCACCGCGAATGGGGTAACTAAACTCCGGGGAACTTCAACGGTACAACCTGCCCAGTGAACGAAGGGGAATCCTTCGCTGTCGGGGACTTATGGAGGTCCCAGTGAAAGAGATCCTAGTCCGTCGAGAGGAATTCCCGACGGAGAGTCCTTCTTTCACCAAGAGGGGGTGATCCTAAGAAAGAAATAGAAAGAAAGGTAGAAAAGAGGGATGGACGTATGTGATGAAATGCTGACAGATATATAGAGCATACCAGAATAACAAGACGATCAAGGTATAACAACGCACAAGAGATGGTAAGGCAAACTACAAGAAGGTGCAAGGGTAACACACAACAAATGATAAAATGAATCACAAGAAGTTGCAAGGGTAATTGTAAGAAAGCAACTGAGAGATGAAGAACACGTAAAAGATGATAAAGCAAGTCAAGGGCTGCAAGAGTAACTAAAAGAAAGCAACTGAGGTCCCACCGTGATCGCCAATCTGTGGACTGCCGAATGGAGATCCACTCAAAAGGGAACGAGAAACGCGAGCGACGGGCTACAAACTCGCAATAACTAAAAGCTAATAGGGGAAGGGGTCATGCAACATGTCAACAGAGAAAAGAGCATACGTAGGATGCCAAAGGGATGTGATCGCCAGAGGGGTTACCTCAATGAAAAGAAATGGTCGCGTGTACCTGGCACGAGGCACGGAAACTGTAAATCATCGAGAGCGGGAAATGGTGGGTTGCTTCTTCCTCCCCCTTCGGCCGGCCGACGGGGAGGGCTTTCCTTGAGTACCCTTGCAAAATAACGACAAACAAATAACAAGTGGATCAGAAAGACGAAGGTGCAGCAATCAATTCTAGCGATGCAAGTAACGAAATGATGGCCGGACACCACACCTGGTTGGTGTTATCTTTTAAACCCCTCTCGGACACGAGTAGGAGGAAAATGCTTATGATGGATGGTGATTATACCAACGTAGGAACAGGAAGAGACTTCCCCAAAAGGGGGTGAAAAATGCGATATGATGAATGCAAGATATCTAAGGAAAAAGAGAGGAGAATGGCTTATTGGATGGCCGATGGGGAGATCCGGCGGAGCCTCGGTAGCGTAGGGATGACGTGGGAGCGCGACGGGCGAAGACGGCCTTTCTCCTGCGAGCACGGGCACCTAGGAATCCGGCAGAACCTCACCTACAAAACACCCACGGGTTAGGAATGGAATCCGACAGCCTCCCGGCGCTCTTTTTTTCGACCCCGAACCGAGGGGGGGTAGGCCCCTATTTATAGAGTTCTGGAAGATGGAGGCGTCCAGGGGCCTGGACGCCTCCATTACTTGGATCCTTTTCAAACGACAATCCGACCGGCTGACGGATAGTCAGTGGCCAGGGGCACCCGTGACCTGGATGATGGAGGCGTCCAGGGGGCTGGACGGTTCCATGATTTGGATTCTTTTCAAACGACAGGCCGAGCAACGGTCGGGCAGTGGCCGGGGGTCGCCCGTGAGTTGATTGATGGAGGCGTCCAGGGGCCTGGACGCCTCCATAAATTGGATTCTTGTCACACGACAAACCGAGCAACGGTCGGGCAGTGGTCAGGGACGCCCGTGAGCTGGATGATGGAGGCGTCCAGGGGCCTGGACGCTTCCATGATTTGGATTCTTTTCAAACGACAGACTGAGCAACGGTCAGTCGGTGGTCAGGGACGCCCGTGAGCTGTATGATGGAGGCGTCCAGGGGCCAGGACGCCTCCATAATTTGGATTTCTTTCAAACGACAGGCCGAGCAACGGTCGGGCAGTGGCCAGGGACGCCCGCGAGCCAAATCATGGGGGCGTCCAGCCTCCTGGACGCTTTCAAAATATTTTTATTTATTATTTTTTTTTCATTTTTTGTCATTTTTATGGAGGCGTCCAGGGTCCTGGACGCCTCTATGATTTTTTTTCTAATTTTTATTATTTTTATTTATGGAGGCGTCCAGGTGCCTGGATGCCTCCATGATTTTCCTATTATTTTTATTATTTTTATATATATGAATCTTTGGAGGCGTCCAGTCTCCTGGACACCTCCAAGATTTTTCACGGAAAAATTCAAAAAAATGTAAAAAAATTCAGAAAAATAGGAAATCACTAGAGTAATAAAAAAAGTGAAGTCCGCCTTGGGATATCATAGTGTAATATGAGATTTACTCACTGTAATGTCAAGAATGGCGTGTCTACAGAAACAAGTAACTAATCAGAGCAACACTCGTCAGTGTCAGTTCAAGTCTCTGACCACGTGTGCACACACTGGCTCGTTGCCTAGAGCCAGGCCTCTAGCTAGTATTCCCCCACTGTAGGATGCTACGGTTGGACCGGGGCCCACGAAACTAGCTTAAAAATCGTAAATTGGGATACCCCGCCACCTCTCCCAGGTGGGATCAACACTAAAAGTCGTCGGGCTACGACTGGTGGTTCCATCACTAGGAAAGAGAATACAATTCTATTGGGATCTAAAAACATGCCATAATTTATGATAACAATTAAACATGGCAATTATTCAATAATTAAATGCATAAATAACTGATTATGCTAAAATGGCAATTATGCAATTATTAAATGCATAGTTAATTGAATATGCTAAGATGGCAATTATGTAATTATTAAATGCATAGTTAATTGAATATGCTAAGATGGCAATTATGCAGTGCAGAACGCATAATTAATTGAACTTGATTGAATTAAAATCCTGCAAGACATAGCGGTTGAATGAAAACCGCCCCAGTTTATAAAAAAACTACACATGGCAAAGATGCGATATTAAATGCATAATTAAACGAACACGTATTAATTACAGAACAAGCGGTTGGATTAGAACCGCTATAGTCTTAGGCGGTTGAACAACGAACCGCTACGTACTGCCAAACGGACTAGCCGTGAAATTTCTACTGCCATTCAAATTTAAATTATTTACGCGATCGAGATGTCAGTCGCCCGGGTCAATAAACGGGCTATGGCGGACCATTACAAAATCTGAAATAATATAAACATGGTCCTTACTGGAGAACCGGATTCACGGGAATCATAACCGGATTCCCTCCTGGTCGACCCAAATCAACGGGAATTATTTTAACCTATTTCCTGCCATTCCACCATCACAATATGACAATCATCGTCTATGAACTCAGCAACGATGGGCATGCTTCGAAAACATAAAGACGATGGGCATGCTTCGAAAACATAAGGACGATGGGCATGCTTTAAAAACATAAAGACGATGGGCATGCCGTTTAAAACATAAGGACAATGGGCATGGCAATAGGAACGATCTAACGAGCTAGGGCAACGATCTCCCTACCTCAATCGTGCCGAAACCTTCTATTCTGACCGCGGGCAAGCCGAGGGTCGTTGTGGTTCGCCCATTCCCGGCCGTGTCTCCACTCCACGGTTCGACTCGGGTTGATGCCACGGCATTCCTCGCGTCGTGGGGGACCTCCCGTCGCTCTAAACGAGGCTAGAAGGCCGTCCCCCCACCGGATCTAAGTCGAGGATGCCGATTCCGCCGTGAGAAGGGGAGGGAGAGAGCCGCCAATGCCGCCGTGGGTTGCACCTCCGCGTCGGGGTTCGGCTCCAATGGGGGTGCCGCCCCGTGTTCCTCCCTGCCAGCTCGCCGGCGAGGCCACCGGACTCCTCCGCCAAGGTCGTCGGGCCGCCGCGCCGCCGAGAAGAGGAACGGCGAGAGGGGGTCGCCGGTTGGCGGGTTCGCCCGCGGATGCCTGCATTTCGGTCGAAAAGGGGGGGGGGATGAGGAAAGTGAGAGAGAGAGAACTCTCGGTTCTCTCCTCTCAGAAAAAACCCTTGCGATATATTTTGTTTTCAAAAAAACCCTCAGATTGTTAGAAACCCCCAAGTTAAGTAAAATTGCGTAAATGCCCCTTTTAATTTCTAAAAAGCTTATATATATACACAAAGCCCATTTAACTAGGCCCAATAAATCTCTAAAAATAGCCGAAGTTCGTGGAATTAATTCTATTCTAATACTGGTAAAGATCCATTAAATGACGGGTCTCACGAGGTAGTCATCATCAGAGTATAGGATTGTGAAGGGAAATTTTTTTTTTTGGTCAAAGTCAATTTCCTCCATCAAATCAAAGGGAAATGAGTCAAATAGTGATGGTTAAAACGTGCTAATCCTGAAGGATGCTCGGTAGATAGGAGGAACGTAGAGTCAAGTTTTTCAACAAAGTATCCTAGCTTTAGACGTAGCAGCAGCCCCCTGTAGACATGTGATCATGTATCAAATTGCTGAATGTAACTCACTGGGTGGGTGATCCCTTGACCAAACAGAGACGTCAGTCTTACGGAGAATACTAGTCGCAAGGAGGACATTTGCTGCTCAAGAGATGGTCACAACAAACAATGAGTAAAGACAGGCGAAAGTGTACTTGGAAGAACTCTCGGGGGATGGAAGATTTCGTCTGTGTAGTCAGATTGTAACACTTCAAACACTATGGCCAATTATAAGACTAATTAGATAAAAAAAATCAATACACGGAGTTTCTTAATTATCAGACTAATTAGGGGAGGATCTCGTCTATAAATATCAGGAGTTTTGTTAACTTTGTGCAAATCCCAAACCCCTACCGTGGATGCACGGTTGCAGCAAGAGGAGTTTTTAGGTTCGCTAGAAGGAGGAAGAAAGAGTGTTTTCTTCATGTTTAGAACTTGGGGATTTCTCGTGCGATCATAAGTAGATGTTCTCACCTAGGCTAACCATGAGATTAAAATAGATCATGTTCTCTTTATGTGGTTGTGATTTCTCGTCGAGTTGATCTTAAATTCTTGTTTCATGATTTGATTTATTCTCTTGATTTTCGTACATAAATTTCTAATCCTTGACTATTCAATTTTTAGTAAACCACGTCTTGTAATTTTCCCATCATAATTTACTTATGTGTACTTTCATTGATTTCAATTCGGTTCCTTGAAATCTTTCCCGTTATCGTATTCTTGTTCAAAAACACCACTCTTGATTTTTCTTAATTATTTTAACCCAATTGAATATATAAAGGAAACATTATATCTTTTTAGATAGAAACGTTAATAAAGTAATATTATTATTTTGACGGTAGACTTAGTTTATGGAATCTCTTAAAAATATTTAATAAAATAAATAAAAATAAAAAACTCTTAAAGTGAACAGTACTAATATCTTAACGTGGTTTTCCACTTAGGCGATGCTTCGCCTAACTCATCGGCTAACTTCTTTCAAGTTAGGTGATGCTTCGCTTATCTCCTCGTCTAACGGCGACTCCTAACTGTTTTCAACTTAGGCGACTATCTAATCGTCTAACTTCTTTACACTTAGACGATACTTCACCTATCTTATCGCCTAGATTCTTTCAACTTAGGTGATACTTCACCTATCTCATCATCTAACTTCTTTCAACTTAGGCGATACTTCTTCTATCTCATCGTCTAACCTTCTACTTAGGTGATCCTTCGCCTATCTTATCGCCTAACCTTCTAATTTAGACGATAGTTCATCTATCTCACCGTCCATTTCGATTTTTTTTGGTCTTTTTGCCTGATGACCGATTGATCTCCAATCAATTTAATTTTTTTTAATTTATTTAACTAATTCCCTTTGATTCCTCCATAAAAATAAAAAATAAATAATGTATATGTTGTTTATTCTCTTTAGATTATTCCTTTCACTCTTACCTATTTGACCGTATTTCCTATACCTTTATTTCCTTAGAATTCTTATGACCATTATTTGTGGAATTGTCTAGTATTTACATGAGAACTTTGATTCAATTAACTATAATGCATGTGCAAATTTAAAGACATTGATTTTGTTCTGGGAGGAGCGCCCGAAAGTACTTGTGTTTGTAGGAGCGTGAGTGATCGAGTGTAACATTGAACTAACTACATGCGTGCTTGATTGATCTAGACAATTCAATTTTCTTGAGTGTTATATCTGCTTGACTTGTACATGATATATTTGACCTATGTAGATAATTACTTGTTATATGGCCAATGCTTTTGTTATTTTACTTGATACATGTTCACTAAAATTTGATTTCATGCAAGATATTCCTTGAATTATTCTATTAGAATTAATGTCTTATTCTCTACTATTTCCAAACTCTAAAATATCTATTTTTTATTGAACCCTCAAGCCATCATGATTATTCACCTATTGATCTGTCTCTATGTTTCAGACTTTTTCCTACTATAATTAACATGTTAAACTATAAATTCATTAATCACTTAAAGATGACTGATG
Organism: Amorphophallus konjac; assembly: GCA_022559845.1. NCBI lineage: Eukaryota > Viridiplantae > Streptophyta > Magnoliopsida > Alismatales > Araceae > Amorphophallus > Amorphophallus konjac. The sequence goes on from CM040120.1 coordinate 142,741,288, forward strand.
TATGAGATATAATTCCTACTAAATTTTCGTTTGCTCATTCAGTATTGATTAATATTTTTCAAGTGATTTTGAGAATGAGGCTCACACAGACAGGGTGGGATAAGAGTGATGGAGTGCACCCAAGCTGTCTATCTATTGGGAGTCTCTTTTCTGTTGATTTAGTCTAGCGTAGAGAGTGGTCTATGTATTTGACTTTTATCTAGTGGAGTGGATTAGTATCGAGAGTTATTGTCTGATGAGTTGAAATTTTAGGTATGAATTCAGATTGGAATATTTGTAATCAGATTTTGGCTGAGATTATTGTGCATTAATTATCAGGGAGTTGATTTATTTTATATTAAATTGTTGATATTTTAGATATTACTTTTTCTGATTGATTATATCAACTGTTGTGCTTCGATATCCTGCAATTGGGACGTGACACATTGTTGAGGACATCAAAAGGACTAACTGCGCTAATTTAGAGGACGAGTCGGAAAGATTTAAAACAAAATGAAAAGATGTCAACTTGTTGCTGAACCCCGCTTTGATCTATAATGAGTCTATCACCCTTAAAGGGACATGATCCAAAAGTAAAGAAACTAGGCAATCACGATATGCCGTGTGTATTTCTTCCAATAAAATTGACCTGGTCGCATCACAAATACATGCCAAAAATAAAGCTATTTCTCAAGAAGACTCAGTTGAAAGAGCTCACACAATAGTATGAAGTACAAAAGAAGCCGGTTGAAGGAAAGGTAATGCAATAGAAAGATGATAAGGTGACAAGAATAATAGTGGCGGTTCATCCTGACTGTGAAAGCAACGGGAGTAGGGTGAAAAGACATAAAATGCTTATCTCAAAATCTCACATCTTAATGGTAGAAGATCGTGATGTGGCTAATCCATGACCACACTAAATGCTCAACTCCAGACTGTCACGAAAGGTTAAACATCTCATATCCTTCTGTCACAACTCAGGATCCTGAGTATTGGAAAGCAACTGACGTGACGCGAATCTTAACCCGTTACCCATGAGCCACGAGACTCGGAAGAGTTATATTAATGTTATGGAGATACAGCGGAATTCAAAATGATGCAGTGAATAAATTATAAAATTAATTATTTAAATAATAAAAAATAAATTTATATTTTTAATTAAATAAAATAACTACGGAGTCTAGTCTACAAGTACAATCAACAGGGTAAAGAAAGCCTACACTGCTACGGGGCATACCCCGATACTGGTATGCTGGCAACTAGAAACTGCCAGAGGCACTACACCAACATCAAGGAGGAACGTCACACCTAAAAAAGAAGGGGGGAACCTCGTCTCATTAGCTCAGTAGGGGTCCTGCGGATCTCTATCACAAGAAACGGCGATAAACAACAACAATAACAATAATAGTAACAACAACAATAACAATAGAAGGCAGCGGAACCATGGCTCTCTAAGCTACTCCTACATTCAATTGGAAAGTAAACCCAGACCTCACGGTCGGACATGCCAAACCAATGGGTAAAATCATGGCTATGCTACTGAAAAGGAAACCACAACACCTCTGTTGTGACATCTGTCGTGAAGGCCCGTCCTCACTGACAAAGGCCATAATCAAGACCACGCGGTCTAGGGGTAAGGTGACGACCTCGCTATTGTGAACACTACTCTATCTACAGGTGAAATCATGACGACTCTGTCACGTCCCGAGATATGCAGCGGAATTAAGTCGGGAACGTGAACAACCGACAAGGTAAGCCTCAAGTTAGAATGACAATCAGAGCGCTAAACACATTCACATAGAAGAAAGAATGCACCATATCCTATACTCAAAATTCTAACTTTATTGAATAATAATGATCAAGGTTTACAAACTGACATTTGACACTCTTTGACACCACTAGACTCAAGAAAATAAAAGATTTCATAACATGATCAACTTCACCGCCTATTATAGTGAAGGTCACTAAATTACAATAACCGACCCAAGACATTTTAACATTCTAGGCTTCTCTTGTACTTCACTCGCTCTCGGACTCGCCACTTGAGTACTCCAACTCCGAGTCACTAGAATTTCTTGAAAAAGATTTAAAAATTAGGGAATGAGCGCACTCGCCCAGTAGGTATCTTCGTATCAACATGATGTCAATGTTAAAGTAATTAATATTTTAGCTCCATGAAAAGGGCAATAATGAAAGTGCGATAAACCATACGGATGAAACCAAGGTAACAACAAGTATCAAGATAAGTGTACAGATATGAGAGCATATAAGAGTATGATCAAGCAAGATTATAATGTGGCCTTTCAATAACTAGAATTCACTAGCATGTAACGAGAATGTACTTTTTATAACCTTAAAAAGACTATGCAGTAGAAAGTCATGTAACAAGAATGTACTAGCAAGCATGTAAATTCATAAGATTGCCTCGTGAATTTCACCCGTTTATAAAAAAAGTACTCCCAGCATAATACGATGCTAGTATTCATCATACCCATGATTTACAGCATATTTCCAACCATCGGTCGAGGGGACTAACGTGGAGCTCTTGGACACTGTTCGTGTCCGCCCTTACATCATCAAGTTATAAATCAAACTACTTTTAAGAGAAATAATAAAGTAGGCCAATAATGTCCAGTTCAAACAATAGTTTCGTGGCAAACATACCCAAGGTAATAACGTACCAAAGAGAAATCATGAGAGTTCAAGAATGACTTAATAGGAAGGTTATGCTACGGAGGAATCCGACAACATAACGGTACATTAACCAATATCCATAGTTCATTAATGATTTACTGAATAAGGTTTGGGTTCCAGAAAACCAGAAGATCACCTGAGAATAGAGCAAGATCAACCCTTGGGTCAAACCACGGGTTGGATATAACCTTGACAGAACGCGGTCAAGCCAGGTCCGCTATTAGAAAGTAGAGGTCAAGCGGGAACCGCTATCTGCCAGTACAAGGTAATGCGTCGACGCAAATAGAGAACTGGGTTGACACATTGTATACACAGGACGGACACGGTTCAATGAGGACCGCTATCATGAAGTAGTGGTCAAGTCCAGACCGCTATCAAGAATGGAGTCGACGCAGAACAAGGAAGAGGTCGACTCAGCCAGAGTTCTATGGCTGAAACAATGTCGCAATCGTGGGCCAGCCGCTATATGCAAGTAGCGGTCGCTTCCTGGCCGCGATCAGGACAGTTCACAAAAAACACAGAAATCACGAAGTACTCTCTAGACTTTTAGGTTTTTAGGGTACAAGCAGCTCGGCGTCCTAATGAGAATCTCAGGCTCGCAGAGTTTTACAGATGCCTTGAAACAAGATCACCTAGTCCGGTAGAAGGAATATCCGACGGAGAGGCTCTCAAGTCCAAGAGGTGTTCCTATCAAGTGCAAGTGATCTAATAGCAATCGTACCAGGGTACGCGCTATATGTGAAGTAACAAAACAGAAATAAGGTGAGAAGGGAACGCGCCAAAGCATAAATCAAAGTGTAGGAGCTTGCATTAAAAATCCTTAAATACAAAACTATATGGTTTTGGCATGAAACTACATATATGAAAATAATATTTAAAACATGCCAACATGAAACATGATATGACAGAAATCATGAATATAATGAAATAACATGAAACATGGCATAGCTACTTATATTTAACAGAGAATCATGAGGGTTGATTTGGTTTCTGTTTAGAGTTAACAGAAAGCAGAACGCGGTTGGTCGAGAACCACTACTTGAAGGTAGCGGTCTCTGCTAGATCGCTATCTGTCTGTATCAGACGGAAGCAAGGTCCGTCGTGCATAGCCTATTCTTAAGGCAATTAATGCATGAAAACTTTATAAAAGAGAAAGATTAGGCATGGTAACATGCTTAGCATGAGGTTAACGGATGGAAAAACATGAATCTGATCACAAGCTCCTATCTTTTTATTAGTGTTGTAGGGATAGCATGCTATGAAAAATCTAACTGTGCAGTTCATGGAAAACATCAAATATGCCGCGTACAGTGCATAAAATTGAGCAAGGTTAGAGGGATTTTACTCCTAACAAGTTTTTTAAGCCATCCATGAGATAACTTACCTCTAGTATGGTTCTTAAACTTCGAATTTGTCGTCGGAAGAGGGTGTAGGTTCCTGCGCATCCTACGTAGACACTGCTATTTCCGAGCGTTCTAGTTCCTTAACCTCTTGATATCCTAACACAAAAGTTTACAGAGGGTTAGAAGACACTAAATATAGTAATTAATTCTAAAGGAAGAACTTGAAATAACGATACCATACCTTCGAACCACGCGATCCAAAATTAGGGTTCGTGTAGGATGAATCTTGGCCTATTTATAGAGGATGATCTAGGGTTGAGGGATTAGATCGAATTAGGAGTCCTTATTGGGGTTAGAATCGATCCCTAAGAGTCCTAGACAAGTCCCCATGCCAGATCACATCGATCCCTGGCGATTTGGGTGGATAAAAATCTAGACTTTTCTAGGTTTATCAACTTCCGTTTACGGAACTTGAATGCAGTCTTCTCTGGACCACGACATCCAGAACGCGGTCGCACGACTGATCGCGACCTGGCTGGGCCGTGGAAATTTAAATTTTAGTCAAATTCCTCTCTTAATTATCCTCTATTTACATAATCAAAATAGGAAAATTACCCTAATACGTCTCAAGGGCTGGGCTTGGGCCTAAAAGCTCAAGGTTTAAGGTTTAGGGCCCATTTTAAGTGGGCTTAACTCTTTAGTTAATAATTGAGGTTTTAAATTAAAGGCCTTAACCACTAAATCAATTAATTAACCCATTAAGCCTTTAAGTCTGGCTAAATACTTAATTAATTCTGAAAAAAGATTCAAAAAATTTTAGATAAATTCTAGGGGTGCTACACCCTCCCCCACTTAAAGAGATTTTGGTCCCCAAATTTATTGCATGTGATTAATGGAGAGTGCATCTTTACTTAATGTCAAACAGCTCCAAAAATATATTACGCATATCTTCTTCCGTCTCCCATGTATCTTCTTGTTCTAGGCATTTACTCCACTAGACTTTTATCATGGGAATACTCTTATTCCGAAGCTGACGTACCTCTCGATCAAGTATTTTACGTGGCTTTTGCTTGTACGTTAAGTCCTTCTGTATTACCAGATCGCCATGACTTATAATATAAATGGGTCATATACATACATTTTTAACATCGAGACATGGAACACATCATGAACTCCAGATAATTGAGGAGGCAAAGCTATCTGATACGTGATCTCACCAACCCTTTTAAGGATTTCAAAAGGGCCAATAAATCTCGGAGTTAGCTTGCCTTTGATGTCGAATCTTCGAATCCCACGATCTGGGAAAACCTTGAGAAACACATGGTCTCCTACTTTGAATTCTAGGTCTCTTCTTCTAATATCAGCATATGTCTTTTGTCTTGACTGTGCCATCTAGAGTCTCTCTCTGATAAGTTTCACCTTCTCGATTGTATCCCTAACAAGTTCCGGGCCTAGAAGTTGTTTTTCCCCAACTTCATTCCCGCAGATAGGTGAACGGTAACTCCTTCCATACAATGCCTCAAACGGTGCCAGTTGTATGCTAGCTTGATAGCTATTGTTGTAGGCGAACTTGACTAGAGACAAGTGGTCGTGCCAGCTTCCACCAAAATCGATTGCACAAGCCCTGAGAATATCTTCAACTACCTGATTAGTTCTTTCAGTCTGGCCATCAGTTTGTGGATGAAAAGTAGTGCTGAAATTTAGCCAGGTCTCCAAGGAATGTTGTAGACCCTTCCAGAATTGTGATGTGAAACGAGGGTCTCGATTAGATATTATAGTGACAGGGACACCGTGTAGTTTAACAATCTCTTTTATATATAATGCTGCCAGGACATCCACGGACCATCGACTTTCAATAGGTAGAAAGTATGCAGATTTTGTCAATCGGTATATTATCACCCATATGCCATCATGCCCACCCTTTGTCTTAGGTAGACCCTGTGGACGACGTCACGACAAAGGAGAATCAGATAGAATCCATGCGTTTTGCGGAAAACGCGAAGAAAGGACCCCGAAGAGGATTGCCTCCATGGGGTTAATGATGAGAAAACACACGGAATGGAAATGGTACAATTTGAAACCGCAACGGGATGTTACTCGCCGTGGGTTTTCACAGAAATGAAATGACAGAACGAAACCTCCGCGAGAACTTGTTCTCTGCGGGATTTAACAGAAATGAAAATAACAGAATGAAACCTCCGTGAGAACTTGTTCTCCGCGGGATTTAACAGAAATGAACATAATAGAAATAGAAATTGGCAGAATGAAACCTCCGCGAGAACTTGTTCTCTGCTGGATTTTGAATTGGAATGAAAATAAAAAAAAATAAAATTGACAGAATGAACTGAACGAGAATGAAACCTCCGCGAGAAATTGATTCTCTGCGAGATTTAACAGAAATAAACTGACAGAATGATAAACGACATGAATGAAACCTCCGCGAGAAGTGATTCTCCGCGGGATTTAACAGAAATAAAATGACAAGAAGATAAACGACAAGAATGAAACCTCCGCGAGAAATGATTCTCCGCGGGATTTAACGGAAAAGAAAAATGGGAAGGGAACAAAAGAAAATAAAGTGTGCGTGTGTGTTAATGGTGTGATCGCTAGGGGCCGGAGGCCCCACAATAAAAGGAGTGTTATCGCCAGAGGTCGGGGACCTTGAAATAGAAATGGAATGATCGCATCTCATCTCTGAAGCGAGAGATTATGTGGGTTCCTTCTTCCTCTTCCTTCGGCCGGCCGACGAAGAGGGCTTTCCTCAGTTACCCCTTGCAAGAAAGATGAAACAAATGACAAGTGGATTTGAATGGAAATAGTGTGACGCGGGACGGGACACGAACCTGGGACTGTAGCTTACGGACGTCCCTAAGCGAGCGAAACGTGCGGACATGCACGGTTGAGAAACTGGCAATGAGTCTCGGGTATCGACTTTTCCGCGTGCTAGGATCGAGTCACGGGACAGGTTCCAGCGGTGACTAAATTGATCGAGCTAGAATTCTAACACACTCATGCAGTGGCATATGAAAATATATGAGTTAAGCAAAATGCCAAAGTAGGAGGGTGGCGAGTGTATCTCCACGTTCCGGGCGTGGGGAAGACGACCTTGGCCGAAACTCGTACTCTCGGTGTACAGCAAATAAATAATTACAGTAGTGAATTTAATTGCCCACTCCATGCAGGGAGGTAAAAGGCTACAATGGCGACCTGGGAGTAATGAACTCAGGTTGACGGGCAGCAAACCGGAAGGCTCTCGGGCCGGAGATGGGCTGCTGGTCCGGCTCGGTTCTACTGGGCCCGCAGGACAGCAGGCGGGTCCGGCTGTTGGGACAGCGGTGCCCGGACGTCTCCTTGTTGCAGCGGCTAGCTGGGACGCTGCTGAGGGGTTGTCGATCGATCTCCGGGAGTGGCGGTTGCCGAAGCTATCCCGACGTATTTGTTCTGGAATTATCCGGTGACAGCTTTGTTGGCCTGTTCTCGGATCGGATCTGCGCGCCTCCACAAAAAGAATTTTTGCGCCCAGATCCGATGTCGGATCGAGGCGAAATGGGTACCGTTGGAAACTAGACTCGAAGGGCTACAACATATATTATTTTAAGATTCATCTAACAAATGGATTGAAAATGAAAATGACTGTTCCCCAAGTATTTCAATTGGCTCAGATTACAGATAGTCAGGACAGAACAGGTTCTGCCTGAAAATGAATTTTGACCGATAGGGGAATGGTAGATCTAGACTCGGGAAAAATTATGGGTGGAAGAGGGGAATGTGAGGAACACGTATGATTTGTTTGAGAATTTTTGGAGATGGCTAAGGGGGTTGGAAAAATACAACAACAAGACACTGTCCCGCAGATCTACTGATTGGCAGATTGTCAGGGGTGGAACTAAAATACTGAGAAAAATATCAAATGGTGGCGAATTGACACGAAATTTAAATTGGAGGACGGTTGTGGCGGCTCGACGGCGGCACAGTTGTGGCGGACAAGATTTCAAGATCATCAGACTCGCGTATTTGAAGGACCAACCTTTTCTTTTAGCTTCTGTCTTGGATCTCGGAATCCTGGACAGTAGGGTAAAGAAATGGTTGTGGCGGCTCGACGGCGGCACGAACGGAGGTGACGACGGCGGTGGCTGGAAGTCGCATCCAGCGGATGTGGTAGAGGTGGGAATCACTCCCAGAATATGGCTTGACACCATAGATTAGGTCAACCATCACAACTGCAAGGGGAGAGGGAGAGAGGGGCGCCTAAGGCTCCAAGCACAATTTCTGAATTTTCTTCTCATTAATTCCATGAAATAGGAAAATACAAGGGTTATATAGAAATGTATAAAAGACCTAAATTATCCCTAGATCTAGGGTTAAGGAGGGGCAAATAATGGATAGCCTTTTCTTCCCCCATGTGGTCAAAAGAAAGAAAACTAAAAAAATTACAAGAGAGGACAAAGGAGGGGGCGCCCCCTTCACTAAGGGGTAGTCCAAGTTGGACTTTGCCCCAAGGTCCATGTTCCACCCTTGACCTTGGATGTAATGCCCCGGATCTTTGCGGGATCCTTAGTGGATCTTTGTCGGATCTTTATTAGGTATTTCGGATCCTTTTGGAGAGTTTCGGATCACTTTTGTAGCTCCCGAGTTGAGTTTTACGATCCGTGTTGGTTTTTCCCTCGTACTAGTTACGGAACCCTATAGTGAGTTTATTTCTCAATTCATCGACTCGTGGACACTGCAGTTGCGATGTACTCTTCGAGCCGATCGTTTCGACTATTTTTACGTATTTTTCTGAATTAGTGCATTTTCGACGAATTTTACGGATTTTTGGAAATAAGAAAAATTTCTATTTTCTCCTTTTCTAACCCACCCCTCTCTCTCATCTCACTCACGCTCTCACTCTCTCTCTCTCTCTCCCGTTCTCTCTCGTTCTCTCACCCTCTCGACTCTGGCTGCGGACGGAGGCGGCCGTGGGTGAGGTGACGACGCTGGGGAGCTGCTGAGGGGCGTGATGGAGCGAGGATCGGTGCGGTTTGGGCGCGATCCCGAACGGTGGATTCAAAGCCGACGGTTTGGTTCGCGATGTGGTTTTCGACGTGGTTTAGTCACTTCGGCACTCGATTTCTTCGGTGGAGGTAGGGAGATGGACCGCCACTTCATTCCGCACATTTTCCCTGCTTTTATGCGTAGTTTGGTGCTCGATCGGGAGAGATCGGGCCGGTCTAATGAAAACCGTAGTTTTTGGGGTTTTCAGGGTTCACTGGAAAATGGCAACCATTTGCGGTGTGGTTAGTGTCAAAATGACCGTTGGGATGTCTGGATCCCATTCACGTCAGTTTCATGTCGATCGGTTGTCATTCGGGGCCGGTAGGAGTCCTGGAACCCCGGTTACCCGTTTTGGGTCGATTCGTCAGAATCGCCCCGTTCTTGCGTTTTAGCGCGTGCATGTGGGCTTTTTAGCCTCCAGACGTTGTTTTTCATCGTTTAGCTTTGTATCCCCTGCGCTTCGGTGTGTGTGGGGTGTGGAACGGGCCGATTCGGCGTTTCCACTGTTTCCCCGTCGTGGCCGGTGTAGCGGTCATTTTAGAGATCGTCACAGTCTCTGACGGCCCTACGATAGACCGCCACAGGCTCTGGGCATTTCAGTTTTTGTGAGGCTGTGGGAGTGTGACCGTCCATCATTGGTGCGTCACAGCCCTCTGACGCATCCAGGTAGGTGCGTCACAGCCATTTCATTTTCTTGAGGTTCTGGTCAACCGGTTGCCCTGACGGCCCAGTCCTCAAGCGTCATAGCCCTATAACGCCCCTTCCATGGGCCGTTACATGCTATTTGACCAATTTTGACCGTGTCAGTCGATTCTTGTAGCGGTCGTTCCCTCGTGCATCACAGTCTTGTAACGCGCCTGTCCTAGGCCGTTACACGCTGTTTGCCCGAGTTGGGTGGCTGTGTCGGTTGGCTCTAACGGCCTTGCCCCCATGCGCCAGGGTGCTATAACGCGTCCGTGCTTGTAGCAACCCTGGTAAAATAAAAGGAAGATTTCAAGAAAGATTAAGTAAGTAAATGATAATAATTAAAATGAATAAATAATAAGTCAAATGTAAATAACGCCTCTCAACAAGGCGCGATTTAAATAAGAAACGCCTTCACCTGTGGCGTTAATTCAAAAAGTGACGCATATACTAAAGGGCGTCAAATTTTAAAAATGTCCAAAATGAATAAAGGGAAAGGGAAAGAAACGCCCTCTTCTTGGGCGCGAATTGTAAAAGAAACGGCATAGGTCAAGACATCAATTAGAATTAACGCCCTAACCTAAGGCGTTAATTGCATTTGTGTTCCATTCGAACTAGGAGACTATCCAGGGTAAGTTTTAGGATTGCTACGTGTTCGATTGATTATGGTAAGGACTCTATCAAGGAAACTAGAGTTCTAATCAAATTCTAACTCCATTGGGATTCCAAAAATCCTATAAATACCTTTCTAATCGAACCTGTTCGCTATTTTTGGCGAACCGTTCTGCTGCTGCTGTACGTGAAGAATAGGTGGTTCTTCTTCCTCTACCTTTCGTCATGGATTATGAAGAATATTAATGTTCTTCATCTTCTTCTTCTGTAGGTTGCCTGTAGCAAGTAGTAACTCTCTTGTCTAGTTGAAGAACGTGGGCTCTTCATCAACATCCTCTTCTTCTGTTTTGAACAGAGTGCCGTTTTCTCTTCACAACCTTCACGTATCTTCACCCAGATCATCATCAGGTAGGTTTTCTCAAGAATTATAGCCCAAACTAGCATAAAAATTTATGATAATATCATCTGTAATTCATGCATATAGTTTTACTGCGTTTTAGAGGTTTTCTGTGAAATTTTGGCAAGAGGCGACCCATGTCAGGGCGCTAATTCATGATCTGACGCTGAACTAAGAGTCGTCAAATTTAAGAAATTGATAAATACGCACGTTTGAAATTTAATATCTATGAAACCTGTAGTTAAATCTAATGCATGATCATATATCTCGAATCCTGATATTTTTCTTGTCCTGACCATGTACTTTGTTTCCTGAAAATTATTATCTATCCTGGAAAAGAATGAATTAACGACCTCCAGTAGGTCGTCTTTTATGAACGTGACGCCCCGCACAAGGACGCTATTTTAAATTAAAGATTTAGAATAAGTCGTTAATTCCCTGAAATTACTGGAAGTTATTAAATTCTGGAAAAAAGTAATTAACGACACAGTGCAAGTCGTTTCTTTGTGAAATAACGTCCCTGGCTAAGGCACGTTTTATCAAAAATACAGAATTGGGTAAATTTCAGCAATAATAGAAATTAAAGATGGGACGACTGTTCCAGAAGTCGTCAAATAGTAAAGAAACGACCCACAAAAGGTCGTTAATTTATTAAGTAGTTACTTATGTTAAGTCGCTAATTTTCTATGTCATTATTTTATACTGTTCTCTGTGAACCGAGGGTTTTTTTATGTATATATATATATCAGCACTATATTCCATTCCGTGAATATAGTCCCATGTTTCACGATGGTTTATCGCATTACCCACTAACTCTCGGTGACATGCAAGCCTTCCATTGGACATTCCGTTCCTTTGGACTGGCAAGTTAGTCATTGAGACCTCCGTAAGTCTCCTCGTAGCCTTGGATTCCCTCAAGGTCGACTGAGCGGGTTGTACCATAAAAATCCTTTACACTATTTTGCCATGTCACTCTATAGAAACATGGTATACCGGCCCTCATGATATGCTATGTGGATATCATGAGAATATTCTTAATGGGATGTGGAAATCATGCCATTATTATGCTGTTCTTGTGGACCTCAATTCTATATCAAATGACATGACCATCTATAAATGGACACTTAATTGTCATGGTACCCAATTAGGGAACCAACTCCACCCAGTTTTGTTGATACTGGTGTTTATATCATTATTATCGTCCTTATACATCAAGTTCAATTTTGAACTCTACTCTATCTTGAATTTCCACAAGCTTTTTCTTTGAAATTCCATATTGGCTATACAAATAAAGTGGATGTCTAGATCTATCTTTAATGCTGTGCATATAAGGGCCCGATCTGGTCCTTGGAGGAGCACCCAAAAGTACTAGTGCCCATGGGAGTTGTAATGATCACGGTGTCTAGTATTGCACCGAAGTACTTTTTCTCTTGATCTTTGGCATTCCACACACACTCTCTCTTTCTTGCGTGCGTGACTCGACTTGCGTGACTTTACTAGCATGGCCTGACACGGGCAAAGTACTTGCGTGAAATAGCCAATAATCTATAAAGTCTCTCATGAATATCTCTTGTTTAAGACTCGCTTGGATGTTTTACATGACGTGTTATTCTATTGATTAGTTATTTCTACATGCATAGCCATATTACATTTACATGTGAAAAATTGTAATTACTTAAACCCATTGCTAGTTCTTGAGATATAATTTCCTACTGAGCGTTCGCTCACTCAGTGTTTCCCTACTTTTCAGGTAAGTCCGACGACGAGACTCAATCGGACAGGGAAGGTCAAGAGTGAAAGAGATTAGAGCTTCTCAAAGCGTCAACTAGTCTTGTCTTTTCTATATTTTCTTGAGTCAATTTTGTACTTTTCTTTTTATTAAGTTTAGCATTTTCAAGGGATTGTAATAGAAATACTTTTGTGAAGGAATAAAAGGATTGGGTTATCTTTATTCTTGCGCATCTCTGATTTGGTGTCGAATACACTAATACTCTGATTGACATGATCGATATAAACCCTTCACGCGTCTCCGGGTATCTTCCGCGCTCGGGGCGTGATAGTTTTTGTGGTATCAGAGCCTAGGGTATTCAATTCCTAGGAAACCCAAGTCCAAGGATAAGTCTGAACCTCTAACCAGTGAGATTGGGTAGAACCAAGGGTTAAAGTCAAAATAGAATTAAAATCCTTTAAATGCAATCACATACTAATGGCTATTGTAATTGTAGGACAATGGCTGCCGAACGTGCTCAATGGCGCAACATGCAACGCACTCTTCAAGGCATGACCCAGGCACTTCAACAAGTGACACAAGGAGGTGCACTACGTGGAGCCGAAAATCTCCACCAAGGCTTTAAGAACATGAATCCTCCAAAGTTCGTAGGATCTACTGATCCGGACGATGCCGAACACTGGATCCGGGAAACTGAACGGATCTTTCGGGTTATGCAATGCACGGATCAAGAGAAGGTCCTGCTAGCAACTTTTCAATTAGAAAGGGACGCCCGCTGTTGGTGGGAGTCGGTAGAAGCTACCTTAAATCAAGGACAAGTCACTTGGGATGAGTTTGTTGAACATTTCAACAATAAATATTTCTCAGATCGAGTTCAAGAGAAGAAAGCCGCTGAATTCGCCGCACTTAAGGAACGATCTTTGTCGGTGGCTGAATATGAAGCGCAGTTCTCAAGGCTGTCTCGGCACGCTAAACACTTAGTTAGTACTGAGAAGATGAAAGCTCGAAGATTCCTTAATGGGCTCAGGCCCCAATATATCACACAATTGGCACTGATGGACATAGAAGTCTATTCGGAGATGGTCCGACGAGCCCAATTACTAGAAGATGCCACGGAACTATCTGATAGGATCCGTGGGAAAGACAAGAAGGAGAATGTTACTAGCTCCGGCACCTTCAAACCCAATTTCAAGAAGAGGCCAAGTAATGGAGGTACTCCCTCCCAGGAGCAAAAGTTCAAGAAGACCAAACTTTTCTCCATCACCACTACACCTTCTAAGGTGGTATGTAAGCATTGTGATAAGGCCGGGCACAAGGCCGAAGAATGTTGGAGGAAACTTGGAGCGTGTCTCCGTTGTGAGAGCCGTGATCATCGGATTCCCGACTGTCCCCTACTCAATGATCAAGCCGGTGACGGAAAGCGCCCGGTGACAAAGAATGCTCGTCTCCAAGCTATTAAGGAGGCGGAACAAGACGAAGGCGGACTAGTAGAAGGTACACTGAAAGTTTGTTCCAAGTCTGCACATGTCTTATTTGATACAGGTGCATCACATTCTTTTATTTCCAAGAAGTTTGCTGACCCACTACCTATGGAACCGGAATGGATGAAAATATTTTTATTTACTCTTCTCGGAAACGAAACCGATATTACTCACCATTATCAAAACTGTGAAGTCTTGGTAAAAGGAAGAAATCTTCCTATCAACCTCATATGTTTAGACCTAAAGGAATATGATGTCATATTGGGAGCAGACTGGTTATCTAGGTATCAGGCAACTGTGGATTGCCGTAACAGTAAAGTTACTTTCAAGGACTTTTCAGAACTAGTCTATTCTAGCCCTAAGAGTCGGAGCAAGTCACCTCTTATTTCAGCTCTCCGAGCTAGCAACCTAATAAGGAAAGGATGTGTATCTTTCCTTGCATTTGTCACCATTAAGGAGACTAAGGAGACTAAGCTAGAAGACATCCCAGTTGTGCAAGAATTTTCGGACGTGTTTCCGGAGGATTTGCCTGGATTACCCCCACAAAGAGAAGTGGCCTTCACCATCGACTTGGTCCCTAGTGCTGGACCAATTTCTAAGGTACCATATAAGATGTCCCCTGCCGAGCTCAAGGAGCTGAAGGAGCAATTGATGGAACTTCTCAAGAAGGGATTTATTAGACCAAGCACTTCCCCGTGGGGAGCACCTGTGCTATTTGTAAAGAAGAAAGATGGATCCATGAGGTTATGCATCGACTATCGACAGTTGAATCATCTCACTATCAAGAACAAGTATCCACTGCCGAGAATCGATGAGTTTTTTGATCAAATATCTGGATCCATGTATTTTTCGAAGATTGATCTCAGGTCGGGATATCACCAACTAAGGATCAAAGATGAGGACATTTATAAGACCGCGTTCAGAAGCAGGTATGGGCACTATGAATTTGTTGTTATGTCTTTTGGACTAACAAATGCCCCTGCTGCCTTTATGCAGTTGATGAATAGTATATTCAGGCCTCATCTAGATCAATTCATAGTGGTTTTCATTGATGATATACTGATCTATTCAAAGACCAAGGAAGAGCATGAGGAGCATTTGAGAATAGCATTACAAATATTGAGGATAAATTAGTTATATGTAAAGCTCAGCAAATGTGAATTTTGGTTAGGAGAAGTAGCTTTCTTGGGGCATGTTATATCAAAAGACGGTTTATCCGTAGATCCATCAAAGGTTGAAGCTGTAAGGAATTGGGAAAGACCGACTAATGCTAGCGAGATCCGTAGTTTCTTGGGTCTTGCGGGCTACTATCGGCGATTCATCAAGGATTTCTCCAAGATAGCCATACCACTCACTAGGCTAACTCGCAAGGAGATACGTTATGAATGGAGTGAGGAATGTGAAAGAAGCTTCCAAGCTCTCAAGGATCATCTAACTACTGCCCCGATTTTAGCTTTACCAATTGAAGGCGAGAGATTCGAAATATACACCGATGCATCTGGCATTGGCCTCGGATGTGTTTTAATGCAACAAGGGAAGGTTATAGCCTACTCTTCTCACCAATTGAAGAAGCACGAGGAGAACTACCCAGTTCATGATTTAGAATTGGCTGCGGTAGTATTTGCACTGAAGATATGGAGACATTATTTGTACGGAGTGCAGTTTATTGTATACTCTGACCATAAAAGTGTTAAGTATATGTTCTCTCAGAAGGAATTGAATATGAGGCAAAGACGTTGGCTAGAATATCTTAAGGACTTCGACTTCACTATACAATATCATCCTAGAAAGGGTAATCCTGTAGCCGATGCCCTCAGTCGAAAGCGGAGAGCACTATTAGCCAATTGTATGATTGAAGAGTGGAAGTTGCTAGAACAATTCTCTAAACTTAATATAAGCATGGACAAGGACAGTAGGTGTGTCACCTTATCCCATATGAGCATACAGCCAGACTTGCTATCCGAAATATAAGGACTTCAAGGTAGTGACCCCGTACTAGTGGAAATCAAGGGCAAAATGAAAGGACAACCTGATTTCAAATTAGCACCAGATGGAAGATTGATGTTCAGAAATAAAACATGTATACCAAATTGCCCAGAGCTAAAGAAGAAAATCTTAGATGAAGCTCACAGATCAAGGTACACGATTCATCCAGGATCAACTAAGATGTACCAAGATTTGAAAAGGACCTTTTGGTGGCCCAATATGAAAAGAGAAATAGCGGATTTTGTGTTTCGCTGTCTCACATGTCAACAAGTCAAGGCAGAACACCAAAAGCATGCCGGTAAGCTACATCCTCTAGATATTCCCAAGTGGAAGTGGGAGGATATCGGTGTGGACTTCATTATGGGTCTGTCCAAATCAAAGGGAGGATATGACGGAATATGGGTTATCATCGACCGATTGACCAAATCGGCACACTTATTGCCAATCAAGAGTCGATGGTCAGTTGATGTTCTTGCTGCATTATACCTTAAAGAGATTGTCACGCCCCGAGCGCGGAAGATACCCGGAGATGCGCGACGTGTCTATATCAATCATGTCAATCAGAGTGGTCGTGTATTCGACACAAAGACAGAGATGCGCAAAATAGCAAGATAACCCAATCCTTTATTTCATAATGGATAGACTATTACAAATCCAATACTCTGTTAAATAAAAAGGAAAAGAATACATAGTTGACTCAAGAAACTATAGAAAAGACTAGACGACACTTGGAGAATCTCTATCTCTTCACTCTTGACAATTCCCATCCGATTGACTTCCATCGTCGTCGGACTTACCTGAAAAGTACAAAGGGACAAACGGAATGAGCGAACGCTCAGTAGGAAATTATATCTCAAGTACTAGCAAGTGGTTTAAGTAATTACATTTTCATGGATGCAATAAAGCTATGCATGCTCGCATGAAACGACAAGATAGAGAGAATGTAATATCAAAGAAATAAGATGAACTTTCATGAACAAGATACAAGTTATTCAAGATATTCAAGCAAGTACCATTATCGAGTCATGTCAAGAACTTTGGCTATCATGTATCAAGCAAGTAAATTACCCTTTTTCGGGCCACGCATTTCATGTAAAGTCAAGTACGATTCAAGTACAAGATGTGTGTGGAATGTCCAATCAAGCAAGTCAAGTACTCGGTATAATGCCAGATACCTTATCATTTTAACTCCCATGGGCACAAGTACTTTCGGGTGCTCCTCCCAGGACCAGATCGGGCCCTATATGCGCAGGCATTTATCATGTGTTTTGACATCCACTCTTGTTTATATAGCCAATATAGAATTTCAATAATCAAGCTTGTAGATACGTATGACAACTTTGATAGAATAGAGTCCAAAATATGACAAAGGACATAGAATGGCGATAATAACGGTATAATCACGATGTCGGTAAAACTAGGTAGATTATGGTTCCTTTAACTTAGGTACCATGACAAATCAATATGGACATTCTTATATAGAATTGAGGTCCACATGAACAGTATATCAAAGGTAAGATACCCTCATTCTTATCATAGAATTGAGGTTTACAAGAACGACATGATATGGCATGATATCATCATCCCATTAAGAATTTCTTATGATATACTCTTTGTATAATCATAAGGGCCGGTATACCATGTTTTCTTTAGATTGACATGGCAAAAACTGTGTAATGGGTTTTTAGGGTACAACCAGCTCAGTCGGCCTTGAGGGAATCCAAGGCTACGAGGAGTCTTACGGAGGTCTCTATGACTAACTTGCTAGTCCAAAGGAACGGAATGTCCAATGGAGAGCTTGTATGTCAATGAGAGTTGAGTGTGATCGATAAATCAACATGAAACGTGGGACTATACTCACGGAGTGGAGAATAGTGCCGATATATATATATATGTATAATATATAAACCATCGGTTAGCAAATCAGAGGAAAAATCAGTTTACAGTAAAATAACGACTTAGGTCAAGTCGTGTCTCAAGTAATTAACGCCTAACTGAAGGGCGTTTACATATATTGCCAATTTGCAGAATTTCCATTATTTCATTAATTTATCAAAAACACGCCTTTCCTGGGGGCGTTTCTTAAAAGTTGACGACTGCAGGGGCAGGCGTCTCATCATTTACATATTCGACAGGATATAATTATTCTCAGAAATTTATCAAAAACGCGCCCTTGGAAGGGGCGTTACTTTCTAATTCCATTTTACAGAATATGTGAATTTCAGGATTTTAGCAGATACACGCCCTAGGAAGGGGCGTTACTTTTCAGATTCACGCCTTGTACTGGGGCGTTAGAATATGGAAAACGACTTTGTCCAAGTCGTGAATTTCAAGGGATTTACGATATTTTAATAAATAATATTTCGAGAGACAGGAGACATGTCATGGCAGTAAGATTTAACAGGAATTCACAGAGTCA
This sequence comes from Amorphophallus konjac, assembly GCA_022559845.1. NCBI lineage: Eukaryota > Viridiplantae > Streptophyta > Magnoliopsida > Alismatales > Araceae > Amorphophallus > Amorphophallus konjac. The sequence goes on from CM040120.1 coordinate 142,759,646, forward strand.
TGCAAGATATTAAAAATCAATATTTCATATGTATTGTAATTTTTAAACAGGATCAATTATTAATCACATGCGATTCTTATGAAATTAACGCCTGCGTAGAGGGCGTCAAATATTAAATTGACGACCACTGGCATGGTCGTTTCTTTTAAATTAGCGCCCTAATCAAGGGCGTTTCTTTCAAAATATTTCAGAAAACGCAGGAAAACTATAATAATCATATGCATGACATGCTTATATATATATATATATCTTGCATTAATTTCATTTGGGCTACAGTAACTTGAGAAAACCTACCTTAAAGGGTTGATTTGGAGATAACCGTGAAGGGTCTGTAAGAATTAAAGAGGCAGCAGATGTTGGATGAAGATGATGAAGAACCTTGTTCTTCACGTTACAGAACCTGTAGAGGAAGAGAAAAAAAAAAAAGAAAGAAGATGAAGATGTTAATAATCTTCACAGATGTAACCGAAGCTAGGACAAATAATGAAGAACATAACCTTGTTCTTTACTCAAGCACCAGATCCTTATCCTGCATTAAAGGAGAAGAATAATAATCAATATTCTTCATGCGGCTGTAAACAGAAGGGCAAAAGAAATAAGAAGAACGTATGTTCTTCACTTACCGTGTAGCAGTAGATCGATCAAATGGTTTAGGGTTGGATCGATCGGGTATATTTATAGGATTTTAGAGTCCTAACAAAGGTAGTGTTTGATTGAGGGTAATATATCCTTAATAGAGTCCTTACTCTAATAGACACTTACTAGATTAGGTTAATCTTTCCTTGGATAAGTTCTGGGTTCGATCGGTTCACGAACTGAATTAACGCCTTAGGTCAGGGCGTGTATTCTTGAATTAACGCCTTGCATAAGGGCGTTTCTTAAAAAGCGCCTTGAAAAAGGGCGTTTCGTGTTTTAAAACACGCCCAAGATAGAGGCGTTTCTTTCACTTACCCATTTGGTCGCGTGAGAACTGACGACCGCATGTGTGGGCGTCCTTTCTTTAGTCACGCCATTGGTAGAGGCGTTTCTTTATAAATTAACGCCTTAATAAGAGGCGTTATTTTTAATTTTGTTTTATTTCATCCAATTAACCCTATTCCTTTTATATATTACTTCAGTAATATATATGTTTTAATTCATTTCAATTATTCATTTATTAGGGTTGCTACACCCTCCCCCACTTAAAAGAATTTGGTCCCCAAATTCAATATATATATAATTATACATGCGGAGAGTGTAGGACATATACCTCTTAGAATAACTCGGGAAATCGTTTCTTCATAGATTCCTCGGTCTCCCATGTCGCTTCGCGTTCAGGATTCTTATTCCATTGCACCTTGAGCATGGGAATAACCTTATTCCTTAGAGCTCGTATTTCTCGATCTAATATCTTCAAGGGCCTCTGTTCATATGTGAGATCTTTCTGGATCACCAGATCTCCATGCTCAATAATATGTGACGGATCGTGCACATACTTCTTCAACATAGATATGTGAAATACATTGTGTACCTCGGACAACTGAGGAGGCAACGCGATGCGATAAGCAACCTCGCCAACTCTTTCGAGTACCTCAAATGGTCCGATGAATCTTGGCGTAAGCTTGCCCTTAACACCAAATCTTCGTATGCCACGTCCAGGGGATATTTTAAGAAATACATGATCTCCAACCTGGAATTCAAGATCTCTTCTCCTGGTATCAGCATAAGCCTTTTGCCTTGTCTGAGCAACTTGTAATCTTTCTCTGATTACTTGTATCTTCTCGGTTGTATCCCTTACCATGTCTGGACCTAATAGTTGTTTTTCTCCAACTTCGTTCCAACATATGGGAGATCGGCAACTCCTTCCGTATAAGGCTTCGAAAGGTGCCATTTGGATACTAGCTTGGTAGCTATTATTATATGCAAATTCAACTAAAGGTAAGTGGTCATGCCAGCTTCCTCCAAAGTCAATAATGCATGCTCTCAGCATATCTTCAACAACTTGATTAGTTCGCTCGGTCTGACCATCCGTTTGTGGGTGAAAAGCAGTACTAAAGTTGAGCCTTGTCCCCAACGAATGTTGTAATCCTTCCAAAAATGAGAAGTAAAACGGGGATCTCTATCAGACACGATTGAGACAGGAATTCCATGTATCCTGACTATTTCTTTAATGTATAGTGCAGCTAGCACATCAATCGACCATCGGCTTTTGATTGGCAAGAAATGTGCCGATTTAGTCAATCGATCAATGATAACCCAGATTCCATCATGTCCTCCTTTAGATTTAGACAAACCCATGATGAAGTCCATACCAATATCCTCCCATTTCCACTTAGGAATATCTAGAGGATGTAGTTTTCCCGCAGGCTTTTGATGTTCCGCCTTGACCTGTTGGCATGTGAGACAGCGTGATACATAGTCCGCTATTTCTCTTTTCATATTGGGCCACCAAAAGTTCCTCTTTACATCTTGGTACATTTTAGTTGATCCAGGATGAATAGTGTATCTTGATCGGTGAGCTTCATCTAAGATCTTCTTCTTTAATTCCGGACAATCGGGTATACAAGTTCTATCTTTGAACGATAATCTTCCATCAGAAGTTAGTTGAAAATCAGATTGTCCTTCTAATCTGCCTTTGATTTCTACTAACATAGGATCATCATCCTGAAGTACTTGTATTTCAGATAACAAATCTGACTGTATGCTTACATGGGATAGTGTGACCAATTTGGATTCCGTGTCCAAGCTTATATTGAGCTCGGAGAATTGTTCAAGTAACCTCCATTCTTGTATCATACAATTTGCTATCTTTGCTCTCGGCTTTCGACTAAGGGCGTCAGCAACATAATTACCCTTTCCGGGATGGAATTGTATATTGAAGTCGAAGTCCTTGAGATATTCTAGCCAACGTCTTTGTCGCATGTTCAGCTCCTTTTGTGAAAATAGATATTTGAGACTTTTGTGATCGGAGTATACAGTAAACTGTACCCCATAGAGATAGTGTCTCCATATCTTTAGGGCAAATACTACCGCGGCCAATTCCAAGTCATGGACGGGGTAATTCTCCTCATGCTTCTTCAGTTGACGAGAAGAATATGCTATGACCTTCCCATGTTGCATTAGAACGCATCCGAGGCCAATGCCAGAAGCATCAGTGTAGACCTCGAATTTCTCTCCTTCAATTGGTAGGGCTAAGACTGGAGCTGTGGTGAGATGATCCTTGAGAGTTTGGAAACTGCTTTCACATTCCTCACTCCATTCATATCGGATCTCCTTACGAGTTAATCTTGTAAGTGGTACGGCGATCTTAGAGAAATCTTTGATAAATCGCCGATAATAGCCTGCAAGACCTAAGAAACTTCTGATCTCGCTTGCATTAGTGGGTCTCTCCCAGTTTCTCACAGCTTCAACTTTTGACGGATCCACAGATAAACCGTCCTTGGATATGACATGTCCGAGAAAAGCCACTTCTTCAAGCCAGAACTCGCATTTGCTGAGTTTAGCATATAATTGATTTGTCCTCAAGACTTGCAATGCAATCCTCAAATGCTCTTCATGTTCTTCCTTAGTCTTAGAATATATCAATATATCATCGATGAAGACTACTATGAATTGATCCAAGTAAGGCCTGAATATGCTATTCATTAACTGCATAAAGGCAGCAGGGGCATTTGTTAGTCCAAAAGGCATAACAACAAATTCGTAATGGCCATACCTGCTTCTGAATGCGGTCTTGTGAATGTCATCATCCTTGATCCTTAATTGATGATATCCCGACCGGAGATCAATCTTGGAGAAATATTTGGATCCTGAAATCTGATCAAACAATTCATCGATTCTCGGCAGTGGATACTTGTTCTTGATAGTAAGATGATTCAACTGTCGATAGTCAATACACAATCTCATGGATCCATCCTTCTTCTTTACAAATAAGACTGGTGCTCCCCACGGGGAAGTACTTGGTCTAATAAACCCCTTTCGGATTAGTTCCATCAACTGCTCCTTCAACTCCTTGAGTTCAGCAGGGGACATTCTATATGGTGCCTTTGAAACCGGACCAGCACCAGGGACTAAGTCGATGGTAAAGGCCACATCTCTTTGCGGGGGTAATCCCGGCAATTCTTCCGGAAATACGTCTGGGAATTCTCGTACTACTTGAACGTCTTCTATCTTGGTTTCCTTAGCTTCTTTATTAGTGACAAAAGCAAGGAAGGATACACATCCTTTCCTGACGAGCTTGCTTGCTCGAAGAGCCGAGATAAGAGGGGATTTGCTTCGACTCTTAGGACTAGTATAAGTCAGTTCTGGAAATTCTTTGAAAACAATCTTACTATTACGGCAATCAACCGTTGCCTGGTATTTGGATAACCAATCTGCTCCTAGTATAACATCATATTCTTTTAGATCTAAGCAGATAAGATCAATAGGAAAATTCTTTCCTCGAACCAACACCTCACAGTTTTGGTAATGATGCGTGATATCCGTCTCGTTTCCGAGAGGAGTAGACAATATTAACTTCATCCATTCTGGTTCTAGAGGTAATGGGTCAGCAAACTTCTTGGAAATAATGGAATGCGATGCACCTGTATCAAATAAGACATGTGCATATTTGGAACAAATTTTTAATGTACCTTCCACCAATCCGCCTTCTTCTTCTGGTTCGGTCTCTTGGATCGCATGAAGACGCGCGTTCCTTGTCACTGGGCGTTTACCCTCACCGTCTTGGTCATTCATTAATGGACAATCGGGAATCCGATGTTCACGACTCCCACAACGGAGACATGCTCCTAGTTTCCTCCAGCATTCTTCTGTTTTGTGACCAGCCTTGTCACAATGCTTGCATACTACGTTTGAAGGGGTAGTGGTGAAAGAGAAAGGCTTGGATTTCTTGAACTTCTGATCTTGAGAGGAAGAACCTCCATTATTGGGCCTCTTCTTAAAGTTGGGTTTAAAAGAACCCGAACTTGTGACTTGCTCCTTTTTGTCTTTCCCACGGATCCTATCAGATAGTTCCGTGGCATCTTCAAGCAACTGAGCTCGGCGCACTATTTCAGTATAAACTTGAATATCCATAGGCGCCAGTTGAGTAATGTAGTGGGGCCTAAGCCCATTAAGAAATCTACGGGCTTTCATCTTTTCCGTGCCAATTAAATGCTTAGCATATCTAGACAGTCTAGAGAACTGTGCTTCATAATCAGCCACCGATAAAGATCTTTGCTTTAATGCGGCAAATTCGGCGGCCTTCCTTTCCTGGACCCTATCAGAGAAATATTTGGCGTTGAAATATTCAACGAATTCGCCCCATGTAACTTGAGTTGGGTCAATAGTAGCTTCAATCGACTCCCACCAGCATCTAGCATCCTTTTCTAACTGGAAAGTAGCTAATAAGACTTTGTCCTGATCCGTGCATTGCATAACACGGAATATACGTTCAATCTCCCGAACCCAATGCTCGGCATCGTCTGGATCGGTCGATCCCATGAACTTCGGGGGATTCATATTCTTGAATGCTTGGTGTAAGCTTCCAGCTCGTGGAGCACCACCTTGTGCTACCTGTTGTAGCACTTGGGTCATCCCTTGAAGGGTACGCTGCATGTTGCGCCATTGAGCACGTTCGGCAGCCATTATCCTACAATTACAATAGCTATGTTAGTATTATATCACTATGATCTTATAAAGACTCATTGATCATTTAACCCTTGGTTCTACCCACTCTCACTTGGTTAAAGGTTTTGAAACCTATCCTTGGACTTGGGTTTCCTAGGAATTGAATACCTTAGGCTCTGATACCACAAAGACTGTCACGCCCCGAGCGCGGAAGATACCCGGAGATGCGCGACGTGTCTATATCAATCATGTCAATCAGAGTGGTCGTGTATTCGACACAAAGACAGAGATGCGCAAAATAGCAAGATAACCCAATCCTTTATTTCATAATGGATAGACTATTACAAATCCAATACTCTGTTAAATAAAAAGGAAAAGAATACATAGTTGACTCAAGAAACTATAGAAAAGACTAGACGACACTTGGAGAATCTCTATCTCTTCACTCTTGACAATTCCCATCCGATTGACTTCCATCGTCGTCGGACTTACCTGAAAAGTACAAAGGGACAAACGGAATGAGCGAACGCTCAGTAGGAAATTATATCTCAAGTACTAGCAAGTGGTTTAAGTAATTACATTTTCATGGATGCAATAAAGCTATGCATGCTCGCATGAAACGACAAGATAGAGAGAATGTAATATCAAAGAAATAAGATGAACTTTCATGAACAAGATACAAGTTATTCAAGATATTCAAGCAAGTACCATTATCGAGTCATGTCAAGAACTTTGGCTATCATGTATCAAGCAAGTAAATTACCCTTTTTCGGGCCACGCATTTCATGTAAAGTCAAGTACGATTCAAGTACAAGATGTGTGTGGAATGTCCAATCAAGCAAGTCAAGTACTCGGTATAATGCCAGATACCTTATCATTTTAACTCCCATGGGCACAAGTACTTTCGGGTGCTCCTCCCAGGACCAGATCGGGCCCTATATGCGCAGGCATTTATCATGTGTTTTGACATCCACTCTTGTTTATATAGCCAATATAGAATTTCAATAATCAAGCTTGTAGATACGTATGACAACTTTGATAGAATAGAGTCCAAAATATGACAAAGGACATAGAATGGCGATAATAACGGTATAATCACGATGTCGGTAAAACTAGGTAGATTATGGTTCCTTTAACTTAGGTACCATGACAAATCAATATGGACATTCTTATATAGAATTGAGGTCCACATGAACAGTATATCAAAGGTAAGATACCCTCATTCTTATCATAGAATTGAGGTTTACAAGAACGACATGATATGGCATGATATCATCATCCCATTAAGAATTTCTTATGATATACTCTTTGTATAATCATAAGGGCCGGTATACCATGTTTTCTTTAGATTGACATGGCAAAAACTGTGTAATGGGTTTTTAGGGTACAACCAGCTCAGTCGGCCTTGAGGGAATCCAAGGCTACGAGGAGTCTTACGGAGGTCTCTATGACTAACTTGCTAGTCCAAAGGAACGGAATGTCCAATGGAGAGCTTGTATGTCAATGAGAGTTGAGTGTGATCGATAAATCAACATGAAACGTGGGACTATACTCACGGAGTGGAGAATAGTGCTGATATATATATATATGTAATAATATATAAACCATCGGTTAGCAAATCAGAGGAAAAATCAGTTTACAGTAAAATAACGACTTAGGTCAAGTCGTGTCTCAAGTAATTAACGCCTAACTGAAGGGCGTTTACATATATTGCCAATTTGCAGAATTTCCATTATTTCATTAATTTATCAAAAACACGCCTTTCCTGGGGGCGTTTCTTAAAAGTTGACGACTGCAGGGGCAGGCGTCTCATCATTTACATATTCGACAGGATATAATTATTCTCAGAAATTTATCAAAAACGCGCCCTTGGAAGGGGCGTTACTTTTAATATTCCATTTTACAGAATATGTGAATTTCAGGATTTTAGCAGATACACGCCCTAGGAAGGGGCGTTACTTTTCAGATTCACGCCTTGTACTGGGGCGTTAGAATATGGAAAACGACTTTGTCCAAGTCGTGAATTTCAAGGGATTTACGATATTTTAATAAATAATATTTCGAGAGACAGGAGACATGTCATGGCAGTAAGATTTAACAGGAATTCACAGAGTCATGCAAGATATTAAAAATCAATATTTCATATGTATTGTAATTTTTAAACAGGATCAATTATTAATCACATGCGATTCTTATGAAATTAACGCCTGCGTAGAGGGCGTCAAATATTAAATTGACGACCACTGGCATGGTCGTTTCTTTTAAATTAGCGCCCTAATCAAGGGCGTTTCTTTCAAAATATTTCAGAAAACGCAGGAAAACTATAATAATCATATGCATGACATGCTTATATATATATATATCTTGCATTAATTTCATTTGGGCTACAGTAACTTGAGAAAACCTACCTTAAAGGGTTGATTTGGAGATAACCGTGAAGGGTCTGTAAGAATTAAAGAGGCAGCAGATGTTGGATGAAGATGATGAAGAACCTTGTTCTTCACGTTACAGAACCTGTAGAGGAAGAGAAAAAAAAAAAAAAAAAGAAAGAAGATGAAGATGTTAATAATCTTCACAGATGTAACCGAAGCTAGGACAAATAATGAAGAACATAACCTTGTTCTTTACTCAAGCACCAGATCCTTATCCTGCATTAAAGGAGAAGAATAATAATCAATATTCTTCATGCGGCTGTAAACAGAAGGGCAAAAGAAATAAGAAGAACGTATGTTCTTCACTTACCGTGTAGCAGTAGATCGATCAAATGGTTTAGGGTTGGATCGATCGGGTATATTTATAGGATTTTAGAGTCCTAACAAAGGTAGTGTTTGATTGAGGGTAATATATCCTTAATAGAGTCCTTACTCTAATAGACACTTACTAGATTAGGTTAATCTTTCCTTGGATAAGTTCTGGGTTCGATCGGTTCACGAACTGAATTAACGCCTTAGGTCAGGGCCTGTATTCTTGAATTAACGCCTTGCATAAGGGCGTTTCTTAAAAAGCGCCTTGAAAAAGGGCGTTTCGTGTTTTAAAACACGCCCAAGATAGAGGCGTTTCTTTCACTTACCCATTTGGTCGCGTGAGAACTGACGACCGCATGTGTGGGCGTCCTTTCTTTAGTCACGCCATTGGTAGAGGCGTTTCTTTATAAATTAACGCCTTAATAAGAGGCGTTATTTTTAATTTTGTTTTATTTCATCCAATTAACCCTATTCCTTTTATATATTACTTCAGTAATATATATGTTTTAATTCATTTCAATTATTCATTTATTAGGGTTGCTACAGAGATAGTCAGGTTACATGGAGTACCTGTCTCAATCGTGTCTGACAGAGACCCCCGTTTTACTTCTCACTTTTGGAAGGGTTTACAACATTCACTGGGAACGAGACTTAACTTTAGTATAGCTTTTCATCCTCAAACGGATGGTCAGACTGAGAGAACTAATCAGGTGGTTGAAGATATGCTCAGATCTTGCATCATTAATTTTGGTGGAAGCTGGCATGATCACTTGCCGTTGATTGAATTTACATACAACAACAGCTACCAGGCAAGTATACAAATGGCACCTTTCGAAGCTTTATACGGAAGGAGTTGCCGATCGCCTTTGTGCTGGGACGAAGTTGGCGAAAAAACAACTATTAGGTCCAGACATGGTAAGGGATACCACTGAAAAGATTCAGTTGATTAGAGAAAGACTTCAAGTTGCTCAGTCTAGACAGAAGGCTTATGCTGATACACGTGTTGTACTCCTGGTTTTGATGATGACAACAATAAGCTAAGTGATATAAACACTTAAGTTTTAATGAATGTTTAACAGGAACAAAAGGATGCAGGGTGCTCGATGCGTCAACGCCACTATGAAGCAGCGTCGACGCAGCGGCTTAAGAGACGCCAATATACAAGGCAAGACAGGCTTGATGCGTCAACGCCACTATGAAGCAGCGTCGACGCAGCGACTTAAGAGACGCTAATATACAAGGCAAGACAGGCTTGAAATACATGTTCGTGCGTCAACGCCATCAACTGGCAGCGTGGACGCAGCAGTTCAAATATCTTCTTGCAACCTCTGGAGTACCTTGGAAGCGTCGACGCTGCAGCTCATTGGGTCGACGCAGCAGCTTGATGGATTGACAAGGTGACTAGAGGGTGGACGCAGCTGCACAATACGTCAACGCACTCCTTGATGCAAGAAGGCTGAAGTCACTCAAATTTCTGCTGCTGGAACAGCAATACGTCAACGCAGCATGATGAGAGCGTCGACGCAGCACGCCCATCTGTTGAAGACTTGTTCACTGGATCATCAATGCGTCAACGCCACGGGTTGGAAGCGTCGACGCAGCAGTTAAAAGGCTAAGCTGGTTACTCGCTGGAATGTATCAATGCGTCAACGCAGCAGGCTGATAGAGTCAACGCAGCAGACTTAAGTCTTGCTGGTAGAATGCCCTTGAAGGCTGCGTCAACCTTTTGAAGCAAGTGAGTTGACGCCACCAGACTATAGTTGCTGATCGTGCTAATGAAGGGCACGTGATCCGAGGTACCAGGATGCTGACATGTGGACTGAGGCCTCTTGGGGGGAATCGTGGAGAGCGCATGTCGCCCTAAATGCTGCTAATATATAAGGAAGACTCCTCTGTCTGAATAAGACTGATCGTGATCGACTAAAGCAGAGGAAGAGTGAGAGCTTCCACGATCCATAAGAAGAAAGGAAAAGAAAAGAGAGAGAAGAGAAGGAGCATAAGAGAAAGAAGAGAGAAAGAAAGAGATAGAGAGCTCGAGTAGAGTGAGAAGAGAAGCAAAGCTACTTGAATATTTGTTCCTGCTGTTCCGTGGATCATATCCATCTCAGTTAGCTCTAGTTGAGAGCCACTGTTGTGCTACCATAGCTACAATTTTCTGATTACTGTATTTTTCCTTTTCTTAGTTTCGTTTACATTTCTTTGTGATTCTTCCGATTGCCCTGTTGGGGTTGGATTCCTCCTGGTGAGTCAGGAGAAGGGAGATTTGATCTCCGGTTGGAAGTAGCTGGATGCTACTTGTGGATTCCTCCTGGTGGGTCAGGAGAAGGGAGATTTGATCTCCGGTTGCAAGTAGCTGGGTGCTGCTTGTGGGTTCCCTCCGGTTGGGAGGAAGAGGGGAGGCTGTTCCCCTGGTCAAGCTGTTTGACAGCAATTGTTGCAGACTGAGTCTGCTGTGCTAGTGTTACTAGTGGAAGCCTCACTCCGGTTGGGAGTGAGGGGTGGATGTAGGTCTGGAGGACCGAACCACCTAAAAATTATCTGTGCAGTGGTTTGCCTTGCTTTAGCTCCATGTCTTCTACCTCCCATTCACAGGTTGTGCATGTTTGGCCCGCTGCTTTATCTAGAGAGTTATTTTTGAGCATTATATTCTGTTAAATGTGTTTGGGTGGTTTTACTCTGCATTCGCTCTGGTTGATCAGGTGGCTGCAGTATTGCAGGCCAACTGTTTGTTCATTTGATTGCCTTATCATTTCATCTTGGAAAGCTCATTAGTTTTAATTCCGCTTATCTGAGCCTTAGTTTTTTAAAATTGGGCCATATTCTCTAGAGGGATACATTCACCCCCCTCTGTATCCAGGTCTAGCACCCTAACAATTGGTATCAGAGCAGTGTCTGCTTAGAAGGTCCAGCGACCTGCAGATCCGATCTTGCTGTCTTAGGTGCTAATTTGTTTCTAGTGAATCATTTTCCTGTTGCATTGAATCTACTTTCTATTTGTTTCAATGGCTCCTCCACCCGTCTTTAGTGGTTCTGATTTTAATCAGTAGCACGCCGCTCTCCATGTTTATGTTAATGTTGTTAATCCTGATCTGTGGAAATTAATTTCACAAGGTCCTCACACCTTACCTACAAAAGTGTCCAAATGGACCGACAGACACAGATCAAAGGACGGAGAAAATCAGGAAGCCTTTAATCTGATGAAGGCAGCTACTGACAGAGCTCTATGGTCTTGCTTTCATGATTGCAGGTCCGCTAAAGACATCTTGGATATGCTGAAGAAAATTCACAGGGCAAATGAGGACAGCTGCATGATGGCAGACAAATATAATCAAGGCAGCAGTCAAGATGAAGATGATGATAATGAGGTAAATCCCTTTCAAAACTATACTTCAGATGATTGGGAAAATACTTATGCTGACTTGTTGGGGCTATATGAAAAATTAAAAGGGAACATAAGAAACTGAAAAAGGGTATTAGGTTAAACAGTGTAAATTCCTCTTCATGTCAAAATTGCTTAAAATTGAAACAAACAAATGATGATTCTATATCTGAAATTCGTGAGCTTGAGAGTCAAGTTAAATTGCTAAAGAAAAAGAATCAGGATTCTGTTAACTCAGAACTAAGCAAGCTAAAATCTGAAAATGATTCTCTAAAACAATCTGCTAAAGGAAATGATAAAGAAATTGAGAAACTCAAACAAGAGAATGATTTGCTGATTGAAAAAATGAATGCCATAAAATCTGTAAACATAGAATTACAGAAAGAGTGTGAAACACAACAAAGAGAAATGAAACCAACTGAAAATGGAAGAAAGTATGAAGTCAATTCAGAAGACCAGCTTCTAATAAATGAATTGGTTCAAAATGATAAGCTCAAAGAAGAAATTGAAAAATTGAAGCTGTTAAACAGTGCAATGTCTGAGAGACTTCTAACCTTAGAAAAAGGAAAAACGGTCTGTATTGAAACTCCTGAAAAATTGAGCAATCTGGAACAAGAAATTGAAAAATATAAAACTGCTAACAAGGTGTTAACTGAATGTGTGAATTGCAGTGAGCAAGAAATCGCCAGCTATGAGTTACAAATCACCTCCTTGGAAAATGAAATTCATGACTTAAAAAATTCCTTGTCCAAATTTGTTCATGGTCAAGAAAATCTAGATAAACTACTAGGTGTTAAAGTCAATTTTCAAAAAGAAGGGTTGGGCTATAACCCAACAAAGAAAAAGAGTTTTGAAAATAAGATTCAAACTTCAGCTGTTCCAAATGTTGCCTCTGCTAGTTCAGCCAATCCTTCAGTGTTTCAATTTGCTGCTCAAAGAATTCTGAAGCCAACTGAAAAATAAAAAGGAAAGAACAAAATGGCTTCTACTACTTACATGCATCATGTTTTTAATTCTCATGCTAACAGGAAAACTCATGTCAGAAATCATGAGGTTCAGAAAAAGAAAATGTCATGTTATTACTACCATAGAATTGGCCATTTGATGCATGAGTGTGAATTAAACGAACTAGATGATTTAAATGTTGAAATGATGAATGCTAGGAAATATCATGATAAAAGACCTGTTGTTCATTCAAAGAAAAGTGAATGCTCTCATTGTGGTAGATTAGGCCACACCTCTGCTCAATGTTGGTTTGCTAATGGAAAGAAAAAACCACTCTCACATCATGCTAAATCTTATGCTAACCAACATGTCTTTAATATAAACAAAACTGCTTCTCTGAACCAGCATGTCAAATATTTTAATTGTAACAAGTTTGGGCACAAGGCCACTGAATGTTGGGCAAGTTCTTTTAGAAGAAAGTTCCCTTTCTGCTCCCATTGTGGGAAGCTTGGCCATGCAGTCAAGGACTGCTGGCATGTCCAGGGTAGGAATAGAAATTCCAAAGAATTTGATAGGAACAAACTTGCTTCTAAAAGAATTCCTGTTTGCTCAAATTGCAGAAGACCAGGCCACCAAGTTGCTGCTTGCAGGGTAGCTGGTCATGAAAAGAAAAAGTTTCATAATAATAACAGAAACCCTCATGCTCACTCTTATAATGCTCAAGTTCATGCTAGTATACATAAGAGGAACATGAAACCTGCTAGTTCATGCCACTATTGTGGGCTGTCTGAGTATTCAATGCATAACTGTTTTATCATGAACTCTGATGACTGGTTGGCACAGAAAAAGATGCAGGCAGTCCCAAAAGGGGCTAATTACTATGCAAGACCCAAGACCACTTGGGTTCCTGCTAGTGGAAAATAGGAAGTTGCCTAGCAGGTGTGCCTTGGATGGAATAAAGGGGTAATGATCCAAGGCACTCAAGAATGAAAAACCCCATTCTCACACTTTTCAAGTAATCTCTCTGCACATCCCATTTTGAAATTCATTGCATATCTTGCTTGATGTGTTTCATGAATATTCATTTATCATCTGCCATTTGCACTGCTCTCTGATCATGCACTCTGAAATTTCTGAATATCTGGATTGCATATGGGACTGCATGTTCTAAGGGGGAGTTTAGTCGTCTTTGGTTGTTGTCTCTATCTTCCTTTCAATCATCTCAGCATGAATACTGTTTCAGCTTGATACTCATTTTATTGGCTATTATAATTTCATTCATGCATGGTCTGAGGAGGAGTTTGCTTAAGATTAATTCCTCGGTAACAAAATGCTGAATAGAGTACAGAGTTGTTGCTGCTGGCTGGTTAAGTGAGTTGACGCTGTGATGGAACTGAGTCAACGCTATGGACAATTGGATTCTGAAATTGAACAGATGTTTGTGCAGTCTAGATGGATGAGTTGACGCAGTGAAGAGGGTGAGTTAACGCAGCTGTGCCTTATTGGTATCTCAGGGTTACATCTTCCCCTTTTCGAAACTTCCTTCTCACATCAACCTGCTCTGTCCATATATACTGTCCCTTCCGTTCTTATCCCTCAATAAAGCTTCCTTGACATCCGTGTATGGGAAAATTCTCTAGAGCACTGAGATATGTAGATGATGTCTTAAATTCAGGGGGAGTTACAGTGATAATTCCTGTGAAATATGAGATATATTCTGAATTGCTCTATGATATGTTAATGATAGGAGATCCATAATTCTTATGATGTTTGAATTCATAAACTTTTGAACCCAATGATGCACTATGTATGGAGCAAAAGCTGAACAATTTAATAAAACAGGACCTCATCATCTCTCGATCCTTATTGTTCAAAAGTAAAGAAACCATTGTGTGTAGAGGAATTTAATAATTGTATTGATGATGAACTCAGAAAGTGTTTAAATGCTAAGGATGCAAGCTATTCACATGTAATATAATGCAGAGCAATGGTAGTTGTTCACTGAGAAATTAGCCCTATGCACCAAGGAAGTGCTGAAGAGCAAGTCATGAGGTGCGCTACTATCTATGTCTTCAAGAGAAAAACAAATCATTCCAGAGCAATGGTAACTATCAACTGAGAAACTACCTTCAAGCACTTATGAAGTGCTGATAGGCATGTCATGAAGTCAGTAGCCACCTCTGGTTAGTCAATGCAGAATAGTTTGCTATGCTAAGTAACCGGGGACTCGGATGTCTGATAAACATGTGTACCCGTGTCAAAATGCTAGCAACACTTGACTGCAAATGAAAATGTAAAAAGAAGTTGGAAATGCTGAAAATGTGAAAACAATTAAAACATGTGAGTTTGGTTGATCTGGTGCTCCTTATTCAACTGAGTCTATCTTCAATGCCAGTTAAATTTCTCTCTATCTGAAAGGCCTCTTAAAATTGAAAGATATAAGGGTCAGAAATGAAAACGGTTCTAGTGTGAAAAGAGTTCTATTTTTTCTCCAGGCAGGTGGCTTTAGTGGTTCATGGCTTCTAATTCAATGTTTTAAGATTATTTCTTCTCTTTATCATTAAATGAATTAGAGCCTATTTACATACATCTCTTTCATGGGAACTCAATCTGGAACACTTAAAATTCCTTGAATAGAAGCCTGATTATCTCACTATCTTAGTACCTTAAGAAAATCCCTTGAACGGATGTCTCTCTGGTTACTTGTCTTGCTTCTTCTCTTCACATCAGTCTCACTGCGTAGACGCAATGTCCCTTGGCGTCCACGCCTTGTGTCTTTCTGACTACTTGTCTTGTGTTTTCTGTTCACATATGCCTCACTGCGTAGACGCAATGCCCCCTTGGCGTCCACGCATTGCCTCTAATACAACCTTCTTCAACCCGGTTCACCGACTTGAACCGGCTGAACCGTTCACTAAAAGGGTCTTCGTAGCCTCTTTAAAAGAGTAGCTTGACTGCCACTCGTCTCCACTCCATTCTAAACCCTTGGTCGGTTTACCTTCCGTGTTCTCCAAACATCCTCCCACACCATTTGCTTTGGAGTTCTTGTCTCCGATCATCTTCGGCAAGGGTGCTCAGTCGGGAAAGCTGTTGATGGAGCAGAACTTGAGGGTTTCCAGTGCGACACAGTTGACGATGGACTCACTCTCAGAGGATGCGCCTGATGCTCCAGTGGCCAACCCTCCAGAAGCGACACCATCTACAGCTATTTCCAGGAAGCGCAAAGGAAAGGAGAAGGAGAAACGTCCTCGGAGCCCTAGTCCACCGGTCAAGAGAAGAAAGTCCTCAAAATCTTTTTCAGCTGAACCACACTCCTCTTCTGGTATAACGGGGAAGAAGAAATCCGGGGCTTCTGTTGTCATCAATATAGAAGAACCTCTCAAGGTTCTTATCCCCAGGTACATTGTAAGTTCCGATGAAGAGCTACTGACTGCATTTCCTGAGGTACGGCCTGCATTGGAATTTCAAGGCTGGTGGAAGTTTGTGACGAAGCACACTATTTACTATCCTACACTCGTTAGGGAATTTTATCAGAATTTGAAATATGAATCGAAGATTCCCAAAATGTCCTCCACTGTTAGAAATGTTCATTTTGAGTTAACTAGTGCCCTGCTTGCTCGAGTTTGGAAAATACCAATGGGAGGAGCAATGCTTCATTCGTATAAGCTAGATGAACATGAGGCGTTTACTGTTTTGACTGGGTTAACCAAAGACCCCTCTGACGTGAAACAGACATACCTGTCCAGTCTGAAAGCTAATAGATTTATACCATCTGTCAGACTACTTCATCACATTTGCACGTCTATCATCACACCTCAAAGTAGTGGTAGAGAAAGAGTCACAGATATGCAGCGATTCCTATTGTACTGCATGCTAAAGGAAGTTAAGATTTCTTTAACTGATGTTGTAGTTCAGACAATTGGAACTTGTCTTCACCACTCTAGAACACTACCTTATGCAGCACATCTCACATCTATTTTCAAAAAGGTAGGAGTGGATTTTGGAACTGAAAAGAAACATGTTATC
Source organism: Amorphophallus konjac (assembly GCA_022559845.1). Lineage (NCBI taxonomy): Eukaryota > Viridiplantae > Streptophyta > Magnoliopsida > Alismatales > Araceae > Amorphophallus > Amorphophallus konjac. The sequence continues at coordinate 142,776,326 of CM040120.1, forward strand.
CCCAAGGAAAACATATATTCCATGTCTTACGTTAAGAGATTTATGGGCTTCCAAGTCATTGATGGTAAGGCTGTTAGAATCCTTCCCAGTCAGAAATCAGCACAATCAGAGACGGGACAGGGATCAAGAACAGTCACTATGGATGATAGTCAAGTTAACAGGACAGAGATACCAATTCCTCCTGTGGTGAGAGAAGGCAGACCAGATGGTAGTTCAGCAAGAGGAGAGCATGAAGTTGAGGACACATTTGTGAGACCATCAAGTCCTCAGTTGGAAATTGGGGAACCCAGTGGCTCCACACCTACAATGGAAATTGGTGTTTATAGGAGGCCTTTTCCAACTTCTGATGCAGCTCCACCACCAGCCACTGTTGAAGAGATGTTTGCTCACATGTCCATGATGCTGCAGCGTCAGGATGCAAAGATGGACAAGCTAATGGAGTTTACAAATTTTCATCTCAACAAACTGACTGCTCGGGTTATACAATTTGAAGTCTCTGTCTTATCCGAGTGGCAAAAATTCCTACTCTTCAAGATGCTATCTGACCAAGCCACAAGGTCTGTCTTGAAAAACATATCAGCTCTTCTTGACAAACTCTCAACTCTAGTGAGCGACGTGCACAGCACCCAATCTTCATTTTGTCAATCTTTTGCAAAGGTTATTGATATATGTTATGATGTGAGGATAGGTGTTGAAACCCTCAAGAGTCCTGTCAATGCACTTCCTCAATGCATCAAGGTTCTTTTAGGCAAGATTGACACTGTGACTGACACACTCAAATCTCTTGAAACTCAACTGAAGAAATCTGATGATATGTTCTCTGCAATGGCACATGTAAAGACCACACTGCAACATGACTTAGCTGCTATATCTCAAGACATTCGCACGTTGCTGGGCAGAGATCAATCTACCACTCCACGTCAACCACCAAGTCAACCATCAAGGGCTCGCGGATCTTCTTCCAGTCATGCCAGATATTTCAATTGAGGCCTTGTGCCAGCTCACATATTGCCCCCTTCATGATGATGTCAAAGGGGGAGAAAAGAGTTCAAAGTAGCTTGAGTGCAGCTTGAGTTCCAGCTTGAGAAAAAGAGTTCAAAGCAGCTTGAGTTCCAGCTTGAGTTCCTTTTGTAATGACAAACGCATTGATAAATGATAGCATATAATTTACCTGTGATTTATCTGTGATACAACTGTGATACAATGTAATGAAGCTTCTTGAATCTTTGATACTTGAATCTTAGATACCTGTCCATGCGTTTGTTTGATGCCTCATCCTTAAAACAGTCCAGAGTTGCCATCATCAAAAAGGGGGAAATTGTTGTACTCCTGGTTTTGATGATGACAACAATAAGCTAAGTGATATAAACACTTAAGTTTTAATGAATGTTTAACAGGAACAAAAGGATGCAGGGTGCTCGATGCGTCAACGCCACTATGAAGCAGCATCGACGCAGCGGCTTAAGAGACGCCAATATACAAGGCAAGATAGGCTTGATGCGTCAACGCCACTATGAAGCAGCGTCGACGCAGTGGCTTAAGAGACGCTAATATACAAGGCAAGACAAGCTTGAAATACATGTTCGTGCGTCAACGCCACCAACTGGCAGCGTGGACGCAGCAGTTCAAATATCTTCTTGCAACCTCTGGAGTACCTTGGAAGCGTCGACGCTGCAGCTCGTTGGGTCGACGCAGCAGCTTGATGGATTGACAAGGTGACTAGAGGGTGGACGCAGCTGCACAATGCGTCAACGCACTCCTTGATGCAAGAAGGCTGAAGTCACTCAAATTTCAGCTGCTGGAATAGCAATGCGTCAACGCAGCATGATGAGAGCGTCGACGCAGCACGCCCATCTGTTGAAGACTTGTTCACTGGATCATCAATGCGTCAACGCCACGGGTTGGAAGCGTCGACGCAGCAGTTAAAAGGCTAAGCTGGTTACTCGCTGGAATGTATCAATGCGTCAACGCAGTAGGCTGATAGAGTCAACGCAGCAGACTTAAGTCTTGCTGGTAGAATGCCCTTGAAGGCTGCGTCAACCTTTTGAAGCAAGTGAGTTGATGCCACCAGACTGTAGTTGCTGATCGTGCTAATGAAGGGCACGTGATCCGAGGTATCAGGATGCTGACACGTGGACTGAGGCCTCTTGGGGGGAATCGTGGAGAGCGCATGTCGCCCTAAATGCTGCTAATATATAAGGAAGACTCCTCTGTCTGAATAAGACTGATCGTGATCGACTAAAGCAGAGGAAGAGTGAGAGCTTCCACGATCCAAAAGAAGAAAGGACAAGAAAAGAGAGAGAAGAGAAGGAGCATAAGAGAAAGAAGAGGGAAAGAAAGAGATAGAGAGCTCGAGTAGAGTGAGAAGAGAAGCAAAGCTACTTGAATATTTGTTCCTGCTGTTCCGTGGATCATATCCATCTCAGTTAGCTCTAGTTGAGAGCCACTGTTGTGCTACCATAGCTATAGTTTTCTGATTACTGTATTTTTCCTTTTCTTAGTTTCGTTTACATTTCTTTGTGATTCTTCCGATTGCCCTGTTGGGGTTGGATTCCTCCTGGTGAGTCAGGAGAAGGGAGATTTGATCTCCGGTTGGAAGTAGCTGGATGCTACTTGTGGATTCCTCCTGGTGGGTCAGGAGAAGGGAGATTTGATCTCCGGTTGCAAGTAGCTGGGTGCTGCTTGTGGGTTCCCTCCGGTTGGGAGGAAGAGGGGAGGCTGTTCCCCTGGTCAAGCTGTTTGACAGCAATTGTTGCAGAATGAGTCTGCTGTGCTAGTGTTACTAGTGGAAGCCTCACTCCGGTTGGGAGTGAGGGGTGGATGTAGGTCTGGAGGACCGAACCACCTAAAAATTATATGTGCAGTGGTTTGCCTTGCTTTAGCTCCATGTCTTCTACCTCCCATTCACAGGTTGTGCATGTTTGGCCCGCTGCTTTATCTAGAGAGTTATTTTTGAGCATTATATTCTGTTAAATGTGTTTGGGTGGTTTTACTCTGCATTCGCTCTGGTTGATCAGGTGGCTGCAGTATTGCAGGCCAACTGTTTGTTCATTTGATTGCCTTATCATTTCATCTTGGAAAGCTCATTAGTTTTAATTCCGCTTATCTGAGCCTTAGTTTTTTAAAATTGGGCCATATTCTCTAGAGGGATACATTCACCCCCCTCTGTATCCAGGTCTAGCACCCTAACAACACGAAGAAGAGATCTCGAATTCCAAGTGGGAGATCACGTATTTCTCAAGATATCACCTGGACGTGGAATAAGGAGATTTGGTGTTAAGGGCAAGCTTACACCAAGGTTTATCGGACCTTTTGAGATACTAGAAAGAGTTGGCGAGGTTGCTTACCGCGTCGCTTTACCTCCTCAATTGTCCGAAGTTCATAATGTATTCCACATATCAATGTTGAAGAAATATGTGCATGATCCGTCACATATCATTGATCATGGAGACCTGGTGATTCAAAGGGATCTCACTTATGAACAAAGGCCCATGAAGATAGTCGATCGCGAGGTACGAACATTAAGGAACAAAATTATTCCCATGGTTAAGGTGCAATGGAGTAAAGGTACAGAACACGAAGCGACATGGGAGACCGAGGAGTCTATGAGGAAATGATTCCCAGACTTATTCTAAAAAGGTATGTATTCTACACTCTCCACGTTTATATGTGATTGAATTTGGGGACCAAATTCTTTTAAGTGGGGGAGGGTGTAGCAACCCTGGTAAAATAAAAGGAAGATTTCAAGAAAGATTAAGTAAGTAAATAATAATAACTAAAATGAATAAATAATAAGTCAAATGTAAATAACGCCTCTCAACAAGGCGCGATTTAAACAAGAAACGCCTTCACCTGAGGCGTTAATTCAAAAAGTGACGCCTATACTAAAGGGCGTCAAATTTCAAAAACGTCCAAAACGAATAAAAGGAAAGGGAAAGAAACGCCCTCTTCTTGGGCGCGAATTGTAAAAGAAACGGCATAGGTCAAGACGTCAATTAGAATTAACGCCCTAACCTAAGGCGTTAATTGCATTTGTGTTCCATTCGAACCAGGAGACTATCTAGGGTAAGTTTTAGGATTGCTACGTGTTCGATTGATTATGGTAAGGACTCTATCAAGGAAACTAGAGTTCTAATCAAATTCTAACTCCATTGGGATTCCAAAAATCCTATAAATACCTTTCTAATCGAACCTGTTCGCTATTTTTGGCGAACCGTTCTACTGCTGCTGTACGTGAAGAACATGTGGTTCTTCTTCCTCTGCCTTTCGTCATGGATTATGAAGAATATTAATGTTCTTCATCTTCTTCTTCTGTAGGTTGCCTGCAGCAAGTAGTAACTCTCTTGTCTAGTTGAAGAACGTGGGCTCTTCATCAACATCCTCTTCTTCTGTTTTGAACAGAGTGCCGTTTTCTCTTCACAACCTTCACGTATCTTCACCCAGATCATCATCAGGTAGGTTTTCTCAAGAATTGTAGCCCAAACTAGCATAAAAATTTATGATAATATCATCTGTAATTCATGCATATAGTTTTACTACGTTTTAGAGGTTTTCTGTGAAATTTTGGCAAGAGGCGACCCATGTCAGGGCGCTAATTCATGATTTGACGCTGAACTAAGAGTCGTCAAATTTAAGAAATTGATAAATACGCACATTTGAAATTTAATATCTATGAAACCTGTAGTTAAATCTAATGGATGATCATATATCTCGAATCCTGATATTTTTCTTGTCCTGACCATGTACTTTGTTTCCTGAAAATTATTATCTATCCTGGAAAAGAATGAATTAACGACCTCCAGTAGGTCGTCTTTTATGAACGTGACGCCCCGCACAAGGACGCTATTTTAAATTAAAGACTTAGAATAAGTCGTTAATTCCCTGAAATTACTAGAAGTTATTAAATTCTGGAAAAAAGTAATTAACGACACAGTGCAAGTCGTTTCTTTGTGAAATAACGTCCCTGGCTAAGGCGCGTTTTATCAAAAATATAGAATTGGGTAAATTTCAGCAATAATAGAAATTAAAGATGGGACGACTGTTCCAGAAGTCGTCAAATAGTAAAGAAACGACCCACAAAAGGTCGTTAATTTATTAAGTAGTGACTTATGTTTAGTCGCTAATTTTCTATGTCATTATTTTATACTATTCTCTATGAACCGAGGGTTTTTTATGTATATATATATCGGCACTATATTCCATTCCGTGAATATAGTCCCATGTTTCACGATGGTTTATCGCATTACCCACTAACTCTCGGTGACATACAAGCCCTCCATTGGACATTCCGTTCCTTTGGACTGGCAAGTTAGTCATTGGGACCTCCGTAAGTCTCCTCGTAGCCTTGGATTCCCTCAAGGCCGACTGAGCGGGTTGTACCATAAAAACCCTTTACACTATTTTGCCATGTCACTCTATAGAAACATGGTATACCGGCCCTCATGATATACTATGTGGATATCATGAGAATATTCTTAATGGGATGTGGAAATCATGCCATTATTATGCTATTCTTGTGGACCTCAATTCTATATCAAATGACATGACCATCTATATATGGACACTTAATTGTCATGGTACCCAATTAGGGAACCAACTCCACCCAGTTTTGTCGATACTGGTGTTTATATCGTTATTATCATCCTTATACATCAAGTTCAATTTTGAACTCTACTCTATCTTGAATTTCCACAAGCTTTTTCTTTGAAATTCCATATTGGCTATACAAATAAAGTGGATGTCTAGATCTATCTTTAATGCTGTGCATATAAGGGCCCGATCTGGTCCTTGGAGGAGCACCCAAAAGTACTAGTGCCCATGGGAGTTGTAATGATCACGGTGTCTAGCATTGCACCGAAGTACTTTTTCTCTTGATCTTTGGCATTCCACACACACTCTCTCTTTCTTGCGTGCGTGACTCGACTTGCGTGACTTTACTAGCATGGCCTGACACGGGCAAAGTACTTGCGTGAAATAGCCAATAATCTATAAAGTCTCTCATGAATATCTCTTGTTTAAGACTCGCTTGGATGTTTTACACGACGTGTTATTCTATTGATTAGTTATTTCTACATGTATAGCCATATTACATTTACATGTGAAAAATTGTAATTACTTAAACCCATTGCTAGTTCTTGAGATATAATTTCCTACTGAGCATTCGCTCACTCAGTGTTTCCCTACTTTTCAGGTAAGTCCGACGACGAGACTCAATCGGACAGGGAAGGTCAAGAGTGAAAGAGATTAGAGCTTCTCAAAGCGTCAACTAGTCTTGTCTTTTCTATATTTTCTTGAGTCAATTTTGTACTTTTCTTTTTATTAAGTTTAGCATTTTCAAGGGATTGTAATAGAAATACTTTTGTGAAGGAATAAAAGGATTGGGTTATCTTTATTCTTGCGCATCTCTGATTTGGTGTCGAATACACTAATACTCTGATTGACATGATCGATATAAACTCGTCACGCGTCTCCGGGTATCTTCCGTGCTCGGGACGTGACAGTGTTGGACCGTTACCTGCTGTTCGACCAGTTTTTAAGCTTGGGCCTGTTGGCTCTGACGCACCTGTCCTGGTGCGTCAGGCTCGTGTAACGCGCCTGTGGTGGTGTGTTACAGCACTATTGTGGCCGTGATGGCCGTTGGGTGGTTCGGTGTTTGCCCGTGTATTGGGCAGTCGTAGGTTTGTGTTTTAGGGCTTTGTTTGTGTGGCAGTGGTCTTCTGGATCGGTCGGGTTAGGTGACTGGGTGCGGTCTTTTCCCTGACTGCGACAACTCCCTAACGACGTAATCTAGAACTGCCAATGCCCTTGCCTCTAGTTGCGTGGTGGCTGTTCCTTGCCTGCTGGGTCTGCCTAGTGGTTGAATGACGGTCCGTTTTGCCAGAGCGTTGTTATTGCCGTTTCAATTTCTGCTTGTCTTGGCTTGGTCTCATGGTTTGCCCGTGACCCGTGGGCATCTGTTGACGTCCTATGAGGGCAGTAACCATGATGGGACAGCCAGGAGTGCTTGTGTTTGCCGTGTGTGGGTCTGTGCGTCGGTTGTTTGTGTCGGTGTTGTCTGGCTCTGGTCAACCGGGGGTTACCCAGGGGTTGACAGGTGGCTGTGTGTGTCTCGGCGGTTCTGTCCAGCTCGAGACATTGGTTCTGGATGCCTCAAGGTGTCATCTTACCTCGGTCCATGTGTCCAAGTGTGCTTAGGGTTCTCGGTGTTCCCTTAGGTCTTCGTGCGTCATTTTCTTGTGGAGTGTGTCTTTTCTGAGGCTTAGGAGTTAGACCGATTGGCGGCTTGTTCCACTGTTCGTGACGATCTTCCGTTTGAGTCGTCCGACTCAAGGATCGTTGCGTTGGTAAGTCTAGTTGCCTTGTCCTGAGTCGATCGGCAGTTGTCTGTACTGCCATTGGTGCTTGGAAGTGCGGGTGACAATGTCTGTTTAACCTGTCTGTACTTCGGCACTTGTGTTTTGGGTCTCTGTGTTCGTGAGCCTCCTTTTTCTGTTACCCTTGACTTTCAGTTGTCGACCCGCCTCAAGAGTGGTGGGAGGGGTGTTCCCGTTAGACGGTTCCTAAGCTAGTTCCGTGGGCTCCCGGCTTCGTTACCGTAGCGTCCTATGGGGGGAGAATACTAGCTAGAGGCCTGGCTTAGGCGAGAGCCAGTGTGTGCACACGTGGTTAGGGGCTTGTGGACGAGGCGGCGACGGGCGTTCCCCTGACTAGTTACTCGAATTCGATTGCTGTTCTGGATTGCGTCCGGTTAGCATGTACTGAAGTTTTCTCCTGTTTGGTTAGGCGTTGTTAGACTCGGTACGTGGAGCGCATCATAAGATGTCAGTGGACGCAGCTGGCTATGGAGAGCACTCCCGTCACGTGACACGTGACTCTCGACGTTTCCGTGCGTCGCGACCTTCCCGGGTTAGCCTTCCTGTGGCTGTACTCGAGGTCAGTGTTCTGTCGCCTCCGCGACGTTCTGGTCGTGCGTGGGGCAGTGTGCACGACGTCCTAGTCGTGTTGTCGATTGTCGGTCTAGGTTTTCCTAGGCTTTCTTGTTGTCTTTGCAGGTCTTCGCTTTAGGCCTGGCGTTTTATCGGCAGATCGGCAACTCCTGACCCTGTCAGCTCTGAGTCGCCTTCCTGGTGTTGCTTGGAGTAGTTTGGGGTGCCGAGGTTAGTTCGGTAGCCATTGTTTGGCAGGGGCTCTTCCCCCTCTTCCTTAGCTTGCTCCCTACTCCTGCTACCCGTCTGTTCCTTTACTGCTTTCTAGTGTAGACTTGCAGCTTTCTAGTGTAGCTTTCCTGTTTGGCTACTGCTGTCATTTACCTCTAGTTTTAGCGTGTTACTACGCGTTTTTCAGTGGGGATCCGCGTGACCCCTACTGAGCCAGTGACACGAGGCTCACCCCTGCTTCTCAGGTGGGGTGACGTTGTTCGTTCTGCTTCCGTGTGGTTCCTGGTGCGCGTGCTCGTGGCGTATGGTTGTGGCCAGCTGGTACCCTCGTCGGGTTTCCCCCGACTCTCTGGTACGTCCTTCTTTTCTGTTGACTGTACTTGGTAGACTTGCTGTCCTTCCTTTGGACTTGACTCTGGGTATATAATTATTAATTGTAATCTGTTAATTAAAAAGTAATTTTATTTCTGCCATTTCGGGAACTCGGTCTAATGAAATTTAATTGCTTACTACTACATCTGTCAGTTCAATGTACTACACGACAATCCTTTTTCCCTTCGGAGCTTTACGGCTCTTGGGAGGCCTCGCGGGTTCCAAGTGGTATCAGGTGTATTCGATTATCCTATCGGGTATATTTGGTATCCGGGATCCGGGTCGTCACAGTTGGTATCAGAGCGGTGTTCTGAGATGTTCAGAGTTCTTTTCTGAGCTATCAGAGTCATTGTTGTGTGAAGTACATGGGGATCTCAGATATGCAGTTACCAGAGTCGTTAAAGTCCAGTACAGTCCTCAGCTGGCTTGGGTTTCACGATTCCTTATCACTTTGTTTCCGTGTGTTGTCTTGTGTGTGCTGTTCTAGCACTGTGCGCGGTGATTTTGCTCTCGTCAGGGTGTGACGAGGTGCCTCTTTACCGTTGTGATGTTTGCCTCGATCATGTCGTACTTGGCGGTGTTCGCCAGAAGGCTTGAATCTGTGGTACGTTGTTCGAGGGTTTTCTTGTAAGTTGTTCAGGTTGCTGTTGACCTTTGGCCTTGGTTTGATGACCGTACACATTTCCACGTTGTTTTGGTCATCCCGACTTGAGTCTGTTCAGCTCCTGATGTGTCCTGCTTCTGTTGAAGTGCTCGACTAGATTCCGTGATTGAGAAGTTGCTTAAGCGAGCTAGGATTTTCCCTTCCTGGTGAGCTTTCGTTGTTGAGCTTGTTGCTTCTCGTTCCTGCTGGTGGAGTCTTTTCGAGGTTTGCCTTGGAATTGCTGTCTTAGTGGTGCCTTTGTCCTGTGTCTACTTAAGTGTGGACAGCCTTACTCTGAGCCTGATCTGTTCGTCATTTTACGGTTGCTTGGCTTTGGACCTAATCCTTGTGTCGAGAGCTGTCGCGTGCCGTGTCCAGCGGCCGATGTGTTGTGAGGGCTCATTTATCATTTCCAGATGTGGAGGTAAGCTGAGATTAGCATTTTTCCTTGTGCTTTGTGCTGAAGCTGCTGCTCTTCTCCTGTTGCACTTAGGCTCTTGTGATCGGTTATTCGCTGGGTCGGTACTCGTGGTGTGTTATTCGCGATCTTCATAGATTACGATGGCGCCTGGTGTGTGCTGAGATGCGATTGCCGAGGTTGTTCTGTTGCCTATGTGCGTTCCTTGTGTTCGCGGCGGAAGCGTGTGGGTTGGCTACCCACAGGTCCCAGGATCGTTGTTGTTAGGTTCTGGCCGGTCGAGAGATTTGCTTCTTCTCGATGTGACTTCGTCTTGGCTTCTTGTGCCTTGACTCTGTCTGTTGCCGTGCTGTTGCTGGAGTTATTCTGCTATCGATATTGGCCTCTGCGAGTATTGAGGAATTTGTCGGCATTCCTGTTGATTCAGTACCCTCTACTCTATATTTCTTCTCGTGGGTGTTGTGCTCTCGAGGCATGTCTGTGGTCCTTGAGATGCGTTCCTAGAGATTGTGGCTTTCAGTGTTGTTTTCTTGTTGTTGTGGGTCTTCCTTGGTAAGCTGCTCGATGCATGACTTGTTCTCTATAGTCGTGTGATCAGCTACCGTTGTGCCTTGATGTGACCCTGCTTGCAGTCGTGTTTTGTGGTTCTGTGTGCTATACGGAGCTGGAATCCTGCGAGTATCGCTACTGTGTTGTTTTGTGAGTGCTGTTTCCATATGATTTTGTGTTTCCGCCTTGGACCATTGTCTTGTCAGTAGCTTGCCGTACTCTTCTTTCCTGGTAGAGTAGCTCGCGAATCGATCAGATTGTGTTGTCTGATGAGGACTGACTTGATTGCACTTGTGGTCCAGTGGTGTTGTTGTCATTGGCGTCCTGTGTGCTAGGTATTCCCTGCCGCCGTTGGCACTGGAGCCGATGATGTGGTCGAGCTATCAGCTGAGAGGACTGTGTCTCCTTGTGTAAGCTGCTACCTGTCATGCTGTCGTTGTGTTTCTCGGTATCGGTTGTCTGTTGTTGTGGCACTGTGGCAGTCGTGTCTCTATTTCTGGTGAGACGTGAACGACGTTGCCCTGTTTCGGAGGTGTCGGACTTATGTTCACTTGCGTTGTGCTCTGCCCAGAGCGTGTGCTTGTGATGGTGGTCTGACTATGTTCCTCTGAGTTGTGTTTCTCGAGATTTATGTTGTTTCGTGGTCGCATCCGTTGGGTTGTCCGTCCCTGCTTCTTCCTTCTTGTTAGTCCTTTAATTTTGAGGATGAAATTTCTTGAAGGTGGGGAGGATGTAATGCCCCGGATCTTTGCGGGATCCTTAGTGGATCTTTGTCGGATCTTTATTAGGTCTTTCGGATCCTTTTTGGAGAGTTTCGGATCGCTTTTGTAGCTCCCGAGTTGAGTTTTACGATCCGTGTGAGTTTTTCCCTCGTACTAGTTACGGAACCCTACGGTGAGTTTATTTCTCAATTCATCGACTCGTGGACGCTGCAGTTGCGATGTACTCTTCGAGCCGATCGTTTCGACTATTTTAGCGTATTTTTCTGAATTAGTGCATTTTCGACGCATTTTATGGATTTTCAAAAATTAGAAAATTTTCTATTTTCACTTTTTCTAACCCACCCCTCTCCCTCATCTCACTCACTCACTCTCTCTCTCTCTCTCTCCTGTTCTCTCTCGTTCTCTCACCCTCTCGGCTCTGGCTGCGGATGGAGGCGGCCGTGGGTGAGGTGACGACGCTGGGGAGCTGCTGAGGCGCGTGATGGAGCGAGGATCGGTGCGGTTTGGGCGTGATCCCGAACGGTGGATTCAAAGCCGACGGTTTGGTTCGCGATGTGATTTTCGGCGTGGTTTAGTCGCTTCGGCGCTCGGTTTCTTCGGTGGAGGTAGGGAGATGGACCGCCACTTCATTCCGCACATTTTCCCTACTTTTATGCGTAGTTTGGTGCTCGATCGGGAGAGATCGGGCCGGTCTAATGAAAACCGTAGTTTTTGGGGTTTTCAGGGTTCGCTGGAAAATGGCAACAATTTGCGGCGTGGTTAGTGTCAATATGACCGCTGGGATGTCTAGATCTCATTCACATCAGTTTCGTGTCGATCAGTTGTCATTCGGGGCCGGTTGGAGTCCGGGAACCCTGATGACCCGGTTTGGGTCGATTCGTTAGAATCGCCCCGTTCTTGTGTTTTAGAGCGTGCATGTGGGCTTTTTAGCCTCCAGACATTGTTTTTCGTCGTTTAGCTTTGTATCCCCTGCGCTTCGGCGTGTATGGGGCGTGGAACGGGCCGATTCGGCGTTTCCACTGTTTCCCCGCCGTGGCCGGTGTAGCGGTCGTTTCAGAGACCGTCACAGTCTCTGACGGCCCTACGATAGACCGCCACAGGCTCTGGGCGTTTCATTTTTTGTGAGGCTGTGGGAATGTGATGGTCCATCATTGGTGCGTCACAGCCCTCTGACGCATCCAGGTAGGTGCGTCACAGCCATTTCATTTTCTTGAGGTTTTGGTCAGCCGGTTGCCCTGACGGCCCAGTCCTCATGCGTCATAGCCCTGTAATGCCCCTTCCTTGGGTCGTTACATGCTGTTTGACCGGTTTTGACCTTGTCAGTCGGTTCTTGTAGCGGTCGTTCCCTCGTGCGTCACAGTCTTGTAACGCGCCTGTCCTAGGCCGTTACACGCTGTTTGGCCGAGTTGGGTGGCTGTGTCGGTTGCTCTAACGGCCTTGCCCCCATGCGCCAGGGTGCTGTAACGCATCCGTGATGGACCGTTACCTACTGTTCAACCAGTTTTTAAGCTTGGGCCTGTTGGCTCTGACACACCTGTCCTGGTGCGTCAAGCTCGTGTAATGCTCCTGTGGTGGTGCGTTACAGCCCTGTTGTTGCCGTGATGGCCGTTGGGTGGTTCGGTGTTCGCCCGTGTATTGGGCAGTCATAGGTTTGTGTTTTAGGGCTTTGTTTGTGTGGCAGTGGTCTTCTGGATCAGTCGGGTTAGGTGACTGGGTGCGGTCTTTTCCCTGACTGCGACAGCTCCCTAACGACGCAATCTAGAACTGCCAATGCCCTTGCCTCTGGTTGCGTGGCGGCTGTTCCTTGACTGATGGGTCTGCCTAGTGGTTGAATGACGGTCCGTTTTGCCAGAGCGTTGTTATTGCCATTTCGATTTCTGCTTGTCTTGGCTTGGTCTCGTGGTTTGCCCGTGACCCGTGGGCATCTGTTGACGTCCTATGAGGGCAGTAACCATGATGGGACAGCCAGGAGTGCTTGTGTTTGCCGCGTGTGGGTCTATGCGTCGGTTGTTTGTGTCGGTGTTGTCTGGCTCTGGTCAACCAGGGGTTACCCAGGGGTTGACAGGTGGCTGTGTGTGTCTTGGCGGTTCTGTCCAGCTCGAGACATTAGTTCTGGATGCCTCGAGGTGTCATCTTACCTCGATCCATGTGTCCAGGTGTGCTGAGGGTTCTCGGTGTTCCCTCAGGTCTCCGTGCGTCATTTTCTTACGGAGTGTGTCATTTCTGTGGCTTAGGAGTTAGACCGATTGGTTGCTTGTTCCGCTGTTCGTGACGATCTTGCCTTTGAGTCGTCCGACTCAAGGATCGTTGCGTTAGTAGGTCTAGTTGCCTTGTTCTGAGTAGGTCGGCAGTTGTCTATACTGCCATTGGTGCTTGGAAGTGCAGGTGACAGTGTCTGTTTAACCTATATGTACTTCGGCACTTGTGTTTTGGGTCTCTGTGTTCGTGAGCCTCCTTTTTCTGTTACCCTCGACTTTCAGTTGTCGACCCGCCTCAAGAGTGGTGGGAGGGGTGTTCCCGTTAGACGGTTCCTAAGCTAGTTCCGTGGGCTCCCGGCTTCATTACCGTAGCGTCCTACGGGGGGAGAATACAAGCTAGAGGCCTGGCTTAGGCGAGAGCCAGTGTGTGCACACGTGGTTAGGGGCTTGTGGACGAGGCACCGACGGGCATTCCCCTGACTAGTTACTCGAATTCGGTTGCTGTTCTGGATTGGGTTCGGTCAGCGTGTACTGGAGTCTCCGCCTGTTTGGTTAGGCGTTGTTAGACTCGGTACGTGGAGCGCAGCATAAGACGTCAGTGGACGCAGCTGGCTATGGAGAGGCACTCCCGTCACGTGACACGTGACTCTCGGCGTTTCTGTGCGTCGCGACCTTCCCGGGTTAGCCTTTCTGTGGCTGTACTCGAGGTCAGTGTTCTGTCGCCTCCGCGACGTTCTGGTCGTGCGTGGGGCAGTGTGCACGATGTCCTAGTCGTGTTGTCGATTGTTAGTCTAGGTTTTCCTAGGCTTTCTCGTTGTCTTTGCAGGTCTTCGCTTTAGGCCTGGCGTTTTATCGGCAGATCGGCAACTCCTGACCCTGTTAGCTCTGAGTCACCTTCCTGCTGTCGCTTGGAGTAGTTTGGGGTGCCGAGGTTAGTTCGGTAGCCATTGTTTGGCACGGGCTCTTCCCCCTCTTCCTTAGCTTGCTCCCTACTCCTGCTACCTGTCTATTCCTTTACTGCTTTCTAGTGTAGACTTGCAGCTTTCTAGTGTAGCTTTCCTGTTTGGCTACTGCTGTCGTTTACCTCTAGTTTTAGCGTGTTACTACGCATTTTTCTGTGGGGATCCGCGTGACCCCTACTGAGCCAGTGACACGAGGCTCACCCCTGCTTCTCAGGTGGGGTGACGTTGTTTGTTCTGCTTCCGTGTGGTTCCTGGTGCGCGTGCTTGTGGCGTATGGTTGTGGCCAGCTGGTACCCTCGTCGGGTTTCCCCCGACTCTCTGGTACGTCCTTCTTTTCTGTTGACTGTACTTGATAGACTTGTTGTCCTTCCTTTGGACTTGACTCTGGGTATATAATTGTTAATTGTAATCTGTTAATTAAAAAGTAATTTTATTTCTGCCATTTCGGCAACCCGGTCTAATGAAATTTAATTGCTTACCTCTACATCTGTCAGCTTAATGTACTACACGACAATCCTTTTTCCCTTCGGAGCTTTACGGCTCTTGGGAGGCCTCGCGGGTTCCAAGTGGTATCAGGTGTATTCGATTATCCTATCGGGTATATCTGGTATCCGGGATCCGGGTCGTCACATTGTACCAGCCCACATGGGCCCTAGAACCTAGGTGGACTAATGGTAAAGAGGGTGGGGGACCCTATTGGACCTATTGACTTTTTACATAGAAACACAAAGGCCTTTTTGCAAAGAAACCCAAAGATTCCTAAAGACTAACATATTGGCTTATAATGCCTTACAATTGCAAACCAATTAACCGAAGGACATAAATGTAAACAAAAGGATACAAATATAAAAATAAAATGTTAGTGCCCAGTGTTGATTCCCATCAATTCTCCCCAGGTGGGAAGAACTCGACCCCGTCGAGTAAGGGGTGCGGCTGCTGATGTAGCTCCTGCAGATCTGTCACCGTACCAGGTAGCGCGGAGTACACTCCACTCTAACTAATCGTCACCTGCTCATCCTGTATATATTCAATATGCACACGCTACTGTGGGAATGAGGCTAGTGGTGGACACTCCAAGGTGGGGTCACTCTCAAAGGAAGGAGACAGCTCAATGACTCACTAGGAATCACCGCTGGGTCCTTATATGTAACTAGATCCGAGATATTGAGATAGAGCTGATCCTAAATTTCAGCAAGTCTACAACGTACGCATGAGATTCGACTTGCCTCACACTCGAAAGGGACTGGTGCGGACACCCGAGCTGTTGATCGGCACGACACACCGAACCACCGGTACCGCACACGGAGCATGACACGAGCCACCTCAGCGTCCATCTGGCTCGGAGACAGCCTGGAGACTCCGCCTTGAGTCTCCCCATTTATTATATTTAGCTAGACTTTATGTGTGTGTAATTTGTATTTATTTCGTTGCATTCGGTTTGCCATTTTGAGTGTAATAGGGGCTTACGAGCATTTCGGACCCCGTGGACCCCACGGGCCTCCCGGGCCCCACCACATTGGGCCACCTCAGCCTAGGGTCCCACGTGGGGCCAGTCAACATGCCACATGGGAGCATCTAGAACATTGACTTGTAATTGGACACATGGGGGACAATGGACTTGAAAAGTCCAAATGGGAGGCCACCTACCCCCACCCACCATTCAACCCTCCCTCCTTGGTCCAAGGGCCGCCCCCCCCCTTTTATTTTTTTATGTATTTTTTGTGTGTGTGATGTTCACATCTCATCCCCACCCTCCATCCCCATCCCCTAGATCCAATGGTTGTGGATGGATGTGAGATGTAAGGTATTTAAACTTGTATTTTCCATTTTAGTGAATTAATGCATTCATTTGGAAGAAAAAACCTTGGAGCTCCAGCTTGGTGCGCCCCTCTCTCCCCCCTTGCAGCTGTGAAGGTTGCCTCTGGAGGTGTGACTCCTCCCCTATCAGTTCCGGTCATCGCCGCCGCCGCCACGAGCCGCCACCGCACCGCCATCGCCTTCATCGGAGTTCTGCCCGCGCAGTACCACAGCAGCCTCCACGAAATTCAGCCATCAACCACGAGCTCAGATCGACCTAGGAATTTTACTGGAGGTCCCAGGGGTGTCAAGGATACCCCATAAAATTTGGTTTGTCATTCAGATCCCGTTTCATAATTTTTGATTTTCGTCCACCCTTCCACTTTGGTTCTGCCAAAATTCTGTCCAGGTTCCCATCCTCCATGTGTTTCAAGTCTTAGGTCCTTTTTTTGATTTTCTTTGGTTCGCCCAATTTAACTGGGTGTTCCTTGCATCCATCCCTTCATCCACCATTTTTTTTAATTTTTGGTTCGTCCATTTCATATTTTCTAAAATTCGTTCTCAGTCCTAGCTACAGTTCTGTTCCCCAGTTCTCAGATCCGACCACTAGACACTCCAAAAATCCTATCAAATCACCACCACCTCCAAATCCAATTCTAAAAATTGTCCCCGCTTCGTGGTTTGATTATCTACAATGTTGAAGAAGAGCTCGAAATCTGATTCCTACGGAAAGTAGGCGGTCAACGGTGGTTCTCAGACAAGTACCCTGTAAATCTGATGTCTCGGTTACTATACAACAGGGATTTGTAAATTCATTAAAGTCTATATCCGGCTAGATCCATCAGATATCTCTAAATCTAGATTGAAGCATTTGAAGAGAGATTTCCAACGATAGCTCATGCGTCCCGATCCGACGTCGGGATCGACCGCAGCGGCTGTTTTCGCCGGAGCGCGCGCAGGGAAAACAGAACTGAAATCCGTGGGCAGCCATTCCACGACTTGAAGATCGGACCCGACCGGCCACCAATCGGTGTCTCCGGCCGACCGCCGTCCGTGGAGGCGCACCACCAGGGGTCTCCATCATAGTGGGACCCACCTCCGCAGATCCGGAGGACAGCGCCATCCGTGGGCCCCACGGGCCCGCAGAACCCGCCGTTCGGGAAGCACGAAAACGCGGAGTTCGGCGCGTCGAGTCGACATCAAGATGCTGCCTGTCAACCTGATTTGCGTGATCCCCGGGGCCCACATGTGACCTTTTACCTCCCTGCGTGGAGTGGGTCGAATCCTTTTGTACCGCTGTGAATTATGTTAACCGGGGGTCCGTAAGTCAGCCGGGGTGTCTTCGCCACGCCGGGTGCGTGGAGGTAAAGGTCTTAACTTCTTGGCGTTACATTGCTTAGCTAGTATACGGTCTTAGGCCGCTGCCGAGAGTGTAGGTTCCTAGCCCGTGTGTTCATGTCACCGCTGTGAGAGTGAGAGTGACCCGTCCCGCGACTCGATCCGAGTCCGGAAGTTGAGTCGGACTACCCTTGACCTCTGCCGGTTCCTTAACCGCGCACGATCCACGCTTTCCCTCGCATGGGACGCCGAGTGAGCTTGTACTTCTGTTAGCGACGTTTTGCCACTAGGAGCTCGTAGTGTCGGGCTTAGTGTCTCCCTGGTGTGTATTGCTGGTCGCGTCTTCATCTAGAGTCCGAGGGTGGCACTGTATAGTGTCGTCTCCCGTGTCCGTCCCGCATCAGTTTGGTATCAGAGCAAGTCGAGTCTAGGGTAGTCGTTGCATAAGTCTTGCATAGTCTAAGGTTACCCCACACACACCTTCACTCGGTATATCCAAAGGTGTTGTCCGACCGTTAGGCTTCGCCTACCGGGAAGACCACACACTTGCGCGAGTGACCTTCGGGTCGATTACCTCTGCCGCGTACCGAGTCTTGGCCGTGTCTAGGGTGTAGTCGAGTCTCATTCTTTTCAAAACAAAAAAAAAGTGTTTTAAATTGCATTCTTTCAAAATACCAAAAAAGGAGTGTTTTCAAATTGCAATTAGGTCTAAGTGTATCATTTAGTGTGTTTGCATTAGTCGGTCGTTGTCACCTAGTCCGTACGTCTTTGCATGCCCACCCGTCGAGGCACCCAATACTCGCCACCACCACCTATGGCGGACTCCTGAGCCCGTAGTTCCGATGAGTCTTCCACGGCCGAGATGTTCCGGGCCATCATGGATCGTTTAGACACGCGTATGGATGGTCTTAGTACGCGTATGGATGGCATAGGGATGCGTCTAGAAGGGAGGATGAAGGTCCTCGAGGATCGGGCCGGGGTTTCGGAGCAGTCCATTCAAGGCCTTGTTGGGAGGATTGCCGTCCTAGAGAGGGGCCCAGTAGCGGCGCAACCCGCGCCGACGAACGGCCAACAAGAGCCGGTGCAGCAACCCGCTGTGCCAAGGGCTTAGGTAGAGGATGTCGGGAGGCAACAGGCGCCTATAGTGGATGATTATGCCTCCGACAATGATCACGGGGGTAACAGTCGTCGTCATCAACGACGGAATCGTGATGACGAGGATGACGACCGCATTCTTAGGGGTGTGCGTGCGGACCCTCCCACTTTTAGCGGGTCCTTGGACCCTAGGGTGTATCTAGATTGGGAGGCCGGTATGGACCGGTACTTCGAGTGGTTTGAGATGACGGACCACCGAAGAGTCCGATATGCGAAGATGAAGCTGCAAGGACAGGCCCAAACTTATTGGATCAATGTGGAGAGCCTGCTCAACCAGCGACGTCAACCCCAAATCGGTACCTGGGATGATATGAAACTCAAATTGAGGGAGAAGTACCTTCCTGCCTCATATCGCCAACGTCTTATAGACAAGTGGCAAAGCATCTCCCAAGGGAACCGATCCGTGACCGAGTACACCGCCGAGTTCGATGAGTATTATTTGCGGTGCGGGGTCACGGAAGAGAGCACCATGACGATATCCAGCTTTCGGAGAGGTTTGCAGCCTAATTATCAATATGAACTCTTTCGCCGCAATGCCACCACTTTGGAGCAGGCATATTAGATTGCTCTCGAATTGGAGCAGTTCGAGGCTGAGTTCGAGTCACCCCATCGGTTGGGCTCCTTTCCCCTTCGTAGTGTCGAGTCCCGTGGCTCATCTGGCACATATCCGAGGGCCCCCATGGCTCGACCTCAGGAGCCTGCTCGCCACGAGCCCTTTGCTCCTAGGCCTCGCCCTCCACCCCCGAGGGACCTTCCTCGTCCCCAGCATCTTACGGCCCCACCCTAGCCCGTCCACCGGCACCCGCACCATCCGCACGTCCTTTGTTGCCTACGCCTCCTATCCGTCGGGAGGATAAAGGTAAAGGACCTATGATTGGGGAGCCTAGTGGATCACGGCAGCAGTGTTATCGCTGCAATGGGTTTGGCCATTTCGCCAACCAGTGTCCCACTCGCCCATCTCTTCACATTGGGGACACACAGGCCGAGGATACCACCCCTGCGGGCCTAGAGTTAGTCAGCTATGAGGCAGATGAAGAGCTAGCTGACGAGTACTATGAGATGGGAGGTGAGGCCCAGGATGCCCAGCAGTTAGACGATACCCATGTGGGGGTCGTCAGATGTATCCTCACCCAGCCACAGGTCAGTGATGACTGGCGTCGGACCACTATCCTTCATGTATTCTGTAGGCTGGGAAAGCAAATTTGCAAGGTGGTCATCGATAGCGGGAGTTGTATCAATGCAATCTCCACGAACGCTGTCACTCGTCTTGGTCTCACACCCGTAGACCACCCTTGCCCCTACCAGGTATCATGGGTGGATACCACTTCCATTTCGGTCAGGCTGCGGTGCTTGGTCCCGCTGCAGCTCCACTCCTACCGTGACGAGATCTGGTGTGATGTTCTTCCCATGGAAGTGGGAAGTATCATTATTGGTAGGCCGTGGTTATTCGACCGAGATGCCACACTCCATGGTTGGTCGAACACCTGTACCTTCGACCACGATGGCCAGCGGGTCACCCTCCAACCCGTTCGGCCCAGGAGCCCATCTATTAGGGGTCCTACTGGCCCTAGTACTCCGAAGCCTTCCGTTCCCGGGCCAAGTACCCCATCCCCAGCTCGGGCTATGACCGTTACCTCTGGCCCAGGAGAGCCCTCGACGAGGAGATTGATGATGATTAGCTCCCGGGAAATGGAACAGGAGCTTAGTCAGGGCTGTCCGGTATTTGCCATTACGGTCCGAGAGGTGGAGCGGGACTCCGAGGGTGAGCTCCCACCCGAGGTTGTTCCCATTCTGTAGGAGTATGCTGATGTATTCCCTGATGAGCTTCCCGAGGGACTCCCACCTATGCGGGATATTCAGCATGCCATCGATCTTGTTCCGGGCTCTTCTTTGCCCAATCTTCCTCATTATCGAATGAGCCCCACGGAGCATGCCGAGCTTAAACGGCAGGTCGATGAGCTTGTGCAGAGAGGATCTGTCCGGGACAGCATGAGTCCATGTGCTGTACCCGCATTACTCGCCCCGAAGAAGGATGGCACGTGGAGAATGTGCCTTGATAGTCGTGCCATCAACAAAATCACCATGGAGTACAGGTTCCCTATTCCCCGCCTTGATGACATGCTGGACATGATGGCAGGTGCCACTATCTTTTCGAAGATCGATCTTAAGAGTGGCTATCATCAGGTGAGGATTAGGCCAGGTGATGAGTGGAAGACCGCATTTAAGACCAAGGACGGTCTATATGAGTGGTTGGTCATGCCTTTTGGGTTGACCAATGCCCCTAGCACTTTCATGCGGCTCATGACTCAGGTCCTTCGACCTTTCATTGGAGTCTTTGTAGTGGTGTATTTTGATGATATCCTTATCTATAGCCGCACCACAGGGGACCACTTAGACCACCTTCGGCAGGTCTGTATACTTCTTCGGCGAGAGCAGTTGTTTGCGAACCCACAGAAGTGTGCTTTCATGACATCTCAGCTTACCTTCTTGGGTTTCATTGTGTCTAGTACTGGGGTCTCCGCCGATCCGGAGAAGGTCCGGGCCATTGTTGAGTGGCCGGAACTCCGTACGGTTCATGATGTCCGCAGCTTTCATGGCCTTGCGACGTTCTATCATCGCTTCATCCGCGGATTTAGCTCCGTCACTGCCCCGATCACGGATTGCATCCGTAAGGGCACATTTGTATGGACGAAGGCCGCATCTGCTGCCTTCAGGGACATCAAGGAGCGTATGACCCAGACACCTATCCTTCGACTGCCTGATTTCTCGAAGGTGTTTGAGGTCTGTTGTGATGCGTCGGGTGTTGGGATTGGAGGAGTTTTGAGTCAGGAGTCCCACCCGATCGCATATTTCAGCGAGAAGCTGAATGACGCGAAACTGCGATATTCCACGTATGATAAAGAATTCTACGCAGTTGTTCAGGCTCTTAGGCATTGGAGGCACTATCTTTTACATCAGGAGTTTGTCCTATACTCCGACCACGAGGCATTGAGGTACCTCCATTCGCAAAAGAAGCTTAATTCGCGTCATAGTCGTTGGGTCGAGTATCTCCAGCAGTTCACCTTTGTGCTTAAACATAAGGCTGGAGTGGAGAACAAGGTGGCTGATGCCTTGAGTCGGCGAGCATGTTTGCTTACCACCATGAGTGCCGAGGTCATAGGGTTAGAAAAGATGAAGGAGGCCTATGTTGATTGTCCTGACTTTGGTCAGATTTTTACCACCCTCCAGGCCGGACCCTCGAGAGACCTTGATGAGTATGTGCTTCAGGAGGGTTACCTCTTTCGAGGTAGCAGGCTATGTGTTCCCCGAACTTCGGTTCGAGATTTCTTAGTGTGGGAACTACATGCGGGAGGTCTAGCCGGCCACTTTGGTCGGAACAAGACTATTGAGGCAGTGGAGCATCGTTTTTATTGGCCGAGCTTGAAGCGCGATGTTGCTAACATCGTGGCTCAGTGCCGTACTTGTGCTACGGCCAAGATGAAGAAGCAAAGTTCGGGTCTTTATACGCCTCTCCCCGTGCCTGATGCCCCGTGGCAGGATGTTAGTATGGATTTTGTTTTGGGATTGCCACGTACCTCTAGGAAGCATGACTCGGTCTATGTGGTGGTTGACCGTTTCTCGAAGATGGCCCTCTTTATCCCCTGCTCGAAGACTTCGGATGCTTCTAGGGTAGCCCGCCTATTCCTTACTCATGTGGTGTGCAAGTTCGGGTTGCCTCGCACTATAGTGTCTGACCGTGATGTTAGGTTCACTTCCTATTTTGGAAGACACTATGGCATATGATGGGTACGCACCTCAAGTTTTCCACTGCATACCATCCCCAGACAGATGGTCAGACCGAGGTGGTCAATAGGAGTCTGGGTGATCTTTTGAGATGTCTTGTTAGGGACCGCATTGGGGATTGGGATCTCATTTTATCCATGGCTGAGTTTGCATACAATGATTCGGTGAATAGGTCTACCGGCATGAGTCCATTTGAAATTGTCACAGGTCGTAGACCTAGGAAACCCGTTGACCTTGTCCCCATGCCTATCCATGCTAGAGTGTCGGAGTCGGCCGAGTCGTTTGCTAGGCATGTTAGGAGTTTGCATGACGACATCCGTCGTCACATTGAGGCCAGCAATGCTCGGTACAAGGAGTTAGCCGATGCCCACCGACACCACCGAGAGTTCCACGAGGGCGAATACGTCATGATCAGGGTAAGACCTGAACGGTTTCCCTCTGGAACCGTTAAGAAGTTGCAAGCTCGCGGAGCCGGTCCATTCAGAGTGTTGAAACGCGTTGGATCCAATGCGTACGTTGTGGACTTGCCCGAGGAATATGGTATAAGCTCTACCTTCAATGTATCGGATCTTGTTGCATATAGGGACCCAGCGGTGATCCCTAGTGAGCCTTTTGAGCCATCTCCTCCCCTTGAGAGTGATCCCACACCTGAGTGTCCACTTCCACCTCCAGCCCCTTTTTCACGGCAGCGTGAGCATATAGATCGTATACTGGACGAGCAAGTGACGGTTACAAGGAGTGGATCTTACCCGCGCTACCAAGTGCGATGGAGAGGACGGCCCGCTACTGAGGACACATGGATCACACATGGTGAGTTGCAGCAGATTGATCCGGACCTTTTGGAGCGATACAGGAGCGATGCAGACCCTTACTCGACAGGGTCGAGTTTCTCCCACCCGGGGAGAATTGGTGCGGACACCCGAGCTGTTGATCGGCACGACACACCGAACCACCGGTACCGCACACGGAGCATGACACGAGCCACCTCAGCGTCCATCTGGCTCGGAGACAGCCTGGAGACTCCGCCTTGAGTCTCCCCATTTATTATATTTAGCTAGACTTTATGTGTGTGTAATTTGTATTTATTTCGTTGCATTCGGTTTGCCATTTTGAGTGTAATAGGGGCTTACGAGCATTTCGGACCCCGTGGACCCCACGGGCCCCCCGGGCCCCACCACATTGGGCCACCTCAGCCTAGGGTCCCACGTGGGGCCAGTCAACATGCCACATGGGAGCATCTAGAACATTGACTTGTAATTGGACACATGGGGGACAATGGACTTGAAAAGTCCAAATGGGAGGCCACCTACCCCCACCCACCATTCAACCCTCCCTCCTTGGTCCAAGGGCCGCCCCCCCCTTTTATTTTTTTATGTATTTTTTGTGTGTGTGATGTTCACATCTCATCCCCACCCTCCATCCCCATCCCCTAGATCCAATGGTTGTGGATGGATGTGAGATGTAAGGTATTTAAACTTGTATTTTCCATTTTAGTGAATTAATGCATTCATTTGGAAGAAAAAACCTTGGAGCTCTAGCTTGGTGCGCCCCTCTCTCCCCCCTTGCAGCTGTGAAGGTTGCCTCTGGAGGTGTGACTCCTCCCCTATCAGTTCCGGTCATCGCCGCCGCCGCCACGAGCCGCCACCGCACCGCCATCGCCTTCATCGGAGTTCTGCCCGCGCAGTACCACAGCAGCCTCCACGAAATTCAGCCATCAACCACGAGCTCAGATCGACCTAGGAATTTTACTGGAGGTCCCAGGGGTGTCAAGGATACCCCATAAAATTTGGTTTGTCATTCAGATCCCGTTTCACAATTTTTGATTTTCGTCCACCCTTCCACTTTGGTTCTGCCAAAATTCTGTCCAGGTTCCCATCCTCCATGCGTTTCAAGTCTTAGGTCCTTTTTTTGATTTTTTTTGGTTCGCCCAATTTAACTGGGTGTTCCTTGCATCCATCCCTTCATCCACCATTTTTTTTAAGTTTTGGTTCGTCCATTTCATATTTTCTAAAATTCGTTCTCAGTCCTAGCTACAGTTCTGTTCCCCAGTTCTCAGATCCGACCACCAGACACTCCAAAAATCCTATCAAATCACCACCACCTCCAAATCCAATTCTAAAAATTGTCCCCGCTTCGTGGTTTGATTATCTACAATGTTGAAGAAGAGCTCGAAATCATATTCCTACGGAAAGTAGGCAGTCAATGGTGGTACTCAGACAAGTACCCTGTAAATCTGATGTCTCGGTTACTATACAACAGGGATTTGTAAATTCATTAAAGTCTAGATCCGGCTAGATCCATCAGATATCTCTAAATCTAGATTGAAGCATTTGAAGAGAGCTTTCCAACGATAGCTCATGCGTCCCGATCCGACGTCGGGATCGACCGCAGCGGCTGTTTTCGCCGGAGCGCGCGCAGGGAAAACAGAACTGAAATCCGTGGGCAGCCATTCCACGACTTGAAGATCGGACCCGACCGGCCACCAATCGGTGTCTGCGGCCGACCGCCGTCCGTGGAGGCGCGCCACCAGGGGTCTCCATCATAGTGGGACCCACCTCCGCAGATCCGGAGGACAGCGCCATCCGTGGGCCCCACGGGCCCGCAGAACCCGCCGTTCGGGAAGCACGAAAACGCGGAGTTCGGCGCGTCGAGTCGACATCAAGATGCTGCCTGTCAACCTGATTTGCGTGATCCCCGGGGCCCACATGTGACCTTTTACCTCCCTGCGTGGAGTGGGTCGAATCCTTTTGTACCGCTGTGAATTATGTTAACCGGGGGTCCGTAAGTCAGCCGGGGTGTCTTCGCCACGCCGGGTGCGTGGAGGTAAAGGTCTTAACTTCTTGGCGTTACATTGCTTAGCTAGTATACGGTCTTAGGCCGCTGCCGAGAGTGTAGGTTCCTAGCCCGTGTGTTCATGTCACCGCTGTGAGAGTGAGAGTGACCCGTCCTGCGACTCGATCCGAGTCCGGAAGTTGAGTCGGACTACCCTTGACCTCTGCCGGTTCCTTAACCGCGCACGATCCACGCTTTCCCTCGCATGGGACGCCGAGTGAGCTTGTACTTCTGTTAGCGACGTTTTGCCACTAGGAGCTCGTAGTGTCGGGCTTAGTGTCTCCCTGGTGTGTATTGCTGGTCGCGTCTTCATCTAGAGTCCGAGGGTGGCACTGTATAGTGTCGTCTCCCGTGTCCGTCCCGCATCAGGGACTGACATCGCGAGCTGACATGAGACCAACTATGCGACTCCTAATATGCTCGACACATGTATGTATATGCTCTTGACAAACTGGACAAATAAAGAAAAACACGGACTCACACATGACCCTAAACAAACCTACTGTTAGATCGACCCATACATATGTAATGGTGGACCAGGACATCCGAATGTGTGTCATTCATACACAAGATGCAACCAAATGTCAGTAGAATCATGGACTCCTAGATATCCCAAAGTGCACCACTCATGCACTGACGACCTTTTGGATTTGGTAGGTTTGGGTGGGCCAGGAGGGTTGAATGCACCTTTCTCATCACCCCTATATGTATATATATCTCGCTAGTGAACGGGCTTGATGGGTGTAGATGGCCCGGCCCATGGGTAAGGGGTGTGATAGTGGACTCCCTCGAAGAAGTGGAGTAGATGTGGTGGGTCAAGGGGTTCACTAGGGAAGGGGTCGAAGGGATCAAAGAAACTGTGACCCCTTGAGACGGGTTCCCTCATGACACGGTCCAAGTTTGAAATTCTTGAAGGTATAAATAATCTCCTTCATGCATTGTGATCGGTGGGACAACGGTCATGTGTAGAAGGTATGGTTCCTCCCTCGGGATAAGTGGGATGAAGCTAGGCTCGGCCGGCATGGGGAGGAATAAGAGAACCTCCAATGTGACATGACCCACGGTGCACACAGAGGTAATGGACCCTAAGACTGGATGTGTGAAGCTACGACTATTAGGTTGTTCGAAGCCTCGGGCCAACATACACGTCAACTTCAATTGCCAATATAATCCCTTAATGAGTCTTCCAATGTGTCAACATGGTGAGAAGACCAAAAAGTGGTGTGGTAGGAGTTGACGGGCACTAGTTGTAGTGTGGGGTCCATGGATGGGTAACAAGGTGCTTTAGGGAATAAGCCTGTCTTGAGACAGCTAAGCAGTGGCTCGGTGATGATTAGCTTTCCCGTTAGAAGTACGGGTGGCTAGCTCTAGCTGATGTGGCTTCGAATAAAGATCAGAAGGTGAGGGTGGTGGCAATGGAGCTCTCATGGGTGGAGAAGGAATGTCCTCCCTAAGGGGAAGAGGTCCTTGGGGTGGCCCTCCTCGGCGTGAAACATCTCCCTCGGATGGGGAGGGGACGTCCTCCATGATGGGGAGAAGAATTGGGGATTCGGTAGATAGCACCAGGTTCAGACTACCGGCTACTATCACCTTAGGTTCGGGCAGGAGTCGTGCCAACATCCTATCCCTCCTATTCATCTGGTCCATAAACATTTGCACGAGATCGTCTAAGGTGCGGTTTGGACTAGGGGCATCATGGTGGGTTTGCTCATGTTCAATTGGCTTAGTGTTGGGTCTAGGCTCATCTACGCACGGGGCTCTTGGCCTCCGAGTATGACCCACTTGGGTGGAGATGACTGGGTGGGGTCGGTTAGAAGTGATTGGGCCGGGTAGGTAGTGAAGTCCCGCGATCAATGACACCCAAGAGGGGGGGTGAATTGGGTGTTTACAATTTTTATTAAAACTTTTGTCCTTTTCAAATATGTGATAAACACTAATTAGGAAGTTGAAAGTTGTTAAAAAAATTCTCTCAAACTCTCCGTTCCCACACATGCATGTAACGAAATAAAACAATCAAACCACACACAAGCACAACCCAAACCACAATGCACATCGATTTTAAGGTGGTTCGGATGCAACAGCGGCAATCCTACGTCCACCCCTCACCAAACTCGGTGAGGCTTCACTCGGGATAAAACCCCAAACGGAGATGACGCTCCAAACACACACACGCAGGACGACGCCTGCCCACACACATGGGGACGCACCCCAACACACACACACACACACACACACACACACACACACACACACACACACACACACACACACACACACACACACACACACACACACACACACACACACACACACACACACACACACACACACACACACACACGGAGACGAGGTCTCCAACACGATCCAACAAGCGGATCAAGAACACACACACACACGCTGCAGTAGATGCAGCACTCCACACACTAAAAGGACCAGATCTAAATAGATCCACACACACGTAGATCTAGGAAGCTCTACGTACACACACACAAATAGAACACAAGGACCACACACACAACCACGGATCCACAACGATCCACACACACACAAAAGTTTATAGATTATAAAGAACACAAACATGAAGCCCAAAACATAAAAACAATGAAGCACGGTTTAGAAGACTCTTGATTTGGCTTCCTTTTCGATGTATGCTGCTGATCTTGAATGTTGCCTTCACTCTTACTTGAATGACTTCAAGTGGATTGTGCAAACCTTGCTCTTTTCACCCTTGTACAACCTTCTTCTCAAATTCGTGCTTGCTTGATTCTTCTTCTTTCTTTCTTGAGCAATCTTCCTTTGAATCCTTGCTTCCTTGCTTGCTTCTTTTCCTTGGAGGATGTTGGCTTCAGATCTACCTTGAATGGCTTGAAGTTGGATGAAGATTGTTGCTGCACGAGGTACTGTTCACGGAGCTACAGTACCCTCTTCTTCCTCCTTGGACAGCCTCCCCTTGGATCTCTTGGATGGTTAGGGTTATAGCTCCAAATGAGATGTTATATAGCCCTTGAATCGTCTATGGACATCCCCCAGACCAGATCCACATTTTGTGGGTGATTTGGTGTCATTAGGATTAAAGAATTACAAGGAGAAAGGCCTCTTCTCGAAGTGGAAAAAGTCAACAATTGTGGGCAGCTCGGGGCTGGCGGTCGACCTGCAGCTTCTGGCGGTCGACTGCTACTGAAAAATGTGTAAACGGATGATCCCTGGGAATTTCGATCGACCGCTACTGGGCTGGCAGTCGACCGCCACTGAGAGAGCTGCAGGCAGTGGATTCCTGGCAGGGGCGGTCGACCGCCCCTAAGCTGGCGGTCGACCGCTAGCTGGGCAGACCCCCGGGATTCTCGGTTCAATCCGTTAAGCCGTTAGCTCAACCGCTTAACTCCTTTAGCAGCCCATTCTCATCTGTGGCATCGACTTTGATAGTCTTGAAGGTGTCAACTGAGTCTTTGACCTACAAACACATGGATAGTTGATTAGAACTATAGCTTAAACATCCATATGATAAATGCTTGAAGGTCGATCCCCGGGCGAGGACGCACGATGGCCAAAAGGGTTTCATGTTTAATGAGCATGAATGAGGTGTGTATATGAGATACACAAGGTGAGATCGATGCTAAGCATGAGATACACAAGATAAGAGTCTCACCAACGGTTCTTGACAGTAAATGACATATACCACCTATTTTGGATTGTAGAATAGTAAGGTGCTTATCCACACGTTAGGTTCACCAAGTGACTGCCATGAGTTTAATCCTGCAAGCAAAATAGTCAGGGTTAATACCATGCTTGCTCACATTAGAGAGGTTATGAAACCTCTTGCCTCTTGTAAAACCAATTTATGCAAACCAAGGATCAAGGCCATGTAACCATTGTCATTTCCCATCTCAATCAAAAGTGAACATGAAGTTATCATCACTCAATCACACATTAAGTTTAGTTATCATCAAAACCATAACTGAACAATTACAACAGTCATCAAAACCATAACTCAACAGGTAGACCCTTCTAAGCTCGCCCTTCATCTCACGCCAAGACTCTATAGGCCATTACCTCCTAATTTCCCTCAAGCATTCTATGTCCCTCCATTTTTTGGTGGCTTCGTAAAAAAGTCACCTTGTGGCAAAGTCGACTTGCATGGCATCGGACATAATGTAACACTCAAAGTATTTGTCCATAGTGGCTTCCCACTGTAGGTAGTCGCTCGGGACTTTGGAGCCATAGAAGTCCGGGGCTTCGAGCGTACGGAGGTGGTAGGTGTAATGCCACGGACTTTTCAGATCCTTCTTCTCGGGTCCCGGATCTACGTTTCCAGTGTATCTGGCTCCGTTGTGTCCGAAGTGATGTTTCGGACATCTTTCGTATTTAGATCGGCGCGATCCGGAGCTGTTTCCGAGGCCGGAGTGCGTTCCGCAGCTTTTCTGCGTGTGTTTTTCGATTCCCGCTGTGTTTTTCGGTAATTCCTTCGGAACCTAATTGCGGGTGAACAGGGCCAATCACCTAGGCGAGTGTGGTACTGTTGCGATCGATGCGTTCCGAGGATCGCGGAAACGTGATTTTCCTATTTTTAGATATTTTCTGGAATTTCCAGATTTTCCCTATATAAACCCCCTTTCTCTCTCTCCCCTCTCATTTCTCACCCTCTCTCCCTCTCTCTTCTCTCACGCTCTCCTTCTTCCCTCTCTTCTCCGGCGGCTGACAGAGCGATGCGGGGGCGAGGTGGAGGCGGCGTGGGCGAGGATGGGCGAGGATCGAGGCGGTTGCGGGCGCGATCCCTCGGTGGATTTCGAGATGGCGTCGTTCGTGTTCCGGGTGGTTTTCGGCGTGGATTAGTCGCTTCGGCGCGTAGTTTCTTCGGTGGAGGTAGGGTGACGGACACTACTGCGTCCTACCCATTTTCCCTGCCATTGCACGTCGTTCGGTGCCGAAACGACTGTGTTTGGGTTTGTTCTAACGAAACTATGGTTTTGTAGGTTTCGTAGGGTCGGTCGGGAAACGGCGACGGTTTCCAGATCGGTTACTGTCAACGGATTCCTTGGGGCGAGAGCATTCTTTTCCCCCTGATTTTGTCTCGATTGGTGGTCCCGTTGGACCGGTAGGGCTCCGGGAAGCCCGGAAACCCTTTTTGGGTAACTTCGGTAGAATCGCCCGTTTCTCACGATTCGTGCGTCGTTTTGAGTCCGGTCGGAGTCCATGTGATTGCCAGGGTGGTTGTGGCTATATCCCCTTCACTTCGGCACGAACGGGGAGTGGAAAGGCTGCGATCGGGTGACCCGCTGGGTTTGCCCATCGTGATGGATGGGCAGTCGAACAAGGGCCCGTCCATGGTATGGGCGGTTGGCTTTGGTCCGTTTTTCTTGTTCTGGTTTTGGGGTTGTGCGGTCGGACGATAGACCACACATGTGATGTGCGGCCAGGTGAGGTCCACATGTCCCGCCATGGGCAGTTGGTCCCCAACCGTCTATCTCTCCGTTGGGCTTGTGCGGCCAGGCGCTGACCGCATGTCCCAGTTGACCCTTGGTCAATGATTTTGTGTCGGTCGGGTTGTGCGGTTTGGTCAAAACTGTTTTGACCGACACTGGAGTAGGTCGGTTGGGTTGTGCGGGCGACCCTTAGCCGCACATCCCCTTGGGCGGTTCAGCCCTAACCGCCTATCCTCCATTTGGGGTTAGTCCGATTAGTGCACTGTGCGGCTCCTTCCTGGCCGCATGTCTCTTGAGCGGCTCTTCCCCAGCCGCACGTCCCTTGAGAGGCCTAGGATGAACCGCCCATGTGCCAGTCTAACCCGGTGTTTCCATTTTGACCGATTCGAGTCCCGGGTGTGTGGTTCTCGATCCACGTGTCGACCCATGGCCTGAAGGATGTTGTGCACTTCGTCGGGGCCAGGTGTCATGGTACGGTGTGGTCCCGGGGTGTAGTGTTCTCGACTCGTGTCACCGTGTGTCGGTGTGCATGCGGTGAGGGTTCCCCGTGCGTCATTGGTTTCTCCGGAAAGTGATTCCCGAGTGGGTCCTGTGTGAGGCCTTGGGCTGCGAGCCCGGTTGTCCAGCCTGGGGCTGGAGGCTTCCCGCTTCTCCCTGAGTTGGGCTGCAGCTTGGCAATGTGCTAGCTGCTTTAGGAATCGTGCTTCTGTGCTTTCCGTGTAGGCTGTGTGTGTGGCCTTAGTCTCTTGAGTTCCCTTCCCGAGGGAATGGTCTCGGTGGCTCGTGAGCTACCTCGGTACTCGTGCTACCGTGATTTTAGACCTAGAGATTGGACTAGATTGACGGCCTTATGCTGTTGCCTACAATGGTCTTGACCCCGAGTCTTGTGACTCAAGGACTGTTGGCTGTAGTGCATCTAGAGGACTGTCCAAAGTCCAGTGGCTTAGCGTCACTTGGGTTTTCTCGACTCTCGCGCACGGTGTGTGCGTGGCCGTGGACTGTGAGTCCCGTTCTTCTCCGACTGTGGTCACCGTGCGATGGTGCCGGTACGTGGGATGGTCCCCGTACGTCGTCGGGTTCGAACGTTGTTTTTCGTTGACTTGAGAGTCTACTCCTTCAGTGACCCTCCACTAGTCGTAGCCTGCTTACACGCATGTGGTCCCACCAGGGAGTGGTAGAGAGGCTACCCTTAGAGACGGTTTGTGGACCGATTTCCATCGGGCCCCATGTCTTGCAGCTAGAGTCCAGCTGAGGGGAAAGCTGGTCAGAGGGCCAGACCAGGGACACGCGGTCTGTGTGTACACACGTGGTTGGGGGCTGTTGGACCCACGTCGACGGGCGTGACCCCAGCTAGTCACTTGTTTGTGGTTACTTGTTCGGTATCCGTGCCTTTGGTAGGCGCTATCACATCAAGCAGTTCACCTGCGGTGCGGTGTAAGACGTCAGGGGACGCTACCGGCTGTGCTTCTTGTGGGAGGTACTCCTGTTCTGGACAGAGAGTGACAGACTGTCAGTTTCCGTGACTTTGACCTTCGGGTTTTGATCGTGTTGACCGTTGAGTTTTGGTTGTCTCGCCGTGGCACGTGCGTCGGTTCTCGTGCTGTGAGACTAGTGCTAGTAGCTTTACTGAGGTTGCGCCTTGTTGGTGTGGTGCCCGCGACCGGGTGGTTGGGGTTGCACCTTGGACAACGCGTCAAGGTTGGCCGTGTCCTGGGAGACAGGCCGCTACGACGCGATTGCCGAGGGTTTTTACTTCGATGGGTGGTACTAGTGTAGTTCGGTAGCCCCCGACCGTGAGTCCGGGGTGTGCTTCTGGTACAGCAGGAGTAGCTGTAGTGCCGAGTTTTGACCGGCCACCGGTTCGCTGTTCATACTGTCGTTGTAGCCTTCCTTTCCGCTACCGCCGTTGTTTCCGGTTGGGGTTCCGCGGGATCCCTGCTGAGTCTCTGTTTTGGAGACTCATTTCCTGCTTTTTAGGTGTGGCGGTTCTTCCTCGAGGTTCGAGGGCGCGGTGCGGGGGTTCTCAGTTGCCAGCTCGCCGGGCCGAGTGTTCACTTGGCATGTGGTACATTTTCACTGCTTTAGACTGTACTTTCTATTAGACTGGACTCTGTTGTAGCTGTAGTTTTTTATTTATTTCTGTTAATTGTTGAATTATCCTGCTTTATTTCCTATTTCTTTGTGCCTCCACACTCCTTTTAGCCCTTCCGAGCCCTCCCGGTTTGTGGGCGGCGGTTCGAGTCTCGGGTTATCGGGTCTCTCCCGGTAATCAGATTCTCGGGTCGTTACAGCTGGTATCAGAGCGGTGGTTGTGGATGTACATAAGAATTTGAAATATTACAGTGATCAGAGTCCATAAGGTCCAGTATAGTCGGCAGCTGGCTTAGGGTTTTGTGTTCGCTTTTCGCCTAGCTTTCTCGCTTGTGAGCTTGAGTGTGCAATTTGCCACTGTGAAGGTGGTTGCTGTCCGCGGTTTTCATGACAGCGCGGGGTCTAAGGATCGAGGTCGAGGGCCTTCTCCCTCATCAGTGGTGGCCCTGGTTGTGCTGCGTTGGGCAGAGGTTGCTGGCAGGCGTGAGCTCACGGTGCTGTGTTCGAGGAATCTACAGCTTGGTCAGGTGGCTGGAGAGGATTGTTCGTGGTTAAGTGGCCGTGAGCGTGCTTCGAGGGAGCTGCGGTCAATTTTGGCCACTCCAGCTTGAGATTTGTCCAGCCCCTGAGGTGTTCTGATTGAGAAGTGTGCTCGGGTGAGCGGAGGATCTTCTCGGTGAGCTGCTGTTTCGTCGAGCCTGATGTTCTTGTCGTCCTCTGTTGCGTCAGAAATGATGTGTCGGTCCTGATTGTTTTACGGATTTCGAGGCAGGATTTGGCAGAGATGTCCCGGTAAGTCTTTGCTCCTGCGCTTCTTTCAGTGGATGGGTTGTGTTCGCCCTGGAATTGGCTTGAGATGTGAAGGTTCCACGGTGAGTTCGGGACTCGAGGATGAGCATCGACGGTTGTCGTTATGGCTCGTGTTGCGGCTCTTAGCGTGGTGTGTTGCAGTTCGAGGAATGTAGCAGTGGTGCATCGAGAGATGCTGTGATCGTGGTCCAACGTGACACTCACCGAGTGTGTCGGAGGCGCTGACCTGATGGGAGCGATGGTTTTCCTTGGTGCTGGATGGTGCTATTTCCAGCGTGCGTGAGGTTCGAGGTCAGGT
Source organism: Amorphophallus konjac (assembly GCA_022559845.1). Lineage (NCBI taxonomy): Eukaryota > Viridiplantae > Streptophyta > Magnoliopsida > Alismatales > Araceae > Amorphophallus > Amorphophallus konjac. Next base: position 142,809,870 of record CM040120.1, read on the forward strand.
CGAGCGTGGAGTTCTTCCGATGGTCGGAAGTGCGCTGGTTTCTCCTTTGGTTGGAGAGACTGTGTTTGGCTAAGATTCATCGTCTTGCATTGCGTGTTTGGATTGGTTGGCCTTGTGTGCCATGAAGTCCGTGCGAGGCGTGCACCTTGTCTTGGCAAGGTGGTTGCCTATGAGAAGTTGTGCCCGTTCCCTTGTCGTGTAAGGGTGCTGGAACTTTTCTGAAAGGACGAGTGCTAGTTGGGCGGTGTTTCTGGGAATTTGTGGCTATGCGCGCGGATCAGAGTGCGCAGCGGAAGCCTGGTGGGCTTGTGACCCACTGGTTCAGGATCGTAGCGTTGGTTGCTACGGGCAGATTCCTGAGTTTGCGTTGAGCATCGGAGGATTGGTTCCTCGGTGTGAAACGTGTCGTTGCCGTGCCGTTGCTTGAGGTATTATGGTTCTTGGCACTGGCAGGATGGAGTGTTGGGGAATGTGCTGGCTAGTGCGCCACATGAGTACCCTATTCTTGTGATGGAAGCCGTGTCAGGCGTCGGTGTTGGGCCCGGATAGGGTTGTTGAGGATGTCGCCTGACGGAAGTTGAGTAATTTGATGAGATCAGACGGAAGAGTGACGCCTGTGGGCGGAGGCCTTTTGTGAGATTGGCGTCGGATTGGTGGTCCTTGATGGGACGTTGGTGTCGCAATGGTTATCCCTGGTTTGGTGACCAGCGTGGGATGATTCCCCTGTAAGTATGAGTCGACTGAGGTGATGACTGAAGACGCCATGATCTGTCATTCGGTATCATCGTGCTCCTCTGAGAGGGTCGAGTTGGCGCGATGATCGGGTTCGGATGCAGAATCCGAGAGGGTGTGGCTCGAGTTGTGGTAATTGTCTATGTGGGAGTCAGCGGATGGCCTGCTGTGAGTCGGATCGTGTCTGTTGGGCCGATGGAGGCTTCCCGTTGACGTGTATATGGTGACCAATGGATGGTCTTTTCACAGACAGAAGATGCCGGTTGTCGGGGCTCGAGCGTGGCAGGAGCCGTGCGCCAGCGGGACCTTTGCTGGTCGTTTTTGAGATGTGCCTTTCCGGACGGGATCTGGGCTTTTTCAAAGTTTGTCCTCTGACAGAGTTGGCGTAGTGTTATGTCTGGCTTTTAGCTTGCCATGTGTGGGGTGTTTCTTGGTGCTGAGCCGTTGTTCTGGTTGCGGTCTGTTGAGATGGCTGCGTGAGCTGGTGGGAGCTCAGTTTTGGCTGTTCCTTTGTGTCGGGCGTGAGACCAGTTGGCGGGTTTGCGAAACTGGCGTCTGGGTCATGGGTTGCATTGGCGGTTGTCTCTCGAGCGAGGGTTGTGTCTCCTCGATGAGCGAGATGGCAGCAGCGGTGCCGTGATTGGTTTTCGTGGTGTCTGAGGTGATGCCGGACTGTGTCCTTTGGTATATGCCTGCTCTGATTGCCAGTGTGTGCGGCACGCGGAGCGAGGTGTTGTTCATGATTGTAAGTCTGGATGTGTCCCTCAGGATCAGTGTTTTCGTGTGAATCGAGGTTTTCTGTGCTGGGGCTCTGACAGCGTTGTCAGTTGGTTCAGTGTTCTTCCCCTGTGACTTCGTGCTAGGTCCTGAATTTCGAGGATGAAATTCCTTTAAGGGGGGAGGGATGTAATGCCCCGGACTTTTCGGATCCTTCTTCTCGGGTCTCGGATCTATGTTTCCGGTGTATCTGGCTCTGTTGTGTCTGAAGTGATGTTCGGACATCTTTCGTGTTTGGATCGGCGCGATCCGGAGCTGTTTCGGAGGCCGGAGTGCGTTCCGCGACTTTTTCGCATATGTTTTCCAATTCCCGGTGTGTGTTTCGATAATTTCTTCGGAACCTCGTTGCGGGTGTACAGGGCCGTTCACCTAGGCGAGTGTGATACCGTTGCGATCGGTGCGTTCTGAGGATCACGAAAACGTGATTTTCCTATTTTTTTGTATTTTTTGGAATTTCTGGATTTTCCCTATATAAACCCCCTTTCTCTCTCTCCCCTCTCATTTCTCACCCTCTCTCCCTCTCTCTTCTCTCACGCTCTCCTTCTTCCCTCTCTTCTCCGGCGACCGACGGAGCGAGGCGAGGGCAAGGTGGAGGCGGCGCGGGCGAGGATGCGAGAGAGGATGGGCGAGGATCGAGGCGGTTGTGGGCGCGATCCCTCGGTGGATTCCGAGATGGCGTTGTTCGTGTTCCGGGCGGTTTTCGGCGTGGATTAGTCGCTTCGGTGCGCGATTTCTTCGGTGGAGGTAGGGTGACGGAACACTACTATGTCCTGCCCGTTTTCCTTGCCATTGCACGTCGTTCGGCGTGAAAACGGCTGTGTTTGGGTCCATTCTAGCGAAACCGTGGTTTTGTAGGTTTCGTAGGGTCGGTCGGGAAACGGTGACGGTTTCCAGATCGGTTACTGTCAACGGATTCCTTGGGGGCGAGAGCGTTCTTTTCCCTCTGATTTCGTCTCGATTGGTGGTCCCGTTGGACCGGTAGGGCTCCGGGAAGCCCGGAAACCCTTTTTGGGTAACTTCGATAGAATCGCCCGTTTCTCACGATTCGTGCGTCGTTTTGACTCTGGTCGGAGTCCATGTGATTGCCAGGGTGGTTGTGGCTGTATCCCCTTTGTTTCGGCACAAACGGGGCGTGGAAAGGCTGCGATCGGGCGACCCCGTGGGTTTGCCAGCAGTGACGGATGGGCGGTCGAACCAGGGCCCGTCCATGGTATGGGCGGTTGGCTTTGGTCAGTTTTCTTGTTCTGGTTTTGGGGTTGTGCGGTTGGACGATAGACCACACATGTGATGTGCGGCCAGGCGAGGTCCGGATGTCCCCCCATGGGCGGCTGGTCCCCAGCCGTTTGTCTCTCCATTGGGCTTGTGTGGCCAGGTGCTGACCGCATGTCCCAGTTGATCCTTGGTCAACGATTTTGTGTCGGTCGGGTTGTGCAGTTTGGTCGAAACCATTTTGACCGACACTGGAGTAGGTCGGTTGGGTTGTGCGGGCGACCCTTAGCCGCACATCCCCTTGGGCTGTTCGTCCCTAACCGCCTACCCTCTATTTGGGGTTAGTCCGATTAGTGCACTGTGCAGCTCCTTCCTGGCCGCATGTCTCTTGAGCAGCTCTTCCCCAACCGCACGTCCCTTGAGCGGCCCAGGATGAACCGCCCATGTGCCAGTCTAGCTCGGTGTTTCCGTTTTGACCGATTCGAGTCCCGGGTGTGTGGTTCGCGATCCACGTGCAGACCCGTGGCCTGACGGATGCTGTGCACTTCATCGGGGCCAGGTGTCGTGGTACGGTGTGGTCCCGGGGTGTAGTGTTCTCGACTCGTGTCACCGTGTGTCGGTGTGCGTGCGGTGAGGGTTCCCCGTACGTCATCGGTTTCTCCGAAAAGTGATTCACGAGTGGGTCCTGTGTGAGGCCTTGGGATGCGAGCCTGATTGTCCAGCCTGGGGCAGGAGGCTTCCCTCTTCTCCCTGAGTTGGGCTACAGCTTGGTGGTGTGTGAGTTGCTTTGGGAATCATGCTTCTGTGCTTTCCATGTAGGCCGTGTGTGTGGCCTTAGTCCCTTGAGTTCCCTTCCCGAGGGAATGGTCTCGGCGGCTCGTGAGTTACCTCGGTACTCGTGCTACCGTGGTTTTAGACCTAGAGATTGGACTAGATTGACGGCCTTGTGCTGTTGCGTATGACGGTCTTGACCCCGAGTCTTGTGACTCAAGGACCGTTGGCTGTAGTGCATCTAGAGGACTGTCCAGAGTCCAGTGGCTTAGCGTCACTTGGGTTTTCTCGACTCTCGCGCAGGGTGTGTGCGTGGCCGTGGACTGTGAGTCCCGTTCTTCTCCGACTGTGGTCATCGTGCGACGGTGCCGGTACGTGGGATGGTCCCCGTACGTCGTCGGGTTCAGACGTTGTTTTCCGTTGACTTGAGAGTCTACTCCTTCAGTGACCCTCCACTAGTCATAGCCTGCTTACATGCGTGTGGTCCCACCAGGGAGTGGTGGAGAGGCTACCCTTAGAGATGGTTTGTGGACCGATTTTCGTCGGGCCCCATGTCTTGCAGCCAGAGTCCGGCTGAGGGGAAAACCGGTTAGAGGGCCAGACCAGGGACGAGCGATCTGTGTGTGCAATTGTGGTTGGGGGCGGTTGGACCCACGTCGACGGGCGTGACCCCAGGTAGTCACTTGTTTGTGGTTACTTGTTTGGTGTCCGTGCCTTTGGTAGGCACTACCACGTCAGGCAGTTCACCTGTGGTGGGGTGTAAGACGTCAGAGGACGCTACCGGTTGTGCTTCTAGTGGGAGGTACTCCTGTTCTGGATAGAGAGTGACAGACTGTCAGTTTCTATGACTTCGACCTTCAGATTTTGATTATGTTGATTGTTGAGTTTCGGTTGTCTCGCCGTGGCCCGTGCATCGGTTCTCGTGCCGTGAGACTAGTGCTAGTAGCTTTACCGAGGTTGCGCCTTGTCAGTGTGGTGCCCGCGACCGGGTGGTCGGGGTTGCACCTTGGACAGCGTGTCAAGGTTGGCTGTGTCCTGGGAGATAGGCCGCTACGGCGCGGTTGCCGTGGGTTTTTACTTCGGTGGGTGGTACTAGTGTAGTTCGGTAGCCCCCGACCGTGAGTCCGGGGTGTTATTCTGGTACAGTAGGAGTAGCTGTAGTGCCGAGTTTTGACCGGCCACTGGTTCGCTGTTCCTGCTGTCGTTGTAGCCTTCCTTTCTGCTACCGTCGTTGTTTCCGGTTGGGGTTCCGCGGGATCCCTGCTGAGTCTCTGTTTTGGAGACTCATTCCCTGCTTTTCAGGTGTGGCGGTTCTTCCTCGAGGTTCAAGGGCGCGGTGCGGAGGTTCTCAGTTGCTAGCTCACCGGGCCGAGTGTTCACTTGGCATGTGGTACGTTTTTACTACTTTAGACTATACTTTCTGTTGGACTGGACTCTGTTGTAGCTGTAGTTATTTATTTATTTCTTTTAATTGTTGAATTGTCCTGCTTTATTTCCTATTTCTTTGTGCCTCCACACTCCTTTTAGCCCTTCCGAGCCCTCCCGATTCATGGGCGGCGGTTCGAGTCTCGGGTTATCGGGCCTCTCCCGATAATCGGATTCTCGGGTCGTTACAACAGGAATGGGTTCCCCATCCTTGGGTGTGTCGCCACCATTCATATGACGTGGGTTTTTGGGGATCCATGGGACACGGGGAGCTATAGGATGGCGATGCCGACACTTGGTGACAAGGCACTAGACACGATCCTAAACAACAAAGCAAAGTTGGAATGCAGACTCGACTACAAACCTAGACTCAACCAACATCCGGTACGTGGCGGAGGTATGATCCGAAGACCGAACTCAGGCAAGTGTGCAACCTTCCCAAGAGGCGTAACCTATAGTTTCAAGAACACCTTTTGATATACCGGGTATAGGAATGCAAGACCAACTACCCTAGACTCGACTTCGCTCTGATACCAATTTGATACGGGACGGGACGCGAGCCTGGGACTCTAGCTCGCGGACGTCCCTAAGCGAGGGAAACATGCGGACGTGCGCGGTTGAGAAACCGGCAATGAGTCTCGGGTATCGACTTTTTCGCGTGCTCGGATCGAGTCACAGGACGGGTTCCACTCACTCCCTCGCAGCGGTGACTAAATTGATCGAGCTAGAATTTTAACACACACGTGCAGCGGTATATGAAAATATACGAGTTAAGCAAAATGCCAAAGTAGGAGGGTGGCAAGTGTACCTCCACGCTCCGGGCGTGGGGAAGACGACCCCGGCCAAAACTCGTACTCCCGGTGTACGGCAAATAAATAATTACAGCAGTGAATTTAATTACCCACTCCACGCAGGGAGGTAAAGGGCTACAATGGCGACTCGGGAGTAACGAACTCGAGTTGACGGGCAGCAAACCGGAAGGCTCTCGGGCCGGAGACGGGCTGCTGGTCTGGCTCGGTTCTGCGGGGCCCGCGGGACAGCAGGCGGGTCCGGCTGCTAGGACGGTGGTGCCCAGACTTCTCCTTACTACGGCGGCTGGCTGGGACGCTGGTGAGGGGTTACCAATCGATCACTGGGAGCAGCGGTCACCGAAGCTATCCTGGCATATTTGTTCTGGAATTATCCGGTCACTGCTTTGCTAGCCTGTTCTCGGATCAGATCTGCGCGCCTCCACGAAAAGAATTTTTGTGCCCAGATCCGATGTCGGATCGAGGCGAAATTGGTACCGTTGGAAACTAGACTCGAAGGGCTACAACATATATTATTTTTAGATCCATCTAACGAACGGATTGAAAATGAAAATGACTATTCCCCAAGTATTTCTGCGAGCTCAGATTATAGACAGTCAGGACAGAACAGGTTCTGCCTGCAAATGAATTTTGCCCGATAGGGGAATGGCAGATCTAGACTCTGGAAAAATTATGGGTGGAAGAGGGGGATGTGAGGAACACGTATGATTTTTTTTGAGAATTTTTGGAGATGGCTAAGGGGGTGGGAAAAATACAACAACAAGACACTGTCCCGCAGATCTGCTGATTGGCAGACTGTCAGGTGTGGAACTAAAATACTGGGAAAAATATCAAACGGTGGAGGATTGATACGAAATTTAAATTTGGGATGGATAACAAGGAGGGGGATGATCTCTCAAAATTTCAAGATCATCAGACTCACGGATTTGGAGGACCAACCTTTTCTTTCAGCTTCTATCCTGGATCTCGGAATCCTGGACAGTAGGGTAAAGAAACGATTGTGGCGGCTCGACGGCGGCACGAACAGAGTCTGCGGCGGCAGTGGCTGGAAGTCGCATCCAGGGGATGTGGTAGAGGTGGGAATCACTCCCAGAATATGGCTTCACACCATAGATTAGGGCAACCTTCAGCAAGGGGAGAGGGAGAGAGGGGCGCCCAAGGCTCCAAGCACAATTTCTGAATTTTCTTCTCATTAATTCAATGAAATGGGAAAATACAAGGGTTATATAGAAATGTATAAAAGACCTAAACTATCCCTAGATCTAGGGTTAGGGAGGGACAAATAAGGGATAGCCTTTTCTTTGCCCATGTGGTCAAAAGAAAGAAAACTAAAAAAATTACAAGAGAGGACAAAGGAGGGGGCGCCCCCTTGACTAAGGGGTAGTCCAAGTTGGACTTTGCCCCACGGTCCATGTTCCACCCTTGACCTTGGACCAGCCCATATGGGCCCTAGAACCTAGGTGGACCAATAGAAAAGAGGGTGGGAGACCCTCTTGGGCCTATTGACTTTTTACATAGAAACCCAAAGGCCTTTTTGCAAAGATACCCAAAGGTTCCTAAAGACTAATATATTGGCTTATAATGCCTTAAAATTGTAAACCAATTAACCCAAGGATATAAATGCAAACAAAAGAATACAAATGTAAAAATAAAATGCTAGTGCCCGGTGTTGATTCCCATCATAGTGTAGTATCAGCCGCTTGTGATAAAAATGATACAATCATGATCAAACACACACTTGGTTGGTGTTGTTTGAAACCCCTTTTGGATGCTAAGGGTGGGAAATGAGATGATCACAGTTGTGAAGAAATGCAAGAGCCTTCTCAAGGAGAGAGGCGTGATACGGACGAAAATGATGAGTGATACATGTAACTAACAGAATAATGGCAAAGCAGAATAAAGGTGAAGAAAAATCTTATTGGGGTGCCAATGGCGGGTTTCGGAAGGAGCTTCAGTGGCGTGAGGATGGTGTGAGCGTGCTGAATGGAACAGCCACCTCTCGTGTTCGCGAACACACAGAAACTTAGCAGAACCTTGCTTTAGAACTTCACGAGCTGAGGAACAAATCGGGCCAGAATCCCTCTTCTTCTCTCCAAGTTTGGGGCACCATGGGTGCAGTGTGAGGAGCCTTGAGTGAGAGGGAGAGAGAGAGCGAGAGAGAAAGAGCCTTTTTTATTGTTTTTATTTTTAGAGGGATTTTTAGAAAAGATGATATAAGTGAAGAGAAAAGATAAAAAATAGAGAGGGGTGGGGATAAAGGCTTAATCACAAATAATAAAAATAGAGGGGGGAAAAGATAGAAATGGAGAGAGGAACGAGGGTTTCATAATAATAAGAATATATGTTGAAAGTTATGCGCGTGCATGTGTTAGGTAGAGAGAGATAGAGAAGAGAGAGATCATGAGGAGAGAGAAAGAGAATGATAGAGAGAGGAAGAGAGAGATTGTGAGGGGAGAGAGAGAGAGAGGGAGCGACCCTGTGTGTGTGTGAGCTAGAGAAAAAGAGAGGGAGAGGGAGAGGATGGATGCGAGTGTGTGGGTGTGAGGGAGGGCGATGCTGGCGAAGGTGGGGAGGTCGACGACGGTGCGAGGCCCGCGGCGGTGGTGAGGGGCGTGAAGAGGAGAGGGAGAGGGCTGAGGTGAGAAGGTGTGTGTGAGTGTTAGTGGTTGTGGGTGTTAGAGAGAGAGAGAGAGGGTGGCGAGAGGTGTGGTGAAGGGTAGAGGAGTGGGCGGTGGTGGTTTGTGTGCAGTGTGAGGTGAGAGAGGGGCAGTGTGTGGTGTGTGGGAGACGAAGATGGGGCTATCGCCGATGTGTGCGTTTGTGGTGAGCGCTGGACGGCGAGAAGGTTGTGGGTGTTAGGGATAGAGAGAGAGAGAGGGTGGCGAGAGGTGTGGTGAGGGGGAGAGGAGTGGGCGATGGTCTGTGTGCAGTGTGTGGTGAGAGAGGTGCAGTGTGTGGTGTGTGGGAGACGAAGATGGGGCTGCCGCCGGTGTGTGCGTTTGCGTTGAGCGCTGGACGGCGAGAAGAGGAGGGTCAAGGGTGTTGGAAATATTGCTGAATATAACAAAAACTAAACAACAAGTTAATTAGATCTAAAATATAAATCAAGAGATTTAAGAAAGCGTAGCCTTTTGGTCGAAGCGCGATGTCGCTGAACTAAGAGAGTTTATTGCCGGCCGACGTGCGGTTCTCATGGTAATGATCTCCTAGAGATATGACGACCCCGGGTAGACGACACCCATTCTTCTTTCGGCACGTCCTCCAGAAGAATTTTATGAACACGATCTATCCCACAAGTACTCAACAAAATCAAAATAAGAACAACTAAAAGAAGAGCTTTCAGATGGGAACCGTGAGAGAAAGATGGAAGAAATGATGTGTATGTTGTGTATTCGAATGACCACCCTCGGTGGTCTATATATAGGGTCATAGTAACCCTTCAAAAATAGAAACCGGTGACCAACGGATATGCATTCAACCATTGCGGTAAATGTACAACGGATATGTTAACAGCCATTGCGGTAACGTCCGAAACGGACGTTTTTAAAGCACCAACGGACGATCGTTTCGGGGAAGGCACTTGCTTTTAAATGAGCACTAGCGCCATAGAGATGAGAACATAAATTATTAGTGCTCTCCCAAGTTACCTATCAAGCTTGTTTCTACCCATTGAACCTCCGTGAGGTTGGATTGCCGCTGTGGTAACTTTTTTTCTTTTATGGGCTCAATCCCATCCCCCTCGACGCTTTTAGAATCACATTTGTAGATCAGCCTTAATTTTGTAAAGGCATTTGCCAAATTTCTTTCTTTTATTTTCTGGTATTTTTACTTTAGTAAAACACCCCCATACTTTAATATTTTAAATTTTATCATCTTTTCTTCCAAATTTCATAGGGTGTAATACCATTTTGTTTAAATGGTATTCTATTTAAGACATAACATGCCGTTAAGAGTGCCTCCCCCCACAAGTTCTCGGGTGCGCCTGAACTTATTGACATTGAGTTATAGTTTACGTGACCCAATCTTGAATGTCAAATGGAAGATGATTCAACAGTTAACACAGTGAATTGTTTACTAAAGGAAGATGTACACACACTTAAAAAGGCCATCGCACATAAATCATTTTCCAATAAAAGATAAGCCTTTGGTTATTACAAGTTTATTCGATTCAAGTACAAATTTATAGCCTTGTTGTACTAGAAGGGCTCCACTAATGAGGTTGTGCCTGATTAAAGGAATGTGGTGAACGCCGTGAAGGGTCAAAGTATGTCCTAAAGTCAACTCCAGATCGACTCTTCCTATCCCTAGCACTTTCGTCTCCACATTATTTTCTATCATCACAGTTCCTGCACCTGAGTCCTCATAAGTAGAAAACCAGGAGCGATCAGCACAAACATGGATATTAGCTCCGGTATCAATCCACTAATCAGTGGGCAAATTAGTCAAATTCACTTTGGGGTTTAAGAGAACTGACCTAAATGCCAGCTCTGATGCACCAACGCCATCAGTCACCATGTTGACTTGAGGGTCGGTTGGAGAATGACCATTTTCTTTCGCCTTTCGAGTAGATTTCTTTCGAAAGTAGCATTGGTAGGCGAGATGGTTGGTCCGACCGCATATATAGCAGCAACGCTCCCCATCATTCTCATTTGGCTTTTCATTTTATTTGTTGGAATTTTGTGGTTTGTTATTATTTTTGTTAAAGGGTCGATAATTTTTCTTGAAATTTTTATGTTTCGGAGGAAACGACTTTTTATGATGATTTTGTGTTTTACTTTCCACCATGTTGGCTTTGGGTTGGTTATTTTGAGTAGCAGTTTCCCTTAAGTTGTGTTGTTCTTCTATTCTTATTGACGTGAATAATTGGGTTAAGGTTAGAACACCTTGGGTATGGCTAAGAGTCCTGGTGAAATCGGTCCAAGAGGGAGGTAGCTTGTCTAATAAACATGCTATTTGGAAAGATTCATCAAGCTGGAACCCATTGGCCTTTAGTTCGTGAACTAGATTTTCGTATTCATGGATTTGTTCATTCATAGGTTTATTATCCACAAATTTAAATTTGTTAAAGTCGGATGCTTTGAACCGCTTAATACCAGCATCATCTAGACCATATTTGGCTTCTAAGGTGTCCCAAAGTTCGCTAGCACCTTTTGAGTTATAATATAGATCATATAGGTTATCAGAAAGAGCTCCTAGAATTCGGTGGAGACAATGATAATCTATCTCTTCCTCTGTGGTTGTGGAGGAGGAGGATTCAAGTTCAGTTTGGGTTCTAGTTGACCGGGTTTGGATTCGACGGGTGTTTTGAGTTTGAGAGGAACCCGAACCTCGATTTTCTATTGTGCTATCACTAATAGCAGATATCAACCCTAGTGTGGTCAGCCAGAACCTCATTTGATTTTGCCACCTTTTAAAGTTTTTTCCATCAAATTTGTCTGGTTTGGCACTAAGCATTTCTTTTGTAATTAAGCTAGCCATTGAGAAAATATTTGAGGGTCCACAAAATCTGTCGATGTGATGTGTATAATTTTTGTCAAAACAATTGAATATATAAAGTCAACAAATAATCACTTTAAATCTAAGTTATCACAAAGTAACTAACAAAAGCACAATTTTAGTAAAAGCAGGAAATACTAAAGATATATTTTTCTAGCAAGTAAAATATGCCAAATTTTATTTTTAAAAATTAAGATTAGTTAATTATTCATGCAAACTAATCAAAAGTACCAATTTTCAAAATTTTATTTTCTAAAAATAGAAATAAAGATATATATTTTTTCAGAATCTAGTTATCTGAAAATAGAAATTATTTATCTGAAAATAGGAATTATTTATTAAACATAAATAATTTTAACTATTTTCTGAATTTCTAGAAATAAAAATAATGTATAGCAACATGAATTTTCAGATTCTGAAAAAGAAATAATTTATAGCAACATGAAGTTTCAGAAAAATTAGAAATCTTTTATTTTTATGTAAACAGAAATATTTTTTTTTATATAAATCTGTAAACAGAAATAATTTTTTCCGAAAAATCAGAAATATTTTTTTTTGTAAACAAAGATATTTTTTTTAATTCTACAAACATAACTTATTTTCAGAAAAACCAAAAATAATTATCTATAAATAGAAATAATTTCTGTTAACAGTTTTTTTCCATAAAAATAAAAAAATGATTTTCTATAAACAGAAAATATTTAAATCAGAATTAATACTTTTAGAATTATATTTTCTGAAAACACTAAGAAAAATAAGAGGTGATTTTCTGTAAACATAAATTGTTTTAAGACTCACTAGAATGACTTATTTTTCTGTAAACAGAGCTATGTTTTTTTTTACAAAAAATAATCCGTAAACAGAAATAATTCTAAAGCGGAATCTCTGTTTATAGAATTATGTTTTCTGAAAACATTAATAAGTATTTTCTATAGCAGACATTATTTTCTGTAGAATAGAAGGTTAAAAAAAATTGTTTTTATTATAATCTGTTATATTTAAAAATCAGACATATAATTTCAGAAATATAATAATAGGAGTAATTATATTTCAGAAATATAATATCATTATTCCTAATTTCTGAAATTTTAAAACGTTAATTCTGATTTCAAGAATTTTACTAAATCTTAATTTCAGAAATACATATTTTTCTAAATTTATAATTTCTGAGCAAAAATAATTATTGTAAATAATTTTCAAAACGTCATAAAGACTTTAACATTAAATACACTAATATGTAAAGTAACGTAATTTAGGCTAACGTTATATTGTTATAGTTTAAGCAATATGATATGTATGTTAACGTTATATTGTCGTGGATTAAACAGTAAGCTATGTCAAAACAATTGTTTAGATTAGCTTTTAATATTTGTCCGTAGATGTATTTTATAATATTATTTTCAACGATATAATATATTTTCAGCAATATAATATAACAATAAAAATAAACTCTCTTAGATTGTTAGAAATATCACTGAATATAATAAAAACTAAACAACATGTTAATTAGATCTAAAATATAAATCAAGAGATTTAAGAAAGCGTAGTGTTTTGATCGAAGTACGAAGTCGCTGAACTAAGAGAATTTATTGCCGATCGACGTGTGGTTCTCGTGACAATGATCTCCTAGCGATACGACGACCCCGGATAGACGACATCCATTCTTTTTAAGCACGTCATCCAGAAGAATTTTATGAACACGATCTATCTCACAAGTACTCAGTAAAATTAAAATAAGAACAACTAAAAGAAGAGCTTTCAGATGGGAACCGTGAAAGAAAGATGAAAGAAATGATGTGTATGTTGTGTATTCGGATGACCACCCTCGGTGGTCTATTTATAGAGTCATAGTAACCCTTCAAAAATAGAAATCGGTGACCAACGGATATGCATTCAACCATTGCAATAAATGTACAACGGATATGTTAATAGCCAGTGCGGTAACGTTCGAAACGGACGTTTTTAAAGCACCAACGGACGATCGTTTCTGAGAAAGTTTTAAAACACTATAAACGCACAGTGCGTAAACAAAGGGGATATGGGTGCGTGTGTTGGTTAGAGAGAGAAAGGGGAGAACGGCGGGCGAGTGTGTGCGTAGGAGAGAGGAGTGCAGTGTGGTGGTTGCGGTGAGTGTGAAAGAGCATGGGGGAGGGGAAGTCGAGGTGGCCGTAGGTGGGTTATGTGTGCATGTGGTGGTAGAGAGAAAGGGAGAGTGGTGGGAACGGAGGGGGGTGTGCTACGGGAGGAGGTCGACAGGTGGCGGACGCGACCGCGACGAGGGGGGAGGCAGCGTGGAGGGTGGAGATGGTGAGTGAAGGAGAGAGGGAGGCGGAGGTGGTTAGCAGGGTGAAGAGGGAGAGAAGAGAAGGGAGATGATGGTGGTGTGGACGGTGGTGGAGGGAGAGAGCTGGGAGCCGCTGGGTGTGTGGGCTAGAGAGAGAGAGGGAGCGGCCGGTGAGGGGGGTGCGTGAGAGAGAGGGTCGCGGCGAGGAGGGGGATACGTATGTGAGCATGCGGAGACGGTGGCGATCGCTGATGGGAGAGGGAGGGAAAAGAGAGAGATAGGAAGGTGCAATCGGCTGGTGAGTGTGTGAGTGCGTGAGAGGGGGGGTGTGCCCGTGAGAGGTGTGAGAGGGAGACGGGGTGCGATGTTAGGTCGAGGGCAGTGGTGAGAGGCTACCGTCTGTGAGTAGAAGAGAGTGAGATCTGTGGGAGAGAGGGTGGAGTCTGTTGCGGTGGGTTGGCCGCCGGCAGGGTGAGAAGTACTTACGTGAGAGGGTGAGAGCGGGACGGGGTGGCGAGGAGGAGAGGTGAGCCGCCGTCTCTGTGGGAGAGAAATGGAAATGGGAGATGCTACGTGGGGGGATGCCGCGGTGCAGTGGGAGAGTTGGTGCGGTGGCGAGAGAGGTTGGCAGGGGAACCGCCGGCGGGGTGCGAGAGTGGGAGAGAATGGGTGAGAGGGAGAGGGTGAGGGCCGCCGGCGGGAGGTGATAGAGGTGGGAGACGAGAGGGGGCTGTGGGAGAGGGATGAGAGGGAGAGGTAGTGCCGCGGCGAGGGGATGGGGAGACCAAGGGAGGTGGCGTGGGTTAAGGGAGAGAGAGACCGTGGGAAGAGAACCTGTGAGAGATGAGAGAGAACCAGAGAGGGAGTGAGGTCGTGAGAGAAGTTTTGAGAGCCCCTTTCTTAGCCTAAGATACTCGTTCAGAGAGAGTGGGTGTGTTGTGTTTTAAAAAGCCCTCTTCTTGTCTTAGATGATGAGAGAGATAGGTGATAAGAGTTAAGGGACAAAGGGGAGACAAGATTCGTTAAAAGGGGAAGGAATTAAGGGATGGGCCAAGCCCATTTTTTTAATTTTTAATTTCAAAAGAGTTAAAGAGATGGGCCCATTTTTTATTTTTTTAAGGGAGTTAAAGAGATAGGAGAATAATTTTTTTTAAGAATCAAATAATGATATTTAATTATGCAATAAAATGTCTCAAATCCCATTTAATTATAAAAATTTTCATTTCATGTTTTTGTTTTTGTGAGATCAAGATAGATCATAAATTTATATGATTAAATTCGTTAAAACTCAAGGAACAACAAAAAAATGAAAAAAATATCAAAAATAAGAAATCACTCAAATAATTCAAATATGCGGGCCACTTCGGGACATCATGGTGTAATATGAGATTTATTCACGAAAATGTCAAAAATGGCGTGTCTACAGCTACCCCGCCTTGGCGTCTGCTTTGAAGGGGAAGGACTTGTAGTGGAATGAAACGAAGTGTCGAGGTGGAGTGGACTGAAAAGTGGTTGCCAAGGTGTTGTGAGACGTGCTTTCAACATCACATGATTGGAATCTTTCCAGAGTTTCAACGAATCAACCCTAAAGAGGGTCCTCCGAAATCAACAATTGTTTGGATGGTAAACAAACAAGGAAAGACATAATGTGTGCTCAGGCACGAAAAGAAAAACGGACCAACTTCACTACGTGGAAGTACCTGGGTCGTAAACCTGCAAGTTTCACCATGGGGAGCAGTTACCAGCTAATGTGGAAGTGCTGCGGCCGAGGTGGGTCCAACGGAGCAAAAGAAAAAGAGTAGTTGATAAATCCAAATAAGAGTTTCTTTCGAAAAAAATAGCCCATAGTAGTCTCGAGGAAACTTTGTACTCAACTGAGAATGGAATATCTCATATTTGAAGTTTAAGCACATTGGCTCTCACAATCGAATTAAGTGAATGATTTTCCATAGTGAAATTAAAGATCCTACATGAATGCATGTTGGGTTTAAAGAAAAAATTAAAACAAATTAAAAGTAGAAAATAGTCAAGGATAATATTGTTAAGCTGTTAAGACCGGGTCAGAATACCAATCTCGTGAGCCGATACTGAGCCGGAGCCCGTTTATCCACGCACCGACCCACCGAACGGAACCGTCGACGTCCCCAAGTTATCACAACTTAGCAGCCTGTCCGTACGACCCAAACTTCTCTGAAATCATCACTGTTTTTGTTGAAGGAAAACTCAAATTCAGATTCATTCAGGCCGTAAGGTCCTTGACATGCTCTAATAGTGTAGATATTATATAGTAAAATGCATGGGGATTCCATTACCGAGGTGGTACATGGTGGGATGGTAGTTTTTTTGTTTGAAACCTGCACTGAATATACAGCAAAATAGAATTATTTTACAAGAAACAAAATTGTATTCCACTGTACAAGGAAATCAACACATCAGATGTTTCACAGAAGCGAAAGAGAACACAACACAAGAAGACATGGTTCCTTCACCACACCACAACCTACAATGGCAACCCCTGAACTTTTTATGTCTCCTCCCTCCCTATAAATACCCCCCTACTTGGCCTAGCAAAGGGCATCAAAGAGTGGTTTGAGGGGGCTAGGAAGAGAGGAAAAGGAGAGATTTTGGCGTTTTAAGATATAGGGTGAGTCTTCCCATCCCGCAAAGAGGAGCAGGCTTAGTAATGAGTTCAAGAGGCTCACCGACGTCAAGGGTCATTTGAGTGAGAGGATCCAATCTCGGATGGTAAGCTGACTCCTTTCCCTCACTTTTCTGTATGAATTCTCCCTCGTCTTATCATTTTTTTTCTTTCTGGTCAGCCGTACCCTCTCTTTCCAGGCCCGAGGAAATTCTCCAAGTTGCCCTGACTTTCAAAGCTCACTTCCAACATCACCATCGGTATGAGGGCTATCATTACAAAGTGGAACCTCCAAGGTCTCGTTATCCACGGCAAACATTATGATCAGATTTACATGGACTGGGCAGCCATGGGTGCAGTGATAGAGGTTTGGCACCCCCAAACTAACAAACGACGGTCCTTCTCGAGGAAGCAGAACTTCTGCTTGGTTTGAAGAGATTTAGGAAAGACGACATGATCAAGGTCCTGCCCATGCTGAAGAAGATGACCTCCGAAAAAGTCCTCAGAAGTTTTACACCCTCCGGAGCCATCAAGGGCGTCTACACCCAAAGGGGAATTAACCTGCAGAAGCTTGCTACATGGACTATAAATGCCCTAGAAGAGTTGACAGGTGATGATCACCTGGAGAAACTCATGAAGGGATTCACAATTTGCTTGGCAGGAGCTCTCCTATTTCCTTGCACCAACAATATTGTGGAGGAGGATCAATTGGGTGCGATTTGTGGACTTTGGGAGGGTAAAAGAGTGGGGCCCGCCGTCCTAGCTTTTCTCTATAGCGGTCTCACGGCTTCTAGCATGGGTAAGCCTCCTTATAGGTGCATGCTTCTTTTCAACTGCTGGATCGACCTACACTTCAAATTAGATTCCTGTGAGGGAGCACAGACCACCTCCAGGATCTTTCAACAAAACCCCCTTCATTATATGGCCGACGTGTTGGGCTTTTGTGGGAATGTGGCTAATCGCGTGCCTCAACTGAAGACACGCGGAGACTGGCGGGCCCATATCAACACCCTGGCGCCGAATCTGTTCACTCGTGCACCGTCATGCTTACGCCGGTGAGAACTCCTCACAATAAGATTCTCCCCTGACACGAAACTCCGACTCATCTGTATAACCGAATTTGCCCTTTATAATGTGCACCTATGTTGTACTCAAATCGGTCTCCCTTGTCATTCATTTCCACTGTTATTCAGCCTTCCTTCTCTGAGGAACAGGGAGCTGAGTACAGAGGTAGATGCAAAGGATGTGAAGGATATCAAAGCGTCATGGAAGGCAAGCATTCCAAGGAAGGTGATATTGAGTATAGGGGAAGAGCGTGAGCTGTGGAGAGCGTATGTAATCGAACTGGGAAAGTTGAGGCCCGAAGTGCCCAAATCCTAATGTAGCCCATTTTGTTCCAATGAAATAAACACGGAGCCCTTAATGCCATCACGATCTCTCAAACCTTCTCCCTGTAAGGTTTCGCACAGCACTTACGGGCGACGCAGCGGATAACAAAAAATTCATTTGCCCGATCCCGGTGATATGGAAAGCTTAATCTGTGCTCTAATCGGTGTTTCTAAGACCCTAACCCGCCTAATTACAGGTTACGTATTTCACCTTGCACGAAACGACGCTGTCCTCTAAGCCTGATGCAGAAAACTGAGCCGCACAGCTGCACGGCCTCTAGAGATGATCCACACGGACCCTTCTGCAGTGACGGTGCCCCCGGCACGAACCTTCCCCGACCCTTTCACCTTCTGAAGAGAGAGAGCAAGAGGAAGGAAGGGGGACGGAGCTAATCCTCTCCCTTTAAGCCTAAGTGCTTGATTAGCTTAAGGGAAGGAAGGAGCCTCTCGAATGAGCTCACGTAAGGATCTATATATAGAGTTTAGGCCCTTTTGAAAAGGGCTCCAAAAGATCGAAACTGTATATATATACTATCTTATATTATACATATGTATTAAGCCCCATTTACACTCCTTTCCAAAAGGAACAAAAAGGAAATAATACATACATTTGTATAATAATAATCCGTCACCCAAGAATCCATTGTGTGTGATCCTCTAGGCCCATAGTCACTCTAGTTTAAGGCCCATTAACTTCTAATTCCCAATTAGAAGTAAATTAAACGTATTCTTCGCTTCTACTAGAGCCGAATAATAGTTTAATTTATTCCGAACCTTTGATCACGTTGGGTCAAGCAAATCCGCGTGATCCTAGAGGACGCCGGGTTTAAACCAGCCTGTCTGGTACCTGTAAGTCCACAGTTACCGCATCGATATAATCCCTCGCTCCTTCTATGAGTCTGGTACGATCGAGGGTATGGTTTCTGTCAAACCCCATGATCGTGCCATTTGATTATGACCTCCTTAAAGTGTATGACGTCCGTGCTAAACGAACTCACACGACCCTGGCCAGGGATTTAATGGAGCGTCAATGTCATGACCCATTAACTGTCTGATATATACCCGACAGTGAGTGATCCCCTCTTGACCATTGATGATCTTCACACGTATCCTGGAGTGGTTAATGACTCGGCAACTCATGACTTATGGTTAAAGTCACTTAGCTAAGTAATTAAACCATTCCAATCCTCGTGTAAGATCTGATCAATGTCTCAGGTCAAAGGACCAACGATGCTACTGAGACAGTTGAATCTTCAGTTGACATTAGGTATAATCAACCATCTAAAGATTCAATAGCGGATCAGTTCAGTGTACATCCTCCAAGGACATACACCTACACATGTGTTGGTGTCCCGCACCAATGACCATGAGACTGGTCACTGACACATCATGTGTACTGGTTTAATAGGTAATCAAAGTCCCCGAGTGATTACCCTCCAACCAGGAACAGTTTAAGGTATGTGTTCATGTAAAGTCAGTCTCATAATCGAGATCCCATCTCGAGTTGACTTTACAACCACATATCCTAGGGACAACGTAAAGTAACACAATCGCATATTTACGCTCAAATACCACTTTATTAATAATGAACAAGATCGTACAACTATTGGGCCTACCCGACTCGAAATTGACCTGTAGCACACCAACACTAACAATCTCCCACTTGAACTACAGCCAATTACCCACAACTTTGAGGCCCATCTTATCCCGATGATGCTCAAATACAGTCTGTGCCAAAGGCTTAGTCAGTGGATCTGCTATGTTGTCTTCTAACGGTATACACTCTACCGCCACATCTCCACGATCAACAATCTCCCGAATAAGGTGGAAGCGCCTGAGAATATGCTTCGACCTTTGGTGAGATATCGATTCCTTCACCTGGGCGATGGCCCCATTATTATCGTAAAATAATGGGATGGGAGCTGATATCTCGGGAACTACGCCAAGTTCCAAGATGAATTTCTTCATCTAGACGGCTTCCTTAGCAGCTTCAGCTGCAGCAATATATTCTGCCTCAGTCGTCGAGTCTGTAGTCGTATCTTGCTTGGAACTTCTCCAATTGACTGCCCCTCCATTCAACATGAATACAAACCCAGACATGGATTTACAGTCATCTGGATCTGACTGGAAACTAGAGTCTGTGTAAGCTCTAAGCTGTAGGTCCTCTCCTCCATAAAGTAGAAAAAGATCCTTAGCCCTTCGCAGGTACTTAAGGATGCCCTTTACTGCCTTCCAGTGCTCTTTGCCTGGATTTGCCTGATATCTACTGACAATGCTTAAAACATTGGCAACATCAGGCCGTGTACATAGTATTGCATACATGATTAACCCTATCGCCGAAGCATAGGGTACCTTATTCATGTGTGCCACCTCCTCAGAAGTTTTAGGACTCATCCCCCTGGATAGGCAAATTCCATGTATCATGGGAATGAGACCTCTCTTGGAATTTTCCATCCTAAACCTTTTGAGGATAGTGTCTATGTACATGGATTGGGATAATCCTAGCATCCTTTTAGATCTATCTCGATAGATCCTTATGCCCAGCACATAGGATGCTTCTCCCAAATCCGTCATGGAGAAAGTCTTGGACAACCAAGACTTAGTTGATGTCAACATCTCTACATCATTCCCAATGAGTAAGATGTCATCAACATAAAGGACCAAGAAGGTCACAGAGCTCCCACTGACCTTCTTGTAAATACAGGGTTCATCTTCATTCCGAATGAAGTTGAAAGATTTGACAGCCTCGTCAAATCTTAAGTTCCAGCTTCTAGATGCCTACTTTAATCCATAAATGGACCTTTGAAGTTTGCATACCTTATTAGGATGTAGCTTGGAGGTGAATCCTTCAGGCTGTACCATGTACACCTCTTCTGACAGATTTCCATTAAGAAAAGTTATCTTCACATCTATTTGCCAGATCTCATAATCCAGGTATGCAGCAATGGCAAGGAGGATTCTGATTGACTTAACCATGGCTACCGGCGAAAAAGTCTCATCATAGTCAATGCCTTGCCTTTGACGATATCCTTTTGCCACTAGTCTAGCCTTATATGTGTCAACCTGTCCATCTGCACTGATTTTCCTTTTGAAAATCTATTTGCAGCCGATAGGGACCTTCCCTTCAGGTACATCAACTAAGTTCCAAATTTTATTGGTGTACATGGACTGGATTTCTGAATCCATTGCCTCTTGCCATTTCTCGGAGTCTACACTACGGATCGCCTCCTGGTACGACTGAGGATCATCATCCTCACCAATACATACCTTAGAGGACCCCTCTGAGACATGTCCAACATATCTCTCAGGTTCTCTCGGTAGTCTACCAGATCTCCGCAGTGTCAGTGTTTCACTTTGAATAGGATCAACTGATACAGTATCATCTAATTAGCTTATGTCTATGGGTTTTGGTTCTTGGACCTCGTCTAATTCTATCTGACTCCCACTATTTTTCTGGAGTAGATATTCTCTTTCCAGAAATACAGCTCCCATGGCCACCAAGACCCTTTGCACAGAAGGGTGATAAAAATAATATCCAAACGTCTCCTTTGGATATCCCACAAACCTACACTTATCGGTTCTTGACTCAAGCTTATCACTCTCATTCTTCTTTACATGAGCAGGACACCCCCAAATTTTAATGTGATTAAAATTTATTTTCCTGCCCTTCCATATCTCATATGGTATAGAAGGAACTGATTTACTTGATGTCCTATTCAATAAATAAGCCGCAGTCTCTAACGCATAGCCCCAGAGAGACAAGGGTAGTCTTGACATAGACATCATGGATCGGACCATGTCTAACAAGGTCCTGTTTCTCCTTTCGGATATACCATTATGCTGTGGTGTATACGGTGGAGTCCACTGAGAAACTATTCCATGGTCTTTAAGATAAGAAGTGAATTCATGGCTTAAGTATTCACCTCCTCGATCCGATCGAAGAGCCTTAATACTTTTGCCAGTCTGTTTCTCTACTTTATTCTTGTATTCCTTAAACTTCTCAAAGGCTTGTGACTTATATCTCATTAAATACACATAGCCATATTGTGGACGCGGATTTTATCTTATTTCATTATATTATTTATTTATATTTATATTTTTATTTGGATTTTTGATTTATTAGGCGTGCCAGTCACGTGTGTGACGATTTTATTGTGCGATCGATCTGACTTGGTCAGTCGATTGTGAAGTCCGAGTCGAGACCAGAAGTCCGTCATACCATAAAGGCTATGACGTTAATTACGTCCTTCCAAGGAAGGACAACCCTTGATTAAACGCCAAAATAGGAGGCCTCGAGAGGCAAACATGTATTCATGTGCGCAAAATGGAACTTCATACCAGAGCCAGGAAGGCGGGCAAGATAACAACATCAGCTGTAGAAGCAGACGGTATCGTTAAGTCAGCGGCTCAGAGACGATATCGTTAAGTTAGCGGTTCAAAGACTGAGCCGTGGCCATGATGGAGGTTTAAAGCATCGATCGGTATTTCGACATCATTTCCCCTTTATCTGGATTACGCCCAGGGGGAAATAGGCTATCACCCATGGAGTGCCGGGATGAAAGCCGAGAGAAAGAGAGAGGCCAAACCTCCCTACCTATATATATATGCCACAGGGCAATGTTTGAATTTCCCTTAGGGAAGCCGGCGGAACTCATGCAGTGGCATAGCCCTCCCGAGCTAAAGGGGTTACTCATAAATCCGATGCGGGACGACGGAATGTAAGTGAACGCTCAATGTTGCGCCCTCGCACGCGGATCGACCTGCCCGGTCAGGTCGCGGGGGTCAAGGGGGCAGCGCCCCTTGCGGGGGTTTCCGGGGACGGAGCCCCCGGAACAAAATTTGGATTGAAGACTCAGTAATACAATTTTAGTAGGTTATCGGTGCAGTTCAACCGTGCATAGGTTCCCGGCGTAGGAAGGGGGGTTCCCGGCGCGCCCAGGAGATGGGGTTCCCGGCGCGCCCGAGAGATGGGGTTCTCGGCGCGCCCAAGAGATGGTTCTCGGCGCAAAGGGAAGCCAAGGGGGGGGGGGGGTTTTCGGCGCAAGGGCCAAACGGCTAGGGGTTCCCGGCGCGCTAATAGCAAGGCTCTCGGCAGGAGGCCAAGGAGGTGGGCCTCTCGGCGTGGGGTTCCCGGCGCGGGCCGTGCCGGGAGCTATGGCGCCGGCAAGGTTTGACGATACTCTGTTCTGGGGTTTGCTGGCGGGTCAGAGGATTTCCTGGAGATCCAGGTCAAAGTAGATGGGCCCTGGGTGATCAAAATGCATCTATTCATCGGGCCTCAACTGATTTTGGTTTGTGCTTCAAAAGAAGGCCAGAGGTTGAGAGGAATTGAGGAAGACCAATCCAGCATAGAGGACCTCTTTCACCATTGATGTGCAGAGTCCCGGGGACAGTTCAATATTGTCTTTCATCACCCCGGGAGAATTTTGGCAGCACCTCCCCTGGACTTGGCATTTGCCAGGGAATGATATAGGCTGACATCCACGGAGTGCCGGGATGAAAGCCGGAATATGAGGGAGCACTAAGGCTCAAAGAGACTGTACATGTCTCTAGCATCGGTCACTATTCCCCTTCTCGGAGACCGACGAAACCCTTTTAAAGACAAGGTCCACCGAACCCACGGGGTTGCATGTGAATCCAATTCGGGACATAGGAATGTAGGGGAGGTCCTCCCCATTACTGTATCTCCTCGGGGCGTATGTGATGGTCTCTGAACATCCTCTGGACAGATGTGTGGAGAGATTAAAAGGATTGGGGGGGTGATGGTGTGAAGGTGGATCTTGGCCTGGGTTTTATTGGCCAAAGAAGGAACCTCAGCATGGGTTTTATTGGCCAGGGGGGAAGCTCTCGGCGCGGCTTTTATCGGCCAAGGGGTTCTCGGCGTGGCTTTTATTGGCCAAGGGGGGTTCTCGGCGCAGGGGTTCTCGGCACGCTCATCACCGCGCCGGGAACCTGGCGCCGGGAGGCCCCCGGGCCGGGAAGGCTGTATTGCAAAGGGTTTTCTTGGAAAATGAACAGGATTGAGGGTTTTGTCAACATACTGAAGGGAAGAGGGGGAAGCCCTCTCGGCCGCATAGCTCTCGGCGTGGCAACGGCTGCGCCGGGAAGGTGAAAGGGCTCAAGGCCAGAATGGGTTTATGGCTTGATTACGGCACTCTGTTCTAGAGATTTCTGGGATTACATGAAGATTTCTGCTGGAGGGATGCCAAGGGAATTGGAAGGCGAAGTCAGTAGATGAAATATGACCCTCTCACAACGTCCTGTGGAAATTTTTATCTGTTTGCCGCCAGCCGTCCGAGGAGATCAAGGGATGACTGCCTCTGATCACCTGGACGAGCCCAATGGCATCGAGGAAACAAACCAGCGATGGAGGAACGACACAACCCTCGGCACTGGAATTCTAGGCCCTAATCATTCACGGGTTAGAATGGAGGGCCCAGGGGTCGAGGTCATCACGTATCATAACCTCGTGGGGTTGCATTCATCTGCAGATTAAGCATATATCTCATAACCAGCAGTTCAGGGAACCGAGAAATCAATGTATCTGGTTCCTGAACGGCATAAAGGGGGGAGCCTCGAAGGAAAACTCGAATGTATATCGGGGATCTGCCATCGAGACAGGAGGGGAGAAGTAAACAGAACCCAATAACCCATTAGATGAGGGTAAGGGCCCTATCTTCATTCCTCTTCGAAGAACAGACTCATAGAAACGACTCTGAAACCCGAATCGTCTGGACATTTAAATAAAAGATATATGCATAGAAAGATAGAGGGCAGAGCTTCGATTGAGATAAAGATGAAAACATATAAAGGAAAGACATGGCAGCAGACGGAGAGATAGCCGGCAGATACTTCAATCACCCAGTGCCCAAACGGGCCATTGGAGTGTTTCATTCATAATATCATTCCAAGACTCAGACCAATTACAAGGAGGGAGTGAGAAAAAGGAGATAAAACGGAGGCCGGGATATCCCGGTTACATCCGATGCATCGAGATAAAACTCGTACAATTACATGAAGAAGAAAAGAAAACATGGGGGAGGGCGGAGCATTGACTCCTCTCCCTCCCCAGCTGCCTGCCCACCTGGAGCTTCTTCTTCTTCTCCTTCTCTTCTGATTGATCTCTTCTCTCTTTTCTTAGCGGAGGAGGCTCTCTCTCTCTGTTGGTCTCTTTATCTGGCTATCCTTTTCTTTTTCTTTCTTTTCGATCCTCCTCCCTTCTTCTCGTGGGAGAAAAAGGGGTTATATAACCCTGTCCATCGCAAGTGATTCTCGGCGCGCCTATAGCAGGGGTTCTCGGCGCGCTCCCATGGAGGGGCTTCCCGGCGCGCCTGTGGCCATGGGGAGGTTCTCGGTGCGAGGGGTATCAGGCCCATCCTCAATAGCATGTTAACAGGCCCATTCAACAGGCCCATTTTTAAAGCCCATATTCTGTTCAGCCTTATTGATTTCCTAAAACATATCAGAACCGACGAAGGCCCCTTTCTTATGGTGACATGATCTCCCCGGAAACAAATCCAAGGTTCTCAGCGCTTCATCAGTATCGTCGTCGGGATGACGATAACACCGGACATCAGCCAGGCCTGAGAAGGTCCTGGCCGGGCAATTAGTCGGTAGTGAGGGTCCTCCCTCAATCCTGACTTTGCAGGCATCTTCCAGTCTTCGTTGCTGGTCTGGTCCCATCTTTATCTTTGCTCATATTTTAGCTGTCAACAAATGCCCCCCACCTACAGACGGCGTAAGTGCAGAATAAACGGCACGGTGTCCGCAGGTGCATCTTTAGCTCAATGCTATTGACTCATTCCTTCATTTATAGCTTGGCTGTATCCTCATACCGGGATTTCATCCTGGAACGATCTTCTTGGCTTGAGCTTCGATCAGCTGAACATTTATCGGCTTGAGCCTTGATCAACTGGCACATCTGACATTTATCGGTTTCAGGCCCCTGATTGGCTACATATTTGACTTCTGTCAGCTTTAAGCCCTGATTGGCTGAACATCTGGCATCTGTCGGCTTGAAGCCCCGCCCGGCTGAACATCTTGTATCTGTCGGCTTGAAGCCCCGATCGGCTGTACATCTTGTATCTGTCGGTCTTAAGCCCCGATTGGCTGAACATCTTGTATCTGTCGGCTTGAAGCCCCGATCGGCTGTACATCTTGTATCATGTGCTGTTATTTCCTTCATGTGGAAGAGTGACAGTCTCAGCTACCTTTATACGGACGACCCGTGTTCAGCAGGAGAGCGTCCATCCACTCAGGGAAAGAATGGGGGCTCGCTCCACCGCGTACCAGTATCTGAAGGGATTGCCTTTGCAGGGCCTGTTGGCTAACGAAAGACATGCATCTGGAACAGACTAGTGGACTGTTCCTCAAAGCTGACCGTGGTGATTTGCCGATCGACCAGTGCATGGTTTCATCGTCGACATTGGGCTCATGTCGATGCAAAGGAGTTTAAGCTTCATCAGAATAGATGAAAGGTCTAAACTGGGTAGGTTCATTGCAGGTGGGACATGAAAGGATATGTAGTTTTATCAGAACAGACGTAAGGTCTATCCCGGTAGGGTTTCATCATTGATCGGGCGAGGTGCCAATCGATCAACAGTTGGTTTCATCATCGATACTGGGTTTATATCGATGCAAAGCAAGTGTTATAAGTTTCATCAGAATAGACGGAAGGTCTACACTGGCAGGGTTTCATCATTGATCGGGTGAGGTGCCGGTCGATCAACAGTTGGTTTCATCATCGATATTGGGTTTATATCGATGCAAAGAAAGTGTTATAAGTTTCATCAGAATAGACGGAAGGTCTACACTGGCAGGGTTTCATCATTGATCGGGCGAGGTGCCAATCGATCAACGGTTGGTTTCATCATCGGTATTGGGTTTATATCGATGCAAAGAAAGTGTTATAGGTTTCATCAGTATAGACGTAAGGTCTAAACCGGACAGAGGATTTCATCATTGATCGGGCGAGGTGTCGGTCGATCAACAGTTGGTTTCATCATCGATATTGGGTTTATATCGATGCAAGGAAAGTGTTATAAGTTTCATCAGAATAGACGAAAGGTCTAGACTGACAGGGTTTCATCATTGATCGGACGAGGTGCCAATCGATCAACAGTTGGTTTCATCATCGATATTGGGTTTATACCGACGCAAAGAGTCTCATAGGTTTCATCAGTATAGACGATAGGTCTAAACCGGACAGAGGATTTCATCATTGATCGGGCGAGGTGCCGGTCGATCAACGGTGGGACGTATGTAAAGGTGCAGGTCTCGTCAGGACAGACGTAAGGTCTATTCCAGCAGGTTTTATGACGGGTGGGACTTTGCCAAGAAATGCGTAGGTTTCATCAGGACATACGTGAGGTCTGAGCTGGACAGGCTTTAGCAGAATGGTAATGGGTTTCATTATCGGTGGGACGTTTGAAAGAGGGTATGTAGGTTTCATTGTAATAGCGTGCCGGTTGGCATTGGAACTTTTGAATTACCACATTACTGACCCAAGTGCCCTTTCGGGTTTTCACCGGAGCCAGCCCCCTCTTGCTTTTGCCCACGCGCCCTTTCGGGTTTTCACGTGGCGGGGTACCTGATTTTGCCTGCAGTGCCCTTTCGAGTTTTCACCACAGCTGGGTCTTAGCCATTTTTTCCCTTGTTCAGAATGCCTGAACAAGACTGGCGGGGTATCTCTATTTTTAACCCCATTTTGTCTCTTCTTTTCCTCTGCTTCTCTTTTTTTTTTTATAGAAACTTTGGTTTTATAGCCCATGGGCTCAGCTTGTGTATGTATCATCATTGATGTGGGTGCTAACACCAATGCAAGGGGCATAAGTTTTCATCGTCTACCTAGGCGGAAGGCCTTGGTCGACTTGAGTGTGTTTTGCGGCTTAGGCGCGAAGCCGTTTGCCGGGAGCATGGCGGTATCGTTGATGTGGGGATTGCCGTCAACGCAAGAGGAATAGGGTTTCATCATCCATCCAGACGGAAGGTCCAGATCGACTCGAGAATGTGTGTAGCAGCTTAAGCACGAAGCCATTCGCTGAAAATGTAGGTTTCATCGTTAATGTGGGGTTTAACATTTAACGCAAAGGGACGATGTTTTATCATCTATCTGGACAGAAGGTCCGGGTTGATTTGAGAATGGGTGCATCATTTTCGTCAAAGCAGACGGAAAGTCTACCCCGGACGGGTTGTAGCATTGATCAGGCGGTGTATCGCTCTATTAATAGCCGCTCTTATCATCGATATTGGGTCTATATCGAAGCAAGGATTTCATGGGCTTCATCAGGATAGACGTAAGGTCTAAACCGGACAGGTTACATCGCTGATCAGGCAGTGTGCCAATCGATCAGTCGCGGGTTTCATCATCGGTACTGGGTTCATACCAATGCAAGGATTTCATAGGTTTCATCGGGATAGACGTAAGGTCTAGCCCTGACAGGTTTCATCGTTGATCGGGCAGTGCGCCAATCGATCAACAGTAGGTTTCATCATCGGTATTGGGTTTATACCAATGCAAGGATTTCATAGGTTTCATCGGGATAGACGCAGGGTCTAGCCCGGACAGGTTTCATCGTTGATCGGGCAGTGCGCCAATCGATCAACAGCAGGTTTCATCATCGGTATTGGGTTTATACCAATGCGAGGATTTCATAGGTTTCATCGGGATAGACGTAGGGTCTAGCCCAGATAGGTTTCATCGTTGATCGGGCAGTGCGCCAATCGATCAACAGCAGGTTTCATCATCGGTATTGGGTTTATACCAATGCAAGGATTTCATAGGTTTCATAGGGACAGACGTAGGGTCTAGCCCGGACAGGTTTCATCGTTGATCGGGCAGTGCACCAATCGATCAACAGCAGGTTTCATCATCGGTATTGGGTTTATACCCATGCAAGGATTTTATAGGTTTCATCGGGATAGACGTAGGGTCTAGCCCAGATAGGTTTCATCGTTGATCGGGCAGTGCGCCAATCGATCAACAGTAGGTTTCATCATCGGTATTGGGTTTATACCAATGCAAGGATTTCATAGGTTTCATCAGGATAGACGTAGGGTCTAAACTGGATAGGTTTCATCGTTGATCGGGCAGTGTACCAATCGATCAACAGCAGGTTTCATCATCGGTATTGGGTTTATACCAATACAAGGATTTCATAGGTTTCATCAGGATAGACGTAGGGTCTAAACTGGATAGGTTTCATCGTTGATCGGGCAGTGCGCCAATCGATCAACAGCAGGTTTCATCATCGGTATTGGGTTTATACCAATGCAAGGATTTCATAGGTTTTATCGGTATAGACGTAAGGTCTAAGCTGGATAGGTTTCATCGTTGATTGGGCAGTGCGCCAATCGATCAACAGTAGGTTTCATCATCGGTATTGGGTTTATACCAATGCAAGGATTTCATAGGTTTCATCATGATAGACGTAGGGTCTAAACTGGATAGGTTTCATCGTTGATCGGGCAGTGTACCAATCGATCAACAGTAGGTTTCATCATCGGTATTGGGCTTATACCAATGCAAGGATTTCATAGGTTTCATTAGGATAGACGTAGGGTCTAAACTTGATAGGTTTCATCGTTGATCAGGCAGTGCGCCAATCGATCAACAGCATGTTTCATCATCGGTATTGGGTTTATACCAATGCAAGGATTTCATAGGTTTCATCGGGATAGACGTAAGGTCTAAGCTGGATAGGTTTCATCGTTGATCGGGCAGTGCGCCAATCGATCAACAACAGGTTTCATCATCGGTATTGGGTTTATACCAATGCAAGGATCTCATAAGTTTCATTAGGATAGACGTAAGGTCTAAATTGGAATGGGTTTCATCATTGATCGGGCAGGATGCCGATTGATCAACGGTGAACTTCACCATGGTGGGACTTTGGACAAGGTATGAGGGTTTTATCAGGACAGACGTAGGGTCTATACTGGGTGGGTTTGATCGTTGATCGGGCAAGGTGCCGGTCGATCGACGAGAAGTTTATGGCGGGAGGTGAGGCTTCTTTAGGATCACCACATTACTGACTCAAGAGCCCGTTCGGGTTTTCACCGGAGCCAGCCCCCTCTTGCTTTTGCCCACGCGCCCTTTCAGGTTTTCACGTGGCGGGGTACCCGATTTTGCCTGCAGTGCCCTTTCGGGTTTTCACCACAGCTGGGTTTTAGCTATTTTTGCCCTTGCTCAGAAAGCCTGAACAAGACCGGTGGGGTATCTCTATTTTTAACCCCATCTTTTATTATTTATTATTTTCATTCTTTTATTCTCTCTTCCCCTCTTTTTTGGGAGGGTGACAAGTCGGAATGTCATTAGATCATGATGAGGGATGGCTTGGTTAGGGCGGAGTGCCGCTATACCAAGAAAGGGTGTAGCTCGGCTAGGGCGGGATGCCGCTAGACCAAGGAAAGGGTGTATCTCGGCTAGGGCTGGATGCCACTAAGCCAAGGAAAGGTAGCTTGGTTAGGGCGGAGTGCCACTAATCCAAGGAAAGGGTGTATCTCGGCTAGGGCTGGATGCCACTAAGACAAGGAAAGCTAGCTTGGTTAGGGCGGAGTGCCGCTAATCCAAGGAAAGGGTGTAGCTCGGCTAAGGCAGGATGCCACTAGGCCGAGGAAAGGTAGCTTGGTTAGGGCGGAGTGCCACTAGACCAAGGAAGGGTGTAGCTCGGCTATGGCGGGACGCCACTAAGCCAAGGAAAGGTAGTTTGATCAGGGCGGAGTGTCACTAGACCAAGGGAAAGGTAGCTCGGTTAGGGCGGAGTGCCGCTAGACCAAGGAAAGGGTAGCTCGATCAGGGCGGAATGCCACTAGACCAAGGAAGGGTAGCTTGATCAGGGCGGAGTGCCACTAGACCAAGGGAAAGGTAGCTCGGTTAGGGCGGAGTGCCGCTAGACCAAGGAAAGGGTAGCTCGATCAGGGCGGAATGCCACTAGACCAAGGAAAGGTAGCTTGATCAGGGCGGAGTGCCACTAGACCAAGGAAAAGGGTTGTTTGCTGGGCATGTATGTTTCATCGTCAATGTTGGGGTTTGATCAGCTGGATATCTTCATCTTTGCATATCACTGATTCTGTTGACTTTTCTTTGGCAATCTTTGCACATTGGTCGGCTTGAGTGCCGATGGTAGAATATCTGTCTGCCTGAGCACCGATAGCTAGAATTTTGATTTCTCTTAGCTGGCCATACTGGCAATCCATATTTATGAGCATCCGTCATCTCAAATGCTGATGGCTAGACATCTCTGGCACTCCAGAGGATCATCGGGCATCTATCGGCCAGGGTGCCGATGGCTGAATGCTCGACATATGTCGGCTAAGATGCCGATGGTGGGATATCTACCCCCTTTGAATACTTGTTGAATCATTTGTCAGCACGAACCTCGTCGCCTGAGTATTTTAACATCCGTTGGCCTGAGCCTTGGTTAGCAGAACATCTGTCGGCTTGAGCTCCGATCAGCTAAATATCTGACGCCTGTCTGCTTGGGTGCCGATAGCTAGAGTTTTGACTTCTTTTGGTTGGCATGCTGGCGACTCATGCTTGCGAACATCTATCATCTCGAGTGCCGAAGGTTAGACATCTTTGGCACTCTGGAGGCTCATCGGGCATCTATCGGCGAGGGTGCCGATGACTGAATGTTTAACATATATCGGCTACGATGCCAATGGTTGTTGGCTTGAAAGTGAATGATTGAACCTCGACATCTGTCGGTTTGGACGCCGATGGGTATACATTTGGCAACCGTGGAAAGTAGTTGAACATCGGTTGGCGCGAACGCCGATAGTTGACATCTGGGGGCATTGTTGAACTTCTATGAACATCTTGTAGGCACTGTTGAACTTCTATCAGCTTGGGCGCCGATGTATTCATCATCTTCATCTTGGAGCATCTATCGGTCTGATTACCGATGTATCTATCATTCACTCATTCGAGTGCCATTGTTCGTCCATCAGCTTCTATGCCGACACCTTGATGTTTGATATATATATATATATATATATATATATATATATATATATATATTGGATCTCATTGAGCCTCTGTTGACCTGAACGCCGGTGGTTAGGCGAGCTTCCATCATTCTTCATTGATCCATCATTCATTGTTCATTGCCATCTGGGATTCCATCATTCGGATAGTCCCTGACATCAGCAGCAGACGTGCAGTGTAAGAGTCTGTGACAGGGTGGCCCTTGCAAGGTCAATGCTCCAATTTTATTCATCTTTGCCATAAATGATCATTGCCCCTTTAAAGGGATGAGCATATCCAGCAACGGCCAAGCATGCCGCCATTGATATTTCATACATTTACCCCTAGAATGGGGAACCATGTGTGTCTTCCATCATTCTTTTGGTGTACATTTATCCCAAGAATGGGATACCATCAATATTTCTCATTGTTTGGCATACATTTGCCCCCGGGATGGGGTACCATTTGAAACTTCCATCATCTTATAATCATCATTTTTCTTCCTATTTTTCTTCTTCTTTCTTCTTCTTTTTTTTTTGATATGCATCCCCCTCCTCAGAATGGGGTATCATCTGTATCTTGCATCATTCCATCATCTTTTTTTTTGTGTTAATACATCTGCCCCCAGAACGAGGCATCATCTGCATCCCTCATCATTTTTTTTTAAATCTTTCATATGTACATCTGCCCCTAGGAAGGGGTATCATTGGCATCCTTCACCATCATCATTTTTTCTTTTTCCTCCCTTTTTTTTTGGTATACATCTACCCCAGAGCGGGGTGTCATCTTTTCTTGTAGCATCACCGGGCTTCTTTGGGGCCGGGAGTATATCCTTGTTGTAGTGGGTGACCCACTCGAACAGGGCCCGAGTCTTTTCCTTAGGAAAGGAGTAGGGTTTAGTCATTTTGCTCCTTAGGGAATGGCCTAGCTCGCCAGTATTTGCCGACGAAGAGATAGCTGCCTTCTTTGCCTTCTTCCTTCGTTTCTTGAAAGCTTTGAAAATTGGCAATGTGAATATATTTATGCATCAGCTGTTCACTGGTAGACTTGTTCTTTTGACTTAGGGAGGCAGCGGCCGGGCAATATTTTGTCACAAAGGCCTCAATATCAGCCACAATCTCATTCAGGAGATCAAAGGACTTGACTTCGATGCCAATCAACCTTGTTAATATTTCTATCTTCAGGTTGCGCTTGCATATCTGGACAGCCTCCTCATGGTACGGCGGGTGCCGACATCTAGCGCAAAGGTTCTTTCATCGGCGGATATAATCCAGAGCAGGTTCATCAGCCCCTTGTTTAGTCTCATACAGTTCTGCCTTAGTAATTTCTTCCTCGGCAGGTTTCATTTCCCTCATCTGTTCTATTTCGGGCCCACCCGTCACCGCCAGAATTGGTGGATTTGAGTGCAGACCAGGTGTATGAAAACCCATTTCATTCAGCTTGCTCTGCAGCAATTCAACTTCTTGCAATTTTTCATATAATTCTGTCATCATGGCAAGGCCAAGAATGTTGCCCCCTATCCTGACCTCAGGAGGGACTGGCGGTGTTTTATTAAAGACGCTAGACGCGCCTTGGTTTTCAGAGATTGACATCTTTGCCCTTATGCCTCCATATGGAGGAGGAGTGGGGTAGCATGCTTCTTCTTTTGGTGGCAGGCGTCTGCCCATACTTCTCCCTGGTTTTATCATCATGATGGGAGACTAAAGCTTTGGCTTGCCCTGACCTTACTGGTGCGGAGCATATCTCTTTATCATCTTCTTTGAGAGTCTGGCCATTGCCGGGCGAGACCAACAGCATGTTACAGGAGCAGACTTTGTCCTTCCTCGTATTTCTTTGCATGCCGCTTTTCCTTCCTTTTGGCGGTCGGCATTTGTACCGCTAAGGGGTCATCTAGCACATCTGGCACTTTTGATTCACTTTTCATTTTCTTCATCAGGCCCGGGGATTTGACATGCTCCCGCAGGACGGGTCCATCGGTGCTTTCTGCACAGGCTTTTGACGTCACTTTAGGCAACTGCCGGTATAGGGATATCACATTGACTGCTCTTTTTTAGCTCAGGCAGCTCATGCGGGCGTGGCGGGTCCACCCCGTATTCACCCAGGTGTGGTTCCCCTTTCTTAGTCATTCTTTCAATAACATCTCTGAATTCATAGCAATCTTCAATGGGATGACCCAACGCCTGGTGGTATGGGCAGAAGCGGGGGTCGTTTTTTCTTTTGGCATCACCAGGTCTCTTTGGATCTGGAAGGACAATTTTGTCAAATTGGGCGGCCCATTTAAACAGGAGCCAAGTCTTTTCCTTAGGAAAGGGATAAGGCTTGCTCATCCTGGCTCGCAGAGCAGGGCCATCCTTCTGATCAACCGTTCCGGCGGGAGGAGGGCGGGCAATGCCTTTTTTATTTATCTTTTTGTTGCTCAAACATCTTGAAGTCTACTGTATCAGCTTCTGTAGGCACGGGCCATTTATCAGCTGATCTAGCTTTGTGGTATATAGCAGTAGCAGTCGAAGGGCCACTGGAGAGGAAGGCCTCAACCTTCACTGTAGCATTGTTTAGTCGGTCAAATGACCTTATCTCCATCCCAATCATTCTTTCGAGAGTCTCTCGCTGAAGATTCTACTTGCAAATCTGGACGGCGTGCTCTTGGTGTGGAGGCCGCCTGCATCTCATGGCGAGATCCCTCCATCTTTTTATATAATCCAGAGCGGTCTCATCTTGCTTCTGCCTGGTTGCATACAGTTCGGCTACTGTAATTTCTCTTTCTGTAATATGGAATCTGCCCCAGAACTTCCGCTGCATATCGGGCCAGTCAGCCACTGACCCAGCCGGTGGGCCAGAGTAGCATTCAAAGGCTAACCCTGTAAGGGACGAGCCGAAGAACTTCAGTAGGTAGGCTTCATCAGACGCCAGGTCACCCATAATTGTTGTATAGTAGGCTATATGCTCTTTGGGAGAGCCCTGGCCATCGAATCTTTCAAATTTCGGCGGCTTGCTGACGCCTGGTGGTAGTTTCTTAGTAGCATAACGCGCATGATATGGTACCTTATAAACATCATGGGCACTGGAATTCTTGGTCCTTTCGGACAGCTTCATTTCAATAATCTTTTCTATCATCAGCCTGCCAGCCACATCCGGATCTATGGATCTGAGAAGAAGTGTGCCCGCTGCCGGCCGAAGGGGGTTGTAATATCCCGGACCTTTCGGATCCTTCTTCGTGGGTCCCGGATCTGATTTTCGGAGCGTCTGGCTCCGTTGCGTCCAAAATTTCGTTTCGGACATCTTTCGTGTTCGGATCGGCGCGATCCGGAGTTGTTTCGGAGGCCCGGAGGCGTTCCGCGGCTTTTCCGCGTGTGTTTTCCGATTCCCGGTGTGTGTTTCGGCTTTTCCTTCAGAAGCTCGCTGCGGACAAACCGGGCGGTTCCCCCAGGCACGAGTGGTACCGTTGCGATCGGTGCGTTTCGAGGATTCCAGAAATGTATTTTTATATTTTTTGGTATTTTTCCAAAAATTCAGATTTTCTATAAAGCCTAATCCTTTTTCTTTTCTTTTTCCCTTTTCTCTTTCTTCTTCTTCTTCCTCCGTTTCTTCCCACCGTGACACCCTCCTCTCTCCCTCTCTCCCATTCGGACGCGGCGAACCCCTCTCCGGCTATGGACGGCGGCGGGGCGACGGCGCAGACGCGTGGGCAACGGTGAGGCGATCTCGTGGGCGTGCGGCGAGCGTGGGAAGCGTGGGGAGTTCGTGAAGCTTCGAGCATTCTTCGTGATTCGTGATCGATCCGGCGGAGCATTCGCTCCATTGAGGTAGGGTGACGTTCCTTAGCCTCATGCCGATCTTTTCCGTGATTTATAGGCCGCGGGGAGGCCGAGAGGGGATCGTTTGAGCGTTTTTGGGTTTTTCCATGATTTGGGGAGAGCTCGCCCGATCTATGGATTTGATGCATGATTTCGTGTTTTGATGGCTTAGAATCATGCTAGGGGTCCCCAGGGGTCTTCCCCTTTGTTTCCCCCCTCTCCTATGGAGGCATGGGGGCGTGGTTAGAATTTTTGGGCGTTCTTACCGTTTTCGGCCGCGGACTGAGAACGCGCTATACTCCAGTGGCGCATTCTTGGAGGTCGCGCTGCCCCGACCGAGCGCGTTCATCGGAGAAGATGAACAGTAGGGCGGTTCGTGTCACGCTATGGGGTCATAGCGCGATCATCCTTGTCGCGCTAGGAGGACCTAGCGCGATGGTCCTTGTCGCGCTAGGGTTCCCTAGCGTGATGGTCCCTGTCGCGCTAGGGAGACCTAGCGCGATCTTCCCGGTTGCGCTAGGGTTCCCTAGCGCGTTCTTCCGTGTCGCGGTAGGTGTCCCTAGGGCGATCTGGCTATTATTGGGTGTTCCCCTTGGGCCGTGTGTGCGTCCCGGGCACCCAGTGGAGTTCCGTGATCGTGTCTTTGGTGTCCGGAGGTTCCGTTTGCCTTGGTCATGAGTTTGGCCGTGGGCGGTGAGTCCGTTTTTCTCCGACTGTGGCCACCGTGCGACGGGGCTGGTGCGTGGGGTGATTCCCACACGTTGTCGGTTTCGGACGTCATTTTCCGTTGACTTGAGAGTCTACTCCTTCAGTGACCCTCCACTAGTCGTAGCCCACCAGTACGAGGTGCTGGTCTCACCTGGGAGTGGTGTACGGGCACCCACCTTTCGAGACGGTTTGTGGACCGGTTACCGTAGGCTCCTCGTCTTAGCCAGAGTCCGGCTGCGGGGGAAAACCGGTCAGAGGGCCAGACCTAGGACGCGTGGTCTGTGTGTGCACACGTGGTTGGGGGCGGTTGGACCCACGTCGACGGGCGTGACCCCAGCTAGTCACTTGTTTGTGGTTACTTGTACGGTGTTTGCGCCTCGGGTAGGACCTACCACGTCAGGCGGTTCACCTGCGGTGCGGTATAAGACGTCAGGGGACGCTACCGGCTGTGCTTCTAGTGGGTGGTACTCCTATCGAGTACGGAATGTCAGACTGTCAGTCGTGTGTTTTCGACCTTCGGGTTTTGGCGGTTCGACCGTTGAGTTTCGGTCTTCTCGTACCGTGGCACGTGTGTCGGTTTGCGTGCCGTAGGGTCTAGTTCTGTAGAGTGCAGGGCTTTCCTTTCCGAGGTACTTTCCTACCGCTAGAGTAGTGGTTTCTCGTTTTACGAGGTAGGGTTCGAGTGATCCCTACTGAGTCTTGTTCCGAGACTCATTCCCTGCGTGTTTTCACCGTGTTTCAGGTGAGACGCCACCTTCGGGGAGCGCGTCAGGAGCGCTGCGTGGTGCGGGTGCCCAGAGGTAGTGCCAGAGGTCAGAGCCGGGGGATGCCCCGTGTACCTGTACTTTCCTTTCTTATCACTGTACTAGTCGTGGACTGTTCTTGCTGTTGTGGTTATTTTATTGTGGACCATGTAAAATGTTAATTTATTTTCCTGCTTAATATTATAACTGTTTAATTTCTGCAATTACTTGTGATACTTGTGTAGTCTCCACACCATCCTTTTAACCCTTCCGAGTCTTCGGACTCATGGGTGGCGGTACGAGTCTCGGGTTATCGGGCCTTCCCGGTAATCAGATTCTCGGGTCGTTACAGCTGGTATCAGAGCGTGGTTGTGGAATTACATGAGAATCATAGGTAATTATAGTGGTCCACTAGTCCACAACGATGATGTACATGTGACGCTGGCATTGGGCACCGCGTGTTTTATTCTGACATTGCCGTTTTCGTGTTTTCTGTCTTGTGCTTCAGGAGCGAGGATGGCGCCGAGGAGGAGTTCTCGCTCTCAGCAGGGGCAGTCGGCTGGAGGTCAGGAGATCCAGCAGGGGGTCCAGAGGGACCAGGAGGAGCATAGCAGAGTTCCGGGAGCTACCGAGGCCGCGGATGCTGCGAGGGCTCCGGGGGCCGAGGATTTCTTCCGTGGCATGTACCATCTCATGTCTCAGCAGTTCTGCGGAGAGACTGGTGAGAGCTCGTCAGTCAGGGGTGGGCCGGGCCGAGCGGTGAGGGACTTCATGCAGTTCCATCCGCCTTACTTTAGCGGCCAGGCAGACCCTGATGCGGCTCGTGATTGGCTCGATGAGATGGAGCGGGTGTTCAGTTCTGCGAAGAGTACTGCCGAGGACAGAGTGGTGTTGGCCTACAACCAGTTGCAGGGTACGGCTCGGAGGTGGTGGTCTTCCGAGTGGAAGACGTCCTTTCAGCTTCGTCCACTTGAGCAGGTCGAGTGGGGTGGCTTTGTCAGTGCTTTCGAGCGTACGTACTATCCAGACGTCGTTGCTACGCAGCGAATGCGGGAGTTTCTGGAGCTGGTGCAGGGTGACATGTCCGTGTTGCAGTACAGGGCCCGATTTGTCGAGTTGGGTCGGTACGCACCTCATATCATGGAGCATGAGAGGGTGAGGACCACGCAGTTTGTACAGGGCTTGAGGCTGGAGCTGAGGCACCATTTGATCATGAATGGGACCACTGATCTAGAGACAGCGTCTCGTGTTGCGATTTCCTTGGAGATGGATATGCAGAGGACTCGAGGACCGATCAGCCAGGGGCAGTCCTTGTCAGGTCGCAGCCAGCAGTCGGCTACCCAGCAGCAGGGTTCCTTCCAGCATGCGTCGGGTGGTTCAGGAGTACCGGCATCGGCAGCTTCGGTGATAGGATCTGCGTCCTTTGGCTCGAAGGTCAAGAAGTTCTTGAAGAAGAATTTCCTTAAGAAGCACAAGGATCAGGGGCAGGCTTCATCGGGCAGTATACAACAGCCGTTTCCTTTGCAGCGTCAGGGATCGGTGGGTGGATCGCGAGGACCTTGTCCACGGTGTGGTGGGACCCACCCAGGCAGGCAGTGCACGGCGTCGATCATCTGTTTTCGGTGTGACCAGCCAGGGCATATGGCGCGTGACTGTCCTCAGTGGCCGCCGCAGCAGCAGGTTCCCCAGCAGCAGCAGCAGGGACAGTATCCGCCGCTACCCAGGTCAGCTAGTGTGGGAGGCAGGCAGAGAGCTCGTGGCCAGATCACGCACTTGACCAGGGCAGAGGCAGCGGCGTCGCAGCTCGTGGAAGGTACCATTCAGATTTTGGGTTGTGCGGCTCGGGTTTTATTTGATTCTGGCGCGTCTCATTCGTTTATTTCGGAGGATTTCGCGTCGAGCGTCGAGGAGCCGATGACCCAGTTGTCCTGTGATTTGGCAGTGGAGTTGCCTTCGGGTGATTTTATGGTCACTCCGTATTGCTTGATTCAGGTTGTCAGGGTTTTCTCGCGTCTGTGGTTGTGTCTGACCGGATGGAGCCTGATGTCGAGGACATTGCGGTGGTGTGCGGGTTTCCTGATGTTTTTCCTGAGGAGTTACCTGGATTACCTCCCCAGCGGGAGATCGATTTCGTGATCGAGGTTGTACCTGGTACGGGACCTTTGGCGAAGGCTCCCTACCGTATGGCCCCCCGCTGAGTTGAGGGAGTTGAGGGCGCAGTTGCAGGAACTGTTGGTCAAGGGGTACATTCGTCCGAGCTTTTCCCCTTGGGGTGCGCCCGTGTTGTTCGTGAAGAAGAAGGACGGTAGTCTGCGGCTATGCATTGACTATCGGCAGCTGAATGAAGTGACCATTAAGAACAAGTATCCGTTGCCGCGGATTGATGATTTGTTCAACCAGCTTCAGTCTGCGCGAGTGTTCTCGCGGATTGATTTGCGGTCCGGTTACTATCAGCTGAGAATTCGCGAGTCCGATGTGGAGAAGACTGCATTCAGTACGAGGTACGGGCATTATGAGTTTCTGGTGATGCCGTTTGGGCTCACCAATGCCCCAGCAGCCTTCATGGACTTGATGCAGAGGGTGTTCCATCCGTATTTGGACCAGTTCGTGGTCATCTTTGTGGATGACATCCTTGTTTATTCGCGGTCTGCTGAGGAGCATGCGTACCATTTGGGTGTGGTGCTACAGACGTTGCGAGATCACCAGTTGTATGCGAAGCTCAGCAAGTGCGAGTTTTGGCTCAGCGAGGTGCACTTTCTGGGGCACGTGATTTCTGGTGATGGCATTTCCGTGGATCCCGCCAAGGTCGAGGCTGTGATGCAATGGCCGAGGCCGAGGTCGGTGACGGAGATCCGGAGTTTCTTGGGGCTTGCGGGTTATTATCGCCGGTTTATCCAGGATTTTTCCCGCATTGCGACCCCGATGACGAGGCTCACGCGGAAGGATGTACCTTTCGTTTGGTCCGAGGAGTGTGAGCAGAGCTTCAGGGAACTGAAGAGATTGCTCACCTCGGCTCCGGTGTTGGTTTTACCTTCTGGATCGGGAGGTTTTGTGGTGTGTACAGATGCTTCCGGCGTCGGATTGGGTGCTGTTCTGATGCAGCATGGTAGAGTGGTGGCTTATGCATCTCGGCAACTAAAGCCCCATGAGGAGAACTACCCTACCCATGACCTTGAGTTGGTGGCGGTGATCTTCGCGTTGAAGATCTGGAGGCATTATCTGTACGGCGAGAAGTTCGAGGTGTTCACTGACCATCAGAGTTTGAGGTATGTGTTCTCGCAGAGAGATCTGAACCTCAGACAAAGGCGTTGGATGGAGTTCATGAAGGACTATGACTTCACCCTGTCTTATCAGCCGGGCAGGATGAATGTCGTCACCGATGCCTTGAGTCGGAAGGTGGCGGTCAGTACCTTGATGTTGAGGAAGTGGAGGCTCTGGGAATAGGTGCCCGAAGTATCCTTCAGGCTCAAGATTCCCCAGGAGCGAGGGTTGGCAGTGCTTGCGAGTCTGACTGTCACTCCTGCTATCCGTCATCAGGTGACAGAGGCTCAGCATGCGGACCCTGAGTTACCCCGGATTCTTGCGATGGCTGACGTGGAGCTCGGCGAGGACGGTGCTGCGAGGTTTCGTGGCAGGTTGTACGTCCCAGCGGAGGAGCAGGTTCGTCGTGCGGTGTTACGCGAGGCTCATGGGAGTAGGTACACTGTGCACCCGGGTGCGACGAAGATGTATCGGAACTTGCGGAGGTAGTTTTGGTGGCCTGGCATGAAGAGAGATGTCGCCAAATTTGTGGCCAGGTGCCTGATCTGTCAGCAGGTGAAGGCGGAGCATCAGCGACCAGGAGGTACTCTCCAGCCCTTGGATGTTCCTGCTTGGAAGTGGGACCATGTGACCACAGATTTTGTGGTGGGGTTGCCAAGGACCCCGAGTGGGCAGGACAATATTTGGTTACTGGTGGATCGGCTGACGAAGGTGACGCGGTTGCTACCGGTCAAGGTCAGCTGGAGCGTGTCCAGGTTGGCTCGTTTGTATGTGGAGCGGATTGTGCCGTTGCATGGGGTTCCCATTTCGATCGTGTCGGATCGGGATCCACGCTTCACTTCTGGGTTCTGGAGGAGTTTCCAGCGAGCTCTTGGCACGGAGTTGGCATTTAGCTCGGCGTATCATCCTCAGTCAGATGGTCAGTCTGAGAGGACCATTCAGACTTTGGAGGACATGCTGAGATCCTGCTGCCTGGAGTGGCAGGGGAGTTGGATTCATCACCTACCGTTGGTGGAGTTTGCCTATAACAACAGCTATCATTCGAGCATCGGCATGGCTCCTTATGAGGCACTGTATGGGCGTCCTTGTCAGACTCCGCTTGATTGGTTTGAGGTGGGTGAGGTGCAGCAATGTGTGGATGTTGTGCACCTGGTTCGTCAGAACATGTTGGCGGCCCAGAGTCGGCAGAAGAGCTATGCTGAGCGTAGGAGGCAGCCCCTCGAGTTCGCCGTGGGCGATCATGTGTTCTTGAGAGTTTCTCCGATGAAGGGGGTGAAGCGTTTTGGACGGCGTGGGAAGCTGAGTCCCCGCTATATTGGTCCTTTCGCGATTGTGGAACGCATCGGTGAGGTTGCTTACCGATTGCAGTTACCTCCTGAGTTGGCGTCGGTGCATGACGTGTTCCACGTCTCGATGTTGCAGAAGTATATGCCCGATGACTCTCATGTGCTCGAGTTTTCTGTTTGGCCTGAGGTGACTCCAGATCTTTCTCTCCCAGAGTTTCCGATCCGCATGGAGGATAGGCGAGAGCAGCGCCTGCGGAACAAGGTCATTCCCTTGGTAAAGGTCGTGTGGCAACGACACTCTGGTGGTGAGGCTTCGTGGGAACGTGAGGACGAGATGCGTCAGCAGTTCCCGTATTTGTTTGAGTGAGTCTTCCTCTTCTTTCCCCTTGGGTTGTTCTCAATTTCGAGGATGAAATTCCTTAAGGGGGGAGGGCTGTAATATCCCGGACCTTTCGGATCCTTCTTCGTGGGTCCCGGATCTGGTTTTCTGAGCGTCCAGCTCGTTGCGTCGAAATTTCGTTTCGGACATCTTTCGTGTTCGGATCGGCGCGATCCGGAGTTGTTTCGGAGGCCCGGAGGCGTTCCGCGGCTTTTCCGCGTGTGTTTTCCGATTCCCGGTGTGTGTTTCGGCTTTTCCTTCGGAAGCTCGCTGCGGGCGAACCGGGCGGTTCCCCCAGGCACGAGTGGTACCGTTGCGATCGGTGCGTTCCGAGGATTCCAGAAATATATTTTTCTATTTTTCGATATTTTTCTGAAAATTCAGATTTTTTATAAAGCCTAGTCCTTTTTCTTTTCTTTTTCCCTTTTCTCTTTCTTCTTCTTCTTCCTCCGTTTCTTCCCACCGTGACACCCTCCTCTCTCCCTCTCTCCCATTCGGACGCGGCGAACCCCTCTCCGGCTACGGACGGCGGCGGGGCGACGGCGCGGACGCATGGGCGACGGTGAGGCGATCTCGTGGGCGTGCGGCGAGCGTGGGAAGCGTGGGGAGTTCGTGAAGCTTCGAGCATTCTTCGTGATTCGTGATCGATCCGGCGGAGCATTCGCTCCATTGAGGTAGGGTGATGTTCCTTAGCCTCATGCCGATCTTTTCCGCGATTTATAGGCCGCGGGGAGGCCGAGAGGGGATCGTTTGAGCGTTTTTGGGTTTTTCTATGATTTGGGGAGAGCTCGCCCGATCTATGGATTTGATGCATGATTTCGTGTTTTGATGGCTTAGAATCATGCTAGGGGTCCCCAGGGGTCTTCCCCTTTGTTTTCCCCCTCTCCTATGGAGGCATGGGGGCGTGGTTAGAATTTTTGGGCGTTCTTACCGTTTTCGGCCGCGGACTGAGAACGCGCTATACTCTAGTGGCGCGTTCTTGGAGGTCACACTGCCCCGACCGAGCGCGTTCATCGGAGAAGATGAACAGTAGGGCGGTTCGTGTCGCGCTATGGGGTCATAGCGCGATCATCCTTGTCGCGCTAGGAGGACCTAGCGCGATGGTCCTTGTCGCGCTAGGGTTCCCTAGCGCGATGGTCCCTGTCGCGCTAGGGAGACCTAGCGCGATCTTCCCGGTTGCGCTAGGGTTCCCTAGCGCGTTCTTCTGTGTCGCGCTAGGTGTCCCTAGCGCGATCTGGCTGTTATTGGGTGTTCCCCTTGGGCCGTGTGTGCGTCTCGGGCACCCAGTGGAGTTCCGTGACCGTGTCTTTGGTGTCCGGAGGTTCCGTTTGCCTTGGTCATGAGTTTGGCCGTGGGCGGTGAGTCCGTTTTTCTCCGACTGTGGCCACCGTGCGACGGGGCTGGTGCGTGGGGTGATTCCCACACGTTGTCGGTTTCGGACGTCGTTTTCCGTTGACTTGAGAGTCTACTCCTTCAGTGACCCTCCACTAGTCGTAGCCCACCAGTACGAGGTGCTGGTCTCACCTGGGAGTGGTGTACGGGCACCCACCTTTCGAGACGGTTTGTGGACCGCTTACCGTAGGCTCCTCGTCTTAGCCAGAGTCTGGCTGCGGGGGAAAACCGGTCAGAGGGCCAGACCTAGGACGCGTGGTCTGTGTGTGCACACGTGGTTGGGGGCGGTTGGACCCACGTCGACGGGCGTGACCCCAGCTAGTCACTTGTTTGTGGTTACTTGTACGGTGTTTGCGCCTCGGGTAGGACCTACCACGTCAGGCGGTTCACCTGCGGTGCGGTATAAGACGTCAGGGGACGCTACCGGCTGTGCTTCTAGTGTGTGGTACTCCTGTCGAGTACGGAATGTCAGACTGTCAGTCGTGTGTTTCCGACCTTCGGGTTTTGGCAGTTCGACCGTTGAGTTTCGGTCTTCTCGTACCGTGGCACGTGTGTCGGTTTGCGTGCCGTAGGGTCTAGTTCTGTAGAGTGCAGGGCTTTCCTTTCCGAGGTACTTTCCTACTGCTAGAGTAGTGGTTTCTCGTTTTACGAGGTAGGGTTCGAGTGATCCCTACTGAGTCTTGT
This sequence comes from Amorphophallus konjac, assembly GCA_022559845.1. Taxonomy (NCBI): domain Eukaryota; kingdom Viridiplantae; phylum Streptophyta; class Magnoliopsida; order Alismatales; family Araceae; genus Amorphophallus; species Amorphophallus konjac. The sequence goes on from CM040120.1 coordinate 142,853,612, forward strand.
TCCGAGACTCATTCCCTGCGTGTTTTCACCGTGTTTCAGGTGAGACGCCACCTTCGGGGAGCGCGTCAGGAGCGCAGCGTGGTGCGGGTGCCCAGAGGTAGTGCCAGAGGTCAGAGCCGGGGGATGCCCCGTGTACCTGTACTTTCCTTTCTTGTCACTGTACTAGTCGTGGACTGTTCTTGCTGTTGTGGTTATTTTATTGTGGACCATGTAAAATGTTAATTTATTTTCCTGCTTAATATTATAACTGTTTAATTTCTGCAATTACTTGTGATACTTGTGTAGTCTCACACCATCCTTTTAACCCTTCTGAGTCTTCGGACTCGTGGGTGGCGGTACGAGTCTCGGGTTATCGGGCCTTTCCGGTAATCGGATTCTCGGGTCGTTACAGGGGTTGTCATAATTGTTGTATGCAGAGCAGGCACGGCAAGCTGCGTTTGAGACGCAGAGGGCTGAGCTGCCGCTTGTTGTAGAGAAGGTTGACTCGGGGCCTTGCCTTTGTCAGTTTGAGCAGGATGGACCGAAGAGGCCACCCCTATCGAGCCGGAAGTCTGTCCAGCTGGTTCAGCATGCTTGGAGACAAGTGTATGCTCGCCGCTTTCATTGAGCTGTCTTCTAAGGGAGTCAATCTCCTGCTGATATCTCTTGAGCATCATCTGGATCATGGGATCCAGGGTTGTCGGGATCTGTATTTCTCCCGATATTTCTTCAGTGGAAACACCCTGAGGGTTGTCACTACTTTGACTGTCATCATAGTGATTTCTTGAGCTTCATCGGCAGCCATTATCTTTTCTTTCGCTGCTTGGCTTCTTCTTGTGACGGCATTTGGCATGTGTGCCAATTTAATCAGCTCTTCAGGCTTGTTTGGCAGTGTGTCATATCTCCTGGTGACACCGGCCATATTGCAGGGAAAAAGCCTGCGTCTTTCCCTTCCGGCTGTGGACTTTCCTTCTGACCCGACTCGGATATGTGAGGCGGTCAAAGACTGAAGTCCTTTCTTCTGATTTTGCTTCTTCCCTCTTGGGGCTGTCTTTAGTCGTTGGGTCTGAGGATGAGACTCCAAACGCCACATCTTCTGAGGTTTCATCTTTTTCATGTAGGGCACCAAGGCACGAGACAATCTTTGCTGCCATAGGGAGGAATTCCCTAGACAGTGGAAGTAGTCTTGAACCACCTGGTTCATTTCTTCTTGGCTATGCCTTTGTAGATCTGATCGGGGCAGCAGCCTCTCTTCGATCTTTTAGCTGATAAACCAGCCTTGAAATTTGGGCAGCCAAATACTCCGCCTTGGAATATTCGAAGATATCAGCCTGTCTGGCGCAGGCCTTCGGTCCCTTTGGAATAGCAGCATATGCTTGATCTTTTATTCTTCTTTATTTTTCCCTTTGGCAGTATACATTGTCCCCCCCCCCCTTCATGGCGAGTGGCGATGGCATCTTTTCTCCTTCTGCCCCAGCCCTGGGGTGAATGACAGTAGCATTTTCTTCTTTCTTCTGACATCTTCTGCCCCCCAGTTCCAGAGTGAAAGACAGCAACATCTTCTTTTCCTCTGCCCCCAGTTCCGGGGTGGATGACAGCAATATCTTCTTTTCTTTCTTCCATCTCCTACTCCCAATCCTGGGGCGGATAATAGCGGCATATTCCTCTTTCTTCTGGCATCTCCTGGCCCCGGCTCTGGGGCGATGGCAGTGGTATTTTCTTCTTTTCTTTCCCATCTTCTGCCCCCTGCTTTGGGGCGGATGGAAATAGTTTCTTCTTTTTTTTTAATCTCTCCTGACTCTGGCTTCAGGGTGGATAGCAGTGGCACCTTGCTCTTGACCCGGAATCCAGCTCTGTATCTTCTTCGGCCTCCATATCTGTCTATATCTTGCTGGCTTGGGAGCTAGCGGCTTTCCTTCATCATTCGTCCGGTTGGCCCTCCTGGTGGTCAGTATTTGGACTGTATTGTTAGTTCGGACTGTTGAGACAACCCTGTCCGTTCTGATATTCCTGGGGCGACCACTAAGGTTCACCCGGACATTTCCGATCATCGTCGTCTTTCCAGAATTTGAAAGACGACGGCTAGCAGCAGCATACCGGCTCCTCCGGTTACCTCTTCTCCCTTTTAGGGCAGCAGCGGGGACCGTGTTCCTCCTTTGGATATGGTGGACGAAGCAGGCGACGACTATCAAGGCCGTCTTTTCTGGTGAGCTTCCCTTCTCATCATCAGTCTTCATCGGGGCACCTATAGCAGTGCCTTGTTCCTTGTCAGCAACCTCCAGTAGGTCGGTGAAGACGAGGCCCAAGCAGTTGGGCAATCCATCAGCAGGGGGCATGGACCCAAACATCGTGAGCACCGCCAGGTAGCCCTCGCGAACATGAGCATCAATGACCTGTTGGCCGAAGTGGAGGGAGACGAATCCACTCGTCATTTTAGTTCCTTGAAATAGGATTAGCGCACAGTTAGAATCTAAGAGGGCCGCCGGGCCTCCTACTTTTGGCGTAGAGATGAAGGGAGACTCGGTCCCACCGGGCGTGCCATACTTGTGGACGCGGATTTTATCTTATTTCATTATATTATTTATTTATATTTTTATTTTTATTTGGATTTTTGATTTATTGATTTATTAGGCGTGCCAGTCACGTGTGTGACGATTTTATTATGCGCTCGATCTGACTTGGTCAGTCGATTGTGAAGTCCGAGTCGGGACCAGAAGTCCGTCATACCGTAAAGGCTATGACGTTAATTACGTCCTTCCAAGGAAGGACAACCCTTGATTAAACGCCAAAATAGGAGGCCTCGAGAGGCAAACATGTATTCATGTGCGCAAAATGGAACTTCATACCAGAGCCAGGAAGGCGGGCAAGATAACAACATCAGCTGTAGAAGCAGACGGTATCGTTAAGTCAGCGGCTCAGAGATGATATCGTTAAGTCAGCGGTTCAAAGACTGAGCCGTGGCCATGATGGAGGTTTAAAGCATCGATCGGTATTTCGACAACATTTCCCCTTTATCTGGATTACGCCCAGGGGGAAATAGGCTATCACCCACGGAGTGCCGGGATGAAAGCCGAGAGAAAGAGAGAGGCCAAACCTCCCTACCTATATATATATGCCATGGGGCAATGCTTGATTTTCCCTTAGGGAAGCCGGCAGAACTCATGCAGTGGCATAGCCCTCCCGAGCTAAAGGGGTTACTCATAAATCCGATGCGGGACGACGGAATGTAAGTGAACGCTCAATGTTGCGCCCTCGCACGCAGATCGACCTGCACGGTCAGGTCGCGGGGATCGACCTGCCCGGTCAGGTCGCGGGGGTCAAGGGGGCAGCGCCCCTTGCGAGGGTTTCCGGGGACGGAGCCCCCGGAACAAAATTTGGATTGAAGACTCAGTAATACAATTTGAGTAGGTTATCAGTGCAGTTCAACCGTTCATAGGTTCCCGGCGCAGGAAGGGGGGTTCCCGGAGCGCCCAGGAGATGGGGTTCCCGGCGCGCCTGAGAGATGGGGTTCTCGGCGCGCCCAAGAGATGGTTCTCGGCGCAAAGGGAAGCCAAGGGGGGGGGGGTTTCGGCGCAAGGGCCAAACGGCCAGGGATTCCCGACGCGCTAATAGCAAGGCTCTCGGCAGGAGGCCAAGGAGGTGGGCCTCTCGGCGTGGGGTTCCCGGAGCGGGCCGTGCCGGGAGCTATGGCGCCGGCAAGGTTTGACGATACTTTGTTCTGGGGTTTGCTGGCGGGTCAGAGGATTTCCTGGAGATCCAGGTCAAAGTAGATGGGCCCTGGGTGATCAAAATGCATCTATTCATCGGGCCTCAACTGATTTTGGTTTGTGCTTCAAAAGAAGGCCAGAGGTTGAGAGGAACTGAGGAAGACCAATCCAGCATAGAGGACCTCTTTCACCATTGATGTGCAGAGTCCCGGGGACAGTTCAATATTATCTTTCATCACCCCGGGAGAATTTTGGCAGCACCTCCCCTGGACTTGGCATTTGCCAGGGAATGATATAGGCTGACATCCACGGAGTGTCGGGATGAAAGCCGGAAGATGAGGGAGCACTAAGGCTCAAAGAGACTGTACATGTCTCTAGCATCGGTCACTATTCCCCTTCTCGGAGACCGACGAAACCCTTGTAAAGACAAGGTCCACCGAACCCACGGGGTTGCATGTGAATCCAATTTGGGACATAGGAATGTAGGGGAGGTCCTCCCCATTACTGTATCTCCTCAGGGCGTATGTGATGGTCTCTGAACATCCTCTAGACAGATGTGTGGAGAGATTAAAAGGATTGGGGGGTGATGGTGTGAAGGTGGATCTTGGCCTGGGTTTTATTGGCCAAAAAAGGAACCTCAGCATGGGTTTTATTGGCCGGGGGGGAAGCTCTTGGCGCGGCTTTTATCGGCCAAGGGGTTCTCGGCGTGGCTTTTATTGGCCAAGGGGGGTTCTCGGCGCAGGGGTTCTCGGCGCGCTCGTCACCGCGCCGGGAACCTGGCGCCGGGAGGCCCCCGTGCCGGGAAGGCTGTATTGCAAAGAGTTTTCTTGGAAAATGAACAGGATTGAGGGTTTTGTCAACATACTGAAGGGAAGAGGGGGAAGCCCTCTCGGCCGCATAGCTCTCGCCGTGGCAACGGCCGCGCCGGGAAGGTGAAAGGGCTCAAGGCCAGAATGGGTTTATGGCTTGATTACGTCACTCTGTTCTAGAGATTTCTGGGATTACATGAAGATTTCTGCTGGAGGGATGCCAAGGGAATTGGAAGGCGAAGTCAGTAGATGAAATAAGACCCTCTCACAACGTCCTGTGGAAATTTTTATCTGTTTGCCGCCAGCCGTCCGAGGAGATCAAGGGATGACTGTCTCTGATCACCTGGACGAGCCCAATGGCATCGAGGAAACAAACCAGCGATGGAGGAACGACACAACCCTCGGCACTGGAATTCTAGGCCCTAATCATTCACGGGTTAGAATGGAGGGCCCAGGGGTCGAGGTCATCACGTATCATAACCTCGTGGGGTTGCATTCATCTGCAGATTAAGCATATATCTCATAACCAGCAGTTCAGGGAACCGAGAAATCGATGTATCTGGTTCCTGAACGGCATAAAGGGGGGAGCCTCGAAGGAAAACTCGAATGTATATCGGGGATCTACCATCGAGACAGGAGGGGAGAAGGAAATAGAACCCAATAACCCATTAGATGAGGGTAAGGGCCCTATCTTCATTCCTCTTCGAAGAATAGACTCATAGAAACGACTCTGAAACCCGAATCGTCTGGATATTTAAATAAAAGATATATGCATAGAAAGACAGAGGGCAGAGCTTTGGTTGAGATAAAGATGAAAACATATAAAGGAAAGACATGGCAGTAGAGGGAGAGATAGCCGGCAGATACTTCAATCACCCAGCGCCCAAACGGGCCATTGGAGCGTTTCATTCATAATATCATTCCAAGACTCAGACCAATTACAAGGAGGGACTGAGAAAAAGGAGATAAAACAGAGGCCGGGATATCCCGGTTACATCCGATGCATCGAGATAAAACTCGTATAATTACATGAAGAAGAAAAGAAAACATGGGGGAGGGCGGAGCATTGACTCCTCTCCCTCCCCAGCTGCCTGCCCACCTGGAGCTTCTTCTTCTTCTCCTTCTCTTCTGATTGATCTCTTCTCTCTTTTCTCAGCGGAGGAGGCTCTTTCTCTCTGTTGGTCTCTTTATCTGGCTATCCTTTTCTTTTTCTTTCTTTTCGATCCTCCTCCCTTCTTCTCGTGGGAGAAAAAGGGGTTATATTACCCTGTCCATCGCAAGTGATTCTCGGCGCGCCTATAGCAGGGGTTCCCGGCGCGCTCCCATGGAGGGGCTTCCCGGCGCGCCTGTGGCCATGGGGAGGTTCTCGGCGCGAGGGGTATCAGGCCCATCCTCAATAGCCCATATTCTGTTCAGCCTTATTGATTTCCTAAAACATATCAGAACCGACGAAGGCCCCTTTCTTATGGTGACATGATCTCCCCGAAAACAAATCCAAGGTTCTCAGCGCTTCATCAGTATCGTCGTCGGGATGACGATAACACCGGACATCAGCCAGGCCTGAGAAGGTCCTGGCTGGGCAATTAGTCGGTAGTGAGGGTCCTCCCTCAATCCTGACTTTACAGGCATCTTCCAGTCTTCGTTGCTGGTCTGGTCCCATCTTTATCTTTGCTCATATTTTAGCTGTCAACACATATCTAGAGAAGTCATCAATAAAAGAAATGAAATAGAGGTAACCCCCTTTTGCTTCCACGGACATGGGTCCACACACATCCGAGTGTATGAGCTCGAGAAGGTCAACAGCCCTCTCACCATATCCACCAAAGGGAGCCTTGGTCATTTTCCCCATGAGACACGACTCACAGGTATCAAATGGCTTGTATTCGAACGAATTCAAATACCCATTTGAGTGTAAGTGAGAGACTCTATTCTCACCTACATGACCAAGTCTGCAATGCCATAGATATGCAGAATTCACTTCATCAGCATTGGAAACTTGCATAATATCAGAACGTGTATCTAATACATATAGCCCATTGACTAATGAACCATTGGCTTTAATCAAACCATTATTCATTATAGAGCACCCAGTGCTATTAAAAGCCAATGTATATCCAATGTTATATAGACCAGAGATTGAAATAATATTCTTAATAATATTAGAAACATAATAACAGTCATTCAGCTCCAGAATGACTCCTGAAGGTAAACTGAGGCGTGCAGTCCCGACAGCTTTGGCAGCAACTAAAGCTCCGTTGCCCATCCTCAGTTCAATCTCCTTTTTGCCCAATCGCCTTCTATTTGCCAACACTTGCACAGAATTGCAGATATGAGATGCACATCCAGTATCCAATACCCATGATGTGGATTCCATATATGACAAATTAAGGTCTATGATAAAAATACCTTCATTTAGAATTATCTTGCAATTCCTTTTCCAATGCCCAGTTTCCCCGCATCGAAAACATTTATCTTCCTTTTCATTCTTCTTGCCCTTCCCTTTGTCAACTTTGGCGATTTGCTTACCCGTGACCTTTTTTTTTCCCTTCCCTTTGTTACTCGTGGTGGATATTTGAGAGGCCGTCCTTTTCTTGTTGGCCCGGCCAACAATCATTACAGACGAAGATGATTTATCTTTCTGCATGGTTCCTTCAGCACTCTTTAACATATTAAGCAGCTCTGGGAGAGTTGCATCAATTCTATGCATGTTAAAGTTTATGATGAAGGAAGAAAAGGAATCGGGCAATGACTGGAGTATAAGATCAATGCATAGTTCAAGATCCAACTTGAACCCCAATGTATTGAGTCTTTCAATCCACTCTATCATTTTCAGTACATGGGCCTGTACTGATGAACCCTCAGACATCCGTGTCCTGAAAAGCCTTTTGGAGATGTCATACCTCTCAATCCTACCCTGCTCCCCGAAGAGCTGGAGTAGATTGAGAAGTATACTTCTACAATCAGTCTTTTCGAATTACCTCTGTAGCTCGGGAGCCATAGAGGCCAACATGTAACATTGGGCAAGGGAGGAGTCCTCAGACCATTTAGCATAAGCCAGTAACTCGCCCTCGTCGGCATCAGGAGGTTGCTCAGAATGAACCGTGTCCAATACGTACACTATCTTTTCAGCGGTATGGACTATGCGTAGATTACGCAGCCAATCCGAGTAATTCGGTCCAGTTAATCTATTTGCATCCAAGATGCCGCGGAGGGGGTTGGACGAAGACATTATAATCTGGATAAGAAATAAAAGATAACTTAACATGTGTTCAAATTCTAACTTAGATGTGATTTTCTATCTTAGTTAGTCCCACTATTTTTTGATCGAACTATATAACCCTCAGTATATAGAACGGGAGATCAGCGAGATCAACCTAGTGGGTCGGAATCCCAACGAGACTGATGTACGACCTTGTGGAAAGCACAACAAATCATACATCATCTCAAGGGCAGTCAACAAGCACTTGCATCTAATGTAATATCCGATATTCGGCCCCCGAGAAATCATCCCCTTGTGGAAAGCACAACAAAGGATATTCTCTGTTAGATCTAACCATCATTACTACATAGCAATGAGTTCATGACCCGACCGTTGTGGAAAGCACAACAAAGCCGAGTTCAATTCCTCACCCCATTGAGGCCGAGCCTTGGAGTTTAATCCCGCCCCCAAACTCATGAACCTTGTGAAAAGCACAATAAATCTATAAAATGAAGACGTTCATTCACTCTATAATGATGGAGGGCCACGACGACTCCCAGAGCCACGCTTACCAGATCTAAAATTCAATCGCGAGGGAATTTAATTTTATCTTGATCTCACCCTAGGTGGTAATATAAATATATCCAATATATTTACCGTACCTAGTAGTTTGCACAAAATAAATGCATCTAATGTAAAAATAAAACGCAAGTGATCATGGGCTTAATCCCTAATGTAACTTAGGCATCCGGCCTGATTCCGAAGCAGTTGGATCGTCCTCGTCGGGTGTGCTCCGCGCTTTCAAACTCCGACGCCGCAGTAATTACAACTTTTACACAGCACGCAGGCCGAAAAAATGTAAATTACATATCAATAAAATTCCAGAAGTCCTTAGGGCGAGTACAACAATTGAGGAAGATAGAAGTACATTGGAATTTTAGCAGAGAGAGAAAGGAGGTTCGCAGAACCCAATTAATTACATTAATCCAAGTCCATGATCACTTGCCAACCCATTCAAATAAAATCAATCAAGGGTTATTTTCTAAAAATAATCCTTACTTTTGAATTTAAAAATAGGATGTGCAAACAAAAACATGCCAGCTTTGTTTAATTTTAAAAATCGAAGCATGATTAATAAAAATTAAATAGACAAGCAGACCAATACAAGGTAAATAAAGTAGAGCACGTAAAGAACCATCATTTTCTACAGGGGCATCTAATTGAGATAATTAATTAAATTTAAATTTAAATTTAATTATCCAATAATCAAATTTAAATTCAAAATTTAAACATGCCAATATTTTAAATTTATCCAGTCCTCGTGTAAGATCCGATCAATGTCTCAGGTCAAAGGACCAACGATACTACTGAGACAGTTGAATCTTCAGTTGACATTAGGTATAATCAACCATCTGAAGATTCAATAGCGAATCAGTTCAATGTACATCCTCCAAGGACATACACCTACACATATGTGTTGGTGCCCCGCACCAATGACCATGAGACTGGTCACTGACACATCATGTGTACTGGTATAATAGGTAATCAAAGTCCCCGAGTGATTACCCTCCAACCAGGAATAGTTTAAGGTATGTGTTCATGTAAAGTCAGTCTCATAATCGATATCCCATCTCGAGTTGACTTTACAACCACATATCCTAGGGACAACGTAAAGTAACATAATCGCATATTTACGCTCAAATACCACTTTATTACTAATGAACAAGATCGTACAACTATTGGGCCTACCCAACCCAAAATTGGCCTGTAGCACACCAACACTAACACTCCCCTCTCTGGACTTCCTCACTTTCTTAGCTCATTCTAATCGCTTAAGATTCTATCTCCCCCCATGGAGCGTGGTGGATGGAACCGAGGTGCGAGAAGAGGAGGCAGTCCCCCCCCCTCACCCAAGGAAAGTTGTGGAAGGGCGAGAAGAGGCCGCCATGTAGGAAGAAGGTCCTCTTTTGGCTAGGCCATTGAGGGCTCCGAAGGAGCTGGCGGCGTTGAGGGACGTAGAGAGGGAGAGAGTGGAGGAGGAGAGGGCAGAGTGGCAGCGAGACTGGGACGAGGGGAAGGCACTGGAGGCCTAAGTGAGGGAGCTTCGGTTGCGCCTTGGCAAGGATTACCACCATAGTTGACGAGAGCGCGCGGTGCGTCTCTGTTAGTCTGGCCCCTTCTCTGTTGGTAGCCTTCTAGCCCCTCAGCCGAGGAGCGACGCGTTACCGAGGCTGACTGGGTGTTGTGAGGTGAGGCGAGCATTTCCTTGCAGACCTGCATGAGGCCTCCCAGGGACTCCCGCCTTCGGAGGGAGGAGAGGGATGACTAGGAGGGCCATGATGACAGTTAGTGAATTGCTTGTACACCCACTCCCTTGCTTATGATGCACATGCCAGTTTATATAGATATGTGAATGGAATGACTTGTTTCTTGCCACTTGTTCTGTTTATTGGTGCGTTCCTTCCCTTCTATGCCTCCTCTCTTCCGTTCCCATGTGATATGTTCAACAAGACTTCACCCCAAAATGGGGAATCGTGTCTCGTCGTGGCCATTGTTTTCAAAGGGAATCCACCACTGATTTCAATGATGGTGGCCCTTAGTGTTCCTTCTCATCTACACCTCTTCCTATTACACTGTGTCGACGCGACGTGCTCGATGGGACTTCTCCTCAAAACGGGGAATCGTATTCCACTGTGGCCACTATTTTCAGATGGAATCCATCACCGATTTCAATGATGGTGGCCCCTAGTCCTCTTTTCTCGTGCGGATGTCTAGCATTTTCTTATTTGCATTCCAAATTATTCACAACATGACAATGGGCACGGGGAATCTTTAGACCGTATAAGGGCGGCGAGTCAACAAATCACGCTTCCAAATCATTTACTTCACATGGCGAAGTGACACACGAGAGTGAATGGAGGGTGCCTCGTCACGATGGCCACTGCTAGAGATGGCAGTGAGAGTTCCAGATCGCCTCCCTTCCAATCCTATAAATACTTCTCCTATCGCTGGACTTTGAAGCATCAGAGTAGTGAGAGCTGATTTGAAGAGCGAAAGCTTTTAGGAATGGGAAGGAGCGAGAGTTTTTTAAGCTTCCGGATGGAGGGCGAGTCTAGTTTCAGGGTGGAGGGTGAATCTTCCCACTCCTCCGAGAAAAGTAGATCTGGAAGTAGTTCCAGGAGGCTCTCTGATATTGAAGGGCACCTCAATGAAAGGACCCAATCTCAGCTTGTAAGTGAACCACTTCTGCTTCCTCCCTTGTTCTCTGGCCCTTTCACGAGTGCACCCCTTTCTCATTTCTTATGTATGTGCAGGGCATGATGCGGTCACACATCTCATGGGAGTTGGTGGTGGCCACATATCGGGGTCTTCCGTGTTGGGTTCGTTGCAGTATTTAGAGGGGGGGGGGTGAATGAATATAGCCCTTTAAAATCTTTCACCCAATTAAAATATTCGGCTCACTAACTATCTAGAATGCTAACTAGACAGAATTATCAAATTTGAAAGACTAATTAGCAGTTGCGGAATAAAACAAACAGACAGGAAGCACTCTAACAAGACAAGTTAGACGAACTATAGCTCAATTAGAATTTCAATCACTTAACAGATTAAGACACTCTAAGCAATTAGACAATTCAAGCAACACACAATCCCAGTGTCAAATAGATAGCGTGCACAGCAATTCAACTTCGTTGAACTTGAAGCAACCACTTGAAGCGCCCTTATGCAAGCATCTAGCGGAAGCAATAAGATAGATGAAGAAATCAAACCACTGCACAATGGGTTTTAGGTGGTTCGGTCCAGCAGACCTACATTCACCCCACACTCAACCCGAGTGTGGCTTCACTAACAGCTGGGCAACACAGCTTGCCAACAGACGCTGATGCACAGCTTACCCAGGGGAACAACCTCCCCTCTTCCTCCTACACGGAGGGAACCTCTAGCAACCCACGGTCACTAGAAACCAGAGACTCACGTCTCTCTTCCTCTATACCAAGAGGGAACCCCACTAGTAGCAGCCCCGCTACCAGTGAACCAGCCAGTAGCACTCTGCTACCAGCAATCCACCAGAGGCCTAGCCTCTCTTCCTCCTAGCCTGGAGGGAACCCACAAGCAGCCCCCCTGCTGCTTGCAAACCGGAGATCAGATCTCCCTTCTCCTGACCCACCAGGAGGAACCCGACCTCAGTCCAGAGGATCGGAAGAACAATGATAACCAAATGAAAAAGGAAAAGCAAAAACACGAAATGAAAATAACTTCAGCAAACAGAAAGCTGAAAAATGAAATGCACAATGTGGCTCTCAACGGAGCTGACTGGCCTAGATCTGATCCACGGTCCAGTAGGAACAGATCTCCCTCGATCTCACTCTCTTTCTTCACTCTCTCTCTTTCTCTTTCTTCTCTGCTGCACTTCTCTTCTTCTCTCGATCTCTGTTCTCCTTTTCTCTCTTTCTCTTTTTCTTTTCTTCTGCTGGATCGTGGAAGCTCTCTCTTCTTTTTCCCTTTCTTCTCTCAGCTTCTGCTCTCTGGCTTCGATCACGATCAGCCTCCATTTGAAGATGAAGGCTCCAATATATACCAGCAGTAGTAGGGAGATAGGGCGTGTGCTTCCCACGCCTTCCGTCTAGAAGATTCCTCTTCGGATCACGTGCTCAGCACCCACCTCGGATCACGTGTCAGGTGCCAGCTTCAGGTCACGTGCCCATTCATCAGTACGCTCAGCAACTGGAGTTAGATGGCGTCAACCCAGTTGCTCCAAGGAGTTGACGCACCCTTCAGAGATCTTCAAACCTTTTTTTAACTGCTGCATCGACGCTTCCAACCCGTGGCGTTGACGCATTGATGCGTTCCAGTGAGCAGGTCTTCAGCAGATAGACGTGCTGCGTTGACGCTCTCAGCATGCTGCGTTGACGCATGGTGCTGCAGCATCGATGCTGCCAATGTACTCCAGAGGCTGTAATAAGGGATACTTGAACTGCTGCGTCCACGCTACTTGATCAATGCGTTGACGCACCAGAGTAATCCACAAGCTTCTTTCTTGATTGTTTGAACTACTGCGTTCACGCCACTTGATCAAGGCGTTGACGCATTGGTGTGTTCCAGCAGCGAAAATTGGATGACTTCAGCCCTCTTGCTTTAAGGGGTTCATTAGCCTCTTCAGTCCCTGTCAGATAGATGAAACGAAGTCATCAATTCTAATTTTATGCATTGCATTGTATAGACTTTGCTGTGAAGGCGAAAGCAATGTAAAGTATGCACAACGCAGTGTATAGACTTAATGAATACAAAGGCTTCATAAGCCTCAGATGAAGGCAGGCGCTGTGTAGACTTCATGATGATCGGATGAAGGCAAGCGATGTATAGACTTCTTGAAGATCAGTTGAACACATGCGGTGTATAGGCTTGATGTGTTCACTGATGGATGTACACACTTGCCCGCTGTACAGACTTTCATGCTTATATGCAATGTAGAGACTTCAGACTACAGGGACGTGTGAACAACCAGTGTGTAGACTCTTCAATCGATAGGCTTTGAAGCACAAAGGCAATGTACAGACTTTGCCTTAAAATGAATGTAAAGACTTAGAATCAAAGAGGCATTGTGTAGACTTTGAACCAGTGTACAGACTTGGAAGCTTGAGCCAATGAATAGACTTTAGATTTGAAGACAATGTGCAGACTTCAAGTAACACTGTGGATGTACAGACTTCATGGGGCGAAGCGATGTGTGGACTTGAAGCTCTTGAAGAATGCTTGCAGAAGGTGATGTAGTGTACAGACTTCATGAAATGCAAACGGCTATACAGACTTGAATGAGTTGACGCTGCAGCCCAAATGAGTTGACGCTGCAACGTATATACTTTTCGTTCAACTGAGGATGTATATACTTGCTGAGTTGACGCTGCAGCCCAATGAGTTGACGCTGTATAGACTTTGTCTTCCAGCGTATAGACTTGATGAATGCATGAAGACATTGAATAAGACCCAGCAATGTGTAGACTCTACAGTGAATGCATGACCCAATGTATACACTTGATGCAATGCATGCCGATGTACATACTTCATGATATGAACACTAAGGCATGTTGTATAGACTTACTCGATCAAGCTGATGTACAGACTTTGATACCCAGACAGTCAATGTTCTGATGGGTTGACGCATCAGCAAGGGTGGGTCGACCCACTACTGTTCAGACTGTAGATACATGCAGAGACATGATATCTGATAAAATGCAATGCACATATATAAATAACAATTGCCATCAATGCTAAACATCATCATTCATGTTGCTATCATATGCAGAATGCTCAAGAATAAGAATGCACAGAAATGCACTTTGTTTATTGCAATCATCAAAACACAATAACATTGCTATCATCAAAATATAATATCAAATGCACTCAAATGCACTCACTGTCTTGCTATCATCAAAACCAAATAGCATTGCTATCATCAAAGTAACATAGCACATGCTTGTGCCTAAGAGGCACAACATTCTCCCCCTTTTTGATGATGGCAACACAATGTGACAGTGTGTCACACACAAGATTTTCTCCCCCTTTGACATGATCAAAAAGAGAAAAACAATAAAAATAAGAGTGCAAAGTGCATTATGCATGCAAATTCGCCTAGAACATTCTCCCCCTGAATGTAAGACTCCCCTGAATTATTTCTCCCCCTAAATAATAGCTCCCCCTTTGCGAAGGAATATGAACAGATAAACAAGGAAGAGAAGGTAGGAGGGTCACTTGTCAACAGCTGAATCATAGGTTCAGAAAGGAAGTATGATTATAAACAACTATTAAAGTATAAGAATCAGCAATATACAATTTTGACAAAAATTCAGGTTTAACGGTGATAAATCTAGAGTAAAACATTTGACCCCTGAACAAGAGTTTATAGATTCTATTTATAGCAATGAATCTAGGGCACATGGTATTAATAGATAAGTCATAAATAATACCCTTTTGTGATTAAACAAGGAAATTCAAGAGAGGCAACTTGAACATGTATTGATAAAAATAATTTTCACTCATTGACTTTTGATTTTTCGAAAGGTTACAGCAGTTTGATTTTCACTTTTGAATTTTTCAGAACCTGAACTAAGTAAATAGATCAGTGGCATTTATGCTGTTGACATTAGGTGTACACCTTGATCAGAGGCAAGTACCCCCAGTTACTAGGCATAAACTACTAGACCTATTTCAGATCAAAACCCACAAAGAATAGTCTTCACTTTTGACATTAAGGGTACACCTTGATTAGAGGCCAGTACCCCCAGTTACTTGGTGAGAACTCCCCCTATAGATTTGACCCTTTGAACAGAGATATTCTGAAGCACTTCATGACTATGAGTTCTCCTGCTTCATTGGAGGAGATCACAATTTCTCAGTGTAATTCAGCCATTGCTCTGTCACTATGTTCAGTTCATAGCATTTATGATCTTATTTACTGCTGCCCTTATCTCTTTTAGAGTGATTGTTTGAAAAACAGTACACACTCTTATTCACCTTTTCTAGAAATTTCCAGATCAACACATTAGGCATTACAAAAAACTTTTTCTAATCTTACCATGAGACAAAGATTAAGAGCTATAAAAGTTTTTCTTTTATCTCAGATTCTGAAGGCAGACATTTGACTCTTCAATTTATAAAGGTTAAACCTTTAGTTCTTTTCAATTTGTGAGAGTGATTCTTATAAAAGAACAATTGAAATAATCACAACTCAATGTACTAAACCAGAAATAGAACTGTTGTTCAGTGACGGTTAGGGAAATGATAGCAATAGGCATTGAGTTCCTGGAGCATCTGATGTCAAAAGATATGAAAGAACTAGATGGGGACAGTGAGAAGTAGCAAGGATTCAATTGTTAGGTTCGATGCAAATATTCAATGAATTGAACAGAAAAACTCTCAGCTCCCCCTGACAACATGATGCAAAGATTATGCTATGCACTAGGCTGTTCTACATGCAGACTATGCAATAATGAAACATGAGGCAATTATGCAATCAATTTAAGTTTATGCACCTAACAACAAGCATGCAGTCCATTGACATAAAGTTCATATAAAGCATCGACAAAAAAAATGATTGTGCAGAGCATCTAACAGCCCATTTATTCAGTGCAATAATCAGTGAGAGAAGATCATCAGATATATGCAAAGTAAAACTCAGTAGCTGAATCTGGAATGCAGACTGATCAGCTAGACATGAAGAGATCATCAACAATCAATCAAGCAAATCACATGAAGCTCACATTTTTCATGCTCACAGTTTCGGATAATGGAATTTAAAGCAAGGTTCAGAACTAACCTGAAGAGTTGAATCATGGGGTTTTCATTTGAGTGCCTTGGCTAAATTACCCCTTTTATTTCTCTCACCAAGGCACACCTGCAACATATCAATCAATATGATCTTGCAGGGACCCAAGCAGTCTTGGGTCCTGCACTACCCCTATCAGGTGTTCTAAACATTCTTTTTGCAACATTATCATCAAATTCCATAAAAGAACAATCAGACATAGAATGTCCAAAATTTCCACAATAATGACATGAAACAACAGATTGTCTGGTCCTATGATGCTTATCAAAAGAAGCATGAGACCTATGAGATTGAGCATGAGTTGTTCTATTGTTTACATGAACATTCTGTTTCTTATTCTTCTTCATCCAGCATTCAGCAAATTTGTGACCTGATTTACCACAATTAAAGCATGAAAAGTTCACAGGTTGTTTTGCAGAGAATTTAAAAACTTTGTTATTAACATGACTTACTTGAGCATGCCAACAGTCCTTGACTGTATGGCCATGCCTCCCACATTCGAAGCATGCTGGGTTCTTTTACCAGAAGCAGTTTTATTTGCAGGGAAATTTACAGGTTTTAAATTGACTTTCTTTCCCTGGGCATGCCAGCAATGAGCTGCAATGTGGCCCATCTTGCCACAATGAAAACACTCTATTTTCCTTCTTTGAAAAATATGATTTCTAGCAGGAATTTTCTGTGCAGTAGTAGCATCTAGGTCATCTAATTCAAACATCTTACACTCATGCATCATATGACCTATCTTATTACAATAGAAACACTGCATATTCTTTTTCTTTTTAAACTGAATTTTATGAGAAGATTTTTCACAACAATTTTGCTTTTTCTTTTGTTCAACCCTGTGCTTATTTTTATGAGATTTCTTAGATGAAATACATTTTGAAGTACTAGCACAGTCTGAACTTTTCACAAATGTAAGTTGTTCCTTCCCTTTAGCAAATTTTGACAGGGAGGTTTTTATATCTTCAATTTTAGAATTCAAATCAGCAGTATTAGCTTCAAAACCTACAGTCTCAGTTTCACAGGAAATAACTTGTTGATGCAAAGCATCATTTAGACTTTTGAGGATGTTGATTTCCTGTTTCAATCTTTGTTCAGATTCAGTTTTCTTTTATTGCAATGATTCATTTTCAGATTTCAAATTATTCATTTCTTTTCTTAAATTTTTATTTTCAGATTTTAATTTCTTGGACACTTTAAACAGATTTTCATACATCATTATCAATTCATCAAAAGAAACTCCTTCTGATCCGGAGCTTACCTGAGATGAGGTTTCCTCATCATCACTTCCCCGGTTGGCCATTAAGCATATTGACTTTCCTCCTTCTTTATCACTATCTTCGGTGTTTCCTTTGAATTTCGAGAATTTTGGACAGTCAGTCTTCACATGGCCAGCCTTCCTGCATGTGTAGCAAACGTTAGTGTCAACAATCTTGACAGGATTAGAATTATACCTTGTTTGCTTTCTGCCTTCACCAAGCTTTCCTTCTCTTTCTCTCAGAAATTTCCTGAATTCACTGGTCACCCTTTCAATGTCTCCATCAATTTCAGACCGCGACAGGCTGATTTTCTCGCTTGATGATCCACTGTGGCTGGATCTATTTGCTTTGCTGGAGCCAGCCTTCAACACGATTGGTTCCATTACAAATAATCTGAAGACACAGAAAAACTGAAGCACCTAAACCAAATAAGCAAGACACAGCACTAAGTTGGAGAATCAAAACAACGAACACAGAAAGCACACTCTGAAATGCACCAAACACTAGTAGGATCCTCTGTAGATTGTTAGATCTGATAGATCAAAGACCCTTCTCTGATACCAATTGTTGGGTTCGTTGCAGTATTCAGAGGGGGGGTGAATGAATATAGCCCTTTAAAATCTTTCGCCCAATTAAAATATTCGGCTCACTAACTATCTAGAATGCTAACTAGACAGATTTATCAAATCTGAAAGACTAATTAGCAGTTGCGGAATAAAACAAACAGACAGTAAGCACTCTAACATGACAAGTTAGACGAACTATAGCTCAATTAGAATTTCAATCACTTAACAGATTAAGACACTCTAAGCAATTAGACAATTCAAGCAACACACAATCCCAGTGTCAAACAGATAGCGTGCGCAGCTAATCAACTTCGTTGAACTTGAAGCAACCACTTGAAGCGCCCTTATGCAAGCATCTAGCGGAAGCAATAAGACAGATGAAGAAATCAAACCACTGCACAATGGGTTTTAGGTGGTTCGGTCCAGCAGACCTACATCCACCCCACACTCAACCCGAGTGTGGTTTCACTAATAGCTGGGCAACACAGCTTGCCAACAGATGCTGATACACAGCTTACCCAGGGGAACAACCTCCCCTCTTCCTCCTACACGGAGGGAACCTCTAGCAACCCACGGTCACTAGAAACCAGAGACTCACGTCTCTCTTCCTCTATACCAAGAGGGAACCCCACTAGTAGCAGCCCCGCTACCAGTGAACCAGCCAGTAGCACTCTGCTACCAGCAATCCACCAGAGGCCTAGCCTCTCTTCCTCCTGGCCCGGAGGGAACCCACAAGCAGCCCCCCTGCTGCTTGCAAACCAAAGATCAGATCTCCCTTTTCCTGACCCACCAGGAGGAACCCGACCTCAGTCCAGAGGATCGGAAGAACAATGATAACCAAATGAAAAAGGAAAAGCAAAAAAATGAAATGAAAATAACTTCAGCAAATAGAAAGCTGAAAAATGAAATGCACAATGTGGCTCTCAACAGAGCTGACTGTCCTGGATCTGATCCATGGTCCAGTAGGAACAGATCTCCCTCGATCTCACTCTCTTTCTTCACTCTCTCTCTTTCTCTTTCTTCTCTACTGCACTTCTCTTCTTCTCTCGATCTCTGTTCTCCTTTTCTCTCTTTCTCTTTTTCTTTTCTTCTGCTGGATCGTGGAAGCTCTCTCTTCTTTTTCCCTTTCTTCTCTCAGCTTCTGCTCTCTGGCTTCGATCACGATCAGCCTCCATCTGAAGACAAAAGCTCCAATATATACCAGCAGCAGTAGGGAGATAGGGCGTGTGCTTCCCACGCCTTCCGTCTAGAAGATTCCTCCTCGGATCACGTGCTCAGCACCCACCTCGGATCACGTGTCAGGTGCCAGCTTCAGGTCACGTGCCCATTCATCAGTACGCTCAGCAACTGGAGTTAGATGGCGTCAACCCACTTGCTCCAAGGAGTTGACGCACCCTTCAGAGATCTACAACCCTTTTTTTAACTGCTGCGTCGATGCTTCCAACCCGTGGCGTTGACGCATTGATGCGTTCCAGTGAGCAGGTCTTCAGCAGATAGACGTGCTGCGTTGACGCTCTCAGCATGCTGCGTTGACGCATGGTGCTGCAGCATCGATGCTGCCAATGTACTCCAGAGGCTGCAATAAGGGATACTTGAACTGCTGCGTCCACGCTACTTGATCAATGCGTTGACGCACCAGAGTAATCCACAAGCTTCTTTCTTGATTGTTTGAACTACTGCGTTCACGCCACTTGATCAAGGCGTTGACGCATTGGTGTGTTCCAGCAGCGGAAATTGGATGGCTTCAGCCCTCTTGCTTTAAGGGGTTCATTAGCCTCTTCGGTCCCTGTCAGACAGATGAAATGAAGTCATCAGTTCTAAGTTTATGCATTGCATTGTATAGACTTTGCTGTGAAGGCGAAAGCAATGTAAAGTATGCACAACGCAGTGTATAGACTTAATGAATACAAAGGCTTCATAAGCCTCAGATGAAGGCAGGCGCTGTGTAGACTTCATGATGATCGGATGAAGGCAAGCGATGTATAGACTTCCTGAAGATCAGTTGAACACATGCGGTGTATAGACTTGATGTGTTCACTGATGGATGTACACACTTGCCCACTGTACAGACTTTCATGCTTATATGCAATGTAGAGACTTCAGACTACAGGGACGTGTGAACAACCAGTGTGTAGACTCTTCAATCGATAGGCTTTGAAGCACAAAGGCAATGTACAGACTTTGCCTTAAAACGAATGTAAAGACTTAGAATCAAAGAGGCGTTGTGTAGACTTTGAACCAGTGTACAGACTTGGAAGCTTGAGCCAATAATAGACTTTGGATTCGAAGATAATGTGCAGACTTCAAGTAACACTGTGGATGTACAGACTTCATGGAGCGAAGCGATGTGTGGACTTGAAGCTCTTGAAGAATGCTTGCAGAAGGTGATGTAGTGTACAGACTTCCTGAAATGCAAACGGCTGTACAGACTTGAATGAGTTGACGCTGTAGCCCAAATGAGTTGACGCTGCAACGTATATACTTTTCATTCAACTGAGGATGTATAGACTTGCTGAGTTGACGCTGCAGCCCAATGAGTTGACGCTGTATAGACTTTGTCTTCCAGCGTATAGACTTAAAGAATGCATGAAGACATTGAATAAGACCCAGCAATGTGTAGACTCTACAGTGAATGCATGACCCAATGTATACACTTGATGCAATGCATGCCGATGTACATACTTCATGATATGAACACTAAGGCATGCTGTACATACTTACTCGATCAAGCTGATGTACAGACTTTGATACCCAGACAGTCAATGTTCTGATGGGTCGACGCATCAGCAAGGGTGGGTCGACCCACTACTGTTCAGACTGTAGATACATGCAGAGACATGATATCTGATAAAATGCAATGCATATATATAAAGAACAAATGCCATCAATGCTAAACATCATCATTCAAGTTGCTATCATATGCAGAATGCTCAAGAATAATAATGCACAGAAATGTACTTTGTTTATTGCAATCATCAAAACACAATAACATTGCTATCATCAAAATACAATATCAAATGCACTCAAATGCACTCACTGTCTTGCTATCATCAAAACCAAATAGCATTGCTATCATCAAAGCAACATAGCACATGCTTGTGTCTAAGAGGCACAACATTCCGGACTTCTAAAAGGCCCAGCTAGACATGATGGGGTTTGGAGCCTTCCTTCGGGTCGAGCCGATTAAGCTTGACCTCGCCCTCATCCAGGCTTTACGCGACAGATGGGACCTGGTTAGTTGGGCATTCCTAATGTCTTGGGGGCATATGGTGCCCTGTTTGGGGGATGTGGTCTGAATTATGGGCTTCAAAGTGGATGGTGAGGCGGTAACCGGGGTCACCTATGTTGATTACCGAGAAGGTGCTCAGAAACTATTGGGGTTGGACTTAACTGGTCGAAAGAACAGGTCAGTAGCCAAGGTGTCCATCATGGAGGCGTTGGGGCTTACTGAGACTCGTCCTCATGACGATGAATTCCTGGAGGAGTTCATGGAGAGGACTGAAAGGGGGTGTCGTGCCGTATACTACGTGGATTCTAGTAATTGGGAGAGGTCAAACATGGATTTAAGAAGATTTCTCTTTTTCCTACAGGGGAGGTTGCTACTGGGCTCAAAGGGAGGCGACATTCATTGTCTTTTCTTGGAGCTCTT
Source organism: Amorphophallus konjac (assembly GCA_022559845.1). Lineage (NCBI taxonomy): Eukaryota > Viridiplantae > Streptophyta > Magnoliopsida > Alismatales > Araceae > Amorphophallus > Amorphophallus konjac. The sequence continues at coordinate 142,875,103 of CM040120.1, forward strand.
AGTAGATCTCGAGAGGGTAGGGCAGTATGCCTGGGGAACTACCGTGCTGGCACACTTATTTGATGGTCTGTCCCAAGGGTCAGTTCGGGAGGTGACAGTGAGTGGCTTTAAGTCACTCATTCAGGTAATATATTTTTTTTCTCTTTTTTATTTTTTTGTTTTTGATGCCAATGACATATGATGGCGAAGCTATGGAGCTATTATTATCTCCTAATGGGGAGGGCTCCACATTGGCGACTAGTGACGGTGCCGTTAGCTAGACGGTGGCAACCCATCATGCGCGCAACACCTTTATCCTACCAACTGATGATGTTAAGATGCGAGCTGCAAGAGTTCCCTGCACTGATGGTAGGATTCTTCTTTCTCTTTTTTTATTTTTTGTTATTTTTGTTGTTTGTAATTTGTAATTTTTTTATTTTTTTATTTTTTTTGACCAACTAAGAAGATATGTGCAACCTAACATAGGTGAACTGGAGGCCTTATTTGGGCATGGTCAATGCCGACCAGCCATGGGTTATAATAAGCCGTGCCCGGTTCAGACGGAACCTCTGGCTCCATTGCCTAAATGAAATCGAGCCGCTTCAGCTACGATTAGTTATGAGCACCTTAGGGCCTTCCCAAGAATGGGTGGATATGACCGCACCACCTCGCGTCGGGAAGAAGACACATGTTCATTCAACCTGCATTGATTGGCGGGTGCGCTTCCCTGATCAGTATGAAGACTGACAACGGGGTGGTACGCTCATGGAGTCGCACGCGCAGGATAGTGAAGATTACCTGCGCCTCTATAGGGTGATGTATGAGGAGCGACTCCATCCTAGGGGGCTTGTGGAGGTGAATGGCCTCTCTCTTCTTCCTTTCTTTTTTTGTTTGTTTGTTTGTTTGTTTTATTTTTGTGTTAATTCACGTGCCCTGGATGCAGGACGCCTGCGACACCATGATAGAGAACTTGCGAGCTCGCTTAGCCGACACGGAACTGTAGTTACGTGACACCCGTGCAGCGTTGAGTTCCTCGGTAAGCCTTCATGCACATGGTCCTAGTCATATCCCTAGATTCCTAGTGCTAAGCCCTTGGCATTACCTTATGCATGTTGCAGCGCGCCCAGCTCGATGTAGCCTCATCAACAATGGGTGCGGATGGTGTCACTTCCACTTTATGGATTCCTACCTCAGAGCTTGATCTGCTTCATGAACAACTTACTCATGCAACGTAGCGTGCCGCGGAAGCAGAGGGAATGCTTTCTACACAGGTGAGGGCTTCACCATTGAATTTTCTTTGTTCATACTTCGCCAGATATCTGAGATGGTGAACATGGTAGACAAAGGAGATACAAGAGGCACTTGCCCATGTTGCACAGGGGGAAGCCAGAATATCAGAGCTGGAAGAGGAATTGTAACGGCGTCCTGATGATGACTCTTCTCGGGACGCCGTGGAGTTGAGGATCACTCTTCAGCTAGAAAGGGAAGGCAGAGAGAGAGAACGGGTGGAGAGGGAAAAAGACAAAGAAAGAGAGAGAGCCGAGAGATTGGCCGAGAGGGAGGAGTGGAGGGCCCTGGAGGCCCAATCGTTTGAGCTCCGAACCAGCATCGGTCTTGTTGAACAATGGCTGAGGGACGACAAAGGGCGCTACCGAAGAGCACGAGAGCGTGGCTTTCGAGTTAGTAGCTTCTTTGCTGCCCCTATCGACTGACGGGGAGTGGAAATGGGAAGAGGAATACAGAGCGGTAGAGGTACCTGCCTCACATGATTTGACGACACCCTCTAGGGTTCCTCGCCTGGAGAGTGGTGAAAGGAGTAATGTTGAAGGAGAGGGTGGAACCTGATGTACACTTTATAGAAAGAAAATAATGGAATGTTTGGTTTGCTGTTCTCCACCTTTTTCCTGCTTTTTTTAAACCCTGCACACATTGCTTAGAGAAATAAGTTAATTTTTCTATTCTGGCTTGGCCCCTTGCCCAATAAGTGGATGATTATTTTGAAACTAGCCTTGATAACGAGTCAAGGGGCCAAGCCCTTATCAATGAAGGTAAATGTAAAAATGACAGATGTGCATGGCATGCAATCATGCAAATGCGAGTGAGAATTAAAAAAGAATGAAATGTAGCACACAAATGTGATCACACGAAATGCATTTTTTTGTTTTATTTTTTTTATGTTTTGTTTTGTTATATATTTTTTTTGTTTTTGACTCTATGACTCATTTTTTTTTGTTACCAATGCTTGGTGATTTCCCATAAGGTGCCTGACTTCCATGAGGACGGGGAGTTTCTTATTAACTGCCCAGGTATCCTGAGCGTGCATCTAGATTGACTTCGGCATCTAGACTTCTCGAATGACAATCCCACCGGTTAAGACTTATCTTGATGATAATACCGTCATGCTATGCTTAGGCTCCCAGTTGCTTCCGACCATAGGGATACACCCAAAAAGTGTTCGAGGTAAATAATTTGCCCGACCCGGGTCTATTTCCTCACAACTCTAGATGGTATATAGTGGAACACCTTGGAACCCTAACGACCAACCGCGCGACGCTGACCCGGAATCAGACGCCGTCGCACCCATAGGTGACGTGCTTGCATTGGCCTAAACCTGAGGTTAAATTAAGAAGACAATAGATAGAGGTCTTGACCTGCCAGAAACACCAAGACTCTTTCGCGGTAATGTCTTTTGCTTTTCAAAGTGGACAACCATATGTGTTTTTTTTTAAACGAGGTTGCAGGTCTTAGCGGGGTTCACCCTTCAGGACCTCCATTGAGCCTTCATCTTCGGGGGGAGAAGGAAGAGTGCGGGGGACAAACCTTCTGAGAGGACCGGCAAAATTGTTAACCCGACGGGCCTACTTGACTCGCCCCTTTTAGGTAGCTTCGGACCAAACCTCGAGCATTTGTGCTTCGTCACCCCTTTTGTATGACTTGACTTTTGTTTTTGTTGAGGGGTTCCTTTATTGGAATCAGGCATGGCCACGACTAGACTTTTCACTTGACTTTGATTTGTCATTTTTTTTTATTTTTATTTTTGAGGGATCTAATCATTTGACATTTTGGAATCCCTCTTGTATGCCTGTGAGGACACTACCCTCTTCTCGTACTCTGATCCAGGCTCAAGAAAATGAATCCTACTCTTGCCTTAGGGGATTATGCTTCGGTTCCTTATGCTCAGCGTTTTAAGAGCGCCGTCTATCTCATTTGGTCGAAGAAGGAGAGAATAAAGATTACAGTTTTCCTGGAGACCTTTGGGGTGAGACCTCACCATAGGCGATGCTGTCGATTTTTTTGATAAAACATGTGCGTATGTGCATGTTGCCTTCCTTTTAGTAGGCATAGGCCAACATGACCGGACAGGGACCTCCACGGTTCTGATAGACCAAGACTTGAGACCTACCAAATCTTAGGGGACCCTATCTTAGCTTGAAGGTGGATGCCGTGATGATCACCAAGCATTAGCCCCCTTTTGAATTTTCTATTTTTTGTTTTTGCTTCTTTTGCTTTTTTGTTGTTTTGTTTTGTGTTTTGTTTTGTTTTGTTTGTTTATTTTTGTGTGTTTATTTTTGTGTTTTTTATGTTTTTTTTAGTTTTGGTTTTGACATTATGCACACCTAGGTGTAGTACTTTTTAAGATAAAGTACATTCCAAGGGTGGGATAACTCAATCCCCTCAACATTAACTAGCCTATAAACAATGCTAGGATACACAACTTGAATTACATATGGACCCTCCCAATTGGGTTGGAGTTTAGAACATGGCCTACCAAGTTTCACGAAAAGTCTTTTAACGACCACCTCACCGACTTTGAATTTTCTCTCAATGACCTTCTTTTGATAAAATCATGTGAGTCTATTTTGGTATACGCGGGCATGTTCAGTAGCGGCCAGCCGCTTCTCGTCTAAGAGTTCCAATTGGGCAAGGAGTGAGTCACGACGTTCGTCGAGGGGAAGCTCTTTGTCCAACTGTACCCCGAGGGAAGGAACTAAGATCTCGTACGAGACTACCGCCTCCATCCCATACGTAAGGGTGAACGGAGTTTACCCAGTAGGAGTACGGATTGAAGTGCGATAGGCCCATAGAGCTTCAATAAGCTTTTCCGGCCAATCCGAGAACTTGTTAGACTCAGATGTTTTCTTTATGATTTTGATTAACGTTTTATTAGTGGCCTCTGCTTGGCCATTACCTTGTGGATAATATGGTGATGAGTGATGTAATGCAATTTTATACCTGTTATAGAGGTCCTGAAGGTCCTGAGAAATGAATTGTGGCCCATTGTCGGTGATGATTGTGCTTGGGATGCCGAACCAGGCAATGATGTTCTTCATGATGAATTTGTAGACCGTTGATACCTTGATTCGTGTAAGCTTCAGCTTCGGCCCATTTGGTGAAGTACTCCGTTGTAGTGAGGATGAAAGATTTTTACTTAGTGAGGGAGTTGGGATCACCGAAAGGACCAATGATGTCGAAAGCCTACATGGAGAAGGGCCATGGTGAGGATATTGGATGAAGTGAAGAAGATGGGGAGTGAATCTTGTCGACATGAAGTTGACACTTGACACACCTACGGACATAGACATCATAATCCTCTTCCATGGTGGGCCAGTAAAAGCCTTACCGAAGGATCTTCTTAGCAAGCATTTGGCTATTCACATGGCCACCGTACACACCAGAGTGTGCTTCATCAACACATTTCCAGACCTCATCATCATCATCAAGACATCTTAGAAGAACACTAGTAAGGCTTCTCTTGTACAACACTCCTCCAACTAGGACGTATTTCTGAGCCACTCTCCTTATGACTTTCTTATCTTCCGATGTGGCTTAGCGTAAAGGAGTGGTGACAAAACCAGAATTAGGCGGAAGATGCCTAGAAGGATTTAGAAGATGAGAAAGAAATCAAAGAAAAAGCTAAGGACTAAAGCCTTTAAAATAGTGTGAGAATGGGCAAATGCCCAAAGTGGTTGATGTGGAAGGAACCGGGTCGGACCCGGGATCGGGAGGAATTAAGAGAAGAAATTGATAAATTGAGAGAGGCGGATCCGGAGGGTCCGGAAATGAAGGAGGAGAATCGTGGGGGAAAGAATCCGGAGGTTCCGGAGGAAAAAAATGATGAGGGACGCGATGCCTTGGGAAAAGGTATGGAAAAAGGTAATTCAAATGGAGGAAAAGAACAAAGGGCGTGATATCTCGGAAGAACAAAAGGATGAATTGGAAGAAAGGAAGGTCCAGAGGTTCCGGAAGGATATGGAAAGGGAGGGTTCGATGTCTTGATGGGAGAAATGGGGAATGAGATGAGAAATCTTGTGGTTCCAGTGGAGGATGAGAATGAGGGATGGATAAAGATAAGGAATTAAACAAAGGGGGATCCGGAGGCTCCGGATGAGGGAAATGAGGGTTGGACAAAGTGAATGAGTTTGACAATGAAGAATCCGGAAGTTCCAGAGGATGATGATGATGAAGGATGGATAAAGATAAGGAATTGAACAAAGTGGGATCCGGAGGCTCCGAATGAGGAGGAATATGAGGATCCAAGGACCCTAGAGAAGAGGAGGAGCCTGATTGCGTAGATTTAGATGATGGAAAGAGTCCCCTCAGCCAATGGACTGCCCATAAAAAGAAGCTGAATAGCAGCACGAGCAATGATGGACTGGGATAGGAAGTGGATGAACTAATGTTGGCCCCCTCAACAAGGGATTTCTTGTTCTTATGCTTTACTTTATGCCTTCCCCTCTTCTTGGCCTTACAGTGCAGCCTCTTAATCTTCATCATATCTTCTTGGTCTCTTGGCCTCACATTCCCTCTCCAATGATGTGCCTAGATAGATGACCATGTTTTTCCCTGATCACCCAACTTAATTGGTGTAGTTGGTGCCCACATGCTCTCATTCGATGAACTTTTCATAAGACCCCTTGGGCGTTCAAAAATGAACGGTAACTCCCTTGGCAAATAATCATAGAAAAAATTTGAGAGTTCCGCTTGTGAAGCAGGGATCTTAACATCGAATGACTCATTTGGAAATAGCTCCCTTGATAAATGGATGGTATCTATCATTGGAAGTTCGGCCTTCGGCATAAGGAGCTTCATGTTTGACGCACTGCTCAGGGCCATTGGAATATCCTTCGTGAATATGCTGGGTAACATAGGCGTTCGTCCCCTGCATGGAAGTTGGTAGGGAGTGGACGAAATGTCAAAAGCTGCCAACAAGGACTGCCCCGACCCGCCCTTGAGCATAGAGTTCATCATCTCCTTTGTAGTGGAACATGTCATCATTATGCTCCAGGAGAAACCCTTCTCTTGATTAGTCATTTGAACTATGACCGAGCAAGGGATAATGAGAGCCTTGAAAGTATCGTTTCCAAAGAGCAACAATTCTTGAGAGTCCTTCTTGGTGGACATTGGTGTTGTTGAAGACTTGGCCTTCTCAAAGGTTCCCGGCACAAGAACCCAAATCGACATTCGGCAAATGAAATCTTGAATTTTGAATGGCATATCCGTGACCAAATTCTTCTTGCCCAGTTCTTGAACATTATCTTTGGCACATGCATTTGTAGAAAGACACACGCTCCGAGAGGAGATGGAAGGAGGCGAGATGGAGGTGACAGACTCAGCGGGTAATGGAGGGAAGGGGTTGTAGGAAGGGTAGGTGGAGGTTGAAACACGGCGAGGTTCTCCCCTTGCTCGGAAGCAGATGAGGTTAGCTCGGGTGCAAAAATAGATGGGCCCTGCTCAGGATTAATCACGGTTTTGGGTAAGGGGTCGAGTGGAGGAATAGGAATGGTTGGGTTCGGGGTTATAAGGATAGTGGAGGTTTTAGGTGGGGGCGATGGAGGATTACTTGGTTGGGAACAAGGGTTAATGGGAGGCTCGGTGGAAGCCGACGGTATGGAGGTTACTTGTGTAGTTGGAGGGGTAACGGTAGGAGGCTTGGTACATAGGAAGCATCAGGTTTTGGTGGTACGTGAGGGGTCCAGGGTAGGGGGTGATTCATGGTGCATTGACGCGGGTTGTTGGAGTATGGACCCATCATCGTAACACCATGTGATTTTATAGACATGGGTAGGGATAGTGGCTAATTCATGGTGCATTGATGCAGCTTGCTGGAGTATTGACCCATCATCGTAACACCATGATGTCTCATAGGTAGGGGTAGGGATAGTGGCTTCATCCTGAGCAGGGGGTTCTTGTGGAAGCGGTGGAAGAGGGAGACGAAGAAAACTCAGAGTAGGTGCATCTTCAAAATCTTCATAAATTTCATCACATGCCGTTTCCAATTCTTCATAATCATCAAGTTCAAATGGGCACCGTGGTGGAGACGTGTTGATGGGTGTAGGTGGTGTATACTGACATGGAGGATTTTGTGGATGTGAATGCGGAGGTGGAGGGCCATGTGAATGAGTGGGATGAATGGGTGGTGAGCGAACGGCGTCCACTTGATCATTAAATCTTGGAAGAACATCTTGCTCACTCATGTTCTCAATGCCATACTCATCTCTTCTCTCCTTCCAATCTTTTTCCATTTTAGTAATGCTATCCATGAACGCGTGAAGGGGATTGACTTGAGGAGGAGGAGGAGGCAGTCACAGACTTGTGACCCTTTTTATTTGTTCCTCCATTTGATCAATTTTGTCAATGAGAGCTTGTTGGAGAGGTGTTGCTTGCGAAGTAGAGAGTCGGGCTTGAGACCTTGGAGGGACGGCTTGACATGTAGGCCGTGAAGAAGAAAGGGAGTGAGGTTTGCCCATGGGATGACTCGGTCGAACCAGAGTACGAGGGACAACCAGATTTTGGAGCCACGAGGGATACTGAAATGAGGGCGGTGGTTGCCCCACGTGGTTCTTAAAGGGAAAAGCATGAGAACTACCTATGGCGCATGGATGACCCTGGGGCGAAGGAGAAGTAGATCCCCTCTTAATGATAGCCTGGATGGCTTCAAGTTGTTGAGGAGTGAAGGAGTCGATGTGAGAGGCTAGGACATCCAAAGCATAGGGGACACTAGTGGAGGGGGAAGCCCCCCTGGCAGTGGCCAGCACTTCGTGTGAGGGCTCATAAGATGGACTAACATCCATGGCATGGACCTGTGGCACACCCTAGTAGCCCTGGTCCGGGCTATACTCTCTATATGAGTCGTGACCTAGGTCATGCATTTAGGGCTCGTAGCTGAAGGCCTTTACCTCGAAAGCATCATAATTGTATTCAGCCATCCTTAACACTTTTCCGGAACGTAATAACATACACCAACAAACAAATAGCAGATGTTAACACACAAGTGGATGCTTTACATCCTCTTTTTTTAGTTTTTGTTTTTGTTTTCACAAATTAGAAGTTCACACAAAAAGGTAGGACCTTAGTTAGAATTTCGGCCACCGCCATGCCAACTAAGGTCACTCGCCTCACCATGAACGGGTAACTAAACTCCGGGGAACTTCAGTGGTACAACCGGCTTACTAAACGAAGAGGGAATCCTTCACTGTCGGGGACTAACGGAGGTCCTGGTGGAGGAGATTCTAGTCCGTCGAGAGGAATTCTTGAACGGAGAGTCCTTCCTTCACCGAGAGAGGGTGAGTTCCTACAAATGGAAAATAAAGGGGGAGATGCCAATGCAATGCAGTGCTATATATAAAAAACACACAGAACATGACGAACAAGAATTACAGAGGAACAAAATAAGACTGAACAAATTTTAGACAATAGAAGGGAGAGTAAGAAGGCCTTCCACAACTTCAACACTTCCAAATATGACCATCAACTGAAATAAGGAAACGCTCGGAACCGATTCTCCTTTTCGAAACACCGTAAAACCTCTCAGGAAATCACAGGGGACTGTGGGGGAGTGCACGTGGTGCACGAGGGATGAAAATAAAAGTGCTGATTGGAGCACAACTGTAGAGCGCATAGGCGCAATAAGAAGGGGCACACGTGGGTACCGAAATCACACGGGTAACTAAAAGAAAGCAAAAGAGGTCCCACCGTGATCGCCAAGAGATGTGGACGACGTCATGACAAAGGAGAATCGGATTGAATCCGCACGTTTCACGAAAAGCACGGAGAAAGGACCCCAGAGAGGATTGCCTCCATGGGGTTAATGACGGGAAAACACACGGAATGGAAATGGTACAATACGAAGCCGCAACGAGATGTTACTCACCATGGGTTTTAACAGAAATGAAATGACAGAACGAAACCTCCGCGAGAACTTGTTCTCTGCGGGATTTAACAGAAATGAAAATAACAGAATGAAACCACCGCGAGAACTTTTTCTCTATGGGATTTAACAGAAATGAAAATAACAAGAAATAGAAATTGGCAGAATGAAACCTCCGCGAGAACTTCTTCTCCACGGGATTTAACAGAAATGAAAATAACATAAATAGAAATTGGTAGAATGAAACCGCCGCGAGAACTTGTTCTCTGCGGGATTTTGAACTGGAATGAAAATAACAAAAATAAAATTGATAGAATGAACTGAACGAGAATGAAACCTCCGCGAGAAATTGATTCTCTGCGGGATTTAACAAAAATAAACTGATAGAATGATAAACGACATGAATGAAACCTCCGCGAGAAATGATTCTCCGTGGGATTTAACGAAAAAGAAAAATGGGAAGGGAACAAAAGAAAATAAAGTGCGCGTGTGTGTTAATTGTGTGATCGCCAGGGGCTGGAGGCCCTACAATAAAAGGAGTGTGATTGCCGGAGGTCGGGGACCTCAAAATAGAAAGGGAATGATCGCGTATCGTCTCCAAAGTGAGAGATTATGTGGGTTCCTTCTTCCTCTTTCTTCGACTAGCCGATGAAGAGGGCTTTCCTCCGTTACCCCTTGCAAGAAAGATGAAACAAATGACACGTGGATTAGGATGGAAATAGCGTAGTATCAGCACCTTGTGATAAAAATGATACAATCATGATCAAACATACACCTGGTTGGTTTTGTTTGAAACCCCTTTTGGATCCAATGGGTGGGAAATGAGATGATGACAGTTGTGAAGAAATGCAAGAGCCTTCTCAAGGAGAGAGGCGTGGTACAGACAAAAATGATCAGTGATACATGCAACTAACAGAATAACGGCAAAGTAGAATAAAGGAGAAGAAAAATATTGTTGGGGTGCCAATGGCGGGCTTCAGAATGAGCTTCAGTGGCGTGAGGATGGCGTGAGCATGCTGAATGGAACAGCCACCTCTCGTGTGCGTGAACACGCGAAAACTCGGCAGAACCTTACTTTACAACTTCACGAGCTGAGGAACAAATCAGGCCAGGTTCCCTCTTCTTCTCTCCAAGTTTGGGGCACTGTGGGTGTAGTGTGAGGAGCCTTGAGTAAGAGGGAGAGAGAAAGAGCCTTTTTTATTGTTTTTATTTTTAGAGGGATCTTTAGAAAAGATGATATAAGTGAAGAGAAAAGATAAAAAATAGAGAGGGGTGAGGATAAAGGCTTAATAACAAATAATAAAAATAGAGGGGGGAAAAGATAGAAATGGAGAGAGGAATGAGGGTTTAATAATAATAAGAATATACGTTAAAAGTTGCGAGTGTGCATGTGTTAGGTAGAGAGAGATAGATAAGAGAGAGATCATAAGGAGAGAGAAAGAGAGAGATAGAGAGAGGAAGAGAGAGATCGTGAGGGGAGAGATAGAGAGAGAGGGAGAGGCCCTGCGTGTGTGTGAGCTAGAGAAATAGAGAGAGAGGGAGATGGTGGATGTGAGTGTGTGGGTGTGAGGGAGGGCGTTGCCGACGGAGGTGGGGAGGTCAACGACGGCGTGAGGCCCACGGCGGTGGTGAGGGGCATGACGAGGAGAGGGAGAGGGCTGGAGGTGAGAAGGTGTGTGTGAGTGTTAGTGGTTGTGGGTGTTAGAGAGAGAGAGAGAGAAGGTGGCAAGAGGTGTGGTGAAGGGGTGAGGAGTGGGCGGTGGTGGTCTGTGTGCAGTGTGTGGTGTGTGGATGACAAAGATGGGGCTACCGCCGGTGTGTGCGTTTGCTCTGTACGCTGGACGGAGAGAAGAGGAGGGTCAAGGGGACGTGGGTGCGTGTGTTGGTTAGAGAGAGAAAGGGGGGAATGGTGGGCGAGTGTGTGCGTCTGTGTGCATGGGAGAGAGGAGTGCAGTGTGGTGGTTGCGGTGAGTGTGAAAGAGTATGGGGGAGGGGAAGTCGAGGTGGCCACAGGTGGGTTATGTGTGCATTCGGTGGTAGAGAGAAAGGGAGAGTGGTGGGAATGGAGGGGGGTGTGCGACGGGAAGAGGTCGACTGGTGGCGGACGCGACCGCGGCGAGGGGGGAGGCAGCGTGGAGGGGGGAGATGGTGAGCAAAGGAGAGAGGGGGAGGCAGATGTAGTTAGCAGGGTGAAGAGGGAGAGAAGAGAAGGGAGATGATGGTGGTGTGGATGGTGGTGGAGGTAGAGAGTTGGGAGCCGCTGGGTGTGTGGGCTAGAGAAAGAGAGAGGGAGCGGCCGGTGAGGGGGGTGCGTGAGAGAGAGGGTCGCGGCGAGGAGGGGGCTACGTATGTGAGCATGCAGAGACGGCGGCAATCATGGATGGGAGAGGGAGAGTAAAGAGAGAGAGATAGGAAGGTGCAGTCGGCCGGTGAGTGTGTGAGTGCATGAGAGGGGGGGCGTGCCCGTGAGAGGTGTGAGAGGGAGACGGGGTGCGGTGTTAGGAAGAGGGCAGTGGTGAGAAGCTACCGTCTGTGAGTAGAAGGGAGTGAGAGTGAGATCCGTGGGAGAGAGGGTGGAGTCTACTACGGTGGGTTGGCCGCCGGTAGGGTGAGAAGTACTTACGTGAGAGGGTGTGAGCGGGACGGGGTGGCGAGGAGGAGAGGTGAGCCGCCGTGTCTGTGGGAGAGAAAGGGAAATGGGAGTTGCTACGTGGGGGGATGCCGCGGTGTAGTGGGAGAGTTGGTGCGGTGGAGAGAGAGGTTGGCAGTGGAACTGTCGACAGGGTGAGAGAGTGGGAGAGAATGGGTGAGAGGGAGAGGGCCGCCGGCGGGAGGTGATGGCGGTGGGAGATGAGAGGGGGCTGTGGGAGAGGGATGAGAGGGAGAGGTAGTGGCACGGCGAGGGGATGGGTAGACCAAGGGAGGTGGCGTGGGTTAAGGGAGAGAGAGACTGTGGGGAAGAGAGCCTGTGAGAGATGAGAGAGAACCAGAGAGGGAGTGAGGTCGTGAGAGAAGTTTTGAGAGCCCCTTTCTTAGCTCAAGATCCTCTGTTAGAGATGAGTGGATGTGTTGTGTTTTAAAAAGCCCTCTTCTTGCCTTAGATGATGAGAGAGATAGGTGATAAGAGTTAAGAGACAAAGGGGAGACAAGATCCATTAAAAGGGGAAGGAATTAAGGGATGGGCCAAGCTCATTTTTTTTAATTTTTAATTTTAAGGGAGTTAAAGAGATGGGCCCATTTTTTATTTTTTTAAGGGAGTTAAAGAGATGGGAAAACAATTTTTTTAGGAATCAAATAATGATATTTAATTATGCAATAAAATGTCTCAAATCCCATTTAATTATAAAAATTTTCATTTCATTTTTTTGTTTTTTTATGGGATCGAGATTGATCATATAAAATTGTATGATTAAATTCATTAAAACTCAAGGAACAACAAAAAAATGAAAAATATCAAAAATTAGAAATCACTCAAATAATTCAAATATGCGGGCCACTTCAGGACATCATGGTGTAATATGAGATTTACTCACGGAAATGTCAAAAATGACATGTCTACAGACCCATGCTGAAATCCATCCCTATGCTCTCCCACTTCCATTCGAGCATTTATAAGGGATGAAGTTTTCCAGCCGACTTTTGATGTTCCGCCTTGACTTGCTGACAAGTGGGGCAACAAAATATAAAGTCCGCCACTTCTCTCTTCATATTGGGCCACCAGAAGTTTCTTTTTAGATCTTGATATATTTTGTAGCACCAGGGTGAAGTACATATCTTGACCTGTGGGCTTCTTCCATAATCAACTTTTTAGTGCCAGCATGATCTACCACACAAATCCGACCTCGGAATAGTAATCTTGCTTCAGTTGTGACAGAAAAATCAGGCCATTGATCAATGTTGGCTTTGATCTCAACCAGTGTAGGGTCATTCTCTTGAAGGTTGACTAGATCTTCTATTAATGTGGGTTGTGACCTGACATTGGCGATAATACACCCTTCATTCTCTATGTTAATATCTAGATTACGCTGAGCAAAGTCTTCTACGAGGTTTGTCATACCTCTTCTGAGACTTGATAAAGTTGCTAGTGGTTTTCTGCTGAGCGCATCGGCTACATCATTTGCCTTGCTAGGGTGGTGTTGAATAGTAAAATTGAAGTCCTTAAGGTACTCCTGCCATCTTCTTTGCCTCATATTTAACTTCTTTTGGGAGAAAAGATATTTCAGGCTTTCGTGGTTTGAAAATACTGTGAATTTCTCTCTATAGAGATAATGTCGCCATATCTTCAAGGCGAAGATAACAGCGGCTAGTTCCAAGTCATGCATCGGGTAATTCTCCTCGTGCCATTTCAATTGCCTCGAAGCATAATAGATGACTCTACCATGCTGCATTAAGACACAACCAAGGCCAACGCCTGATGCATCATTGTAGACCTTGAAGTCACCACCTTCAACGGGTAGTGCTAACATAGGTGCAGTAGTGAGATGTTCTTTGAGAGTCAAGAAACTCTCTTCATAGTCCGCTGTCTATATGAAAGGATTCTCCTTCCTTGTAAGCCTGGTCAGATGAACGTCGATTTTAGAGAAATCTTTTATAAATTACTGGTAGTAGCAAGCCAGACCAATAAAACTCCTGACTTCAGACACGGTTGTTGGCCTAACCCAATTTTTAATAACTTCAACCTTCGAAGGATCCACAGCGATACCTTCCTTCGAAATAATATGGCCAAGGAATGAGACCTCCTTTAGCCATAACTCACATTTGTTGAGATTCGCATAGAGTTGGTGTTCTCTTAAGATTTGCAAAGCTACTGTCAAGTTCTTCTTGGGTCTTGGAATAAATAAGGATGTCATCTATGAAAACGACCATAAAACGGTCCAGATATGACCTAAAAATATTATTCATGAGTTGCATAAAAACTGCAGGGGCGTTGGTTAATCCAAATGGCATAACCACAAATTCGTAGTGCCCATATCTACTTCGAAAAGTAGTCTTAGAAATATCTTCATCTTTAATTCTCAGCTGATGGTAGCCAGACCTAAGGTCTATTTTTGAGAAATATTTTGCACCAGTGATCTGGTCGAATAGCTCATCAATACGTGGCAGTGGGTATTTGTTCTTGATTGTGAGTTGATTCAACTGCCAATAGTCGATGCATAGCCTGAGAGATCCATCCATCTTCCTGATGAATAGAACCGGCGCACCCCAAGGGGATGTACTTGGTCGAATAAAACCCCTCTCCAATAGTTCATGAAGTTGCCTTTTCAACTCTTTGAGTTCCATGGGGGAGATCCTGTAAGGAGCCTTTGAAATAGGTGTTGCTCTAGGGATAAGTTCAATGGAAAAGTTTACTTCCCTTGCGGGCAGTAAACCGGGTAGTTTGGAAGGAAAAACATCAGGAAAATCTCTTACAATAAGGATCTCCTCTAGAATGAGTTCCTTGGACTCAGTGACAACTACGGAAGTAAGGAAAGCTTCACAACCTTGAGAGATGAGTTTGCAGGTGTGAAGAGAAATAAGAATAGGATGCTTCCTATATTTGATGCCAAGGAAAGAAAACCTTGGAAGGTCTGATTTGTGGAAGGAAATCCGCCTATCACGATAATTAATGCCGGCATAGTGTTCACATAGCCAATCTACACCTAAGATGGCATCGTAGCCTTCCATCTCAAGGCATACAAGATTTTCAGGGAGATTATGGCCTTCTATAGTCACCTCACTATTAGGGTAGTGGGTCTTGAGTTCGGTTCTAGAACTTAAAGGTGTGGTAATTGCTAGGTCCGAAGGTAAAGGGACAGGTAAAACTGGCAAAGTTTTAGCAAAAGCGGTAGATATAAAAGAATGAGAAGCACCAGTATCGAATAATACAAAGGTAGGATATGAATAAATTTGGATAGTACCTTCCATTAGACCATCATCTTTTGGGGCTTCGTCATCCATCACGTCATTTAAACGAGCCTATCGCCTGTGTCCACCATCATTTTTGGAAGGTTGATCTTTCATAACGGGGCACTCGCGCATGCGATGGTCCCTACTTCCACATCAAAGACAAGCGCCAAGGCACTTCCAACATTCTTCGGCCGAATGACTGAACTTCTCGTAAAATGAGCAAGCTACCATGACTTGCTTTTCTTCTTCTTTCACCTTCTTGTTCTTGCCGTTGCCACTACCATTGTCGCTTCGTGACCTCTTCTTGTTGTCATGTGATTTGTAAGTCCCCGTGATGCTGAATTTTTCTTTTTTCCTTCCTCGTTTATCATGCTTTCGGCTAGATTTTTCTCTCTTGCCCTTGAATTTCTCGACCTTCTCAAGGGTCCTTTCACATAAGTGGGCTCTATGGACCATCTCCGTATAGGTCTGAATATTTTACGGGCCGAGTTGTTTGACAAAGATGGGCCTTAATATGTCCATAAAGCGATTAGCCATCAGCAACTCCGTACTAACCAGATGCGGAGCATACGGTGCTAGTCTTGAAAATTATAATGCATACTCGACCACGGTCATTATGCCTTGCCTTAAAGAGGCAAATTCGGCCGCCTTTCTCTCCCGGACATGCTCCGAGAAATACTTCTCGTGGAAGAGTTTCAGAAACTCTTCCAAGGTGAGTTGTGCATTATGTAGATGAGCCGAGGTGGCTTTCCACCACGTATGGACATCTTTGTTGAGTTGGAATGTGGCCAACAGGACCTTCTCCTGGTCTGTGCATTGCATGACATTGAAGATACTATCCATCTCATTGATCCAGTTCTCGGCCTCATCAGGGTTGGATGATCCTGAGAACCGAGGAGGGTTCATACTCCAGAAGTTCCTGTGTAGGTCATTGGCGCCCGTGCGCACATCAGCTTGAGCTACCATTTTCAGGGCCTCGGTGAGACCCTGGACATGTTGTTGCATGGCTTCCCAATTTGCATGGTTAGCAACGATTTAGAAAGTAAGGTTCCTGAGTAATAAATACTTTGTCATTTTCTTTGGAATTATAGATGTCACACCCCGAGCTTTTAATATAGCGAAGATAATCTCGGGAAACGTAAACAGCCGGCATGGTAAGCCTCTTGCAAGCAAGAATAATCAGAGCGCAAGACAATCACACACATAAGATGCAATTGCACATCAATTTAATCAACATTCACTTCCATTAATACTGATAAAAATCCAAGTACATAGACTATTCCAACTTACTTAAATCTATTTGACTCAATAAAAAAGAAAATTACATGAACTCGATCTAGACACCATTAACTTTTTAAGTCTTCACTCTCAATTTTATGAGACTCTCATTCGCTCTCGGACCCATAACTTGAATAACTCGAATCCGAATCTGAATCACTTGCATCTCCTGAAAAGATTGAAAAGTAGGTAATGAGCACACTTGTCCAGTAGGTATCTTCGCATCAACATGAAGGTAATATTAAAGTGATTAGTGTTTTAGATCTAAAGAATAAGGTAAAATCATGTGAATGCCATAAATCATGTAAATAAACCAAAGTAACAAGACATGATCAAGTTAAGATATATTTGAGCAAGCATGATCAAGCAAGAATGTAATTATGGCCTTTCATGAATAATAATGTAACGAGAATGTACTAGAACGTCATGTAACAAGCAAAGAAGTACTTTTTCGCTTAATAGCAAGTACTTCGTGAATTTCTGTAGATAATTCACTTCATGAGCCGTGGATATTTCACTTATTTATAAAGAAAGTACTCCCAGCGCAATGCGACGCCAGTAGCATCATACCCCATGGTTTATATAGTATGTTTCCGACAATCAGCCGAGGGGACTAGCATAGAGCCCTTGAACACAATCAGTACTCGAACTGCATCTTCAAGTATAAATCAAGCTACTTCCATGTATATAGCAATAAAGTTGGCCACGCATGTAATAATTTCAACGAATGTTCAAGACTCAGCGTCAATAAGAATGCACCAAATATAGATTCATGAGTTCAAGAAATGCATTAATAATGAAGTTATGCCTTGGAGAAAATTCGACAGCATAACGATACGTTCTTTATTTTTCACAATTTATCTTAGATATCTTTGAACAAGATTATAATTCCTAGACTATCATTAGTCAATCTAGGATAATAGGAATATTAACCCTTGGGTCAAACCTCGGGTCAACAGTACTCAGGAAATTTAGCGGTCAAAAATTGGGCCGCTAGAGTGGGCTGAATCCAGAAAGAAATCGATTTGGACTCAGAGAACTTGGCGCTCAGATACTGGACCGTTAATGGGCTGTAGCAGTTGAGTATTGAACCGTTAATGGACAGAATTTCAGAAAACGTCGGTAGTGCTTTCTAGACAATTGGGCTTTAATGATAAAACCAGCTCGGCGTCCTAGTGGAAATCTCAGGCTCGCAGAGACTTAAGGAGGCCTTGAAACAAGATTTCTTAGTCCATTGGAAAGAATATCCAAAGGAGAGGTTATCAAGTCCAAGATTGTGTGCCTATAGTGCAAAGAGTGTAACTAATGGTCATATACTGGGATATGCCATGAACTTACAGAAATGACTCTGAGATAAGAGGAGAATGTGTACTGTAGTAACCCAACGTTCAATCTCGTCAATGTAGCATTTAAACCATAATTTAATACAGAATTATATGTTATTTTGGCATGAAATTATCATATGCTTAAAATAATTTTAAGTACCATAAAGAACATGAAATCACTGTTATGAATCAATAATAAAAACTCCGAGTAAATACATTTAAATAGGTTGATATAAATTTATCTAGGCTTATTTATAAGCTAAATGGGCTGCTCTTAACATCGCCCCGGATTGGCAAAAAATAGAACATTGGCGGTCTATTATAGAGCCATTACAGAAAGTTGGCGGTTTATCGTAAGGCCGCCAGAGGGACTTTAACGGTCTATTTCTGGTCCGCCAGAGGTTTCATAGAAAAATAAGTTACAGAGTGTCTAGCGATTTATCGTAGGGCTGCTAAAGAAGTTTGCCGATCGACATTTAGGCCGCTAGAGCAAGTTTGACAGTAAATTAAATAAGAAAAAACTAATGTTTTAAAACACATCATGTCTGGAAATCAACATATATATAACTTCCCTATCATGATAGAACGAAGATTAGGCTTAACAAGATGCATGGGTTTTCTATGAATTAATAAGAGAATTCCTCTTAACTTAATTAGGGCTAAGAATATGCATGGATATATACTAGATGCATGAAACATGAAATTCTTGATGCATAGTTCATGAAATCTAGTAAAATAAGAGGGCTTTTATGCCTAGAATGATATTTTAGCCGTTCATGAGATGACCTACCTTTATCCTAGAACTTTAAATTTAAGGTTGGATGCTACCCCTAGTTCCTTGCACTTCTTGTGACAAATCAACAACTTCACGTTGCCCTAACTCCGTACTCTCTTGACCTATGGACATGAAATTTTTAGGGTAAGAAGAAGATACTAAGGGGAACAAAAAGTTCTAAAGGATCAGGTTTTAAATACCTCGATTTGGATCCCTAATTCTTTGATCTTCACCGGACTTTTGCACAGTTTCCTGGGTCGCTAATGTGGAACTAGCAACTTTGCAGGCTTCTAACTTCTTGTGTGCTTGATCTCCTAGCATGAAATTTTGAGGAATGTTAGTCCTATGTATTAGGAATAAAAACTTCCAAAGAACTTATCCAAAATAATTCCTCCTTACCTTGATTCCACGCGAGCCAAAATAAGGGTTGCACAGGCCAAATCTGGGTTCTATTTATAGGGTTTTGCTAGGGTTTCATGGATTAGATCAATTCTAGAGTCCTTGTTTGCTATTAGCTCGACTTCTAAGAGTCCTAAGGATGCTTACTAATCCTCCCAACTCGCTCTCTAGGAGATAGAATGCCAAAGATCCAATTTTTATGCTCTTTCTTCCATTCACGGAACTAGCAGAGCTTAGCGGTCGATTAATGGGCCGCTAACGGGTATGTAGCGGTTGCACGATAGATCGCTAAATATCCAGGCGCCGAATTTGAATTTAATTCAAACTATTCTATTCTATTATCCCCTTAATTATCTAATCAATAGGTATTTATCCTTATATTCTGTGAATAAATTAATTAACCTTCTAGAATATGGGCCAAACTTCATGGGCTTGGTCCTTAAATCTTTTGGGCTTTATTTAAATTGGCTGAGTTAATTGATTACTTTATTTGGGCTTTTGGAAAATTCAGAAAATAATTTATGAACATTTTGAGGCATTACACCCTCTCCCACTTAAGAGAATTTGGTCTCCAAATTCAATACATAGATTATATAGGGAGTGTACTTACAGTTAAATAATTCCAAAAATCTTCTGCGCATTGCTTCTTCGGTTTGTCATGTTGCTTCATGTGTACATAACTTGGTCCATTAGACTTTGACCATTGGAATAGTTTTATTCCGCCGTAGACGTACTTCTCGTTCAAGGATCTTGATTGATTTTTGTTCATATGTTAAATCCTTCTTAATCTCTAGATTATCGTAAGTGATGACATGGAAAGGATCATAAACATATTTTTTAACATCGAGATATGGAATACGTCATGAACTCCTGCTAGTTGTGGAGGCAAAGCCAGTCGATAAGTCACTTCACCGACCCTTTCCAGAATTTCAAATGGGCTAATAAATCTTGGAGTAAGCTTGCCTTTAATGCCAAATCTTCAAATATCTCGACTTGGAGAAACCTTAAGATACACATGGTCTCCCACTTGGAAACCCAAGTCGCGCCTTTGATTATCAGCATAAGATTTCTGCCGGTCTTGTGCTATCTGAAGCCTTTCTCGAATCAGTTTTATCTTTTCTGTAGTATCCCTGATAATATCGGGACCTAGAAACTATCTCTCCCCTACTTCATTCCAGCATATCGGTGATCGACAGCTTCTTCCATACAGTTTTTCAAATGCTGCCATCTGTATACTAGCTTGGTGGCTATTGTTGTATGCAAATTCTACTAGGGGCAAGTGGTCATGCCAACTACCTCCAAAATGAATAGCACAAGCCCTGAGCATATCTTCAACTACCTGGTTTGTCCTTTTAGTCTGGCCATCAGTTTGTGGATGAAATGCTATGCTAAAGTTTAGTCGGGTCCCTAATGAATGTTGTAGACCCTTCCAAAACTGAGATGTGAATCGAGGATCTCTATCTGATATAATAGTGACAGGGACACCATGTAATTTAAGAATTTCCCTTATGTATAATGCTGCTTGAATATCCACAGACCATCGACTTTTTATTGGCAGAAAATGTGCAGACTTAGTCAATCGGTCTATGTTTACCCATATATCATCATGTTCTCCTCTTGTTTT
Organism: Amorphophallus konjac; assembly: GCA_022559845.1. NCBI lineage: Eukaryota > Viridiplantae > Streptophyta > Magnoliopsida > Alismatales > Araceae > Amorphophallus > Amorphophallus konjac. Next base: position 142,895,517 of record CM040120.1, read on the forward strand.
AGGTAAACCCATGATGAAATCCATCCCTACACTTTCCCATTTTCATTTGGGAATATTTGAGGGGTGTAATTTACCTGCGGGTTATAAATGTTCTGCCTTTACTTGCTGACAAGTGAGACACCGGGACCCGAAATCTGCCACTTCTCTTTTCATGTTAGGCCACCAGAAGTTCCTTTTAAGATCTTGATACATTTTTGTACCACTAGGATGAATGGTGTACTTGGAATTATGAACTTTTTCCAAGATCAGTCTCTTAGTATCAACATGATCCGGTATACAAATTCGGCCCTTGAATAGCAACCTTTCACCATTGGCAATAGAGAAATTCAGCCTTTGCTCTATATTGGTTTTGATCTCCAGCAATACTGGATCGTTGTCCTGCAGCTTGACCAGATCTTCTATTAATGTAGGTTGAGTTCGGATGTTGGCTACAAAATAATCTTCCTTCTTTATGTCAACATCTAAATTCAATTGGGAAAATTGAGGAATGAGATTTGTCATACTAATCATAAGACTCGATAGCTTTCCTATCGGTTTTCTACTGAGTGCATCGGCTACAGCATTAGCCTTACCAGGATGATATTGGATAGCAAAATCAAAGTCTTTAAGGTATTCCAACCATCTTCTTTGCCTCATATTCAGCTCCTTTTGGGAGAATAAATATTTCAAACCTTTGTAGTCCGAATAGACCATAAATTTCTCTCCATAAAGGTAGTGATGCCAAATTTTTAAGGTAAAAATAATAGCCGCCAATTCTAAATCATGCACAAGGTAATTTTCTTCATGACGCTTCAAATGTCTTGAAGAATAACAGATCACCTTCCCATTTTGCATAAGAACGCACCCTAGGCCTATGCCAGATGCATCCGTATAGACTTCAAATCCACCACCCTCAACGGGCAATGATAATATAGGGGCTATCGTGAGATGTTCCTTAAGAGGTAGGAAACTCTTTTCACAGTCCTTCGACTATACAAAAGGATTTTCTTTTCTTGTAAGTCTTGTCAAAGGAACGGCAGTCTTAGAAAAATCCTTAATAAACCTCTTGTAATACCTAGATAGACCTAGAAAACTTCATACTTCTGACACAGTCGTTGGCCGGCTCCAGTTTTTGACAACTTCCACTTTAGAAGGATCCACAGTGATACCTTCCTTTGAAATGATATGGCCAAGAAATGGACTTCCTTAAGCCAGAACTCATATTTACTAAGTTTCGCATAGAGTTTGTGTTCTCTTAGAGTCTGCAAGGCTATTTTCAAATGTTCTTCATGTTCCTCCTTTGTCTTGGTGTAAATAAGAATGTCATCAATAAAGACGACTACAAACTAGTCCAGATAAGGCTGGAAAACTTTATTCATAAGTTGCATAAATGCTGCTGGGGCATTGGTTAATCCGAACGGCATTACTACAAATTCATAATGACCATAACGGCTTCGAAAAGTAGTTTTATATATGTCTTCATCTTTAATTCTGAGCTGGTGGTAACTTGACCTGAGGTCTATCTTGGAAAAATACTCTGCTCCCGAAAGCTGATCAAAGAGCTCATCAATACGCGACAACGGATACTTGTTCTTAATTGTGAGTTGATTCAGTCACCGGTAGTCGATACAGAGCCTGAGCGATCCATCCTTCTTCTTGACAAAAAGAGCTGGCGCACCCCAAGGGCATGTGCTAGGTCGTATGAATCTCTTGTCCAATAATTCATGAAGTTGCTTCTTCAATTCCTTAAGTTCTGTGAGGGACATCCTGTAGGGAGCTATTAAAACGGGTGCTGCTCCAAGAACGAGTTCAATGGAGAAGTTTACTTCCCTTTCGGGTGGTAAACCGGGTAGATCTGATGGGAATACATCAGGAAACTCATTTACAATTGGGATGTCTGCTAAGATGATCTCCTTAGACTCGGTGACAATTACGGAAGCAAGAAAAGCTTCACATCCTTGTGAAATAAGTTTGCAAGCGTGAAGATAAGAAATGATAGTAGGATGTTTCCTATACTTGATACCAAGGAAGGAAAATCTTGGAAGGCCTGGTTTGCGAAAGGATATTATCCTATTCCGGCAATCTATGTAGGCATCAAGGTCTACAAGCCAATCCACCCCTAAAATAGCATCATAGCCTTCCATGTCAAGGCATACGAGGTTTGCAGGAAGATTTTGACCTTCTACCCTTACTTCACTATCGGGGTAATAGTTTGTGAGTTTGGTTCCAGGGCCTAAAGGTGTAGTAATAGCAAGGTCCGAAGGTAAAGGAACTGATGAAACGGGCAATGTCTTTGCAAAGGCGGTAGATAAAAAGGAATTAGAAGCACCAGTATCAAATAGTACAAAAGCAGGATGGGAACAAATGTGAACAGTACCTTCCATAAGCCCATCATTTGAGGGAGCTTCTTCATCTAAAACAGCATTGAGACGAGCCTGCCTCTTACACCCGTCACTGGATGATTGATCCTTCATGAGAGGGTAGTCTGGCATGCGATGCTCCCGGCTGCCACATCTTAAACAAGCACCGAGGCGTTTCTAGCATTCCTCGGCCGAGTGGCCGAACTTTTCACAAAAGGTGCAAGCCGCCATGACTTGCCTTTCCTCCTCCTTGACTTTCTTATTCTTCTGGGAGCTACTCCTACTCCCGTTCCTCGACCTCTTCCTGCTATCACGGGGTTTGTAGGGCTCCGTGATGCTAAATTTCGCCTTCTTATTATGCCGATCCGACCTTCGGCTTGACTCTTCATTTTTGCCCTTTATTTTTTTGACCTTTTCTAAGGTCCTCTCACAGAGATACGCCCGCTGGACCATCTGGGCATAGGTGCGGATATTTTGAGTCCTGAGCTACTGAATGAAACCGGGTCTTAACCCGTCCATAAACTGATTGGCCTTCAATAAATCAGTACTAATTAAATGAGTTGCATATGGTGCTAGCCTAAAAAATTGTAATTCATACTCGACAACTGTCATCATTCCCTGACGTAGAGAAGCGAACTCCATAGCCTTTCTCTCCTTAACATGTTCTGAAAAATACTTGGCATGGAATAAGGTAAGAAAAACTTCCCATGTGTGTGGTGCGTCAGCTGGTGGTGCCAGAACCGACTTCTACCATGTACGTGCATCTTTGTTGAGTTGAAAGGTAGCAAGATGAACGTTTTCCTGGTCTGTACATTATATGATGTCAAATATTCAGTTCATTTCATCGATCCAATTCTCGGCCTCATCTAGGTTCGAAGAACCATAGAAACGTGGAGGATTTAAGCTTCAGAAATTACGATGCAAGTCCCCAGCTCTTGCTCCTGTGCCCGCTTGGGCTATCGTTTGCAGTGCCTGAGTGAGGCCCGCAATAGTCTGCTGCATACCATCCCAGTCTACGCGATGAGCCATTATAACAATGAGATACCTGAGAGAAATAACAAGTTGTTAATTCCCATGGGTTTTTTGAAAAGAATTAATCTAGAGCTAATTTACTATCTTATCTCGGGCTCTACCCAATTCTCACATGGGTGGGGAAATTTCTTCCTTAGTTCATAGGTATGGGTCCTTAAACCTTGGACTTATCCTATGACATGGCTTTCTCCCTAAGTCCTTAGACTTAGGCTCTGATACCAACTTAACTGTCACGTCCCGAGTTTTTAATACAACGGAAGATAATCTTGAGAAACGTGAACAGCCGACATGGTAAGCCTCTTACAAGCAAGAATAATCAGAGCGCAAGACAATCACACACATAAGATGCAATTGCACATCAATTTAATCAACCTTCACTTCCATTAATACTGATAAAAATCCTAGTACATAGACTATTCCAACTTACTTAAATCTATTTGACTCAATAAAAAAGAAAATTACATGAACTTGATCTAGACATCATTAACTTCCCAAGTCTTCACTCTCAATTTTATGAGACTCTCATTCGCTCTCGGACCCATCACTTGAATAACTCGAATCCGAATTTGAATCACTTGCATCTCCTGAAAAGATTAGAAAGTAGGTAATGAGCACACTTGCCCAGTAGGTATCTTCTCATCAACATGAAGGCAATATTAAAGTGATTAGCGTTTTAGCTCTAAAGAATAAGGTAAAATCATGCGAATGTGATAAATCATGTAAATAAACCAAAGTAACTAGACATGATCAAGTTAAGATATGATTGAGCAAGCATGATCAAGCAAGAATATAATTATGGCCTTTCATGAACAAGAATGTAACGAGAATGTACTAGAACGTTATGTAACAAGCAAAGAAGTACTTTTTCGCTTAATAGCAAGTACTTCATGAATTTCTGTAGATAGTTCACTTCATGAGCCGTGGATATTTCACTTATTTATAAAGAAAGTACTCCCAGCACAATGCGACGCTAGTAGCATCATACCACATGGTTTATATAGTATATTTTTGACCATCAGCCGAGGGGACTAGCATAGAGCCCTTGAACACAATCAGTACTCGAACTGCAGCTTCAAGTATAAATCAAGCTACTTCCACGTATATAGCAATAAAGTTGGCCACGCATGTAATAATTTTAACGAATGTTCAAGACTCAGCGTCAATAAGAATGCACCAAATATAGATTCATGAGTTCAAGAAATGCATTAATAACGAAGTTATGCCTTGGAGAAAATTCGACAGCATAACGGTACGTTATTTATTTTTCAAAATTTATCTTAGATATCTTTGAACAAGGTTACAAGTCCTAGACTATCATTAGTCAATCTAGGATTATAGGAATATTAACCCTTGGGTCAAACCTCGGGTCAACAGTACTCAATAAATTTAGCGATAAAAAATTGGGCCGCTAGAGTGGGCTGAATCCAGAAAGAAATCGGTTTGGACTCAGAGAACTTGGCGGTCGGATACTGGACCGTTAATGGGCTGTAGCGATCGAGTATTGAACCGTTAATGGACAGAATTTTAGAAAACGTCGGTAGTGCTTTCTAGACAATTGGGCTTTAATGGTATAATCATCTCGGCGTCTTAGTGGGAATCCTAGGCTCGCGGAGACTTACGGAGGCCGTGAAACAAAATTTCCTAATCCATTGGAAGGAATATCCAAAGGAGAGCTTATCAAGTCCAAGATTGTGTGCCTATAGTGCAAAGAGTGTAACTAATGGTCATATACGGGGATATGCCATGAACTTACAGAAATGACTCTGGGATAAGAGGAGAATGTGTACTGTAGTAACCCAGTGTTCAATCTCGTCAATGTAGCGTTTAAACCATAATTTAATATAGAATTATATGGTTTTTTGTTATGAAATTATCGTATGCTTAAAATAATCCTAAGTACCATAAAGAACATGAAATCATTGTTATGAATCAATAATAAAAACTCCGAGTAAATACATTAAAATAGGTTGATATAAATTTATCTAGGCATATTTATAAGCTAAATGGGCTGCTCTTAAATCTACCCTGGATTGACAGAAAACAGAACATCGGCGGTCTATTATAGAGCCGTTACAGAAAGTTGGCGGTTTATCGTAAGGCCGCCAGAGGGACTTTAACGGTCTATTTCTGGTCCGCCATAGGTTTCATAGAAAAAGAAGTTACAAAGTGTGTAGCGATTTATCGTAGGGCTGCTAAACATGTTTGACAGTCGACATTTAGGCCGCTAGAGCAAGTCTGATAGTAAATTAAATAAGAAGAAACTAATGTTTTAAAACACATGATCTCTGGAAATCAACATATATATAACTTCCCTATCATGATAGAACGAAGATTAGGCTGAACAAGATGCATGGGTTTTCTGTGAATTAACAAGAGAATTCCTCTTAACTTAATTAGGGCTAAGAATATGCATGGATGTATACTTGATGCATAAAACATGAAATTCTTGATGCATAGTTCATGAAATCTAGTAAAACAAGAGGGCTTTTATCCCTAGAATTATATTTTAGCCATTCATGAGATGACCTACCTTTGTCCTGGAACTTTAAATTTAAGGCTGGATGCTACCCCTAGTTCCTTGCACTTCTTTTGACAAATCAACAACTTCACGTTGCCCTAACTCCTTACTCTCTTGACCTATGGACATGAAATTTAGAGGGTAAGAAGAAGATACTAAGGGGAACAAAAAGTTCTAAAGGATCAGGTTTTAAATACCTCGATTTGGTTCCCTAATTTCTTGATCTTCACCGGACTTTCGCACAGTTTCCTGGGTCGCTAATGTGGAACCAGCAACTTTGCAGGCTTCTAACTTCTTGTGTGCTTGATCTCCTAGCATGAAAATTTGAGAGATATTAGTCCTATGTATTAGGAATAAAAACTTCTAAAGAACTTACCCAAGATAATACCTCCTTACCTTGATTCCACGCGAGCCAAAGTAAGGGTCGCATAGGCCAAATCTGGGTTCTATAGGGTTTTGCTAGGGTTTCATGGATTAGATCAATTCTAGAGTCCTTGTTTGCTATTAACTCGACTTCTAAGAGTCCTAAGGATGCTTACTAATCCTCCCAGCTCGGTCTCTAGGAGATAGAATGCCAAAGATCCAATCTTTATGCTCTTTCTTCTATTCACGGAACTAGCAGAGCTTAGCAATCGATTAATGGGCCGCTAACGGGTATGTAGCAGTTGCACGATAGACCGCTAAATATTCGAGCATCGAATTTGAATTTAATTCAAACTCTTCTATTCTATTATCCCCTTAATTATTTAATCAATGGGTATTTATCCTTATATTCTGTGAATAAATTAATTAACCTTCTAGAATATGGGCCAAACTTCATGGGCTTGGTCCTTAAATCTTTTGGGCTTTATTTAAATAGGCTAAGTTAATTGATTACTTTATTTGGGCTTTTGGAAAATTCAGAAAATAATTTATGAAAATTTTGAGGCATTACACCCCCCCACTTAAGAGAATTTGGTCCCCAAATTCAATCCATGGATTATATGGGGAGTGTACTTACAATTAAATAATTCTGAAAATCTTCTGCGCATTGCTTCTTCGGTTTCCCATGTTACTTCATGTGGACACAACTGTTGTGCCCCTTGTGCCTTGATGATGCAGTGATGTTTTGATGATAGCAACATTAGTGTCATCACTTGGTTAATCTTCAATTGAGAGCTTGATCTGTATGCCTTATGCCTTGATGATGTTTTAGCTGATGTGCATAAATTGTTTTGTGCATGATTTAAGGTCTGTGCATAGCATCGGTGCATTGCTTCTCTACTGATATGTTTATGATGTAGTTCATTGTGCATGTGTGCATGTCTGCACATTCCTTAGTGGCTAGTCTGTACAACCTCCGGTTGATTCATTCGATCAAGTCTATACAGCCAGAGCCAGTGTTCTTCATGCATATATAGTCTGTACAGAGTTTTGCCTAGATTGCATTAGTCAAGTCTGTACATCGCCCTAGATTGCATTATCAAGTCTATACATCGACAGGGCTCTTCATGCATGTGCATAGTCCATGCATTATTTCATGTCTATACAGCCAGTGCGCTTCATGTCTTGCTCGCTAAGTCTATACATCGGCGAAGTCTATACATCGAGCAAGTCTGTACATCGCAATTGCCGTAGGCATAGGAAGTCTATACATTGGTATCTTTACCAACGTTGCACTCGCAAGTCTATACATTAGTATCTTTACCTACGTTGCACCTGCAAGTCTATACATTGCAGCATGCATTCACTCGAAGTCTGTACATCGTGCATCCTTTGACTTGAAGTATGTACATCATGCATATAAAGTCTGTACACTACATTGGTTGCATAGACTGCCATTCAAAGTCTGTACACTGCATTGCACGAGCTGAAGTTTACACAGTGTCTTGCTGCACACACTTGAAGTCTGTACAGCCAATGCAGTTCATGTCTCGTGAACATCCATCTCATTCAGCGTCTCATGCAAGTATGTACATCGTCTGTCAGCACTTACAAGTCTATACATTCTTGGTAGTTCAGCGTCTCATGCTGTGTCTCATGCAAGTATGTACATCGTCAGTCTGCACAAGTCTATACACTCGCATGATAGCCAGTCTGCTCAAGTCTATACATCCGCATGATAGCAAGTCCATACAACGCATGTTGCTGCATGAACACAAGTCTGTACACTGTCTTGTTACACGCGTTCATGTCCATACACTGCCTTGTAGCATGCACGCACACACAAGTCTATACATCCATTTGCCTTGCTTCATGCAGCGTCTCACGCAAGTCTGTACACTTGTACTGGCCTGTCTGTGCATTCACTCTGAATGTATATACTTATGCATAATGCAAACTGCATCTCATGCACTTAAAGTCTATACACTCTCTCCTGCACACCTGTTGTCAAGTCTGTACAGGCCATGACTATACTGATAACAGTCTGTTATTACAGAACTGTTGCTCGAGGAGCCTAATAAGGGCACGTGATCCGAGGCTGGAAGGGCTGCCAGGATCGTGACACGTGTATTGAAGCCTGCTGAAATGCTGCCACGTGGTCAAGGCTCTCTGGGCGGGAATCTGAAAGCACACGCCCTATCTGTCTGCTACTGCTATAAAAGGAAGCCTTCTTCCTCAGAACAAGTCTGATCGACGTAGAAGGAGCAGAAGCAAAGAGAGTGCCTGCACGATCCAGAAGAAGAAGAAGAGAGAGAAAAAGAGAGTGAGAGATTAGCAGAAAAAGAAGAAGAAAGAGAGAAAATTAAGAGAGAAGAGCAGACAGTGAGAGGAAAAGAAAAGAGGGGTAGAGAGGTATAGATCAGCAGAAGAAGAAGAAGATAAGTAGCCTCTGGATCAAATCTAAGCTACATTGCTCAAGAGAGAGCTACAGTTTCGAGCTTCATTTCTAGCTTTCCGTTGCTGTTGTCTCTTATTTTTGTTTTTCTTTTGAACCTTTCTTCAAGCTGTTAGTCAGCGGTTTTGCAGAGGAGGATTCCTCTGGATAGCAAGCTGTGTTGCTCAGCGGGCGAGGTGGATACCTCGGACGGGTTAAGCTGTAGTCCCCAGCGGATGGCTAAGCTGTATTGCCCAGCGGTAGCAAGCTGTGATGCTCAGCGGATGGCAAGCTGTGAGGCCCAACTGTTTTAGGCAAGCTGTGATGCCCAGCAGTTTTTAAGTTGTGAGTCAGCGGAATCCACACTCTGGTTTGAGTGTGGGGTGGATGTAGGTCTGGAGGACCGAACCACCTAAAAACCCTTCTTGCATTGTGGTTTGTGTGTTATCTTTGTCTTCATTAGATGAATGCATAGGCACGCTCCAAGTGTTTGCTTACAGGTTCAATAGATGACTTGATTAGTTTTCTTAGAGTGTTCTAATTTGTCAAGTGATCAAAATTTTAATTGAGCAATATTTTTTTAAAAGATCCATTCACCCCCCTCTGGATCCATTTCTATCAGCTCACGCACGCCAACAATTGGTATCAGAGCGGGTTGCTGTGCATAGGATCTAACAATCCGCAGCAGATCCTGCATCTTTTGTGGTGCATTTCAGAGTGAGTCTGGTTTTGTTGTTTTCGGTGCTTTAGTCTCACAGAATTGGCATTTTACCGTATCCCTGTTGATTCCGGTGCATTTTTCATCTCATTCAATTGATTAAGTCATTTCTCGATGGCTCATTCACCGATCTTCAGAGGTGATGATTTTGATCTATGGCTGGAAAAGTTGGGTCGGTATGTAAGGACAACCGATCCTGATCTTTGGAAGGTAATGACTCACGGTTCATACAAACTGTCGAAAGATAAATCCAAATGGACCGAGAAGGATAAAATGAAAGACTCCATCAACTCTAGAGCATTGAATATGGTAAAAACATCAATTGACAGAGCACTAATCTCATGTGTCTCATCCTGCAGGTCTGCCAAGGAAATCCTGGATAAATTGAAGACTGCTTGCGATAGAGACGATGGTCGATGCATGATGGCTCAAGGGAGTGAACAAAGTAGCAATCAAGATGAAGAACATGATGATGATCAGGTAAACATCTTAAAAAATTATACCCTGGATGATTGGATTGCTGCATATAATGAACTGCTGGAGTCTTATGATCATTTAAGAAAACAACATAAGAAAATGAAAAAGAAAATTGATAAAAGTGATTCTAATTCATCATGTGAAAAGTGCTTGAAAATAAGTGAATTATATGATGAATGTCTATCTGAGTCTCACTTGAATATGAAACAAATGTGCCTGTTGAGAAAGGAAAACCAAGAAGGTATCAATAAAATCTCTGAATTAGAAAGTCAACTGAAACTGAAAACTAATGAACATTTGATGAACCTGGAAGAGTTGGAAAGGATTAAGTTTGATCTGAAGAAATCGAAAGCTGAGAATGTAGAAATTCAGAGGAAGAATAACAATCTTGAAGCTGAAATAGAGAAAGTCAACATGGAAGGTGTGCATGTTTCCTCTCTAAAATCAAACTGCAATATGTGCTCGGCTCTAAGAGAACGTAATGAAGATCTCTATAATGAAAATGAATGGATGAAGAAATAAATTACCGTGCTTAAAGAGGATCACAAAAATCTGCTTGCTGAGAAAATTAAAGTGGAAGAAAGGGAAGAGGAACTAATTGAAAAACTGGAACTGATATCTGGAAGAGAAAATTGTAATGAAGAAGTCAAAAAGCTGACTGAAGAAAATAATTAACTGAGAGAACAAAACAAGAAGCTCATGGTCCAAAACACTGAACTGAAAGCTGAAGTTGAAAAATTGAAGTGGTTAAACACCAACTTATCTGAAAAACTTCTTGCAATAAAGAAGGGAAAAACTGTCTGTGATGAAGAGTCAAAAATGTTGAGCAACTTGGAACAAGAAATTGAGAAGTATAAAACTGCAAACAAAGTTCTAAGTGAATGTGTTAATTGCAGTGAACAGGAAATAGCCAGTTATGAACTTCACATCGCTCACTTGGAAAATAAAATTCTTGATCTGGAAAACTCAGCATCCAAGTCTGCTAAAAATGAAGGAAAAATGAAAGCTATCATGAAAGATAAGAATGACAATTCAAGAGAGGGGATAAGTTGCAGTTCTGATGTTAAGGAAATCACTAAAGACTAGCTATACACCACTTTTGTGCAAAGCTCTGATGTAGCTGGTATCTCAAATCAATCCCCAAAACAAAATAAAAATCAGAAATCACCTTCATCATCTATATTTCAGTTCAAAGCCCAGAAAAATGAAAAGCAAACGAAGATTGTGAAAGGGGGTAAAAAATTGAAAAAGAATGGTCAGATGAACAAAGTCAAAATTGTCCCTGCATGTACTGTGAATTCTGCTAGCTGTGTGGAGTCTGATAGATTAATGCATGCCACTCACAAATCATCTACTCACCCGCATGCATCTGGGAAGAAATTCTCATGTTATTACTGTGGCAAAGCAGGGCATATCATGGACGATTGCAGACTATTAAAAGAAGATGAGCATGCAAATAAAACACTACATTCTAGGAATTCATCTGATAGAAACCACACCACTAAGAAATCTGATGCATCATGTTATTACTGTGGTAGGCGTGGTCACCTAATGAATGCATGTTTTATCATGAAAGAAGACAATAAACTACATGCTAAAATTCTTTCACATGCTCATGGCCCATATAGATATAAATCTACTTCAGGCCAACATATTATTTGTTTCACTTGCAACAAGCCTGGGCATAGGGAAGATGAGTGCTGGTCAGGAAATCATTGGGGTAACAATGAATCAAGAAGCAAACATCTTAGATGCCTTGAGTGTGGGAAATATGGCCATACAGTCAAGGACTGTTGGCATGCCCAAGGAAGTCATGTTAATGACAAATTCTTTAAATTCTGTGCCAAAATACCTGTGCATTTTTCATGTTATAACTGTGGCAAGTCAGGTCATAAGTATGCTGAATGTTGGTCATCTGGTAATAAGAAACAAAATGTTCATGTAAACAACAGAACATTTCATGTTCAGTTTCATAGGTCTCATGCTGCTGTTGATATGCACCATAGGACCAGAAAATCTGCTGTTTCATGTAGATATTGTGGTAAATTTGGTCACTTCATGACTAATTGTCATCTGATGGATTTTGATGACAATGTTGCTAAAAGATTGTTTAGAACACCTGTTAGGGCTAATATAGGACCCAAGTCGGCTTAGGTTCCTGCAGGATCAAAATGATTATTTTGCTGCAGGTGTGCCTTGGAATGAATAAAAGGGAGTCAATAAACCAAGGCACTCAAAAATGGAACCCCCAGGAGTGCACCACTCAGGTAAGTTCTGAAAACCTGTGTTAAATTCTGTTCTCTGACATTCTCTGCCCTTTAGATGATCGCATATCATAATAATCTGTCTGTGCTAAATTGATTTATCTTGAAAAGTTGATTGCTCTCGCATGATGATCTCTGAATAAAGAATGCTCTGATGTTTGAATAATCATTATGCATAGCTGAATGTCATACGCATGCTTTGCATAGTTGACATTTCAAGTCAATGCATGTATTGCACAGAGTATAGGTAGCTGCATGTCTTGCATATCGTCGGTGCATCTCATGTTCACAGTGCATATTGTTGTGCCTTCATTGCATATCATGCATTTTGTCAGGGGGAGCTTGTCTGCTATCGCTTGGTCATCATACTCTCCTTATCAGATTTGTTGCATACTGCACATATGAAGAGTAGTGCATGTCATAAAATTTTGAAAAACCTAAAAAGATATTTCATTGTATTTAGACAGGGGGAGCATTCCTATTTCATCTCTTCTTCACCTCATGAACTCCTTTTGTCTAGTAATCTGATCCATTCTCTTGCCTATGTGCTGTTCAATTGAATTCTCTGCTGTCTTCACCAAAACAGCTGATCAGTCTGTATTCCAGACTCAGCTACTGTTTGTTGATAAACTCTCTTCTAATGCTCTTCTCTATTGGTGATTGACTCTTCCACCAGCTTATACTCATCCTTCATATATCTCTTAGCTGGTGTGACTGATTTGGTTCTACTGTTGATTAGTTGGTCAGCTAAATTTTTTTTTTTTGATCTGATCTGAGGAACTCAAGCTGCAGGCCATACAATTCAGTCTGAATCATGTAGAAATTCCTATCATGTAGGTTTAAGAATAACCACTAAATCAGACTGATATAAGATTTATGTATTCTCAGATTTGTATTTAAATGCTTTGAAAATATCTGAATGATAAGGTTTAATAAACTTTAACCACATGTGTCATGTAAACCTTAGATTCTCTCATCTGATATCTGAAAATTTGAAATCAAGGCTACTTTGGTAGAGATACATAGAGTGAGTACTGTGGTTAAACATTAACTTGAAAAATGTTGACTAAATGAAAAATTGTGAATTCAGAGCAATGACTCGGTCACTGAGAAACTGGGTTCTTTATCAATGAAATAAAGTAACTTATGTCATGAGGTGCCATAGTTATCTCTGATAAAAATTTATCGAAAAACCTGACAGAGCAATGGCATATTTGTGTCGAGTAACTGGGGAGTCTGGCCTCTGATCAAGGTGTTTCCTCATGTAAAAAGATATTTATATTGCTAACTCTGGTCTCAATGTTGAGAGGCAATGACAGTTATCACACTGAGTAACTGGGCCACTTCACCTGAGACGTGCTGTGCCTCATGTAAAAAGGTGTTAATCAACTTAAATTACTCAAGAAAAATATAATGTGCTTCAAAGGAAAATATATTGAAAATTCTGTCAACTCATGTTCTTGTAAAAAGTGTTTAACATCAATACTAATCTGTGTAATTCTTAAAAGAGTCATTGAGATCTTGTGTGTAAGATGAAGATGAGCGGTCATGAGTGTCATCTGATTATTTGGTTCACCTTTATTAAAACTTGAATTCAGATATAAGTATTGCTTTTAATTGACAAATTTGGTATACATCATAATTAAATCAGGTTGGTCAAGTTGCCAATTCAGAACCCTCTATGATAAGAGAGTCTATTCATGTTAAGACTCATTGTAGTTGTGCATGCCTTAAAATCCCTCATGATCTGACTCACCTCTGACAACTTGCTCAACAGGAACTGTATTGACAATCCTCTCTTATCAGTTGACTGATTGATTCCTGAGATGTACTCCTCTCCACATTGTTAGAATCTTCCATCTTGTTTTGCAACCAGTTCTGGTTCTGTGGACTTTCCACCTGTTTCATTCTGTTCATGCATATGTGAGGTGCCACAACCAGAGTTCAGATTGTTTGTAATGACAGATTTCAGATTGATTTATTGGAGTTATGGGTCAACTACATTTAAGGGGAGAGTAGTCAATCATGCATGTTGATAGGGGGAGTTCTTATATTTTATTCTTCAGTACTCATTCTGCATGTTTCTAAGGGGGAGAATTGGTATCAGATTTCATACATGTCTTTCATTCCACTCGCAAACCATTTCCTTTTTGATTGTGAGGGGGAGAATTGTTTGCTGAGTCTGTGTGACTCATTGTGTTGCCATCATCAAAAAGGGGGAGATTGTTGTGCCCCTTGTGCCTTGATGATGCAGTGATGTTTTGATGATAGCAACATTAGTGTCATCACTTGGTTAATCTTCAATTGAGAGCTTGATCTGTATGCCCTATGCTTTGATGATGTTTTAGCTGATGTGCATAAATTATTTTGTGCATGATTTAAGGTCTGTGCATAGCATCGGTGCATTGCTTCTCTGCTGATATGTTTATGCTGTAGTTCATTGTGCATGTGTGCATGTCTGCACATTCCTTAGTGGCTAGTCTGTACAACCTCCGGTTGATTCATTCGATCAAGTCTATACAGCCAGAGCCAGTGTTCTTCATGCATATATAGTCTGTACAAAGGTTTGCCTAGATTGCATTAGTCAAGTCTGTACATCGCCCTAGATTGCATTATCAAGTCTATACATCGACAGGGCTCTTCATGCATGTGCATAGTCCATGCATTATTTCATGTCTGTACAGCCAGTGCGCTTCATGTCTTGCTCGCTAAGTCTATACATCGGCGAAGTCTATACATCGAGCAAGTCTGTACATCGCAATTATCACAGGCATAGGAAGTCTATACATTGGTATCTTTACCGATGTTGCACTCGCAAGTCTATACATTGGTATCTTTACCTACGTTGCACCTGCAAGTCTATACATTGCAGCATGCATTCACTCAAAGTCTGTACATCGTGCATCCTTTGACTTGAAGTCTGTACATCGTGCATATAAAGTCTGTACACTGCATTGGTTGCATAGACTGCCATTCAAAGTCTGTACACTGCATTGCATGAGCTGAAGTTTACACAGTGTCTTGCTGCACGCACTTGAAGTCTGTACATCCAATGTAGTTCATGTCTTGTGAACATCCGTCTCATTCAGCGTCTCATGCAAGTATGTACATCGTCTGTCAGTACTTACAAGTCTATACATTCTTGGCAGTTCAGCGTCCCATGCTGTGTCTCATGCAAGTATGTACATCGTCAGTCTGCACAAGTCTATACACTCGCATGATAGCCAGTCTGCTCAAGTCTATACATCTGCTTGACAGCAAGTCCATACAACGCATGTTGCTGCATGAACACAAGTCTGTACACTGTCTTGTTACACGCGTTCATGTCCATACACTGCCTTGTAGCATGCACGCACACATAAGTCTATACATCCGTTTGCCTTGCTTCATGCAGCGTCTCACGCAAGTCTGTACACTTGTGCTGGCCTGTCTGTGCATTCACTCTGAATGTATATACTTATGCATAATGTAAACTGCATCTCAAGCACTTAAAGTCTATACACTCTCTCCTGCACACATGTTGTCAAGTCTGTACAGGCCATGACTATATTGATAACAGTCTGTTATTACAGAACTGCTGCTCGAGGAGCCTAATAAGGGCACGTGATCCGAGGCTGGAAGGGTTGCCAGGATCATGACACGTGTATTGAAGCCTGCTGAAATGCTGCCACGTGGTCAAGGCTCTCTGGGCAGGAATCTGAAAGCACACGCCCTATCTGTCTGCTGCTGCTATAAAAGGAAGCCTTCTTCCTCAGAACAAGTCTGATCGAAGCAGAAGGAGCAGAAGCAAAGAGAGTGCCTGCACGATCCAGAAGAAGAAGAAGAGAAAGAAAAAGAGAGTGAGAGATTAGCAGAAAAAGAAGAAGAAAGAGAGAAAATTAAGAGAGAAGAGCAGACAGTGAGAGGAAAAGAAAAGAGGGGCAGAGAGGTATAGATCAACAGAAGAAGAAGAAGATCAGTAGCCTCTGGATGAAATCCACGATACATTGCTCCAAGAGAGAGCTACAGTTTCGAGCTTCATTTCCAACTTTCCGTTGCTGTTGTCTCTTGTTTTTGTTTTTCTTTTGAACCTTTCTTCAAGCTGTTATTTTGCGGTTTTGCAGAGGAGTATTCCCTTGGACAGCAAGCTGTGTTGCTCAGCGGGCTAGGTGGATACCTCGGACGGGTTAAGCTGTAGTCCCCAGTGGATGGCTAAGCTGTATTGCCCAGCGGTAGCAAGCTGTGATGCTCAGCGGATGGCAAGCTGTGAGGCCCAGCTGATGTAGGCAAGCTGTGATGCCCAGCGGTTTTCAAGCTGTGAGTCAGCGAAATCCACACTCTGGTTTGAGTGTGGGGTGGATGTAGGTTTGGAGGACCGAACCACCTAAAAACCCTTCTTGCATTGTGGTTTGTGTGTTATCTTTATCTTCGTTAGATGAATGCATAGGTGCGCTCCAAGTGTTTGCTTACAAGTTTAATAGATGACTTGATTAGTTTTCTTAGAGTGTTTTAATTTGTCAAGTGATCGAAATTTTAATTGAGCAATATTTTTTTAAAAGATCCATTCACCCCCCTCTGGATCCATTTCTATCAGCTCACGCACCCCAACAATAACTTGGTCCATTAGACTTTGACCATTGGAATATTTTTATTCCGCAGTTGACGTACTTCTCGTTCAAGGATCCTGATTGGTTTTTGTTCATATGTTAAATCCTTCTTAATATCCAGATTGTCGTAAGTGATGACATGGAAAGGATCATAAACATATTTCTTTAACATCGAGACATGGAATACGTCATAAACTTCTGCTAGTTGTGGAGGCAAAGCCAATCGATAAGCCACTTCACCGACCCTTTCTAGAATTTGAAATGGGCCAATAAATCTTGGAGTAAGCTTGCCATTAATGCCAAATCTTCAAATATCTCGACCTGGAGAAACCTTAAGATACACATGGTCTCCCACTTGGAACTCCAAGTCGCGCCTTCGATTATCAGCATAAGATTTCTGCCGGTCTTGTGCTATCTGATGCCTTTCCCGAATCAGTTTTATCTTTTCTGTAGTATCCCTGATAATATCAGGACCTAGAAACTGTCTCTCCCCTACTTCATTCCAGCATATCGGTGATCGACAGCTTCTTCCATACAGAGCTTCAAATGCTGCCATCTGTATACTAGCTTGGTGGCTATTGTTGTATGCAAATTCTACTAGGGGCAAGTGGTCATGCCAACTACCTCCAAAATCAATAGCACAAGCCCTGAGCATATCCTCAACTACCTGGTTTGTCCTTTCAGTCTGGCCATCAGTTTGTGGATGAAATGCTGTGCTAAAGTTTAGTCGGGTCCCTAAACCTTGGACTTAACCTATGACTTGACTTTTCCCTAGGACTTAATAATCCTAGGCTGTGATACCACTTTAACTGTCACGTCCCGAGATATGTAGCAGAATTAAGTCGGGAACGTGAACAACCGTCTAGGTAAGCCTAAAGCTAGAATGACAATCAGAGCGCTAAACACATTCACATAGAAGAATGAATGCACCATATCATGTACTCAAAATTCAAACTTTATTGAATAATAATGATCAAGGTTTACAAACTGACATTTGACACTCTTTGACACCACTAGACTCAAGAAAATAAAAGATTTCATAACATGATCAACTTCACCACCTATTATAGTGAAGGTCACTAAATTAAACTAACTGACTCAAGACATTTTAACATTCTAGGCTTCTCTTGTACTTCACTCGCTCTTGGACTCGCCACTTGAGTACTCTGACTCAGAGTCACTAGAATTTCCTGAAAAGATTAAAAAAGTAGGGAATGAGCGCACTCACCTAGTAGATATCTTCGTATCAACATGATGGCAATGTTAAAGTAATTAACATCTTAGCTCTATGAAAAGGGCAATAATGAAAGTGCAATAAACTATATGGATGAAACCATGGTAACAACAAGTATCAAGATAAGTGTAGAGATATGAGACCATATGAGAGTATGATCAAGCAAGATTATAATGTGGCCTTTCAATAACGAGAATATACTAACATGTAACAAGAATGTACTTTTCATAACCTTGGAAAGGCTATGCACTAGAAAGTCATGGAACAAGAATGTACTAGCAAGCATGTAAATTCATAAGATTACCGTGTGGATTTTACCCGTTTATAAAAAGTACTCCCAACGTAATGCGACGCCAATATTCATCATACCCCATGGTTTACATCATGTTTTCGGCCATCTGCTGAGGGGGCTAGTGTGGAGCCCTTGGACACTGTTCGTGCCCGCCCTTGCATCTTCAAGTTATAAATCAAGCTACTTCCACGAGAAATAATAAAGTAGGCCAATAATGTCCAGTTCAAATAATGGTTGTATGGCAAAAATACCCAAGGTAAGAACGTACCAAAGAGAAATCATGAGAGTTCAAGAATGACTTAATAAGAAGGTTACGCTACGGGAGGAATCCGGCGGCATAACGGTGCATTAACCAATTTCCATAGTTCATTAATGATTTACGGAATAAGGTTTGGGTCCAGATAACCAGAAGATCACCTGAGAACAGAGCAAGATCAACCCTTGGGTCAAACCGCGGGTTGGATATAACCCTGAAAGAACGAGGTCAAGCTAGGTCTGCTATTAGAAAGTAGCGGTCAAGTGGGAACCGCTATCTGCCAGTGCAAGGTAATGTGTCGACGCAAGGAGAGAACTAGGTCGACACACTATATACACAGAATGAATGCGGCTCTATGAGGACCGCTATCATGAAGTAGCGGTCAAGTCCAGACCGCTATCAAGAGTGGAGTCGACGTAGAACAAGGAAGAAGTCGACTCAGCCAGAATTCTGTGGCTGAAACAAGGTCGCGATCGTGGGCTAGGAGCTATATGCAGGTAGCGGTCGCTTCCTGGCCGCGATCAGAACAGTTCACAGAAAGCGCAGAAATCACAAAGTGCTCTCTAGGCTTTTGGGTTTTTAGGGTACAACCAGCTCGGCGTCCTAGTGGAAATCTCAGGCTCGCGGAGTCTTACGGAGGCCTTGAAATTAGATCACCTAGTCCGACAGAAGGAATATCCGATGAAGAGGCTCTCAAGTCCAAGAGGTGTTCCTATCAAGTGCAAGTGATCTAATAGCAACCGTACCGGGGTACACGCTATATGTGAAGTAACAAAATAGAAATAAGGTGAGAAGGGAACGCACCAAAGCATAAATCAAAGTGTAGGAGCTTGCATTAAAAATCTTTAAATACAAAACTATATGGTTTTGGCATGAAACTACATATATGAAAATAAGCTTTAAAACATGCCAACATGAAACATGGTATGACAGAAATCATGAATATAATGAAATAACATGAAACATGGCATAGCTACTTATATTTAATAGAGAATCATGAGGGTTGAACTGGTTTCTATTTAGAGTTAACAGAAAGTAGAACGTGGTTGGTCGAGAACCACTGCTTAAAGGTAGTAGTCTTTGCTAGACTGCTATCTGTCTGCATCAGACAGAAGCAAGGTCCGTCATGCAGATCCTATTCTTAAGGCAATTAATACATGAAAACTATATAAAATAGAAAGATTAGGCATGGTAACATGCTTAGCATGGGGTTTACGCATGGAAAAATATGAATCTGATCACAAGTTCCTATCTTTTTATTAGTGTTGTAGGGATAGCATGCTATGAAAAATCTAACTGTGCACTTCATGGAAAACATCAAATATGCCATGTACAATGCATGAAATCGAGCAAGGTTAGAGGGCTTTTACTCCTAACAAGTTGTTTAAGCCATCCCTGAGAGAACCTACCTCTGGTATGGTCCCTAAACTTTAAATTTGTTTAAGCCATCCTGCACGTCCTGTGTAGAAACTGCTACTTCCGAGCGTTCTAGTTCCTTAACCTCTTGATCTCTAAACCCGAAAGTTTACAGAGGGTTAGAAGACACTAAAGGGAGTAATTAACTCCTAGGGAAGAACTTGAAATAACGATACCATACCTTCGAACCACACGATCCAAAATTAGGGTTCGCGTAGGATGAATCTAGGCCTATTTATAGAGGATGATCTAGGGTTGAAGGATTAGATTAGGAGTCCTTATTGGGGTTAGAATCCATCCCTAAGAGTCCTAGACAAGTCCCCATGCTAGATCACATCAATCCCTGGCGATTTGGGTGGATAAAAATCCAGACTTTCCTAGGTTTATCAACTTCCGTTTACAGAACTTGAACGCGGTCTTCTCTAGACTGCGACCTCCAGAACACGGTCGTGCAACTGACCGCGACCTGGCTGGGCCGTGGAAATTTGAAATTTAGTCAAATTCCTCTCTTAATTATCCCCTATTTATCTAATAAAAATATGGAAATTACCCTAATATGTCTCTAGGGCTGGGCTTGGGCCTAAATGCTCAAGGTTTAGGGTTTAGGGCCCATTTTAAGTAGGCTTAACTCTTTAGTGAATAATTTGGCTTTTAAATTAAAGGCCTTAACCACTAAATCAATTAATTAACCCTTTAAGCCTTACTAAATACTTAATTAATTCTAAAAAAATCAAAAAAATTCCAGATAAATTCCAGGGGTGGTACAGACTCTGTTGGAAACCCTCGACCTCAATGTTGAGAAAATCACACGGAAGTCACCCGGAGAACCACGACTTTGTTGTCAAGAAACCAAAACCTTGAGTCGGGAGAATCATGTCTCACGTGACGAGAGAACCTGCCCACTAGAAGTAAGGCCGGATGCATCCACTAACGACTTAGTTTGTAGCCTCAGGTGTCTCTACTAGCCGAAGTGTAAGAACTGGGACACCGTATACAAGTAACCACAGAACAAGGACTGGTTGGGGTCGCACTCATCAGCACGTGTCCAAAGTCCCTAACCACGTGTGCACACACAGACTATCTGCTCTAAGTCAGGTCCTCTAGCTAGTTCCCCCCATCCAGACTCAGGCTGTAAAGGTAAGGGGCCCTACGGAAAGTAGCTTAAAAATTGTCTCATCGGGATAGCCGCTCCACCCTCCCAGGCGGGTCGACACCGCGTGTCGTAAAGAAGGCTATGACTAGTAGGGGCTCAATAGACGTGGAAACTCATGGTAGAGGGAACTGTCGGAGTACTGTCAGGCTACACACACACCCATCGTAAGTATCTTATAGCACAAGGTGGCTCAGTGCCACCGCACTCGGGACAGCTAACTAGACCGGCTAAACAATAGGCCATCAAGTCACGCGACTCATCCCAAGGCCACTGCACAATACGGCTCTATGCCATCAAATCACCATAAGCCAAAAATCAGAAATCTTAAATAAGAGGACTCACAAGGCGGTCCACTGCTGCCGGGGTTCTTCCCTCTCTAAGGGTGAACAAGGAACCCCCAACACACTTGGCTGGGTTACAGAACTCACGGTCACTGGCCATACTCATGGCCTACGTGGAAACAACCTTCTAAAGAAACCAACACTGTGTGGGAACAACCCTTTGCACATACTCGGGGGCACGGTGACACGAACTAGCATAAGGAAGAAGTCCAGAACATACAAGGCCACATGGACCCTCTAAATCATACGGGCGCATTATTTGAGATATCATGATTCTCTGGACACCCTAAAACGTGAACTCAGCCCCCACGGGGTGTCGAAGACATCCACGGGGCAAAGCATTGATCAAAGGGTCTCAACCAGGTCGATCGTTGGGCAAAAGGGGTTTGGGAAGCTCAGATCGGTCGACCTTCCTCTGGTGCCGGTCGACCTATTTGCTGAGGATCGGTCAACCGGCCCAGGGGGTCGGTCGACCGCTACTCTGGATTGGTCGATCGGCCCTCAGGGTCGGTCGACCGTTCTAGAACGGTCACCCATTCTGTGGCGAACCGTGATCGGTCGATCGATTTCCCAAATCGGTCAACCGATTCCGGCGACCACCTAACGTGACCCCATCCGGGGGGTCCTAATCCATGCCTCAGTCACTCCGGGTGTGGGGGAAACATGGGAAAACTCTTCCTAACCTCCAAACTCTGGGGAGATCCCATTTATTGCATAAAAACCCGATTGAATCGATGGATCCGTCGCTCACCCCAAAACATGATATTTCATCTCGACATGAAAGAAAACCCTCTCTCGGTCTCACCTCAGCTTACAAATCATGGGAAAATAACATGCATGGGCTAAGGATCCGTCCCCCTACCTCTCAACGATGATTTTCCACTCCGAGGATGCTATTTTCACCTGAAAATGCTTCCTCGAACCACCACTGGGCTCACGAACTCACGGATGAAGCTCGCCGCTCCATTGCCTCCATTCCTCTCTCCCGTCCTCACCGCTCACCACCCAAGTCGCCCACCGCCTTGTCCACCATGTCCTCTGTTGGCTGCTCGAAGAATGGTGGAGAGGAGAGAAACTAGAGAAGACATAGAGAGAGAATGAGAGAATGAGGGTGAGAGGGGGGTGAAGTGGTTTAAATAGGGACAAATTTTGGGGTTTAAAAATTTTAAAAAATAAAAAATGAGGAAAAATTATCTCCATGATCCTAAGAAAATGCACAACGTGACCGCTCAGCCTCGGAGCCCTAAAACACATCGCTTCTCCATAATTGGGGATCCGAGGGCCTAATATCAAAAATTTTGATTTAATTAAAAATCACGATCCTGGACCCGCAGGAACACTTCAAAACTCACGGATTCTCAATCAGAAAACCCAGGTCGTGACATTCCTCCCCACTTATAGAAATTTCATCCTTAAAATTTGAAGCAACATCCATCTCACAGGGGAAGAAAGACTTTTCCAGCTAGCAACACTTCTAGAGCTTCAGCACAATCCTCCATTCTTACAAAACCAGCACTCCTGAGGGACATGGCCAGACCATTGCCACAGATAGAATCATCTCTCTCCACATTCATAATTCACACTGATTCCCATAGTGAGAGAGGCACATGAAAAGAGATGAGTTATGCATCACCTCAGCTACACCGGAACTTCAGAGCTACGAACATCATCAGGCACATCTCGCACATTGAGGAGACGTGACCTGCGCCACTAATTCCTGCCACCACTGAATTACCCACGCTTGGCAGACCAACCAAAACATTAGCTTTTAAGCCTGCCGACCAGTCCCACGCCCTTCACAAGGGATATAGATCGATTCCTGAGCCTTGACCAACTCATACAGTCATCTTAATTGACTGTGACACATCCGTCGGCTCCACGCCACTAGCACCCCATATCCAATAAGCCGAATACCAATACCACCACAGGACCAACTCTGGTCCCAATATAATTCTCTGATTAACAATGATTCAACCAGGGAAAAAGACACATCATGATCGCCCACTCAAGGCCTCGCCTGCCCATGGTTCTCCCTATTCTCAATTCACCTCGACTGGTTCCTTCTGGCTTCGAAATCCATCCATTGGCTCTTACACTTGATATTTTCACTCCTGGAGTCGATCCTCGACTGGACACCGATTCTGATTTCTGATCCTTCCACCAACTCTGCCCTCCCAAGGGCAGCATGGTGAAATTATACGACAATTTTCATAATCCCTAGGCCATGCCAAATTTAAACCCAGAGCTACAAGGGATTCCTCCCATCCTAGCTACAATACCAAGGCTTTCATTCAGCATTATCCCTCCTAGAACCTCCACACCAAATGATCGTCCATCACACAGTCTCATCGAATCCTTCATCTCTGGCACTCTAACCAACACCGGCCAACCCTAGCCTCACACGCATCATGGAACCACTACACACTATCTCTAGCGACTCATGGCACCTATTTCCAAAACAGACAAGTGCCATCTTCCTACCATATTAGTCAAGGCAATTGTGCCACAATCCATATGGTTCTCCAGACATCACTGATTCTTGCCACAACTGGGTCCTTCTTGCATCATGCTAAATCTCTTGGATTCAACTGGGTCCCTTTCAGGTGCTATCACAACCGACCGCTCGACTAGACTTACCAACCACTTGCAGCTACCAACTGGCACCCACAATTCCTTTCTTCTACATTCACACCTCTTGGACCCCAACGTCCATCCGAGAACACTACTTCCAACGAAAGTCAGCCACCATATCGACTCCGATCATCAAGTCCTTGTCCTTCATCATGACTACTTCCTTTTTAACCCCCAGCTGGGTTCACCATTAGATACATGATATTGCTTCCATTATAATAATAGGGTACTCATTCGACACTCCTGCTATCATATTTCCCCAACTCTCTATTCTACTGGTAGTGCCAGCATCGGCATGACAATTAACATGGCTTACACAGCCAAAGTAATGTCTTACCAGGGAAAACAACTGTCTCTATTGGTCAAAAACCTCCAATGCTTTACCAAATCTCTGGAATATTTTCCATCTCCCGCCATCAGTATGATCCTGGAGCCCGTGGGTCATGGGCTCACCACGCCTCCGCTACACACTCTTCATAGCACATACACTTATCACAAGGTAACTTGGGCATCCGCCAGCTAAACATTTCCCAACTGGGCTGGCTAACCACAAAAAATCAGGTGAAGAAAGCTCAAAGATCTCAAACCCAGGGCACAGACCCCATCTCTCTTGATCTGGCAATCCTCCTGCAACTCTGCAGGCCTCGATCTGAAATGCGTCAGAAACCACAATACCAATCATGAATCATCACACATATAGCCCAGCTAACACTCATCCTTTCTTAACAATGCCAACACACCCTTACCATACCAAGGGATGGGCATAAATTCTTGCAGGCAGTCACACTGCCAATACGCATGGCACTTTTCACACAGACTCCTCGATATGCTCAAGGAAGCCAACCGATCAAACACGATAAAAATGGCAGAATTTAATCAAAACACAAATCTCCCCAGCTAAGAAGACATCATGATGCCTTGGACAAGGTGTGAGACTTCCGTGATAGGCCCGGCCATGAATATTACGCATGCCTGGAACCTCGCCTCGCAACACCAAAAAAAGTAGCTACCATTAGGTTAGCCCCTCCGAGCAACACATGCCAAGGGTCCCGTCGGACCACACTTATAGCATTTTCCAACACACCAATACAACTTGTCCACTGCAACTCATTATGCTTTGAGCACTAACTCTGCGATAACGACCCAAGATTCGGATACCAGGAATTACCCGATACCATTTGAATCCTAGCCCGCCACCCACGAACCGGAAGGCTCAGAAGAGTTATTTGGGTGTTGTGGATATGCGTTGAAATTTAGAACAATTACAAGGATTAAATAATTCAGTAATATCAATAAAATTAACATTTTACAATTGAACAATTCAACTACAGAGTCCAGTCCACTAGTACAATCAACTAAAAAGATAACGTACGTTGCTACGGGGCATACCCCGACACTGGCAAGCTGGCTTCTAGCGGCCGACCTAGTGCTGCACCAAACTCGAGGAAGAGCGCCGCACCTGAAAAGTAGGGAGTGAGTCTCGTCTCATTGGCTCAGTAGGGGTCTCACGGATCCTCACCACCGGTAACCATAATAAACAACAGGATAATTGCAAGGATAACAAAAAATAATAATAGTAGTAAAAGTAACGACAGTAGGTAATCAAAGGAAATTAGACAACACAATTGTAAAATTACCCATAATTCCTTATATCATCGCTAACTGCAAAAACTACACTACTAGGTGACTCGCACATGCTCCCTCAAGGTCAGAAAAGGGCCAACCAACTTGCACCGACACTACGGCTACTCATCGGGGAATCATGATCCCATTATCATGAAGGTACTAGCCCGCCAAATCTCTGAAAAGGAAACCCAACCATGGCCATAAGGCCCCGAACACAGACTTCATTGATGAGTCCAATGTGGATTTGATGATGTCAACATGTATGATTCATTATATGATTCTTTAATGTGCATTTTGATAGTGATTCAACTAAGACTTTCATGCTGGTATGTTCTTCAGTGCAACCATTTTATGAAGTCTCATGTATAGATGTGAAAAGGAATTGACAAAACTGTTCTATAGACCAGCGTTGAGTCGACGTAGCCTGGAGAACAGGTTGACTCAGGCATCTGGCCGGTCGACCGATAAAGAGGTTCAGTCGACCGAATTTCCCAGAGTGGAAACATAATGGCTTGTTACAGATTTTGGTCGACCAATGCTCAGGTTTCGGTCGACCGATTGGGTGTTCAACAGTTTGTCTCCAAGAGGAAAAGCAACAGACTCATTAGTACAAGAAGAATGCATTGACCCAATCTAGATAAGGAGTCGATGCAACTGCTAATAACAAGCTTCAGCATCAACAACAATTGGGCAACAACAACACCAGCAGCCATCAAGAAGCATAAAGCCAGTGCCAGCAGAATTCATCAGCTAGGCCAGCAATAACAACAATGGAGTCAACGCACCCTTAAACCATAAAGCCATGACATCGATGCAGCAGTGAGCAGCAAGGCAGGCTATGAGGATTGAGTTGATGCAATGGTCACATGGCGTCGACGCACCAGCAAAGCCAGTATCAACAACATTAACAAGACCGTATGAAGGTTGTATTGACACAATTCACTTATGGAGTTGACACACCCTTGAACAAATAGGCTGGGTTGACGCAAGAAAGCCTTGGCGTCGGCACAACAGCAGTATCAACAACAACAGGCATCAGCAGGTCACTCTGGTCACGTGATAACTTAAGTGGTCACATGACTATGTACCAGAAGTCAATATCCTTGACACTGGGACTCATCCTTTTGCTCCTAGAAGGTCCTAGGATAGCTTTTTAAAAAAGGTTTCTTGTGGTCCAATGAAAAGACATGTCTAAAAAGGTGAAGGACAAGAAGACTCCTTTTTTCCAATGGACCAATCAAGTTATTTCTGCCAAAGACTTTCACAAGACCAGTAGATCTGGAAAAAGAGGTTCAGACAAAGATCCCCTTTCTACCATGGTCCAATCGGAGGACAGCCTTGGAAAAGGTATTTGGTCAAAGAAAATTAATTTTATTATGACCAATCAGATTGCAGTTCCTTGGAGGGAAAACTCTCGACCCTCCTCTTCTAAATAAGAGGCCCTGCCTGAAGAGGAACCCGCTGCTGCCCCAAGAAGAAGAAAAGAGTGGGAAAAGAAGAGAGACAGCCTGAGCTTCCAAAAGAAAGATCTGAGAGGAAAAAAAGTGAGAAGAGAAACAAATTAATGAGCAACCCTTAGCCTCGAGAGCTGCCCTGAGCCTCCATGAAGAGATTTTGAGAAGAGGAAGAAAGAAAGTGTTGACATGTTTTCTCCACCTTTTCTCCTTCTTACCTTCCTTTTCTAATAATCAAAGTGTAAAGACAAGCGGGATGAAGGAAGAAAGAAAGGGTAAAAAAGTGTGTGATTGTGATCGCCACCAAGACACGAGTACCAGATGGTAAGATGTACCTTGGAAAAGGGGAGAAAGCACTCACCTGAGGTTCAGCGCTGACAGGTGCAGACGGTCTTGGAAGATCCGCTCTGTGGGTAGGACGGTCTCTCAACAGACCGCTTAAAGCGCTGAAGTGGGAAGCGGGATGAAGATGAGTCTGGCGATAGCACGGTTCGCCGACGGCCGCAATAAAGCGTTACACGGTCCTATGTGGGCCATGTATACCTGTGGATGGGCGAACGTCGACCGTTCGATGCTGCCAAACTCCAAAGCATAGGATCCAATCCTATACCCCTTCTAGCCGACCAGAGGGGATGGGCCTCGTGTTAGGATGATGCTGACCTGTGAAACAAAGTAGGAGACATGAAAATGATACTCAAATTAGCCCTAAGGAGTGTAGCAACTATAAAGAAGAATGGAAAATAAGTGCGATAACATGGAATGGGCTATACCTGGGAGGTTTTTAAACCCCTATAGGGCGTCAAAATAAATGGGAGGGTGTGAAAATGATATGATGTAGTGAAAGAACGTGGAAAGAAGTGGAGAAATAAACATGCAATGAACAAACTAATGACTCAACGTTATGACTAAAAACTCAAATCAAATGACTACTCCCTTGAACTGGAGGCTTAGAAGGATGTAGAAAGCCTCCCTCCCTGACTGCAGGTTGCTTGAGAATTCAGCCGAGCTTCGCCGTGACTTTGAAATCTCCCCCCTTTCAAAACTTGGCCATAGGGTCCTATTTATAGAGCCTTGAAAGCCAACCTCGAAATTAGGGTTTCCAATGAAAATCAGCTCGAGATATCAACATAAAATCCGTAGATAATAGAATTATCTTCCAACAAGTTCAAACGGCACCCCATTTGGTTGAGAAATCACGGAGAAATAGTTGGAACAAATTAAGGATAAAACCACGGATAGAGAGAGAAAAACCCTTAGTTTTTCAACAATCGAACCATTGCGGGGTCGTGCGATAGACCACCCAGTCCATTACGCGGTCGGTCATCAGACCGTCCAACCTGTCGGTGGAAATTAAGTAAATAAGCAATATTATCCAAATATCCATCGAACTGACCGATGATTTTGCCGTTGGACTCTCATTAATTGGGCGATTCTTAATGGACCACTCAGCTCATGGAACGGCCACAGACCAGCCGTCCAACTCCTGTCGATGGTAAATCAAAATAATTTAGATAATTAGATAATTATCTGAATAACCAATGAATCTGAGACTCTGAGATATGGACTATCATATACCTGCCGCTCAATGGTATTGGACGGTTATATGTAGACCGTGCAAAAGCTTGTCGATGGAAATTCAGAATATTACCTTAACATCTAGTAAATAGACACACGGTTCATAATCAACCGCTCCAAAATGGAACGGTCAAGCGATAGACCGCTCAATGGCTGGGCATTTGAAACTTACTAAAAATGTGATAAATCAAGCAAAACCAAGGCCCATTAAGCCCTAAATTGAAGCAGACCGAGTCAGGGAGGGAGGTACCCATAAAATAGGCCCAATAAGCTGCCTGAAAATAGCCCAATGAGTAATGGACAACTCGAGACATCAATAAATGATGGTAAGAGAAATGACTCGACTTATCTGTTAAAAATGGGTGTCAACAGATGCCCCTCCTTAACGTCCTCTTTGCAGGGGAGCGAGTGGAGGTGAAGTGAAAGCGAAGTGGAACATGGAGATGAAGCAGAAGTGAAGCGGAGCGGACTAAAAAATGGGCGTTAAGGTAAAACGACACCCGTTTTGCCAACGAGCGATAGGAATCTTTCGAAAAACTCTGAATTAACCACAAGGAGTTGTCAGACTAAAAGTGACACCAATCTGGAGGAACTAACTAAATAAAGGGAACACAAGATCAACCTCATGGGGGACATAATCCCACAGACCAATGAGGAGACTAGAATAAGCAAAAGTAAAGAAACGAACTAAAACTCCAGATGGGTACCTCTTAATCAACCAAACCGAGTGAATAAACTAGAGAGAACCTTCCAATTCAGAGTGGAATTGTTCCTCTTACTCGAACACTGAACACACTGCTATCCATCATTGGTGGGACATTGTCAGGCAAACCATGGGTTATGAATGCTCAAAAGATGCGTATGATGCATGCTGGGCTAAAATAAAAGAAACCATTAAAACGAATGCAAAGAAAGGATAAAATATAAAATAATCTAGAATAATATTGCTAGACTGGGTTAATCAGAGTCAAGACACTATCCGCAACCATGGTGTGTAGGATAGAACCATCCTCCCCAGGTTTTCCCAACCTAACGGCCTATCCGGTGATTAAACACGTGAACCTGGATCATCATTATTTTTGTTAAAGGGGAACATCAGATCCTGGAACACGCGAATAACCAACTGGTTCTCGAGATAATATAGCATAGTACCATATAGTAATGCAATAATAGATAAAGGGATAGAAAGCCATACCTGACTTACCTGTGTAGGCGAAACGAAAAATGAAAGTGATGTTGCAAAGATGGTTACAATTTGCAATATATATCGTTAAATTTATCAGTGAATCACACAATGCAGCACTAAAGGGGCCAAATCACATCATTTAAGCACACAAATGGTCAAAAATAGACCGCCCAGACCATAGAACGGCTCACCCGAGACTGTTCAATCATCAACGATTTGAACATGAACGAGATAAGACGCGGCCCATATGTAGACCGTGCAAAATAGTGAATGGCCAGATTTTAGCCGCGCAATGCAAAGTACCGTTGGTTTATAAACGGTCAGATGTGGACCGCACAATGTTGGGACAGTCTGGTGATAGACCGCGCAATACTGGCGACATTTAAACAAAAAAACCTTTCATCTCCCTCCCACCCCACCGTAACCGACGGCGGGAGGAGGGAGAATGCCACCGTGCCCCACTCCTCTCTTCCACTCTCTCATCTCTTCCTCCTCTACGCTCCCCATTCCTTATTCTCCCCATCTTCCCCGTATGCGTTCGAAGCATCAAGCTCGACGTCCATCCATGGTCGGAGAGGGTGAAGAGATACCGCCGCCGACGACCGCCGTGGCCGCGAGAACCGACGCACCACCGCCGGAGGAGGTGCCGGTGCCACCAATGGCCGAGGGAGAGACTCCCCCGCCACTGCCTGAAGCCGGAGCCATTGTGCCCGGGGACGGAGACGTCGGGGAGGAGGCACCGGCGGAGAGGTCGGCCAAAAGGCCAAGGGACCCTGAGGTAGGTGCACTAAACCCCCCCTATTTTCATTTTTATTTATTGCATGTTAGGTTTAGGGGATGATAGGGGCACACAACCCCTTATAAACACTATGTGAGGCCATTTAGGCCATGAACGGAGGAGGGGAGAGGTTCTCCCGTCATCGGAGACGACGATGATAGCGCGGTTCAACAGTAAGCGCTTCCCAAAACAACACGGTTCACAAAGGACCGCTCAAATAACACACGGCCCGGGGGTGGCCGTTCAAAGGATACGAACCGACACCATAGAACGGCTCCATGTAAACCGTCTAAATGTAGGGCGGTCCATGTTGGTCCACTTAGAATATGAGACGTTGAAAACAGAACGGTCTCCATTAGACCATGGAACATAGGATGGACCTACCTGGTCCGCTTAGAACTTGGAACACATAGAGATAGAACGGCTGGACTGAAACCGTGAAATGCAGAACGGCCCTCCCTGGTCCGTTTTAAGGGGAAGCATCAGATAGAAAGACGGTCCAAGGTGAATCATGGAGCTTATTGAAGCGGTTGGGAGGCAACCGTTGGATAGAAAACGGTTCATGGGTGACTGTTTAGAGAGCAGAGAGTGAATTATTGAATTAAATGTAAAATTCAGGACTAAAATGCAATTAATCTAAAAGTATGCAGGGAAAGCGTAGGACCCGGATCTCATGGCTGCAGGTTCGGGCAGTGTACCTCGCGCTGCCCCACTTCCAGCGTGAGAGGCTGAGAGTCATGGGATTCTAAGAGTTCCTGAGCGTGGAGGTCAGCCAGTTTTTGACATACCGCTACTCTATGCTCTGCACGACCGCTGGGACCCAGTGTGATGGGGGCATCTCTCGCCCTTCATATTTTCAAAACCCCGGTTGCTCGCTAGCATGGTTCCAATGTGTCCGTCACATTTTCCTTAGTCAATTCATGTAATTTTCATATTTTCTTTGAGTCATAATTATATAATTTTCCATTTATTTGAGTCTTGTACCTAGGTTAATGAGTCATTTACCTAGGATTAAGTGTCATTAGGTTGATAGATTAGTTTATGGGCCCAATTCATTGGGCTAGGCCCAAGGGCGCCCCCCTTCCCTTAGTTATTTGTCATTGTTGCAAGAGTCAGGGACTTTTTGTAAAATGTGGGTTGTCTATATATAGGACCCCATTCCCCCCATTTGAAATCAATAAAAGAATATTTGAATTTTCTAGTGTCCAACTTAAATCTTCTTCTTTTGGTGAGAAGCCAATTGAGTGGGTGAGAAGCCCCTATCCCCCCCCTCTCTCTACCTCTCTATCTAGAAAGCCATTTTCTCTCTCCTCCACTTTCTCTCTATAAAACCTGCGCCCCTTTCTCTCTCCTCCCCTCCCAACCACCTTTCTCTCTCTTCCCCCCCTCCAATAACTCATCCCCAACTCCCCATCACCCCACCTTAACTCCACCCCAGCCCCATGGGAGATTCCACCACTCCCCACTCCACCCTCCAACCACCAACCACCCACTCCCCTTCCCCAAGCCTCCCTCTTATCTCCCAAGGGAGAATTCCCCATCTCCAAAGCCCCCTTTACCTTCCCCATACACCTATTCCCATCCCCAAGACCAAAAATTAATCCCACCTTTAAACCCATTTTCAAATACCCTTTCCCTCTACCTCCCAACACCAAATTCGCAGCTCCTCCTCCCACCACCTATTAGACCCCCTTCCAGACCTCATTCCTCCCCTCCCACACCTTGGAACACCCCCTCCTAGACCCCCTCACAGCCAGGGTTCTCCCTACACTCAACCACCCCCATTTCCCCTCCCATATACCCCATTTCCCCCCCATCATCTTCAACCTATAGTTCTCAGTTCACAGGCAACAAAAGAGTGCCCAGTTGTAGAGGGTGCCACATCTTCACCTGGAAGCTTCAGAGGGCATACCATATACCGATGGAATCGTCGTTCATTCTACTTCGCAACGGCGGTGGTCTCATCATGTTTTGAGTTCGGGGCCATCTTGAGCAGTCGTTCTTCCCCGACTGCGCATCTCCTCCCTGAAGAGCAACCAGAAGCTGACTCCTGAAGGTACCACGACCACTCTCTTGAATATCTGGAGGTTAGGCTTGGCCGAGAGCTTTTTCGCCAAGTCAACTTCTAGAATCAAGAAGCGGAGCTCTGTTTGGCGCCCGGAATCAAGAGCTCTCATTTTCTTCCTCCTGGTGCGCGGTTCTGCTACATATCAGTCTGCTCCGACCCCCCCTCATTGTTAGAGTTCTACCGGTCTACTCCGACAACGTTTGGCATCTCCGTTGGTCTCTCTTAGAAGAGGACTCATCGACAATTCCAACGACTCCGGCTGTGCTTGATTCTGAGCTCTGGAGCGCTTGTATCAACCTCTGCTTCCCGCTGTTGTGAACCTGAAGTAGTCCGAACTAAAGACCTGCCACCCTGTACGAGCCTCTACCCCGACCAGCACTGGTGACCAAAGAAATCAACAAAATTCAGGCATCATCCCGACCTAGCTACAAAGAATTTTCAACTGGTTTCATCATCAACAAAAATCTGGAGTGGTCGCAGCGTCAAGATATCCAACTGTCTGTCCTGAAGCACAGGAAGCGGACAGAATCGACATCGGTTTCCTTGTTAGCTTCTCACTCGGTTTCGCCCCTCCCCGCTTGGCCGGCTGAAGGCCCCTCCCTGTGTGGAGGTAGTTTTGGATGTAATAATAATTTGTCCCCATCCTGTGAGAGGTGTAGTGCTGTAACACTTTAAACAGGTCAAGCTTCTCCGGCGGGGCGTGTGGGGAACCCACGCCTCCCCGCTCGCCCACGTCTCCGAGCGGGACCGATTTCTTCAAATCGGTCGAGTAAGTGCTCCAACCTAGCTCTAATTATGTGCTTGTTCTTTCAATATTAGTTCATAGTTCCGTTGGCCGTGAGAGTGAGGGCTTGATCCTTAAGCTCCATTGCTTCAAGCGATCACCGTGGGGAGAGGAGTGTACCCGTGCCCTTGGCACAACGTTGGCTCCCTTGAATTGGGAAGCCCTACCCTTGGGG
Organism: Amorphophallus konjac; assembly: GCA_022559845.1. NCBI lineage: Eukaryota > Viridiplantae > Streptophyta > Magnoliopsida > Alismatales > Araceae > Amorphophallus > Amorphophallus konjac. The sequence goes on from CM040120.1 coordinate 142,929,217, forward strand.
GAACATCCTTGGCCTTGCTGGCCCTCTACCAGCAAGGGCCCATCCCACACATCCTCCACTTGGCATTGCCAAGTTACCCCGGGTCTTGGTGAGCATCGGGTGAGCAATCGTCGTTATCGGTCCGTTTTGAATGCCAATTGTACTTGCTTGGTAAGTCCTAGGTTGTGTCACATCAAATTGATATCAGAGCAAGTTCTAGACTTGTCTCTACTAAGTCTTGTCCTAGGGCCATTGCATTTATCACCCGATCATCATGGCCACTTCCTACTTAGCCTACTCGTCTCGCTTGGACCCAATAGACGTCTTTGTGTTTGATGGATCCCACCCTAGTTTATATCTAGAATGGGAAAGCTCTATAGATCACCACTTTGGGAGGTTCACCCTGTCAGGGTCTATGCAAGTCAACTATGCCAAAAGTTTGCTCTTGCGCCAAGTTAGGAATGAATGGCAAAACATTATAGGCTTAAGGGAAGTTGGAAGGCAAGAGCCTATCGACTCTTGGGTTGAGATGAGAAATGAACTTAGGAAGATTTATGCCCATATGGACCCTCTTATCACCATAAAGGAAGCCCAAGCTCCCACCAATAAGGAAGAAGAGCCTCAATCTTCCCCCACCCCTCATGGTCCGGATCCTCAAAGGCCATGCACCGTCACACATGGCACCCTCACCATAGATGAGTCCATACTCCAATGGCTCAAGCAATGTCCCACCCTCCCTAGCTCACCACCATTGGGATATAAATCCCAAATTGTTCCCACCCGACCTCCCCATGTCACTTATCAAAACTTCTACTCTGTGGAAGACTTGGGAGACCTTGTGGATTGCCTACATTGGCAAGCCCACTTAACCGGCCTACTAGCCATGGGACCATTGGAGCCTAGCACCGTCAACTTTGTCCACCCATCCATCGGTTCCATCACCTCCCTTTGCACAAGTGGGCATTGTACTAGTGAGATCCTCCTATTTCTCCCCTTGGAGGAAGAACCCATCCCGGTCTACTCCCCACCCCTTGATATCCCAAGTACCTTGAACGGTCAACCCACTAGAGACCTTGGACCAACTACTTGGGAGGAAGATGACTCTCCACCTTGTGAGGACCTTGGGGACATGGAGTTCCTCTCTCTAGGTAGCCCTTACCATGATCCCTTTGACCCCTTCCAATGGGAGTACGGATACCCATGTGGCCCAACCACCTTACCCACCACCCACCTTTCCCTACTCCAACCCACCGTGATGGATCAAACCCACTCCTTCCTAGACTCGAGTTACACCATGGGAGCCATGACCATGGACAATATACTCCTAGGGATCAAGGAAGTGCCCCACTTCATGATATCCACCTTCCTAGACCCCTTTGATCCATTCCAATGGAAGTCCAAAAGTCCACACATAGGAGACCTCTTTGGCACAAGAGTGCATAAGTCTTAGCGTACAACACCACTTGGCATGATTCATAAGTCGGGTCCACTCATTCATATCACCCACATGTCAAGTAGGATGCATGATTTGTTCATATTCGGGTGTATTGACCCTCCCTCATTTAACATTGGTCATACACATGTCAAAAGCATCTACGGATGTCCGGGTCCCCCGACATTCATCACCACTTTGCATTATAGGTTCACCTACGGGTGTCCCGGCCCACCTAGGCCCACCAAAGTCTACATGACAGTATTGCATGATAAGTCCACATATGGTTGCCCCGGCCCTCCTAATTCCATCAAAGTCTTCTTGGCATCAAAGTATGATTGGTCTACTTTTGGTTGCCCAGGTCCACCCATCACCCCTAGAATGTCAGCATTCACAAAATTACATGCAAACCTTAGCAAGCACATCAACAAAAAGAATGAGACTTATAAAAGGCAGACCGACTCTCATCGACGTCACCAAGAATTCCACGTGGGTGACTTTGTGATGGTGAGGATAGAGAGACTCTCCCCAGGAGCCATCTCGAAATTGAGGTCTCATGGGGCTGGTCCCTTCCAAGTTCTGAGACGCCTTGGCACTAATGCCTATGAGTTAGATCTTCCCGAGGAGTATGGAGTGAGTCCCACATTCAATGTAGCCAACCTAGTGCCATATAAGGGGCCCACGGTGGTATCCAGTGAGAATATTGAGCCTATTCCTCCTGTTGAGAGAGCACCCACCCGTGAGGAGAGATCACCAGCCAAGAGAGTCCAGCGTGAGCGCATTGAATGAATATTGGATGAACATGTCACTATCACAAGGAGCAAGGTGAATGAGCGCTACCTCGTCGGGTGGATGGATCGGTCTCCTTCGGAAGACTTGAGGGTGGCATCACTTCTACACCCTCCGAGGAGGGAAGGACTCTTACTCGACGGAGTCGAGTTCTCCGCACCCCGGGAGTATGATGGGGGCATCTCTCGCCCTTCATATTTTCAAAACCTCGGTTGCTCGCTAGCATGGTTCCAATGTGTCCGTCACATTTTCCTTAATCAATTCATGTAATTTTCATATTTTCTTTGAGTCATAATTATGTAATTTTCCTTTTATTTGAGTCTTGTACCTAGGTTAATGAGTCATTTACCAAGGATTAAGTGTTATTAGATTGGTAGATTAGTTTATGGGCCCAATTCATTGGGCTAGGCCCAAGGGTGCCCTGCCTTCCCTTGGTTATTTGTCATTATTGCAAGAGTCAGGGACTTTTTGTAAAATGTGGGTTGCCTATATATAGGACCCCATTCCCCCCATTTGAAATCAATAAAAGAATATTTGAATTTTCTAGTGTCCAACTTAAATTTTCTTCTTTTGGTGAGAAGCCAATTGAGTGGGTGAGAAGCCCATATCCCCCCTCTCTCTCTACCTCTCTCTCTAGAAAGCTATTTTCTCTCTCCTCCACTTTCTCTCTCTAAAACCTGCGCCCCTTTCTCTCTCCTCCCCTCCCAAGCACCTTTCTCTCTCTTCCCCCCTCCAATAACTCATCCCCAACTCCCCATCACTACACCTTAACTCCACCCCAGCCCCAAGGGAGATTCCACCACTCCCCACTCCACCCTCCAACCACCCACTCCCCTTCCCCAAGCCTCCCTCTTATCTCCCAAGGGAGAATTCCCCATCTCCAAAGCCCCCTTTACCTTCCCCACACACCTCTTCCCATCCCCAAGACCAAAAATTAATCCCACCTTTAAACCCATTTTCAAATACCCTTTCCCTCTACCTCCCAACACCAAATTCGCAGCTCCTCCTCCCACCACCTGTTAGACCCCCTTCCAGACCTCATTCCTCCCCTCCCACACCTTGGAACACCCCCTCCTAGACCTCCTCACAGCCAGGGTTCTCCTCACACTCAACCACACCCATTTCCCCTCCCATATACCCCATTTCCCCCCACCATCTTCAACCTATAGTTCACAGTTCGCAGGCAGCAAAAGAGTGCCCAGTTGTAGAGGGTGCCACGTCTTCACCTGGAAGCTTCAGAGGGCATACCATATACCGGTGGAATCGTCGTCCAGTCTACTTCGCAACGGCGGTGGTCTCATCTTGTTCTGAGTTCGGGGCCATCCTGAGCAGTCGTTCTTCCTAGACTGTGCATCTCCTCCCTGAAGAGCAACCTGAAGCTGACTCCTGAAGCTACCACGACCACTCTCTTGAAGATCTGGAGGTGAGGCTTGGCCGGAAGCTTCTTCGACAAGTCTACTTCCAGAATCAAGAAGTGGAGCTCTGTTTGGCGCCCAGAATCAAGAGTTCTCATTTTCTTCCTCCTGGTGCGCGGTTCTGCTTCCTATCAGTCTACTCCAACCCCCCCTCAGTGTTCGAGTTCTACCGGTCTACTCCGACAACGTTTGGCATCCCCGTTGGTCTCGCTTTGAAGAGGAATCATCGATGATTCCAGCGACTTTGGCGGTGCCTAATTTTGAGCTCTGGAGCGCTTGTATCAACCTCTGCTTCCTGCTGTTGTGAACCTAAAGCAGTCTGAACTAAAGACCTGCCACCCTGTTCGAGCCTCTACCCCGACCAGCACCGGTGACCAAAGAAATCAACAAAATTCAGGCATCATCCCGACCCAGCTACAAAGAATTTCCAACTAGTTTTGTCATCAACAAAAATCTGGAGTGGTCGCAGCGTCAAGATATCCAGGAAGCTGATAGAATCGGCATCGGTTTCCTTGTTAGCTTCTAGCTCGGTTTCGCCCCTCCCCGCTTGGCCGGCTGAAGGCCCCTCCCTATGTGGAGGTAGTTTTGGATGTAATAAAAATTTGTCCCCACCCCAAGATCCCCATCCTACGAGAGGTGTAGTGCTGTTACACTTTAAACATGTCAAGCTTCTCCGGCGCGGCGTGTGGGGAACCCATGCCTCCCCGCTCGCCCACGTCTCCGAGCGGGACCGGTTTCTTCAAATCGGTCGAGTAAGTGCTCCAACCTAGCTCTAATTTTGTGCTTGTTCTTTCAATATTAGTTCATAGTTCCGCTGGCCGTGAGAGTGAGGGCTCGATCCTTAAGCTCCATTACTTCAAGCAATCACCGTGGGGAGAGGACTGTACCCGTGCCCTTGGCACAACGTTGGCTCCCTTGAATTGGGCAGCCCTACCCTTGGAGGAACATCCTTGGCCTTGCTGGCCCTCTACCAGCAAGGGCCCAGCCCACACATCCTCCACTTGGCATTACCAAGTTACCCCAGGTCTTGGTGAGCATCGGGTGAGCGGTCGCCGTTATCGGTCCGTTTTGAATGCCAATTGTGCTTGCTTGGTAAGTCCTAGGTTGTGTCACATCACAGTGAGTCGCACATTTCTCTTTCCGTGGGGGCACATAGTCCCCATACTTGAGGACGTGGCCCAACTTACTGGCCTTCGCGTGCATGGGTCACCGGTCAGCGGGAGCACATATGCTGATTACTGGGAGATGGCCCAGGAGCTCCTGGGACTGGACTTGCTACACCCCGAGCGGTAGTCCACCACCCTGACTCGGGCGGCGCTTCAGGACAGCCTGGGGCTTCGACGGGCGGGGATTGCGACTGGAGAGCTGCCTGAGCAGCATCTCGAGAGACTCTTGGAGCGAGCCAGACCAAGAGTTGCAGCGGAGGCGGGACCGGAGGCGGACCGGGTACTGTGGCGGTTCTTGACACAGCTATTCCGCCGACTTCTTTTCATGACGCAAGGGGACGTCATCAGCTGCCGCTTCTTACCGTTGCTCCAAGACCTTGATCATGTGGGCGACTACGCATGGGGAGCCGCTATCCTCAAGTTTCTGTTCGACACTTTGAGCTCGACGTCCTGACAGACGATGCTTGGGGGCTTCTCCCCTCTACTCCAGGTACGACTCTGACTCTTACTATGCATCTAGCTATAGGACTCCTATGATTGCTATATGCTGACTCTTAGTGAAATGCAATGTAGGTTTGGGCCTACGTGTACCTACGTGGGCTCGGGCGAGGCGAGGAGACCCACTCGAACCGACTACCTATTGCCTGGAGGTGGACCGCACCTCGGGAGAGCGGAGGTATCCGGAGACAGGTCTGGGAGCTCCAGGATGACATGGACACTCTATCGTACACCTCGATACGACTCTAAACTCAGCCTCTTCAATTAAATGCAATTCTATATGATTATGATGCTGATGTGACTTCTTAACTTGATAGGTACGGTGGACTCCTTATGCAGGGGAGGGGCACGAGGGTCACCCCTGGGTGGCAGGGGCCCTTGCCTTCTCTGGACGCGACGTATGGCTGCACTGCATGAACGTAGTGGAGCCACTACACTACAGATTGGTGATCATGACGACCGGCGTCCCACAGCCAGCGGTGGAGCTTCCAGTGCCAGGGGATCGCGTCAGCCGGCACCCGCGGGGAGCAGCGACGGTGGTCGGCTGGAGAGAGCGAGCCGCCGAGCAGATTACAGGTTGGACAGCACACGGGCGAGTGGTGACCGCCCGGGCAGAGAGCGACGCGGCGTACTATATAGCGTATGCCAGGCACTACCGGGACCAGGTGTTCCGTGGTGCCCGCCGACCGGTACGACTTCTAAACCCTAAATGCTCTTCCTATTATGCTTCCTATATGCCTATGCACTGATGTTTGAACTTTCTAAATGCAGATCGACCTTGAGGGACAGATCGCGGAGCTATAAGGGCTCCTCCATGCGACGATCTGCGAGCGTGACGAGGCCCGCCTGGCCCTGGCCCTACTGGTGAGTTTTCTAAACCCCAAACTCTTTAAATTATGCAAATGCTTATGATTATGATTATGCCTGTGACTGACCTAGAGTTGTGGATGCAACGAGCCGAGGGGACCCAGCGCCAGGGGACAGACGCTCCTTCTTCTTCTTTCGCCCAGACTCCCGCTGATCGAGCCGAGCGGGATGCCGACTTCTCACGGATGGTGGCGCGGGCCAAGGCGACCGAGGTGGCGCTCACCGAGAGGGTATACAACTACTGCACTTTCCCTGTTGATTATGCTTATGATTATAAAATGTATGAAATGCTATTGAGTAACCATGACGATGCATATGCAGACGACTGAGCTGACCCAACTGAGGGCTAAGCTTGAGCAGAGCTGGGTAGCGGCTCGGGAGGGGGCGGCCGGCTTACGAGAGGAGGCAACTCAGAGCCGGCCAGCGGATGCACTGGTGACGGCGCTTCTTCGGGCCGAGCTGGAGCGACTCCGGGCTGGAGCGGAGGAGTTGGTGCGGGTCCTAGCGGAGAGGGACCGTGTCACGCCCCCTACTCTATACCGTCGAGATATTGTCCGCTTTGGCCTAGCGGCCTCACGGTTTTGTCCCTTTCTAACAGTGATCGGCTCCAGAATGGAGGACTTCCCGGGCAGGTCATCCATCCCAGTACTACTCCCCATTAAGCACGCTTAACTTCGGAGTTCTTTTCAAGAACTAAGCCGATACTTCAAAAGGCGCTTCGATAATATAGAGTACAACTTAACTATATTTGAGGGTATTACAATCTACCCCTCTTATATAGGCGACGTCCTCGTCGCTGGGCACATATAGCACACAATCAAACCCCCAGGCAGGTAGGATTCTAGAGGTGGCCCCTACAGGCTCAAGAGGTGGCTCCCACTATGTAGCACTTTGTCCCATTGCGGGTTCAAGAGGTGGCTCCCATAGTGTAGCACTTTACCCTGCATGGCACTTAGTTCCCACACTTCCGGCTGGGGTATGGCTCTGATACCACAAAAACTGTCACGCCCCGAGCGCGGAAGATACTCGGATATGTGCGACGAGTTTATATCAATCATGTCAATCAGAGTGGTCGTGTAGTCGACGCAAAGACAGAGATGCGCAAAATAGCAAGATAACCCAATCCTTTATTTCATAATGGATAGACTATTACAAATCCAATACTCTGTTTAATAAAAAGGAAAAGAATACATATTTGACTCAAGAAACTATAGAAAAGACTAGATGACACTTGAGCAGCTCTATCACTTTCACTCTTGACCATTCCCATCCGATTGACTTCCATCGTCGACGGACTTACCTGAAAAGTAAAAAGGGACAAACGGAATGAGCGAACGCTCAGTAGGAAATTATATCTCAAGTACTAGCAAGGGGTTTAAGTAATTACATTTTCATGAATGCAATGAAGCTATACATGCTCGCATAAAACGACAAGATAGAGAAACTGTAATATCAAAGAATTAAGATGGACAAATCATGAACTTTCAATAAGATAACAAGACATTTGAGATATTCAAGCAAGTACATTTAACAAGTCATGTCAAGAACTTTGGCTATCATGTATAAAGCAAGTAAATTACCCTTTTTCGGGCCACACATTTCATGTCAAGGCAAGTACGATTTCAAGCACAAGATTTATGTGGAATGTCCAATCTAGAAAGTAAAGTACTCGGTATAATGCCAGATACCTTATCATTTTAACTCCCATGGGCATAAGTACTTTCGGGTGCTCCTCCCAGGACCAGATCGGGCCCTATATGCGTAGGCATTTATCATGTGTTTTGACATCCACTCTTATATATATAGCCAATTTTTGAATTTCAATAATCAAGCTTGTAGACCCGTATGACAACTTTGACGGAATAGAGTCCTAAAATATGACAAGGACATAGAATGACGATAATAACGGTATAATCACGATATCGATAAAACTAGGTAGAATATGGTTCCCTTAACTTGGGTACCATGACAAATCAATATGGACATTCTATATATATAGAATTTAGGTCCACATGAACAGTATATCAAAGGTAAGATACCCTCATTCTTATCATAGAATTGAGGTTTACAAGAATGACCTGATATGGCATGATATCATCATTCCATTAAGAATTTCTTATGATATACTCTTTGTATAACATAAGGGCCGGTATCCCATATTTCTTTAGAGTGACATGGCATCAATGGTGTAATGGGTTTTTAGGGTACAACCAGCTCAGTCGGCCTTGAGGGAATCCAAGGCTACGAGGAGTCTTACGGAGGTCTCTATGACTAACTCGTTAGTCCAAAGGAACGGAATGTCTAATGGAGAGCTTGTATGTCAATGAGAATTGAGTGTGATCGATAAAACAATCGTGAAACGTGGGACTATACTCACGGAGTGGAGAATAGTGCCGATATATATATTATATAACATATGAAACCATCGGTTAACAGTAAAAATCAGTTTACAGTAAAATAACGACTTAAGTAAAGTCGTTTATCAAGTAATTAACGCCTAATAGAAGGGCGTTTACCTATTTTCCATTTTTGCAAAATTTTAATATTTCAGTAATTTGTCAAAAACGCGCCCTGATCAGGGGCGTTTATTAAAGATTTGACGACTACACCAGAAGGCGTCCTTTTATCTTCACTGTTTGACCGAATATCAATATTTTCAAGAATTTATCAAAAACGCGCCTGGGAAGGGGCGTTACCATTTAATTCTATTTTTCAGAATATGTATTCCAGGATTTTAACAGATACGCGCCCTAGTAAGGGGCGTTTCTTTTCAATTCACGCCCTGTTATGGGGCGTTAACACGTGGAAAACGACCTAGGCTAGGTCGTGAATTCAAGAAATACCAGGAAAGCAAGATTTGCACGATAATCAAGGATAACAATCATATAGTCATGACAGGAAAATTGGCAGGAATTCAGATGCAGTATATTAGATTTGATGTTTCATGTTTATTGACTTTTAACCGTTAACAATTATTGATTTCATGTAATTGCATGGATAATCAGTTCTTAAGATAGGTGATTAACATTTACATGAAATTAACGCCTGTGTACAGGGCGTCAAATATGAAATTGACGACCTGGTAAGGGTCGTTTCTTGTAAATTAGCGCCCTGGACAGGGGCGTCTCTTTCAAAATATTGCAGAAACATAATAAAACCATATTAAACCGTATGCATGTCATGTCAATACGTATATAAGTCTTGTCTTAATTTATTTGGGCTACAGTAACTTGAGAAAATCCTACCTTTAATGGTTGATTTGGTTTAATCGAAGGGACGAAGAATCCCGCTGAAGTCTTAGGAAGAGAAGGTGATTGTGATTGCTGAGGATGATGAAGATATTGATCTTCTGTCTTCAGGAACTTCACCCAACAATCGATCTGTAGGAAAAAGGAAGGAAGATGAGGACATAACCGTAGTTAGGAAAAGTTTTAGAAGAACCTTACCTATGTTCTTCACAACGTGTGCTCTCTTCGACCTGTAAGAAGAGAAGGAGATGAAGAACGTTAGTTCTTCATACACTCGAAACAGGAAAAAAAAAAGAATAAGAAGAACAGTTCTGTTCTTACTTACCGTCGCAGAGGCTTGAATCAAATAGGTTTACGGTTTGTTCGATCAAGACTATTTATAGGATTTTGGTATTTCTAATAGGGGTAGTGTTTGAGTGAGGGTAATATATCATTATTAGAGTCCTTGCCCTATTAACCACTTACTAGATTAACATGATCCTTCCCTGGATAAGCTCTGGGTTCGAACGGTTCACGAATGGAATTAATGACTTTGGTCAGGTCGTCGATTCTTGAATTGACGACCTGCTTCAGGTCGTTTCTTAATAAGCGCCTTGTAAGAGGGCGTTCTTTGTTTTAAAACACGCCCATACTAGAGGCATTACTTGGCCTTACCGTTTTTGACGTTGGAATTTGACGCCGTGTGGTCAGGGCGTCACTTATTGAATAACGCCTTATCTAGAGGCGTTTCTAATTTGAAGAGCGCCTTTATCAGAGGCGTTATTTTATATTGTTTTATTTATCTATTTATTTGATTTATTTTAAAATCTTTATTGTTATTAATATTTTATCAGGGTTGCTACACCCTCCCCCACTTAAAAGAATTTGGTCCCCAAATTCAATTGCATAATATGTATATACGTGGAGAGTGTAGATCATATACCTCTTAGAATAACTCAGGAAATCGTTTCTTCATAGATTCCTCGGTCTCCCATGTTGCTTCATGTTCAGAATTCTTGTTCCATTGCACCTTGAGCATGGGAATAACCTTATTCCTTAGAGCTCGTATTTCACGATTCTAAGATCTTCATAGGCTTCTGTTCATATGTGAGATCTTTCTGGATCACCAGATCTCCATGTTCAATAATATGAGATGGATCGTGTACATACTTCTTCAACATAGATATGTGAAATACATTATGTACTTCGGACAATTGAGGAGGCAACGCGATGCGATAAGCAACCTCGCCAACTCTTTCGAGTATCTCAAATGGTCCGATGAATCTTGGCGTAAGCTTGCCCTTAACACCAAATCTTCGTATGCCACGTCCAGGCGATATTTTAAGAAATACATGATCTCCAACCTGGAATTCAAGATCTCTTCTCCTTGTATTAGCATAAGTCTTTTGTCTGGTCTGAGCAACTTGCAATCTTTCTCTGATTACTTATATCTTTTCAGTTGTATCCCTTACCATGTCTGGACCTAACAGTTGTTTCTCTTCAACTTTGTTCCAGCATAAGGGTGATCGGCAACTCCTTCCATATAAAGCTTCGAAAGGTGCCATTTGGATACTAGCTTGGTAGCTATTATTATATGCAAATTCCACTAGTGGCAAATGTTCATGCCAGCTTCCACCAAAGTCAATGATGCAAGCTCTTAGCATATCCTCAACAACTTGATTAGTTCTCTCGGTCTGACCATCCGTTTGTGGGTGGAAAGCTGTACTAAAGTTAAGCCTTGTTCCCAACGCATGTTGTAATCCCTTCCAAAAATGAGAAGTAAAACGGGGATCTCTGTCAGACACGATCGAGACAGGAATTCCATGTAACCTGACTACTTCCTTGATGTATAGTGCAGCTAGCACATCAATTGACCATCGGCTTTTTATTGGCAAGAAATGTGCCGATTTAGTTAATCGGTCAATGATAACCCAGATTCCATCATGTCCTCCTTTAGATTTAGACAAACCCATGATGAAGTCCATACCAATATCCTCCCACTTCCACTTAGGAATATCTAGAGGATGAAGTTTACCAGCAGGCTTTTGGTGTTCCGCCTTGACTTGTTGGCATGTGAGACAGCGTGATACATAGTCCGCTATTTCTCTTTTCATATTATGCCACCAAAAGTTCCTCTTTACATCTTGGTACATTTTGGTTGATCCTGGATGAATCGTGTACCTTGATCTGTGAGCTTCATCTATGATCTTCTTCTTTAATTCCAGACAATCAGGTATACAAGTTCTATCTTTGAACAATAATCTTCCATCAGAAGCTATCTGAAAGTCGGGTTGTCCTTCTAATCTGCCTTTGATTTCTACCAATATAGGATCATCATCCTGAAGTGCCTGTATCTCAGATAATAAATCTGACTGTATGCTTACATGAGATAAGGTGACATATTTAGCGTCCGTGTCCAGGCTTATATTGAGCTCGGAGAATTGTTCTAGCAATCTCCATTTTTATATCATACAATTGGCTATCATTGCTCTCGGCTTTCGACTAAGGGCATCAGCAACATAATTACCCTTTCCGGGATGGTATTGTATATTGAAGTCGAAGTCCTTGAGATATTCTAGCCAGCGTCTTTGTCTCATGTTTAGCTCCTTTTGTGAAAATAGATATTTGAGACTTTTGTGATCGGAGTATACAGTAAACTGCACTCCATATAAGTAGTGTCTCCATATCTTTAGGGCAAATACCACCGCGGCCAGTTCTAAGTCATGGACGGGGTAATTCTCCTCATGCTTCTCCAGTTGACGTGAAGAGTATGCTATGACCTTTCCTTGTTGCATTAGGACGCATCCGAGGCCAATGCCAGAAGCATCTGTGTAGACCTCGAATTTCTCTCCTTCTATTGGTAGAGCTAACACCGGAGCTGTGGTGAGATGATCTTTGAGAGTTTGGAAACTTCTTTCACATTCCTCACTCCATTCATATCGGATCTCCTTGCGAGTTAACCTTGTAAGGGGCACGGCGATCTTGGAGAAGTCTTTGATGAATCACCGATAATAGCCTGCAAGGCCTAAGAAACTTCTGATCTCGCTAGCATTGGTTGGTTTTTCCCAGTTTCTAACAGCTTCGACCTTTGACGGATCTACTGATAATCCATCTTTTGAAATCACATGTCCTAGAAAAGCCAAAGCCAGAATTCACACTTACTGAGTTTTGCATATAATTGATTTGTCCTCAAGACTTGCAATGCAATCCTCAAATGCTCTTCATGTTCTTCCTTAGTCTTGGCATATATCAATATATCATCAATGAAGACTACTATGAATTGATCCAAGTAAGGCCTGTATATACTATTCATTAACTGCATAAAGGCAGCAGGGGTATTTGTTAGTCCAAAAGGCATAACAACAAATTCGTAATGGCCATACCTGCTTCTGAATGCAGTCTTATGAATGTCATCATCCTTGATTCTTAACTGATGATATCCCGACCTGAGATCAATCTTGGAAAAATATTTGGATCCTGAAATCTGATCAAATAACTCATCGATTCTCGGCAGTGGATACTTGTTCTTGATAGTGAGATGATTCAACTGTCGATAGTCGATGCACAATCTCATGGATCCATCTTTCTTCTTTATAAACAGTACAGGTGCTCCCCACGGGGAAGTACTTGGTCTAATGAACCCTTTTCGAATTAGTCCCATCAATTGTTCCTTCAACTCTTTGAGTTCAGCAGGTGACATCCTATAGGGTGCCCTTGAAACAGGACCAGCACCAGGGACTAAGTCAATGGTGAAGGCCACATCCCTTTGAAGAGGTAATCCCGGCAACTCTTCCGGAAACACGTCCGGGAATTCTTGTACTACTGGAATGTCTTCTAGCTTAGTGTCCTTTGTTTCCTTAACTGTGACAAATGCAAGGAAAGATGTACATCCTTTCCTGATGAGCTTGCTAGCTCGGAGGGCCGAAATAAGAGGGGAATTGCTCCGACTCTTGGGGCGAGTAAAGACTAATTCTGGAATATCTTTGAAAGTAATTTGGCTATTGCGGCAATCAACCGTTGCCTGGTATTTGGATAACCAGTCCGCTCCTAGTATAACATCATACTCCTTTAGATCGAGGCATATGAGATCTATAGGTAAATTTCTACCTTGAACCATTACCTCACAGTTTTGGTAGTGATGAGTAATATCATTTTCACTTCCAAGAGGAGTAGTTAGAACTATTTTTATCCATTCTGGTTCTAACGGTAACGGGTCGGCAAACTTCTTAGAAATAATGGAATGCGATGCACCCGTATAAAATAAGACATAAGCACTTTTGGAACAAACTGTTAATGTACCTTCTACCAGTCCACCTTCTTCTTGCTCGGTCACCTTTATTGCATGAAGTCGAGCGTTCTTTGTCACCGGGCGTTTACCATCACCGGCTTGGTCATTCATTAATGGACAATCGGGAATCCGATGTTTGCGACTCCCACAACGGAGACACGCTCCTAATTTCCTCCAGCATTCTTCTGTCTTGTGACCAGCCTTGTCACAATGCTTGCATACTGTATTAGAAGGGGTAGTTGTGATAGAGAAAGGCTTGGTCTTTTTGAACTTATGGTCTTGAGAGGAAGAACCTCCATTATTGGGCCTCTTCTTGAAATTGGGTTTGAAAGAACCCGAACCCGTGACTTGCTCCTTCTTGTCCTTTCCACGGATCCTATCAGATAGTTCCGTGGCATCTTCCAGTAATTGAGCTCGGCGCACGATTTCGGAATAAACTTGGATATCCATCGGCGCCAGTTGAGTGATATAGTGGGGCCTAAGCCCATTAAGAAATCTACGGGCTTTCATCTTCTCCGTGCTAATAAGATGCTTTGCATATCTAGACAACCTGGAGAACTGAGCTTCATAATCTGCTAATGATAAAGATCGTTGTTTTAATGCAGCGAATTCTGTAGCCTTCTTTTCTTGGACTCGGTCCGAGAAATATTTAGCATTGAAGTATTCCACAAATTCTTCCCATGTTACTTGAGTAGGATCGATGGTTGCTTCAATAGACTCCCACCAGCATCTAGCATCTTTCTCTAACTGGAATGTAGCTAATAAGACTTTGTCCTGATCCGTGCATTGCATGACACGGAATATACATTCAATCTCCCGGACCCAAAGCTCGGCATCGTCCGGATCGGTTGATCCCATAAACTTCGGGGGATTCATGCTCTTAAAAGCTTGGTGTAGGCTTCCAGCTCGTGGAGCACCACCCTGTGCTACCTGTTGTAGCACTTGAGTCATTCCTTGAAGGGTACGCTGCATGTTGCGCCATTGAGCACGTTCGGCAGCCATTATCCTATAATTACAATAGCTACATTAGTATTATACCACTGTGATCTTATTAAAAGACTTATTGACTCTTAACCCTTGGTTCTACCCAATCTCACTTGGTTAAACGTTCAACTTATCCTTGGACTTGGGTTTTTCTTAGTAATTGAATACCTTAGGCTCTGATACCATTCTGTCACGCCCCGTACTCTATACCGTCGAGGTATTGTCCGCTTTGGCCTAGCGGCCTCACGGTTTTGTCCCTTTCTAACAGTGATTGGCTCCAGAATGGAGGACTTCCCGGGCAGGTCACCCATCCCAGTACTACTCCCCATTAAGCACGCTTAACTTCGGAGTTCTTTTCAAGAACTAAGCCGATACTTCAAAAGGCACTTCGATAATATAGAGTACAACTTAGCTATATTTGAGGGTATTACAATCTACCCCTCTTATATAGGCGACGTCCTCGTCGCTGGGCACATATAGCACACAATCAAACCCCCAGGCAGGTAGGATTCTAGAGGTGGCCCCTACAGGCTCAAGAGGTGGCTCCCACTATGTAGCACTTTGTCCCATTGCGGGTTCAAGAGGTGGCTCCCATAGTGTAGCACTTTGCCCTGCATGTCACTTAGTTCCCACACTTCCGGCTGGGGTATGGCTCTGATACCATAAAAACTGTCACGCCCCGAGCGCGGAAGATACTCGGATATGTGCGACGAGTTTATATCAATCATGTCAATCAGAGTGGTCGTGTAGTCGACGCAAAGACAGAGATGCGCAAAATAGCAAGATAACCTAATCCTTTATTTTATAATGGATAGACTATTACAAATCCAATACTCTGTTTAATAAAAAGGAAAAGAATACATATTTGACTCAAGAAACTATAGAAAAGACTAGATGACACTTGAGCAGCTCTATCACTTTCACTCTTGACCATTCCCATCTGATTGACTTCCATCGTCGACGGACTTACCTGAAAAGTAAAAAGGGACAAACGGAATGAGCGAACGCTCAGTAGGAAATTATATCTCAAGTACTAGCAAGGGGTTTAAGTAATTACATTTTCATGAATGCAATGAAGCTATGCATGCTCGCATAAAACGACAAGATAGAGAAAATATAATATCAAGGAATTAAGATGGACAAATCATGAACTTTCAATAAGATAACAAGACATTTGAGATATTCAAGCAAGTACATTTAACAAGTCATGTCAAGAACTTTGGCTATCATGTATCAAGCAAGTAAATTACCCTTTTTCGGGCCACGCATTTCATGTCAAGGCAAGTACGATTTCAAGCACAAGATTTATGTGGAATGTCCAATCTAGAAAGTAAAGTACTCGGTATAATGCCAGATACCTTATCATTTTAACTCCCATGGGCACAAGTACTTTCGGGTGCTCCTCCCAGGACCAGATCGGGCCTTATATGCGCAGGCATTTATCATGTGTTTTGACATCCACTCTTATATATATAGCCAATTTTTGAATTTCAATAATCAAGCTTGTAGACCCGCATGACAACTTTGACGGAATAGAGTCTAAAAATATGACAAGGACATAGAATGGCGATAATAACGGTATAATCACGATATCGATAAAACTAGGTAGAATATGGTTCCCTTAACTTGGGTACCATGACAAATCAATATGGACATTCTATATATATAGAATTTAGGTCCACATGAACAGTATATCAAAGGTAAGATACCCTCATTCTTATCATAGAATTGAGATTTACAAGAATGACCTGATATGGCATGATATCATCATTCAATTAAGAATTTCTTATGATATACTCTTTGTATAACATAAGGGCCGGTATCCCACGTTTCTTTAGAGTGACATGGCATCAATGGTGTAATGGGTTTTTAGGGTACAACCAGCTCAGTCGGCCTTGAGGGAATCCAAGGCTACGAGGAGTCTTACGGAGGTCTCTATGACTAACTCGCTAGTCCAAAGAACGGAATGTCCAATGGAGAGCTTGTATGTCAATGAGAATTGAGTGTGATCGATAAAACAATCGTGAAACGTGGGACTATACTCACGGAGTGGAGAATAGTGCCGATATATATATTATATAACATATGAAACCATCGGTTAACAGTAAAAATCAGTGTACAGTAAAATAACGATTTAAGTAAAGTCGTTTATCAAGTAATTAATGCCTAACAGAAGGGCGTTTACCTATTTTCTATTTTTGCAAAATTTCAATATTTCAGTAATTTGTCAAAAACGCGCCCTGATCAGGGGCGTTTATTAAAGATTTGACGACTACACCAGAAGGCGTCCTTTTATCTTCACTGTTTGACCGAATATCAATATTTTCAGGAATTTATCAAAAACGCGCCCTGGGAAGGGGCGTTACCATTTAATTCTATTTTTCAGAATATGTATTCCAGGATTTTAACAGATACGCGCCCTAGTAAGGGGCGTTTCTTTTCAATTCACTGCCTGTGATGGGGCGTTAACACGTGGAAAACGACCTAGGCTAGGTCGTGAATTCAAGAAATACCAGGAAAGTAAGATTTGCACGATAATCAACGATAACAATCATATAGTCATGACAGAAAAATTGGCAGGAATTCAGATGCAGTATATTAGATTTGATGTTTCATGTTTATTGACTTTTAACCGTTAACAATTATTGATTTCATGTAATTGCATGGATAATCAGTTCTTAAGATAGGTGATTAACATTTACATGAAATTAACGCTTGTGTACAGGGCGTCAAATATGAAATTGACGACCTGGTAAGGGTCGTTTCTTGTAAATTAGCGCCCTGGACAGGGGCGTCTCTTTCAAAATATTGCAGAAACATAATAAAACCATATTAAACTGTATGCATGTCATGTCAATACGTATATAAGTCTTGTCTTAATTTATTTGGGCTACAGTAACTTGAGAAAATCCTACCTTTAATGGTTGATTTGGTTTAATCGAAGGGACGAAGAATCCCGCTGAAGTCTTAGGAAGAGAAGGTGATTGTGATTACTGAGGATGATGAAGATATTGATCTTCTGTCTTCAGGAACTTCACCCAACAATCGATCTGTAGGAAAAAGGAAGGAAGATGAGGACATAACCGTAGTTAGGAAAAGTTTTAGAAGAACCTTACCTATGTTCTTCACAACGTGTGCTCTCTTCGACCTGTAAGAAGAGAAGGAGATGAAGAACGTTAGTTCTTCATACACTCGAAACAGGAAAAAAAAAAGAATAAGAAGAACAGTTCTGTTCTTACTTACCGTCGCAGAGGCTTGAATCAAATAGGTTTACGGTTTGTTCGATCAAGACTATTTATAGGATTTTGGTATTTCTAATAGGGGTAGTGTTTGGGTGAGGGTAATATATCCTTATTAGAGTCCTTGCCCTATTAACCACTTACTAGATTAACATGATCCTTCCCTGGATAAGCTCTGGGTTCGAACGGTTCACGAATGGAATTAACGACTTTGGTCAGGTCGTCGATTCTTGAATTGACGACCTGCTTCAGGTCGTTTCTTAATAAGCGCCTTGTAAGAGGGCGTTCTTTGTTTTAAAACACGCCCATACTAGAGGCGTTACTTGGCCTTACCGTTTTTGACGTTGGAATTTGACGCCGTGTGGTCAGGGCGTCACTTATTGAATAACGCCTTATCTAGAGGCGTTTCTAATTTGAATAGCGCCTTTATCAGAGGCGTTATTTTATATTGTTTTATTTATCTATTTATTTGATTTATTTTAAAATCTTTATTGTTATTAATATTTTATCAGGGTTGCTACAGACCGGGCTCTGATCGAGGCATCCGGGCTGAGTGGGGAGCTGCGGGCCTACAAGGAGATGAGCCGGCGGTCAGGGCGCAGTGGGACTCTGAGCGGCAGCCACGGTACTCGCGGCTCTGTAAGGAGTTACTTTACAGGTTCCTCCGGTCACCGGAGGAACGAGGAGGACGAGCAACGCCGGTGACGTCAGCCTAACGAGGCGACTTCAGCGATGCCTCCACCAAAGAGGCATGAGGGCGGTGGAGATAGCGACGGGGGCCAGAGAGAGGGGTAGGCCTAACTCTTTGTACTCGAGGCCCGACTTTGTACATGATATGATAGTGATATGATATGCCTTTTGTTTTGGTTTTGTGGATGTATGAATGTATGAATGTATGAATGAATGTAAATGACTGACACTAACTAACTAACTATGACTCCTAACTCGAGTGAGACGGACGCGTACGAGAGAGAGACGGCATGAGTGAGTGAGAGAGAACTGAGTGAGAGATGCCGACTCCGCGTGTGGGAGAGAGAGACGCCAAAAATGAGTGAGGGAGAGATGCCAAATTGAGAGAGAGAGACGCCAAATTGAGAGAGAGAGAGAGAGGGATGCCAAACTGAGAGAGAGAGACGCCAAAATGAGTGAGAGAGAGACGCCAAACTGAGTGAGAGAGGGACGCCAAACTGAGTGAGAGGGGACGCCAAATTGAGTGAGAGAGGGCACCAAATTGAGTGAGAGAGGGCGCGGACAAGTTAAAAGAAGGCTTCAGATAACCAGATGGTCGACATGGGACCGCTCAACAGGCTACACGGTCTTTTCTTAGACCGTTCATTGCCACCAGACCGAGATTCATAGATGTGAGAAAATGGTTTAATGTTAGCCACTCTAAGAATAGGACGGTTCCTGCGTGACTGTGTGATTGATAGAACGGTCGATTCTAGGCCGCTCTACCTCCAGGATTTCAATCGTGTAGAAGCTTCAGAACGGTCTCAAGGAGACCGTCCAAGTATTAGGGCGGTCTGTCGATAGACCGCTCAATGGCACGACCTTAGAGTATGAGCGGGACTCTCTTGGAGAGTCCCAACCCAAAGATAGACATCCTAAACTGAGCTAATCCTTATCCCAACTCGATCTAGGCCTATCCTACACCACTTCTAGTGGGTTTAGGCCTCTACCCAAGCCCCATAAGTAGGAGGGGGGTTCTGAATTCGCAACTCACACCACACCCCTCTTCCTAGGCCTCAAACCTCTATTATTCTTCATCAAATCATCATGAAAAGGTCCTTTGAGGGGAGTTCCATGGAGGGGGCAACTTATGAAGGGCCAAATCCGGCCAAGAAGGAGCGAGAAGTGCTCCAACGGTTGACCATGACCCACCGTCATCTTAGCTCGAGCCCTTTGAGAGAGGTATGTTAGTATGATTTTACTCAAATAAGTCTGTTCATTTACTTACACAAATTTCCTATCTTTCTCCTTTTCTCTTTTCCATATCAGCTTCTCCCTGGCTCTAGACGCTATTCCACTTTAAAGTGGATAGCTCCCATGATCCGCACATTACCCCTAGGAGTGATATCCATCCTGAAGTCCTGGCACCTACACCCACTCTTGGTATTGGGCCAAAATTACCCAAAGCTCTCCCTTGACTAGCACAGCATCTCAGCCTTAGTAGAAATCTGGCACCCTCAGACCCATACATTCATGTTTCCATCTTTTGAGGCCACTATCCTACTGGATGAGGTAGAGACCTATCTTTCCTTTCCTAGGTCTAAGGTTGGTGAGGAAGACTTAGTGTGTCATACAGTGGCACCTGTGGACCCTAGGCTCATTTTGGGAGGGTTTATACCAGATAGCAGGGATATCCATACCTTTATATGCCCACGTCAGATCCACCTTCTTCCTCTTAGCCAGTGGGTAGTTGAACATTGTAGGAACATGTGTGGGTGGGATGAGGCCATAGCCAAGGCCGCGTCTATTTGCTTGTGCGGGGCTATCTTGTTCCCCTCAGTTGACCATGTGCTAGAGACTCCTATCCTTAGTACCATCAGCGGCCTGTGGCAGGGTCTTTCTATCTCCCAGGCCGTCCTTGCCTACTTGTACGAGGGTCTTACCTCAGCATCCTTAGGAGGTCCTCTCTTTGGTTCTATGGTGCTTTTAGAGTGCTGGATGGGTGTCAGGATGAAATTCATCCACAGGGAGGATATCACTTCAGCTAGCAGGATCTTCGAGAGCCACCCCCTCTTCTTCATAGGTGGCGTATTTGGGTTCTCTCCACATGTAGAGTGCAAGACAGCAGAGAAGAAGACCAGGGACGAGTGGCGATTGCACATCAACAGGCTGCCTCTGGATTGGTTCGTGATGCGACCTGACATCCTCCATGACACCACTATCAGGGTACCTAGGAGGCCAGGCTTGGATCTGAGACTCGTGAGCGACACCGCACTGGTGATGTACAGCCCGCACCGGTGCTACCTACAGGTTGGACTAACCCGGACTGTTCTACCAGCACTACCCCACCTTCCCGCACTACAGGCAAGGAGGATCAGTACAGAGGAGGACGAGTAGGCGGTCCAGAGTGCCCTGATCATGTGGGAGGTGAGCAGGGTGCTTACCCTTCCAGCTGAGGTTGCAGAGATTCTGGCGACACGCCAGGCCTACGTTAGAGAGTTGAGAGAGATACGTCCCCGCGGGGATGCCCAGCGGAGGACTAAGTGATTTTTCTTTCTCTTTCATGATGTTGATGTAGAGACTTATTCTTTGGAAAGTTTGGCATATGAATGAATAAAGTTGATGATTTGATTGGTTTGAGTTTGGGCTTTTCCTGTATGATTGATGAGTTGGGATATGACTTCGAAATGCACACGGTTACAGACTGACTGAACCTTCAACTTCGACCTGCCCCTGCACACACACAAACAAAGAAAACAGATTAAGTCTGTTTTAGGCTTAACCCCTTGCCTGTAGCAAGTTAGGAAATGACCAGCTCTTGATTTTTGGTCAAAGGGGTAAGCGTTATTAAATGGGCAAATGACAAATGAAAACGAATGCTATGGATGTTATGAATGCAAATCATGAAAATCTTTTTGAAAATATTTGATTTTGTTGGATTTTGAAATATTTAATTTTTTTGGATTTTGAAATATTTGATTTTTTTGAATTTTGAAATATTTGATGTTTTTGGATTTTGAAATATTTAATTTTTTTAGATTTTGAAATATTTGAGTTTTTTTTAGATTTGAAATATTTGATTTTTTTGGATTTTGAAATATTTGATTTTTTTGGATTTTGAAATATTTGATTTTTTTTAGATTTTGAAACCAGCTCAAACTTGACGACGGGGAACCTCATATCTCACTAGGGGTCTCCTGGGTTCAACGTGCGTTATAAAGGACCGCCTGTGGCCAGGGCTGATTTCGCTTAACAGTGCCTCTACCGCGGCCATACCCGGGGTGGGATCCATTCCTTAGAAAATAAAAGAGAATTTGATAGAAAAGCTGGCAATAGGTATAGAGGTTTTTAGGGCTTGAGTTCTTCTCACGACACCCCTTTTCGAAGAATTTGGTCTGTTGCGCCGGGGCTTTGTGTCCGTCATCGAACCTACATCCGCTCTAGGCACGCATACGATCGGGCTCATAACGTCCCGCGGGGAAACTGTACTGCCACTCTTGCCATGCCTAGTTTCATTATTTTGGGGACTTTTAGATTTTTGAGCTTCGAGCTTTGGATGAGCTTTTAGCTTTGTCTTTGATTTTGCCCCTTTTCTCCATTTCTTTTCTTTCTTTTTCCTTTGCTCTTACAACTGCAGAATAAGGTCATGACTGACTGCCCCTATTTGAGACCTCTTTTATCGAGGGGTCTAAATCAGTTCTCGCCCCCTTATTCGCCACTTGCCCCTACTTTCAGCCGAGAGAGGAGAAAAAACAAGGATTTTTACTTTCCCCAAAGCATGGCCAAGGGAGAGACGGTGTTGCGCAAAAGAAGAGAACCGAACCACAGGGGGTCGTGTAGTGTGTGTATGTTGAACCGGGGGTGTTCCTTCGTGATCAAGTAGAGGCATACCCCGCCGCTAGGCCACTGCTAGCTTGACTCTATGGATAAAAATGTTTTAAATACAACCCATTCCACGGATTTGGCAATTCTTCACCCTCAGCGTTAGTTAAACGGTACGCGTTACCCGGATATACTTCCTTAATTACAAATGGCCCTTCCCAATTCGGTTGCAGCTTAGACCTGGGACCTGCTGATCTGATAAATTTGCGTTTCAAAACCATATTACCCACCTGGAATTTTCTCTCAATAACCTTCTTTTGAAAATACCGCGAGACACGTTTTTGATAAATCGAGATATGATTGGCCTCATTTAGCCTCTTCTCGTCTAAGAGTTCCAGTTGGACTAGCAACGCCTCTCGACGCTCGTCGAGATTAAGTTCTTTGTCTAGCAGCACTCTTAGAGAAGGGATCAAGATCTCGTACGGGAGTACCACCTCCATCCCATAGGTAAGAGCAAAAGGAGTTTGCCCCGTGGGAGTACGGACGGAGGTGTGATAAGCCCATAGAGCTTCTATCAGTTTATCGGCCCAATCCGCAAATTTGTGCGACTCGCATGTTTTCTTAATGATTTTAAGAAGGGTTTTGTTCGTGGCCTCAACTTGGCCATTACCTTGAGGGTAGTATGGCGATGAGTGATGCAATGCGATATTAAATTTCTTACAGAGGTCTCGAAGTTCTTGAGAAATGAATTGACCCATTGTCGGTGACGATATCACTTGGCACTCCAAACCGTGAGATGATATTCTTGAGGATGAAGCTGCATACTGTGGTGGCTTTGATTTCTGCATAAGCTTCTACTTCCGCCCACTTGGTGAAGTACTCTGTAGCCGTCAGAATGAAGGATTTCTGTTTAACCTGAGCATTAGGGTCACCAAGTGGTCCAATGATATCAAAGGCCCACATCGAGAATGGCCAAGGAGCAGAAAGAGGATGGAGAGAAGAAGCCAGAGCATGGATTTTATCAGCATGAATCTGGCATTGAAGACACCTACGGACATTGGTGGAATAGTCTTCTTCTAGGGTTGGCCAGTAATAGCCCTGCCTAAGAATCTTCTTCGCCAACGCCTGTCCATTCAGTGCCCTCCATACTCACTAGAGTGAGCTGCTTCTACTACTTTCCAAGCCTCATCGTCACCCAAACACCTTATTAGAACTCCATTGAGAGCCCACCTATACAATTCTCCAGCAATAATCGTGTATCTGGAGGTGACTCTTCTAATGACCTTGCGCTGCTCGGCATTCGCCATCTCGGGAAAGGAACCATCCCTGCAATACTGCTCTATCTCGTGGTACCACGGCAACTCCTCTTCTTCTATGATCTCCTCAAGCTCAGTTAATGAAACCTCTTTTAAATCTTCCCACTCCGCTCTCCTTTCTATAGACTTCCTAAGGTTATCGAACCTGGGATCCTGAAGGGAAGGAGCATCTAGCCGTTGGACCACAATGGTCTCAGTGGCGCGACTGAGGGGCAATGAAAGAGAAGAGGCGAGCGATGCTAGTGCATCGGCCAGAATGTTCTGAGAACAAGGAGTATGAATGTAGATGAGCTTCCGGAATTGCATGGCCAAGAGCGTGACCAAATCTTGATAAGGCTTGAGTTTGGGGTCACGGGTGCGGTAAGTTGACAAAACTTGACGCAGCACTGTTGACACCTGAAATATAATCAAGAATAAAGATGGGACCGAAGAGAAGGTCAAAGATGGGACCGAAGAGAAGATCAAAACAGAACCAGCAATGAAGACCCTTATAATCTCTGCAAAGTCAGAACTAAAGAAGAGCCGTCACTAAAGCTATCTACCCAGCTGAAGCCCTCCCCGGCCAAGCTGATGTCTGGTGTTATCATCGCCCAGATGACAGTACTGATGAAAACTGTAGTCTATTGACTGATGAAAACCTCCAGAAATGTTCTGATGAAACTATACCAACTCACCAACGAAGAGGCCTTCGCCTGTTCTGACAGACTCAGAAGGGTTAACAAATGAAAAGACTTTTCAGGTTGGACAGCTTTGACAGCTTAAGCCCGCTGATAAGAGGAATGAAAACATTTAAAAACCCTAAATGGGCCCATAAGTGTGGCGCCGGGATCTCCTCACCAAGGCCCAGAACCGGCGCCGGGAGGTTGGACTCTTGCGCGCCGGGAAGTCTCCCGAGACCAGGGCGTGCCGAAATATGCCCGCCGAAAGGATATTGAGCAAGGGCTATAAAACCCCCTTTCTCTCGACAGAAGAGAGGATACAGAAGGATATAGGGAGATAGACAGACAGATAGATACTGACAAAAAAGAGAGGAAGAGAAAAAAGAGAAAGAGGGTCGGCAACCTCATCCAGAAAGAAAGAGAGAAAAGATCAACAGAGTGAGGGAGAGCCTCCTCCACTGAGAAAAGAAAGAAGAGATCAACCCGAAGAAAGAGAAGAAGAGGAAGTTCCAGGTGGGCAGGCAGCTGGGGAGGGAGAGGAGTCAATGCTCTGCCCTCCCCCATGTTTTATGTTCCTCTTCATGTAATCTCTCGAGTTTTATCTCGATTCATCGTATGTAACCGGAATATCCCGGCCTCTGTTTTATCTCCCTTTCCCTCACTTTCCCCTTGTGATTGGTGTAAGTTTGGGATGATGCACTGGAATGAAATGCTACGATGGCCCATCTGGGCATTGGATGATTGAAATGTTTACCATCTGTCTCCCCCTCTGTATCTACTATTCTTCAAAACATTTATCTACTTAGCTGCTCCGGATTTCTGATTTATGCTTCACACCTCCGGGTCCGTTCTCTCATGAAAGATAAAGATGGAGCCCCAACCCTCGTTCAATGGGTCATTGGGCTCTGTCCCCTCCTTCCCTCCCTTTGATGATGGGCTTTCTCGCATGTCATGGATTTCTGCCGAGCTCCCAGCTTGTTCAAGGTCAGAGACATCAATCTCTTGATCGTCTGAACAGCAGGTGACAAAAACCCCATATATCTCCCGAGGGTTTAATGATGGATGATCCTGTCCTTCGACCGATGCTACCCTCCCTTAAACATCCGGCCTCTATACTGATAAACCCTCTAATCCTCCCCATCTGTGCTAGAAAATCCTGCCTGAAACCTCTTCCGAAACCAGAAGAACCAGGAACAGAGACCCGGAACTTCCCGGCGCCAAGAACAGTAACCCCTGAAGAAACCTTCCCTGCGCGGCTGTTTGCGCGTCGGGAACTCCCTGTCCCAACTTCCCGGCGCCCAGAATAGTGCCTTGTGAAGAACACTTCTCGACGCAGTGGTTCTTGCGCCGGGAACTACCCCCTTGTGCCGTAAGCCCCTTTAGGCTATGAAGGCTCCATCCCTTGAACCCCAGACGAAAACCTTCTGCCACCAGTCAAGAAACCATACAGATACCCCTATAATCCAATCAATGTAACCCTGTATTCTGTCGAGGGACATCCCGGGTCATCATATGCACCTCAAGGATAAAAAAATCAATGGGGATAACCATCCCCCTTACATGCCCCCTCCCTGGGGTTCGATCTATTTTTATAACCTGACGAACCAAGGAAGCCCTGCCACTGCACAGGCTTCAATGGTCTCAAAAGGGATATTAAGATGGTGCTGCAAGCGCGTACATGGGTCAGGGGTCCAGTACCCCCCCTACTCTTTGGCGTTCACCCCGGCACTCCGTGGGTGATTGTCTATCATTCCCTGGCAAATTCTAAGTCCAGGGGAGGTGCTGCCAAAATTCTCCCAGGATGATGAAAGACGATATTAAGCCGTCCCCGGGACTTTGCACTACACTGGTGACAGGGATCCTCTGGACCCCGATCTTCCCCAATTCATCTTCGATCCTGGCCTTCCTTTGGAACCTAAACCTAATCCAGTTCCAATCTGATGAACTGATCCACTTTGGCCCCACAGAACCCATCTACCTTGGCCTGAATCATCAAGAAACCCAAAAACAGGGCTCCGGAAACCATTCTAAACCATCTCGGCGCCATTTCTTATACATCCCGGCGCCACGAATAGTAGAATAGGTGAATAGTTCTCGGCGCAAGCCTTCTTGCGCCGAGAACCCCATCTCCTGGGCACGCCGGGAACCCCTTTTCCCACCTTGTCTTCGCGCCGAGAACCCATCACTTGAGCTGCGCCGGGAACCCCTCTTCCACCTTGCCTTTGCGCTGGGAACCCCATCCGCTTGAGCTTGCGCCGAGAACCTATCCTGCCATCTAATTGAGCCTCCGATAGCTTGATCAGACCTACTCAGGGATACCCATGAGTCATCAGACCGGTCCCGGGGGTAAATCTAAAGGGGGATAGACTCCCTTATGTTCCACCGTCCCGTATCGGATTCATGAATAACCCCTTTAGCTCGGGAGGGCTCTGCCACTGCATGAGTTCCACCGGCTTCCCTAAGGAAAAATCAAACATTGCCCCATGGCAGACATATGTAATTCGGGAGGTTTGGCCTCTCTCTCTCTCGTCTTTCATTCCGGCACTCCGTGGATGATAGCCTATTTCCCCCTGGGCATAATCCAGATTAAGGGGAAATGCTGCCGAAATGTCGATTGACGCTTTAACCCCGATAAGCTCCGGGAAGCGTATGTCATACACCTCCCGTCCGGCTCGATCCTTTGGGGAATAAAACACTGCGAGGCCCTTGGCCGGAAGAGAAACGTGAAAGGGGACATGCCCCTCGATGATTGTACAGGCCCCGCCCCGCCACTGCGTGGACGGTGTCTTATCTCTGCCCGGTATGACCCACACAAAGGGGTCATGCTGATTTAATAATTTGTCGTCTATTCAATCACCTTCTTAGAATAACAAGAACTTCAATGTTATGCACTGTCATTTTTTTTAACCGCCCTGAGGGGCCCCCTATTTTGGCGTTTAATCAAGGGTTGTCCTTCTTAGGAAGGGCGTAATTAACGTCATAACCTTTATGGTATGACGGACTTCCGGTCCCGACTCGGACTTCACAATCGACTGATTGAGTCAGATCGAGCGCATAATAAATCGTCACTCCGGTGACTAGCACGCCTAACAAACCAACCAATAAACCAATAAACACAAAAATAAAATAAATAAATAAATGATGAATAAAACCATTCCCACAAGCACCAATTGAGAGTCTCCTATGATGTTAAGGTATCGCGCACCCATAAGGTAAGCGTGCTTCAGACCGGCAAGGAGAGCCTCATATTCGGCTATATTATTAGTGGCAAGAAAAGAGAGTTGATAAGCGATAGGGATGGTCACCCCTTCCGGAGTGAGGAGAACGACGCCGATTCCACGGCCCTGAGAGTTGAGAGCACCGTCGAAGTGAAGATACCAAAAAGGAAGATGGGTGATTACAGCCAAGTGTTCATCAGGAAACTCGTCCTGAATCGAATCAGTGCGGGGGATAGGAGAATGAGCAAGGTGTTCAGCAATCACGTATCCCTTGATTACTTTCTGAACAACGAAGGTGATATCAAATTGGGAAAGGAAGCTCTGCCAGTGAGCTAATCGGCTAGAAAGGACATGTTTTTCTAAGAGGTAACGAATGGGGTCCATTCTAGAGATCAGTTTAACCTCATGGGCAAGAAAATAGTGTTTAAGCTTTTGAGCTACCCATACTAGCACTGCACAGGTCTTCTCCATGGCAGTATACCTGGATTCAGCAGGGTTGAACAACCTTGAAAGGTAGTATGCTGCCCTTTCCCTTCCTTCATCATCCACCTGAGCCAGAACAGCTCCTAGGGAGTCCCCAATAACTGAAATGTATAGGATCTGGGGTTTCCTAGGGATGGGTGGTTGCAGAACCGGGGGATTGGAAAGATAAACCTTAAGATCCTCATAGGCCTTCTGACATTGTTCATTCCAGTCGAACTTAGCTCCCGCCTTCAACAATTCATAAAATGGGCGGCACCTTTGCGAATGTTGAGATATGAATCTTCTAATGAATTGCAAGCGCCCAATCAGACCTCTGAGTTCAGTGATGTTCTTAGGCAATGGCATCTCCATAACGGCCTTCGCTTTGTTTAGATCCATCTGAATCTCCCGTTTACTAAACCCAAGCAATTTTCCTGATGCGACTCTGAACACACATTTCTTTGGATTCATCTTCAATTTGTACTCCCTAGCCCTTTGCAACACCTTGGCTAAAATGGCGGGGTGCTCTTCTTTGGACCTCGACTTTACCAGGATATCATCCATGTATGCTTCTAAGTACACATGCATCATGTTGTGGAAGATAGCCATCATTACCCGTTGATATGTGGCACCTGCATTCTTTAATCCGAATGGCATAACGACATAGCAGTATGTGCCCCAGGGCATGGTGAAAGAGGTCTTCTCTTGGTCCTCAGTAGCAAGGCGGATTTGATTGTAACCAGGATACCCATCCATAAATGAGAGGGCCTCATACCCATCCGTGTTGTCCACCAGTACATCAATGTGAGGAAGCGGGAAATCATCTTTCAGACATGCCTTATTCAAGTCCCTGAAATCGATACAAATCCGAATTTTTCCATCTTTCTTCATCACTGGGACTATGTTCGCCACCCATTGCGGAAATAAAACCACTCTGATAAACCTGGCCTTGTGCAATTTATCGACTTCTTCCTTGATTCTCAAGGCCATTTGCGGGTGGAACCTTCTCGCCTTTTGCTTAACGGGTGTTGCCCCTGGTTTAAGAATGAGTCGGTGTTCAACCAACATGGGGTCAAGACCCGACATGTCCTCATAGGACTAGAGAAATGAATCGTTGTACTCCCTCAAAACTTTGATCAACTCCTCTTCAACCTGAGGAGGGAGACTAGTAGAAATAATTATGGGCCTGGGGTCCTCTTCCGTTCCAAGATTAATTTCTTTGGTAGGTTCATCCACCGCCAACGACGGTTCATCAAACCTCTTCAAACCTTGCGCGTACAGATCTGCAGTGTCATCCACATCACTTTCCTCATCATCGACTGGGTCCTTCTTATCTACGATCTCATATACACCTAATCCGTCATTGCCTCACACCCCTTCTACTTCCTCATCATCTTCTAAAACTATCGCAGTCTCCACAAATTCAGGGCATCTAAGAAGGGCATGGCATCTCTGAGCTAAGTCTTGGAGGAACCTATCTGGAACGGATTTAGGATGACGCATCACAGGGTGCGCCGCAGACGTGGATGGGCTGACCACACTAGAACTAGACTCTACCCCAACTGACTCTACCAACCTAGGAGACTCTGTAGAATGTACATCTACCCTAGGAGATATGAAGTCTACAGGGAAAGGAGCAGGGGTCTCATGCCCCCAGGAAGACGAGCAGAATACAACGTAATCCTCCATTGACACCTCCATTTTAAAATTGGCATTTTTTTTGGAGGTCGGAGGTGATCATGCAACTGGAAGAAGAAGACGGGGGTGGAGGGAGTTGCATGGGAAACAGATCGGGGAAGATGCAATCGAAGAACAGGTCAGAGGATGAAAACCACATTTCGTGGAGTTGGGCAGTGGGGGAAGGAGGAGTAAATAGGGTTGATAAATCAATGGGTGGGCAGCGCCCACATGCGCATGGCACAAACAGGATTTCAGGCGGTCTTCTCATGAAGTACGGGTCAACCATGATTGGAGGGGAACGGGGAACAAACCCCAGTTGTTAAAACAAGGAGGCAAGACGGGACGGGGACAAAGCAAAGGTAGTGATGGAGCTCCCCACTTCCCGCGGCCTCCGTTGCACTAGCTCAGTCGGAGAACGCTTCACCAGCTGCATCTCCATCTTCTGCGGGCGATTTTCTTCGTAAAATAGCTTCCCAAATCAACTACAGAAATCGTCCATATCACCCACCAGCCCCTTCAGCGGCGGCGGTGGGTCAGCAGCATCATGGGCGGCATCAGTCTTTACATCAGAACATGGCGGCGGCTTCTTCAAGGTACCGGGCTACAATGGGCCTTTCACAAAATGTTGACGGTAATCCCACGTCAGCGGCCCAGAGTCTCCCAGTATGGACAGTGCCGACTCTTGGTTGCCGAGGCCTCTCCGACCCATCTTTCTGCCTTTAGGGACGGGCTTAGTTTGCCCCTGCAATTGTGCGCCGAGGCCTAGTGTGAGGTCCGTGCCTTGGCGGATCTTTGGTGGTTTGGACCTAGAATTCATTCAGGAATTTCTGGCTATTTTTCTGGATTTTTAGAAATTTTTTTGGTATTTTTCAGGATTTAACTGGAATTAGTTGAGTTTTTAATTGGGGAAAATAAGGTTTTTATATATAATAATTATATTATATATATTAACCCTTTTTTATTTTCCCTTTTCCCTCACCCCCTCTCTCTTTCCCCTCGTCCATCTCTCACTCTCACCCTCTTTCTCCCTCTCCTCCGATCGCCTCTCCCCCTCTCCTTGGGGATTCAGGCGGAACGTTGACGGATTGAGGCGTGGAGCGCGCCGTTGGATTCCTCGCGTCGAGTGGAGCGCGTGGACGCCCACCTTGACGTGGTTCGCGGCTTGTAGAGACGAGGCGGAGCGAGGAGGCCCGGTGAACCCTCTTCGGTGCGTGCGGCTTAAACGGCCGTTTCGGATTGATCCAAGTAGGGGGATGGAATCCTGATCTCGCTAGGATCATTTCCTATAGCTTGTTTGCTTAGTTAAACTCTTGTGGCATGCATAATGGTTATTTTCCATTTTTGGGGTTTAAGCTTCATTCTTCATGTTTAATCCATTGTGGGCATTGCATGTGGTTGTTTTGGTGGTATGTTGTTGTTTAGGACGTGTGGTTTGGCAGGAAATAGGTTGTTTCATCGTTACCCGGTGATTTCGATCGCCCGGGAGGGAACCCGTTTTCAGATATAACCTATCCGAATCCCAGTCGGTGTGACGGTCCTACCATGAACCGTCACACGTGTAACGGCCCTCACGGGACGCGTTACAGAACTGTAATGGCCCTTTGAAGGGGCGTCACAGTGTGTGTAACGCTCAGGCTCTCAACCGTTACACTTCTGTTGATTTCCGTTGACCGGGTTTGGCGGTTGGCCTGATGGCCTGTCGGGCGACTGTTAGGGCGCCGTAACGCGCCTGCGCGAGCGCGTTACACCACTTTTGAACGGATAGAAAAAATGTGGATTGATTTTTGGCCTCGGGTGGCTCTAACGGCCAGGGGCGGACGCGTCACAGTTGATGTAACGCACCCTTCCCCGACCGTCAGGAGGCTGTAACGCACCTCCAGGAGCGCGTTACACTCCGTTTGATTGATTAGAACTGTTGTTTCGGGTGATTGTAACGGCTAGGGGCGGACGCGTCACAAGCGATGTAACGCGCCAACCCCCGACCGTCACCCTCTGTGACGCACTGGCAGTAGACCGTCACACCCCTGTTAGTTTCCAAAACCTGCCTGCCTATTCTTTAATGCTTTTCAGAATGATTACATGCCATGTATGAGTTATTTTATGAAATAATGGCATGTTTTTAGATCCCAATAGAATAGCTTTACTTTCCTTGCGATGGAACCACTGTTGTAGCCCTAAGGTCTTTGAGTACCGACCCGCCTGGGGAAGGCGGAGGGGTGTTCCCATTTCACGTTTTTTAAGCTAGTACCGTGGGCTCCCCGCCAACGGTAGCATCCTACCGAGGGAGAAAACTAGCTAGAGGGCCTGGCTCAGGCGAGAGTCAGTGTGTGCACACGTGGTCGGAGGCTGTGGACTGACACTAACGAGTGGCACTCTGACTGGTCACTTGGTTTGGTACTGTTTACGCGCTCAGCTTGTCGTGTTGCCGACTGCGAGTGCTTGAGATGCAGTGTAAGCCGTCAGTGGACGCATCTGGTTTCTGTTCCCAGTGGTTGTCCCATTCCCTGTGGCTTGGTTAGTTGAGGCACATTCTATTGGTAGATTTAGTTTCTGTCGATTAGATTTAATTGTTATTGTCATGTTTTAGCTGTGTAGTTAGATTTACAGCTTTATTGTGATTAGTTTATTCATGCCAATGCCTGTTAATTTAATTAAATGCATGCTCTAATTGCCTTTATCTTTGCATGTATACTTGTTTAGCTCGAGGTAGGGATCCGCGTGACCCCTACTGAGTCTGGCTGTGACTCACCCTTCTCTTTTCAGGTGAGCCGCGCCCGCCGTCTCCCGGTGTTTCCCGTGTACTCGGAGACCGCTCTTAGCTGCCAGCAGTAGACGGGTCACATTTTTGGGTCTTCTGTTGTACTTTTGCGGGGGTATGCCCCGTGTAGTTGTACTTTTGGACTAGCACCCATGTGCCTCTGGACTAGTTTATATATTTAACACTTGTTTATTTTAAATTGCTTCCACACTCTTGCTAAATTTTATTGCTTAATTTTAATATGCGCACTTGTGATTGCAATTCGTTATACATCCCCTCGACAAACTTCACCAACCCTTTAGGGGCCTCATCAGCCTCTTGGGTGGCTTCCCCAGTTCCTGGTATCAGTATATCGATGATATCGGTATATTGGTATCCGGCGCTCTGGGTTGTCACAGTTGGTATCAGAGTGATGTTGAGAATTTGTATAAGGAATTGGAATTTGCACTTGTCCAGAGTTAGTCCCTTCATGTTGTTTATTGCTGGCTTAGGTTATTTTCCGCGCGATTGACAGATTTGTTGTTGTTTTGTGTGTTAGGCAGTTGCAATTATGCCGCCTCGTCGAGGAAGACCTCCTCCAGTTCCTCGAGTTCCTAGGTATGCGCCTAGAGAAGAGAGTGGTTCTACACCGCCTCCTGCTATTCCTGTAGTTCCTCCTCCAGCGCCAGTCGTTGCTCCTCTGGTTGAAGCGCCTGGTAGGTGAAGCAAGGCTTTGAAAGAATTTCTTCTATTCAATCTGCCTGCTTTCGACGGACAGCTTGATCCAGAGGTAGCGAGGCAGTGGCTGGATGCGATTGAGCACATGTTCCTATCAATGGAGTGCACGGAGGATGAGAAGGTGATGCTTGCAGCATTTCAACTCCAAGGTGCAGCTATTACATGGTGGAAAGCCGAGTGGCATATTGCATTTCATTCCAGGCCCCTTCAGCAGATCACTTGGGCAGATTTTGTTGCAGCTTTTGAGCGTGCCTATACTCCTGCCTGTTTGCAAATGGCGAAGATGTACCAGTTCATGGAATTATTTTAGGGCTATATGACCGAGCTGCAGTATCGGAACAAATTTATGGAATTGGGTCAGTATGCGCCCCATGTGCTGGCTAAGGAAGCTTCTTGCGAGGGTTGAGGCCAGAGTTGAAATTACCGTTGATTGCGAGTCGTGTGGCTGATCTTGACGGTGCGTGCCAGGCAGCTGTGGCACTTGAGCTAGAGATGGAGAGACCTGGAGGGTATCCACAGGGGAGGTTGGTTCAGCCGACGATGCAGTTTCAGCAGACCTACCGACCGCCAGTGGCAGGAGTCCCCTCGGTTCAGCCAGATGTTAGCGGTGTTTCTTCCTCTTCCAAGCCCAAGTTTAAGAAGTTCAAGAAGAAGAAGAAGTTCTTTCAGCAAGAATCGTCCGGTACGGGTACTGTTCAGCAGCCGACAGCGCCTTCTTCCCAGAGTCGTCAGAGTTCTGCTGTCAGTCAGCCGTGGACTTGTAGGAGATGCAGTGGTCACCATAAGGGTCAGCCGTGTTCTCTTCTTGTGGTCTGTTTTCGCTGTGACCAGTCTGGTCACGTTGTTCGAGATTGCCCGCTGAGGCCGAAGCCGGTGCAGGCTCCTCAATTTTCTCGGCCCCAGCAGTCACAATTCAGACCTCCTCCTTTACCTCAACCTCAGCAGCAATTTTATTCTCAAGCTTCAGCATCTTCCGAGCAGTCTTCAGCTGGATCTAAGAAGCAGAAGGGCAAGGTTTCTCATATTACTCGAGCTGAAGTGGTTGCATCCCATCTGGTTGAAGGTACGATTATGCTTTATGGTCATTCAGCTCGTGTCTTATTTGATTCTGGTGCTTCTCACTCTTTTATCTCTGAGAATTTCATTGCATGCATTGAGGAGCCGACATCAGAGATGACTTGTGAATTGTATGTTGAGATGCCTTCTGGAGATTTTATGATCACGCCTCTGTGTTTGGAAGAATCTCCTGTTATGATTAATAATCATCAGTTGCCAGCAAAATTGTATGCGTTGCAGCTGGCAGATTATGACGTCATTCTGGGTATGGATTGGTTGGAGCAATATGGAGCTGTGGTTGACTGCAGATCGAAGAAGGTCTATTTTCTACCACAGAGAAAATCAGCATTTTATTTCCAAGGTATTCGATCCCGCTCTTCTCGCTTGATTATTTCTGCTATTCAAGCCTGTAGATTGCTTAGTGCAGGTTGTCAGGGATTCTTAGCTTCTGTGGTTGCTGTTGAAAGACCACGACAGGGCGTCAGTGATATTCCTGTTGTCTGTGAGTTCCCTGATGTGTTTCCTGACGAGTTGCCAGGCTTGCCTCCAGAGCGAGAGATAGAAATGGTGATTGAACTGATTCCAGGTACAGCCCCGTTAGCAAAGGCACCGTACTGAATGGCTCCAGCTGAACTTAAGGAACTGCGAGCACAGCTACTTGAATTGCTAGAAAAAGGCTATATTCGCCCCAGTTTTTCTCCGTGGAGTGCTCCAGTGTTGTTTGTAAAGAAGAAAGATGGAAGCTTGAGGCTTTGTATTGATTACAGACAGCTGAATCAGGTGACTATCAAGAATAAATATTCACTTCCCAGGATTTATGATTTGTTTGACCAGTTACAGTCTGCTACTGTCTTTTCACGGATTGACCTCTGGTCTGGCTATTTTCAATTGCGAATCCGAGAATCTGATGTGGAGAAGACAACTTTCAGTACTCGATATGGTCATTATGAATTTCTGGTAATGCCGTTTGGCTTGACTAATGCCCCAGCAGCTTTCATGGACCTAATGCAGCGTATTTTCCGTCCATATCTGGATCAGTTCGTGGTGATCTTTGTCGATGGCATTCTGATTTACTCTGCTTCTGAGGAAGATCATGTGCAGCATCTGAGGATCGTTCTGTAGACTCTGAGAGATCACGAGCTCTATGTGAAGTTCAGTAAATGTGAATTCTGGCTTCGGGAGATTCATTTTCTTGGCCACGTGATTTCTGGTGACGGAGTAGCAGTGGACCCTACAAACATTGAAGCTGTTTTAAATTGGCAAAGACCGAGAACTGTAACAGAGATTAGAAGCTTCTTAGGTTTGGCTAGGTATTATCGCAGATTCATCTAGGATTTTGCAAAGATTGCAGCCCCAATGACTAGACTGACTCGTAATGATGTACCTTTTGTCTGGTCGGATCAGTGTGAGGATAGCTTTGTTGCATTGAAAAGGCTCTTGACTTCTTCTCCAGTGTTGATTTTGCCGTTCGGCTCGGGTGGATTTGTTGTTTGCACAGATGCTTCTCGAGTGGGTTTGGGTGCAGTGCTGATGCAAAATGGAAAGGTTATTGCTTATGCATCTCGGCAATTGAAATAGCATGAAAAAAATTATCTCACGGATGATCTGGAGCTAGCTGCAGTTATTTTTGCCTTAAAGATTTGGAGACATTATCTGTATGGTGAGAAGTTTCAGATCTTTACTGATCATCAGAGTTTACAGTATATATTCTCCAAGAAAGATCTGAATCTCAGGCAGCGTCGCTGGATGGAATACATGAAAGATTATGACTTTACACTCTCCTATCAGCCGGGTAAAATGAATGTTGTGGCTGATGCTTTGAGCAGGAAGGTGCAAGTCAGTCATCTGTTGCTTCATGAATGGAAATTGTGGGAACAACTTTCGAGCGAGGCATTTAGTGTGGAGATTCTTGCCGACCCGAGGACAGCAGTTTGTGCTACTTTGGCTTTGGGTTCAGCTTTATATCAGCAGATTAAGGAAGCTCAGCAAGCTGATCCTGATTTAGCCCATGTTATATCAAGATATGATGTGGAATTTGATGATGAGATGGTCGTCAGTTTCCATGGCAGATTGTATGTCCCCGCAGAGGATGCATTGAGATTTGCAGTTATGAGTGAAGCCCATGGATCCCGCTTTGCTATTCACCCAGGTGTCACCAAGATGTATCAGAATTTGAAAAAGTAGTTTTGGTGGCCAGGTATGAAGAAAGATATGGCTGTGTTTGTTTCTAAGTGCTTGACTTGTTAGTAGATTAAAGCCAAGCATCAAAATCCAGGTGGATTGCTTCAGCCATTAGAAATTCCAATGTGAAAATGGGATCATGTTACTACAGATTTTGTGGTGGGTTTGCCTCAAACTTCTCAAGGTTTTGATGGTATCTGGTTGCTTGTTGACAGATTGACTAAGACTGCCAGATTGTTGCGAATAAAGGTTTCTTGGAATGTGCAGAGGTTGGCCGAGCTTTATGTGCAAAAGATTATGCCACTGCATGGAATTCCTATTTCACTTGTGTCAGATCGTGATCCATGATTTACCTCCGGCTTCTGGCGCAGTTTCCAGAAAGCTTTGGGCACCGAGTTAGCATTCAGTTCAGCGTATCATCCGCAGTCAGATGGACAGTCGGAGAGGACTATTCAGACCCTGGAAGATATGCTGAGATTGTGTTGCCTTGACTGGCAAGGTTCGTGGAGTCAACATTTGCCACTTGTTGAATTTGCTTATAATAACAGTTTTCACTCCAGTATTGGCATGGCTCCTTATGAAGCACTATATGGTCGTCCTTGTCGTACTCCTCTGAACTGGTTTGATATTGGGGACAGACTTTTAACAGGACCTGACATGGTGCAGCAGTGTTCAGATGTGGTTCGTCTGATTAGGCAGAGATTGTTGACAGCTTAGAGTCGACAGAAAAGCTATGCAGATCAACGCAGAGGCCTACTACGGTTTGAGCCAGGAGATATGATTTTTGTCAAGGTATCTCCAATGAAAGGTGTTTCCAGGTTTGGGAAACGTGGAAAGCTTAATCCGCGTTATGTTGGCCCATTTCCTATTGTAGAAGTTGTGGGTCAGGTAGCTTATCGACTGCAACTACCAGCGGCTATGCAAGCTATTCATGATGTGTTCCACGTCTCTCAGTTGAGGAAATATGTGCCAGATGCATCCCATGTTCTCGATGATTCAGTTTGGCCCGAAGTGACTGCTGATTTGTCTACGCCAGAGTTTCCTATTAGAATTGAAGACCGTCGTGAGCAGCGGTTGAGAAATAAGGTTATCCCTCTGGTAAGAGTTGCTTGGCAGCGCCACTCCGGTAATGAGTCTACTTGGGAACGTGAAGATGAGATGCGTCAGCTTTTTCCTTTCTTATTCCAGTAAGGTATAATGCTTTTCTCAGTTTCCACCTTATCCGTTATTGTAAATTTCGAGGGTGAAATTTTTATTAGGAGGGAGGGACTGTGAGGCCTGTGCCTTGGCGGATCTTTGGTGGTTCGGACCTAGAATTCGTTCAGGAATTTCTGGCTATTTTTCTGGATTTTTAGGAATTTTTTTGGTATTTTTTAGGATTTAACTAGAATTAGTTGAGTTTTTAATTGGGGGAAAATATGGTTTTTATATATAATAATTATATTATATATATTAACCCTTTTTTTTATTTTCCCTTTTCCCTCACCCCCTCTCTCTTTCCCCTCGTCGATCTCTCACTCTCACCCTCTTTCTCTCTCTCCTCCGATCGCCTCTCCCCCTCTCCTTGGGGATTCAGGCGGAACGTTGACGGATTGAGGCGTGGAGCGCGCCATTGGATTCCTCGCGTCGAGTGGAGCGCGTGGACACCCACCTTGACGTGGTTCGCGGCTTGTAGAGACGAGGCGGAGCGAGGAGGCCCGGTGAACCCTCTTCGGTGCATGCGACTTAAACGACCGTTTCGGCTTGATCCAAGTTGGGGGATGGAATCCTGATCTCGCTAGGATCATTTCCTATAGCTTGTTTGCTTAGTTAAACTCCTGTGGCATGCATAATGGTTATTTTCCATTTTTGGGGTTTAAGCTTCGTTCTTCATGTTTAATCCATTGTGGGCATTGCATGTGGTTGTTTTTGTTGGTATGTTGTTGTTTAGGACGTGTGGTTTGGCAGGAAACAGGTTGTTTCGTCGTTGCTCGACGATTTCGGTCGCCCGGGAGGGAACCTGTTTTCAGATATAACCTGTCCGAATCCCAGTCGGTGTGACGGTCCTACCAGGAACCGTCACGCGTGTAACGGCCCTCACGGGACGCGTTACAGAACTGTAACGGCCCTTTGAAGGGGCGTCACGGTGTGTGTAACAGTCAGGCTCCCAACCATTACACTTCTGTTGATTTCCGTTGACCGGGTTTGGCGGTTGGCCAGACGGCCTGTCGGGCGACCGTCAGGGCGCCGTAACGCGCCTGCGCGAGCGCGTTACACCGCTTTTGAACGGCTAGAAAAACTGTGGATTGATTTTTGGCCTTGGGTGGCTCTAACAGCCAGGGGCGGACGCGTCACAGTTGATGTAACGCGCCCTTCCCCGACCGTCAGGATGCTGTAACGCGCCTCCGGGAGTGCGTTACACTCCGTTTGATTGATTAGAACTGGGGTTTCGGGTGATTGTAACGGCTAGGGGCGGACGCGTCACAAGCGATGTAACATGCCAACCCCCGACCGTCACCCTCTGTGACGCGCTGGCAGTAGACCGTCACACCCCTGTTAGTTTCCAAAACCCGCCTGCCTATTCTTTAATGCTTTTCAGAATGATTACACGCCATGTATGAGTTATTTTATGAAATAATGGCATGTTTTTAGATCCCAATAGAATAGCTTTACTTTCCTTGCGATGGAACCACTGTTGTAGCCCTAAGGTCTTTGAGTACCGACCCGCCTGGGGAAGGCGGAGGGGTGTTCCCATTACACGGTTTTTAAGCTAGTACCGTGGGCTCCCCGCCAACTGTAGCGTCCTACCGAGGGAGAAAACTAGCTAGAGGGCCTGGCTCAAGCGAGAGTCAGTGTGTGCACACATGGTCGGAGGCTATGGACTGACACTGACGAGTGTCACTCTGACTGGTCACTTGGTTTGGTACTGTTTATGCGCTCAGCTTGTCGTGTTGCCGACTGCGAGTGCTTGAGACGCAGTGTAAGCCGTCAGTGGACGCATCTGGTTTCTGTTCCCAGTGGTTGTCCCGTTCCCTGTGGCTTGGTTAGTTGAGGCACATCTTATTGATAGATTTAGTTTCTGTCGATTAGATTTAATTGTTATTGGCATGTTTTAGCTGTGTAGTTAGATTTACAGCTCTATTGTGATTAGTTTATTCATGCCAATGCCTGTTAATTTAATTAAATGCATGCTCTAATTATCTTTATCTTTGCATGTATGCTTGTTTAGCTCGAGGTAGGGATCCGCGTGACCCCTACTGAGTCTGGTTGTGACTCACCCTTCTCTTTTCAGGTGAGCCGCGCCCGCCGTCTCCATTGTTTCCCGTGTACTCGGAGACCGCTCTTAGCTGCCAGCAGTAGACGGGTCTCCTTTTTGGGCCTTCTGTTGTACTTTTGCCGGGGTATGCCCCGTGTAGTTGTACTTTTGGACTAGCACCCTTGTGCCTCTGGACTAGTTTATATATTTAACACTTGTTTATTTTAAATTGCTTCCGCACTCTTGCTAAATTTTATTGCTTAATTTTAATATGCGCACTTGTGATTGCAATTCGTTATACATCCCCTCGACAAACTTCACTAACCCTTCAAGGGCCTCATCAGCCTCTTGGGTGGCTTCCCCAGTTCCTGGTATCGGTATATCGATGTTATCGGTATATCGGTATCCGACGCTCTGGGTCGTCACACCCTGGCCCGGCTGATAGCCTAACTTTAAAATCATGTGCCACCCTTTCGAATCTCTAATCTTGGAATTATTTTTCACATTTACTGGTGCAGTGGCTAGCTTGCGTGGCGCATATGCCCATAAATAATTTAAGTCCATCACCAAAAGAACTGGCCTGTTGCTCGGCCACAAGGTGGAAAGAATCTTATCTGCAATCACATCAACGGACTGGACTGTGGAGATACTCTTCACCTTAACCACCCGGCCTTGAAATGGGAACTTAAGGCATTGGTGGGCGGTTGAAGGCACAACATTCAAACTATCTATCCATGGATGACTTAGAATTGCTTTGAACATCGGGTCTATGTCCAGAACGTAAAACTCCACATTCATTACCAAAGGCCCTAGCTCGGCCTGGACTGTCACGACCCCGTGGCATGCTCGTCTGGAGTTATCATATGCCGCAATCGTGGTTGGCGTTGGTCTAAGCATATCTTCTGAAATATTGTAGGCACGTAGTGTACTCAGTGGACACACGTTTATCGATGCTCCTGTGTCCACCAGGGCTGACTCAACTGCCACTTTGTTTAGGGAAATGGTAATGCAGAGTGGCATCTGCCGTGCCTCCGGGGGTGCCAGTTCTGACTCAGAGAATGAAATGGAAGGCCCCCTTGTAATTGTTGCCAACACTGACGGCAAACTGTCTATCGTCACGTCCTCACTGACCATAACCTTCTACAGGAAAGCCATGAGGGCGTCCTGATGCAGCGTGGATCTTTTGATCAACTCCAAAACTGATATCTTGGCCGGCATCCGGTCTAAGTGCTGTAGCAAGTCATATTTCGTGCCTGGCACGGGGTCTACTTCTTCGGCTTCGATTGTAGAGAAAG
Source organism: Amorphophallus konjac (assembly GCA_022559845.1). Classification (NCBI taxonomy): domain Eukaryota; kingdom Viridiplantae; phylum Streptophyta; class Magnoliopsida; order Alismatales; family Araceae; genus Amorphophallus; species Amorphophallus konjac. The sequence goes on from CM040120.1 coordinate 142,970,169, forward strand.
GGACTTGAGGGTTGGGTGCAGAAGCACCAGAGGAAGGGTAAACTTGGTGGAAGGGACGCCCGCTCCGGAGGGCACATTGTCGTGCCGGCACGGCATCAGATGGACTTTCGACTGGCCCGACAGGGTAAGAGGAAGGGGTAGAAATGGGGTGAGGATGGTGGAGGCTGGTCTGATGGGCCCTGACGGGATAATGATTGGTGAAGGGTTAAATGGAGGGGTGATGATGGAGGGCATGGCGGGTAATGGTGGAAGGGTTGGCAGAATGGTGGGGAACGTGGGGGGTGCAATAGGTGATTGGGAGAGGACAGGGGGTGGAGCGGTGGCCAAGGTGGTGGGCCGGAGAATGGAAGGAATAGAAGGTGCGGGGAAGTTGGTGTGGTGGAAGGCCAAAAGGTGAGCGGGGGTCTCATCATCAAAAGACCACCCAGCATTAGGGGCTGGGCGGTGGACTGCATTCACTTGAGCTGGTGCCGGCGGCTATTGTTGTTGTTGAGGAGCGGGCGGATGTTCTGGCATGGGATTCTGATGAATCCCGTGGTCTTGGTGTTGTTGTTGTTGCTGTAGAGGTTGTTGTTGTTGGAGAGGTTGCTGGAACTGCTGCTGTTGGGGCGCCGCCTGCTGCGGCCTGGCTTGTCTTCTTCTTTCCTTGATATCTTCAATCAACTTATGCATTTGGGCCTAATCAATCCTCTAGCCCTCATGCAAATCATAAACCAAATGTTTGAATTGATAACATCTCTCGATCGTGTTCCCGGGCTATCGATGGTATATGCAATACCTTGACTGATCGGCTGCCGGATTCCAGTTATGGCGCTCCGGAGGCAATTGAATGTCACCAGTGTACATTAAGGCCGAAAAGATGTCGGGGAGTGTTTCTGGAAGTGGCGGGTAATTGACTCTCTTGGGTCCCGGCCGAGTAGGCCCATAACCAGCAGGAGGAGGAACGTTGTGGTACTGGGGTGGCTGTTGTGGCTGTTGTGGTGGTGGTGTTGTTGTGGGTGCAGAGGAGCTTGAAAGGTGGGTCGTGGAGCTTGTGGAGCGGAGAACTGGGGGTTGCGTTGAGGTTGCTGGAAATGGGGTGAAGCGGGCTGGTTAGGGAATTGAACAGCCTGGACCTGCTCATTGATTTATACTCCCTCGGTAACTGGGCCTTGGGACTTTCAAGTGGTTTTAGATTTCTGGGCCTCAAAAAGAGAATGGATGGGGGAGTCTTTGAACTGGGGAGGAAAGTGAATGTCCCTGAAATTAGGAATGGGAACATCAACTAGAGACGACGGGCTGACACGCTTGTGGAGGAGGTCAATCTGCTGCTGCATGGCAGCCCATTTGTCCAGAAGTTCCCGTTCCCGAGAAGGAGGAGATACAGTCGGAAGGATCAAACCGGAGTATGGAGCCGAAGGGTAGACTGACTGAGGGGGTAGCCCATAAGATGGATAATGGGCCAAGGAAGGGCCCACATCTGCATGAGCCAACTGGGTGGCCCCTGGTTGGAGACGGACGAAATCAGCCGGAGCTACGAGGGCCTGCAGCGCTGAAGAGAAGGTGGTGTAAGGATCAACGTAAGAACTGGAGGGGATCTGGGTCTTCCCCTTCTCAAGCAGCTGATGGGCCGAGGTAGAAGCCTGGCCCGCTTCAATGGCAGAGAATCGAAGAGTCTGAGGACAAACGAGGGTAAGATTAATGGGGGGCGCAGAGGTGGCCCCTAATCCAATAACTGGGGATATGGAAGTGGCGATAGAAGTCACGTCAGAAGAGAGCGCAGAAGGCGGGGCATCCACCCCTTGCAAAACCTGTTTCAGAAGGTGGAGTTGGGTTGGATCAAGTTGTGCCATCAAGTTGAGATAAGCGGGATGAAGGAAGAAAGAAAGGGTAAAAAAGTGTGTGATCGTGATCGCCACCAAGACACGAGTACCGGATGGTAAGACATACCTTGGAAAAGGGGATAAAGCACTCACCTGAGGTTCAGTGCTGACAGGTGCAGATGGTCTTGGAAGATCCGCTCTGTGGGTAGGACGGTCTCCCGACAGACCACTCAAAGCGTCGAAGTGGGAAGCTGGACGAAGATGAGTCTGGAGATAGCACGGTTCGCAGAAGGCCGCAATAAAGCGTTACACGGTCCTATGTGGCCCGTGTATACCTGTGGACGGGCGGACGACAACCGTTCGATGCTGCCAAACTCCAAAGCATAGGATCCAATCCTCCACCCCTTCCGGCCAGCCAGAGGGGATGGGCCTCGTGTTAGGATGATGCTGACCTGCGAAACAAAGTAGGAGACACGAAAATGATACTCAAATTAGCCCAAAGGAGTGTAGCAACTATAAAGAAGATTAGAAAATAAGCACGATAACATGGAATGGGCGATACCTGGGAGGTTTTTAAATCTCTATAGGGCGTCAAAACAAATGGGAGGGTGTGAAAATGATATGATGTAGTGAAAGAACGTGGAAAGAAGTGGAGAAATAAACATGCAATGAACGAACTAATGACTCAACGTTATGACTAAAAACTCAAATCAAATGACTACTCCCTTGAACCGGAGGCTTAGAAGGATGTAGAAAGCCTCCCTCCCTGACTGCAGGTCGCTTGAGAATTCGGCAAAGCTTCGCCGTGACCTTGAAATCTCCGCCCTTTCAAAACTTGGCCTTAGGGTCCTATTTATAGAGCCTTGAAAGCCAACCTCGAAATTAGGGTTTCCAATGAAAATCAGCTCAAGATATCAACATAAAATCCGTAGATAATAGAATTATCTTCCAACCTGTTCAAATGGAACCCCATTTGGTTGAGAAATCGCGGAGAAATAGTTGGAACAAATTAAGGATAAAACCACGGATAGAGAGAGAAAAACCCTTAGTTTTTCAGCAATCAAACCATTGCGCGGTCGTGCGATAGACCGCCCAGTCCATTGCGTGGTCGGTCATCAGACCGTCCAACCTGTCGATGGAAATTAAGTAAATAAGCAATATTATCCAAATATCCATCGAACTGATCGATGATTTCACCGTTGGACTCTCATTAATTGGGCGATTCTTAATGGACCACTCAGCTCATGGAACGGCCACAAACCAGCCGTCCAACTCCTGTCGGTGGTAAATCAAAATAATTTAGATAATTAGATAATTATCTGAACAACCAACGAATCTGAGACTCTGAGATATGGACGGTCATATACCTGCCGCTCAATGGTATTGGACGGTTATATGTAGACCGTGGAAAAGCTTGTCGGTGGAAATTCAGAATAGTATCTTAACATCCAGTAAATAGACACACGGTTCATAATCAACCGCTCCAAAACGGAACGGCCAAGCGATAGACCGCTCAATGGCTGGGCGTTTGAAACTTACTAAAAATGTGATAAATCAAGCAAAACCAAGGCCCATTAAGCCCTGAATTGAAGCAGACCGAGTTAGGGAGGGAGGTACCCATAAAATAGGCCCAATAAGCGGCCTGAAAATAGCCCAATGAGTAATGGATAACTCGAGGCATCAATAAATGATGGTAAGAGAAATGACTCAACTTATCGGCAAAAAATGGGTGTCAACAGAAAGGATAGTAGCCCTCCTTGCAGCTGGCCTGAAACTAAGAAGAAGGGAGTTCAGATCTGAATAGATTTCCGATCGGTAGTCAACGCTTCAAGAATTCGTTCTGAAGCTACAGTTGGTTTTCCTCAGTTCGTTTCTATGTTTTCTTTTGAAACTCCAAATCCGCCTTCTGTATGTTGTGCTGTGTTGACAGTAGTGTGTCCGGTGCTCTGTTGTAGAGACCGGAAGTGGTTTTGGCTGGTCTTCAGCCGTGTGTGTGTGTTGGGGTGTTTAACCCCGTGCTTTGCTGCATTTGTAACGTGTGTTGTTTTGTGTTTGTGTTTTTCTTGTAGGGCTTGCCCTAGTGTGTGCTGTGTGTAGCAACGTGTGTGTGGGGGGGGTTCATCTCCGTGTGGTGCTATGGGTAGCACCGTGAGGACTATGTGCTTGTGAGGAGCTTGCTCCCTGTGTAAGCTGTGTGTTAGCGGGTGGGGCTTGACGCTGTGTGTGCTGTGTGTAGCAGCATGTGTCTGTGTGGGGGCTTCGTCCCCGTGTGGTGCTATGTGTAGCACCGTGAGGACTGTGTCCTCATGAGGAGCTTGCTCCTCGTGTCAAGCTGTGTATCAGCGTGTGTTGGGGACTTGTCCCCGTTGTTGCATTTGCAGCGTGGTAGAAGCCTCACCGGGTTTGGTGAGGGGTGGACGTAGGTCTGCCGGTTTGTAGACTGAACCACCTTAAAAATTCTTGTGCAGTGGGTTGAAAGTTATGTGATTGATCCCTTTCTTCTATCCCCATTCACAGGGACTTGCGTGCTTCAAATTTGTACACATACTGATATGTTCTTGCACTACACATACACACCTTGAGTTGATTACACACACTCACTCACTAAGTGTTCAATCCTGGCTTAGTGTGAGCTAGTTTTCTGATGAGCACTGATCTCACTCCTTATGAGTAATATGTCAGTCCGGTTTGACATGTCTTATTAGGGAACATCATGTTCCTTGTTCTGCATTTCATTAAGTGACCGGATTAGGTTTAAACTGGGCATTATTTCTGAAGGGATCTATTAACCCCCCCTCTAGATACTATTGGAATACCCAACAAGTGGTATCAGAGCGGGTCTCTGCCATACACAGATCCAATGATCTGCAGAGAAGATCCCAGTGCGCTTTCTATAATGGGTTCGATCACTAAACATGTTTCTATGATCTCTCTACTGGTTTACGATGGTTCTAATTTTAACGTCTGGTTAGGAAAAATGTGTAGGATTATGAACACACAGGGTCTTGAGCTCTGGAGGATCATTACAAACGGTCCTCTTAGCCTACCTGAGGATAAATTCAAATGGACTGTCGATCACAAGTCCAAACATGGTGATAATCTTATGTTTTAAACTCGTTGAAGGCTGCAGTAGATATCACCAAATTCCCTTTTGTTTCAGGTTGCAGCACTGCCAAGGACATATTAGATGACTTGGTCAACATCCATAAAGAAGGAGAAAGGTATAACTACCTAATGCCCGATAGCCAAGATCAGCGAAGTGATCCATCTTTGTAAGACCCGTGGATTATGGATTCTTATCGGATTTATAACTCGGAATTTTCCACGAATTTGGGTAATTGTTGTGGGATTTTTGCATGTGTAATGCATGATAAATCCATTTATCTAATAAGTTATAGAAAATGGAGGGGTATTAGCATAATTTGGTTCTTTTAATCCCTTTTGGCAATTTGGGGTTTTAAAACCAAAATATATATATGTTAAACCCATTTTTCACCCACGTTGGGCAACCCACGGTTCCCTCTCCCTTCCCACGCACTGCCCCCCTCTCTCCCCCATTGTTTTCTCATGTGCAACTCCACCCGGCCGAGGGCGGCTTGGAGGAGAACACTCCAACGCATTCAGGGCGATGGTGGTGTGCTAGTGTGGCCGTGAAGGTGGGCTCGTGTGGTGTTGGTTTTTCTCCATCATAGGAGGCGGGTTTAGCATGAAGAACGACGTCCTTTCGTGATTCCAAGTAGGGGGATGGATTCCACTTCACTTTTGCATGTTTTTCTATGCATTAGAGTGGTGAAATGCATGATAGAATGGTTACTTTGATTGAAAGAATGCATGGGAGTTGTCTTTGTTATAAACCCTTATGAATTGATTATCATGGGCATTGTACCTTATGTTATTGGCGTTAAAAGCATGTAAGAATGGAGCATGAGAGGTTAAAACAGGTTAAACTCATGTAATCCCCTCGTTTTGAATGAGTTGGGAGGGGTTTAAAAAGAATATGGCATTTTCCGCACCGTCCAGAGCAATAGCGGTCATCACCGGACCGCTACCGTGGTCTAAGCGATCCCCACCGGGCTGTTAGGCTGTCTTAACTGCCTCCATGAGACCATTTTTCGTGAAGTTGAGGCAGTGGAGGGTAACGGTCGCGCGGATGACCGCTACGGTCCCGTTGGCGGTCCAGTGAGGACTACTAATGTCCTTTAGCGGCATAATGAGGACCGCTAGGGTACACCAGGAAGTTTTTTTGCCGTGGTTGTTTAGCCGTGCATTTGGGGTCATACCTTTAGTATCTTTACATGCTATAAAGGTTTGAAATGTATATTTATGATCCATTTTGAGTCAGCTTCTCTTTCCTTTGTGACTGACCCACTAGTCGTAGCCCGATGACCCTTAGAGTCGGCCCACCGAGGAGAGGTGGCGGGGCAGTCCTAGTGTACGGTTTTTAGGCTAGTTTCCGTAGGCCCCCTTGCTTTGCAGTAGCGTCCTACTGGGGGGGAAAACTAGCTAGAGGCCTAGCTCAAGGCATTGAGCTTGTGTGTGCACACGTGGTCAGGGGCGTGGACTTGCGCTGACGAGCGTGACCTTGACTAGTCCTTGTCTTTGGTTACGGGTATGGTGTCTCAGTTACCGTGTTCGAGGCGAGTGGGAGACACTCGAGACACAGTATAAGTCATCAGTGGACACGTCTGGTCTTTCTTCTTGTGGTTTTTCTCTCTCTTGTCAGTTGGTCTGTGGAAATTTGACCCTAATTGTGAACAAATGATTCCTATGTGTAATTATGTGTTAGTTAGTATGGATTATTCGTATTAGCTATCTTCTATAAATTGCTATTCCTGTACAGCTTCCTTTAATTGTTAAAGTTGCATACCTGTTAGTTATTCCTTTGTGATTAACTGTTTCTCTTGCACTTTTTAGTTGCAAGGTAGGGATCTGTGGGACCCCTATTAAGTCAATGAAATGAGACTCACCCCTTTGTTTTTCAGGTGAGGAACAGCAGTCGCCTGGTTTCCGCGTGGTTTTGGCGGCCAGTCGTAGTGCCTGTGTGGTCTACTCCGGGGTATGTCCCGTGTAGTTGTTCTCTTTTGATTCTTGTATAATTATGGACTTGTGCTTTGCACTTCTGGACTAATGTATAACCATAAAACTATGATATTGTAAATTTTGCTTCTGCTTAATCTAATTATTTCTTTAAAAATGAGCGTGTGATTATAGATCTTTATGCACCCACAGCCTCTTTTCCAACCCTTTCAGAGCCTCATCAGCTCTTGGGTGGCGTCCCCGGGTCTTAGGGTATCGAATTTTCAATATCTGGGAAATTGGGTCATTAAAGTTGGTATCAGAGCTTGGTCTTGTGGTGGTGTACAAAGACCTAGAATTACAATAGTCCAGAATAAGTCCATGTACCACTAATGGCTGGCTTAGGTTGTTTTCTACGGTTACATATGATTTTGTTTGTGTGTTTTCTCTCATGTTTTAGAATCAATGGCGCCAAGGCAAAGGACGCGTTTCTAAGCCAGAGTGCCTATGGATCTTCAAGGAGAAGAGAGCGGTTCAACACCTCCTCTAATGAATGTTAGAGGTCAAGGCTGTATTGATCACAATGTTGGTGAAGGCATTTCTTCTCAAGGTGGTCGTGGCCGAGCCTTGAAGGAGTTTCTCTAGTTCCACCCACCTCAGTTTGAAGGGCTGTTGACACTGAAAATATGCCTAATACTTTCTGACTTATACTTCTGTAGGTCGTAATTTCTGATCGGGTGCTCCTGTGCCGACAGAGAAGAAAAGAAAGAAAAGAAGAGAAAGAATGGCAGAAGCTGAACAAAAGATGAGACCAAAGAAAATAAGAAAAGAAAAGATGCTCAGCTCCAACGGATAGCCGCTAAAGCAAGACCCGGGACCTCGGAAGAGTATTCAGGATCGTCCTCGAAGAAGCAATCAAAAAGCTACAAATACAAGTGAAGCCGGATCGACAGCACAAATTACAATGCCGGAGACCATGTCAGCAGAAAACCCGAGTGTCTGAACCAAAGGCACAAAAGGTTCTGGAATCGGTCATTTAGTGGCCTAAAGGCTTTACCAATACTTCTAGTTGCGATTTCGCGAAGCCGCGATGAGATGAAGGACCAAGTAAACTCCTGGAGCTAGTCTAAGGCCCACCGTCTGACCCGTGTTGAACAAATGCGACGAAGGAGATTAATACGGTGCGCTACCTTCCCCGGTGCGCCCTCTTCCCCGGCATGCCAAAATGTCAAATGGCCCTCTTCCCGGCGCGCCAAAATGACCAAAGGAGGCCTTCTACGGCGCGCATTCTCCACGCCATAATAGCCCCATCTATATAAGTTAAATGGTTCGACCAAGTTCAAAGAGGAGAACGAAGAGAAGAGAAATAGAGAGAGCCTATACGAGAGAAGGATCTGAAGAGAGCCAATCAGAGCCCGTTCGTCAGAGGGAGGGAGGAACCTTGGGAAAGAAGCAGGGTTTCCACTGACGGCTCTCGCCGCCGTCTTCCCCGTCTGCTCGCCTGATAATCTCCGAAGCCGGAGAAGAGACTCCTGCCATCCGATACTCTATTTTGGAGAAGAATCTTAGGTGGGTTTCGCGGTTTTCTTTCGACGATTCTCTCGGGTTTCTCTCTTCTGATATAATGTAAGTGAGGGGGGAGGGGCGATGACATGAGCCCATCTCCCCCCTTCACCATCTCTTCATTTCTTTGGCCTCTGTAATCCCTTCTCTGCAACTAATGAAATGGCCGCCGAGCAACAATGTCGGGCCGCGCCGAATGGTTGTGATGATCCTTGTAGCTACTCTCCCGTTGATGGAATGAATGATCTGGGCGGTTGCTTATGCTTCTTATACTTTTCGTTCGATTTACATTTTCAGTCGGCTCGTGTATGAACTTTGTTTTCATCTCGTGATACCGATCATGCCCGGGAGCCATACGGGCTATATTGATGTCACCCCCTCCCTGGGGCTCCTCCCTTCTAGAGTAATGGCCATGCCTCGCTGTATATGTGCCGAGGGTTTTGTGGTTAGAGACACACTCGTGTGTGCATCTTTACCTATTCCCGTTATGAGGTCGAGCCCGTCAACACCCCGCTGCACTTCTTCATAGTCCAGAGGGAACATGGTCACCTCCACAGCCTATGCATTCGTTATATGCTTATGGTCCTGATGGCCGCTCTCTGTGTCTTCATCATCGTAGTTCACAATGCTAACCCATTGACCCCGTGAGCACTAACCCGTTGACCATGCGAGTGATGATTTGCCAACTCATCAGATGTTATGTTATGCTATTGTATTCCCCCCTATTCTACATATAATTCATGATTGCCGAGCTTCGTTGCTCTTGAGAATACTGGCTTTAATACTCCGGGGAGGGGGACATACCCCATTGATATTTCAGAACCGCCATTGTGTCAAAGGGTTCCATCTGTGAGTGATGAGTATCCCTATGGGCCATAAGGTGAATACTGACAGGGTTTAGCCTGACAGCAAATCCACTGTCCTTAGAGACATTGTGGTGGCGATGGGTCGTATGCCCCTCGTAGGCTAGTCCTCAGGGATCTCCTTCCCTACCGGTCGTCCCTTTTCGGATTGCGATCAGACCACGGGTAGTGGGCCCCTCGCAGGCTAGTCCTCGGAGCTTTCCTTCCCTTATTGGTCGTCTCATCTGATCGATTTCAACCCATGGAACCATGGTGCCCCTCGTAGGCAAGTCCTCGGGGTTTCCTACCCGATTGGGATTCGCTGGCCGCCGTTGTGCCGTCTGGCTTGTTAGGGGCTCACTCCGCACGTGAGTATGACCCCGCTTCTCCCTTGCAATCCTTCAGGGATGGGGAGATGCTGCCCAATTTTCACTAGGTTTTAACTAATCAGTTACCCTTGTTATTTGGACTAAATAAAGCATACTTTTGAAAGAATGAACCTCCGTGCTCGAGTATGAACCTTGCACGAACTCATGACTCTGCCTCTGGGGCATCTAGGACTCCAGTTCAATAATTAATTAACCCAATTAATGTTAAAGGGGCTAAGAAGCAACTCTTGAATTCAAACAGATTGAAATGGGCAAAAAAATAGCTTAATCTGGTGCGCTCCCAATCTGGCGCGCCCTAATACGGCGCGCTACCCCCCCGCGCCGTATTAGCTTTAGACTCAAAATGAGACATTTTCAAATGGTTCTATTCCGGCGCGCCCTATTCCGGCGCGCCCAAAGCCCATCGCTCCGGTTTAGCCCATCACTCCATACCGCGTCGTTTTTGCATTTTTACCTATGCTACCTCGCGCCGTTTTAGCCTATACCTACGCTTCACCGCGTCGGATTCAAGCCAATTGTTTCCTTTTGTGCCGTTTTAACCCCGCATTCATTCCCGGGGCAACCCTTGCCTTCTATGACAGGGATTGGTTAACCTAATTGACCATGGGTCGGGTAAAAAGAAATTGATTAATTTAAACCTTTTTTTTATCATGCTCTTATTGTATGCATTATATATGTTCATGTATATATGTATCACCTTGGTGCATGCTGGCATGAGCTGACTCTTCGGTATATCAAACGGTGATTGGCAGAAGGGCGGGTTATGCCTGACCGGAGGCCTTCACTATGCGTGATGGTGGTCCTCAGACCTACGTTCTCTACCACCTACCGGGAGCCGGCCTAATAAATAAATGCTACCATATTGTGTGCTTGCATGCAATCACGTCTTTCACATATTCCAGTGGCCCCATGGTCATTCTATTTTTGGCGATTAATCAAGGGTTGTCCCTCTTTTGGAGGGGCGTAATTAACACCGTAGCCTTTATGGTACGGCGGGTTCTGGGTCCCGACACGATCACCCATCTTCGTCTGATTAGTCAGACGGTACGCAAAATAAACTTGTCACTCAGTGACTGGCACGCCTAGTTAATAAACCAAATAAACAAGCAAAATAAACAAATAAACATCAAATAAAAAATGTTCTAAATAAAATCCATCCCCACAAGCTGGCACACCCGGTGGGACCCAACCTCCCTTCATCTTTTCGCCAAAATAGAGGGACCATGGGGCCCCCACCAAACTACCTCAAACGTTAATTATTCATTCGTCTTGTTTATCCTCTTTACAAGTTGAAGTGATGGCGAGCGGACTGTCTGGAGTTGTTTTCGGTCCCCAAATCGTGGCCGACCATGCTGCATACGGCTACCTTGCCGTACCTACTACCATCGGCAACTTTCCCCCGGTCGTTGGCTTCCCCAACTTCTTGGGAGTTGCATTCGCGGATCTCCTAGACGTGGAGAGTTCTGGACCTACGGAGCTGAAGAACAACAAAGCTGCAACCTGCCGAAGTGAAGGGCGGAATTAAGAAAACTATACTGAAAAGTCCGGTGATCGTGGGCTGTCACGTCTACCACACTGTTTGCCCAACTACGGCACATGAGAAGAAGCCTGCTAGGGGCAACAAGAAGAGCTCCAGAGGAAGAATTGTTGCTACTCCTCGGAGTCAACTTTCAGCATCTGGGAAGTCCTCGTTAATCGGGGGCATCCGAGTCTACTTCAAAGGTCGCGGTGCCAAAGTTCTGCCAAATCGGATCATCCCGACTGTGCCCACTCACAACCCCTTCCAAGTGCTGGCAAGCCGAATGGTGAATTTTAATGACAATAAGCAAGGGAGGCCAATCCCGAACTTACCAAAGTTTAAGCAAATTTGGGTTCCCAAGAGGATCCGAGGCCCTGCACCAGCCTCACAAGGCTTCAAAGATTCTGCGGATGTTCCTAATAGAGGGGGCAAAGAGAATATGTATGCGCAGGAAGTCATGATTGCAACTCCTCCACCCGCCGCCAGGGCCTGTGCAGGGCAGGCTGATATTTCCAAATATTCAAGAAACTTCAATCAAGCTACCAATCTGATATGGCTTTCACATATGCTGTCTGTCCGAGTCCAAGTGCTATCTCCTGCCATTTCTCCAGAGCGTCGTCAGGAAGACATGACAAAGAGGGTCCGGGAATATTTCTGTAACTTCAAGAATACCTCGCGGGGCCAGCAAAGATTGCTTCGTGTCGTCAGGGCCGAAGAAGAAGAAAAAGACAAAATGTCACCCATGGTGGCGAATGAAAAAGAGAGGCAAGGTGGGGCTGGAAGCTTTGAAAGGCCTTCACAACATGAAAAGATGAAAAGAATTTCAATAAATGAAGGGCCAACTCTCCCTAGTCAGGCCTAAAGGGGAGTCAGAAAGCACAGTAGAAGAATGCAAATCCTCACCTGTAATATGACAGGGGTGATGAGCGGGCATGGCGCCCTGCTAAATGAACCAGAACGGCTGGCCGAGGTTGCCGAAAGAGAAGTCCCGGTGACAGGGCGGGGCAAAATTGAGGCTGAGTTACTGCAAGTCGCTAAGGACAAGTGGGTTGCTAATGAAGATAACACTACTCTCAATACCAAGACAATGGCATCTGAAGAAGAAGGAGTACCCCTGTCTGGATGCACCTTTGGTGAAGCACTCGAGGGCATCAGTAGCAAAACAGCTATGGACCATGCCGTGCTGATGAGGCTGCAAAGGTACCAACATGAGGTAGAACTGCTGAAGAGACAATTGAATGAAAAGACTGGGCACGCTATGGCACCCGAGGAACCGGGGGCGCGAGCCGAGCCAGTTCAACCCTGGGGGTGCTCCTTCACAGGCCATTCTACAAACTGTAGCTCAGAATTGGGCTACTCCTCAGCATTATTCCCAGTGGCTCCAGCCAGGACGGCCAATGCCCCTTCAGATGCAGCGGAAGGCTCCCCTGTTAGAGCTTTTGCCATCCAATGCCATGACTTCGGCCGCATTATTGATGCAGCCCACCCACTTCTGCCCTCAGCTAGAAGAGCCAGCTATGGTGAATAAGTTGATGGTGGAGTAGATGATTGAAGCAAGGCTGGCAAAGAGGGGTGGTGATGATTACGCCCCCTACGACATATATGAAGTGCCATATTCAGCCCATCATGCTGCCAAAAGACTGCCACCCGGCATTAATAAACTCCAAAAATTTGACAAATACAACGGGCAAGGCTCACCAAAAGAGCATGTTGCACAATATATAGCCGTCATGGGTGACTTGACGACAGACGAGTCGTACCTACTGAAGTTCTTTGGATCTTCATTGACAGGACCTACCTTTGAATGGTACTCTGACCTGCCGGCCAGGTCTATCCACGACTGGCCAGACATGCAACAGAAATTCAGCGAAAGATTCCATGTCATCAAGGTGGAGGTGACCGTGGCTGAGCTGTTGGCAGCCAAGCAAAAAGATGATGAAACAGCTACAGAATATATCAAGAGATTGGAGGATCTCTGCATGAGGTGTCGGTGCCCTCCGCATCCGGAAGACGCAATACAAATATGCAAATAAAATCTGAAGAATGAGATTCTGGAAAAGATGATCGGAATAGAAGTCCGATCTTTTAACCGATTAAGTGATATTTCCATGGAGGTTGAAGATTTCTTCACAAGATATCCCTCCATTTCTGCTGACTCAAGTCATGAAGCCAAGCAGGTTAATAAACGGCCGATACTGAAAGCGGTTCATGCTGTCAGCCTCACGGCGAAAAGGCACAAATGGGTGCACAATCCTCCTTCCAATGAACCTATTGAATGTCGAGAAAGGCCGCTCTGGCAGAATAAAGAAAAGAAGCTCTATGCCTTCCCCCGGGACCGGACTCGAGCATTGTTCGAGTGGGCTGTCAAATGTAGTAAAATCAGGCTTCCGAAGCCAAAGAGGCCTGATGACGTCAGAAGAAGAGATGATCCTCATTTCTGCGCCTACCATCAAATCTTGGGGCATCCTATTGAATATTGCCAAATATTTAAAGACATCATCCAAGGCTTAATAAAAAGAGGGGAGCTACAAACGGGGGAGGACAGAGTCGACCCTCCGCACCCTCATGAAGTGCCTACAAAGGAGGCATCAATTAACATGATATTTGTATGCCAACGGTCGCCCAAAGAAGCGCCAGAGGCTTGTAGCCGGCACACCAATGAAGATTGTGCCCTAGTGCCTGAAGAAAAGCAAAGAAATTGGCAAGCATCGTCAATAAAGAAACGAACAAGATCAGTATCCCTTCAGGCTCTGAGAGTCCAGGTTAGTGCAGCCATGGACTGGCCTACTCTGCCTCTTGCAGTCTCTGCCCGCCTTCAAACAGCCTCTCCAATGGCTATCAAAGGGTCAACTGACAATAAAGAGAAGAAACAAACCCCGTCGCGAGAACATGAAGAAGCTAGCTCAGCCATGGAGCGGCCACAAGCTATTATAAGTGGGCTTGATAAGCATGAGCAGCTCAAGAGTCGACCTATACAGCTCAAGAAGCATGCCCCTCAAAGACGCGATGAATCTCACGGGCTAACAAAAAGAATTAATGAAAAGGCAAGGGTGTTCAATGCACCAAACGACCCACTACGGGGGCAGATGCCAGCCATATGGGAGAAGGAAAACGAGAATACAAAAGCTAAAATAAGAGATGTTGCTCTCTCTTGCAACATGCTGTCAGCACCGTCTAGTGTGGCTCAAGCTGCTGATGAAGAAGATGAAGAAATTTGCTTTATGCCAAAAGGAGCAAATTAGGCTAAAGCTTCTGGCTCCCACCATGTTGCCGGATCCTGGAGAATATCGAGACACCCACCAGCCAACAAGGAGACACAATACTGTGTTCCTCCTAGGCTCGAAGGCATAAAACCCCAGGAGTTCATGTCGAAGAAATCGGGCGCATCCAACAACAATGACGGGATGCCACCCACCCTAGTCAAACCGGAGGTGCAAGATAGCACTCCCAGCCCCTCTTGGCAAGGCCCCGCTGTGATGGCACTGCTACACCAGAAGCATCAGAAATTGAAATGCTGCAAAGGCACCTGAATGAAATGAATCTAAGTCCACCTATGCCGCAACTGGCAGGACATCTACATGAGGCGACACGAGGTAGTGCTAGCTCACCTGAAGCTTCAGTGTGGCCAGTCATACCCCGAATAGCACATGATCTTACAGGGGGCATCCTCCCTCAACCACTCAAACATACAATCCCCCGGGCATGTCAGGGGGCAACTAAGCCATCTCCGAAGATGGTGCAAATAAGGCCGCACATGCAGATGGACAAGCTGAAGGCGGAACAAACCGCGGCTATGAAGATGGCCGAAGGGAAAGTCATCGAGGTCGGATTACAAGCAGCCAAATAAAAAGATAATGAGTCTATCATGGACTACATAAGAAGGTGGAGGAATCTCCTTGAAGGGTGCAGACATCCATCGAGCTACGGGGACTCTGTTCAAATCTGCAAAGAAAATTTGAGATTAGAAATTCTACGATGGGTCATTGACATTGAAATCACGACCTTCGAACAACTGGGTGACATTGCAGCCAATGCCGAAGTAGTTCTTACAAGGCTCTGCCCGGCTTCGATAGCCCCAAACCAAAAGAATGAGCCAACTGGCAAACACTCGGCACAAGAAGAAATTTGCGCCTTAAATTTTGAAGCCTTCGAGAAACAGAAGAAGAAAATGAAAGAGGTGTCTTCTGTCGAGCCGACAAAACAAGGGCCCTCATTAAGAGGCAAAACGACGAAATCATACTCCTTTCCAAAGGACAAGACTATGGCACTTTTTCAATGGGCCCGTGAATGCGGCAAAGTAGTGCTTCTAGAGCCGAAGAAGCCAGGCGATGCCGAAAGAAAAGACGATCCACGATTCTGTCCTTATCACCAAATACTGGGGCATCCCATTGAGGATTGCTATGTGTTCAAGGATATTATTGAAGGCCTGATCAAAAAAGGTGAACTACAGATGGGCGAGTATATGGTGGACCCACCGTGCCCTCATCAAATATCTGTCCTCAAAAGAGCAGGCCCGCGCAGTGTTACCGCCTCAACTGCTCCTCACAAATCTGGCTGAAGCCGATGTCTAGCAAGCCCGCATAGCTTGAATGTGGATGCTTGCCAACAAAAAGAAGAATGGCAAATGAAGCCAAAAAAGAAGAGATAAAAAAAAAGAAAGGAAAGGTCTTGTTCTGGGGGCAGGCACAAAAAAAAAAGAAAAAACTGAGCAAGAAAAAGGAGAGAAAATGAAATTTGCACATATAAACATAGGGCTCCACCTATTGAATCTGAGATGTCGTCTCTCAGAAGGTCGGGTCTTCCAAAAAAAATCGAGATAAAATGAAGGTGGCCTTGATGGCAACATCTGTCGAGGGAGATGTCACTCCCCTCATGTCTTGGTCCATGCCAAATAAAAAAAAAACTACCATTGTGGGGTTGGTATGGTGGAGTGAACCACTCATCCCCTCTCTAAGGGTGTGAGCGCTCTCCTGTGCACCCACCTTGGACTGTAAAAAAAAATGCATGGTGAATGCCCAAGGGGATAATAAAATGACTACATCATCTGTGGAGGTAGGAAGACCCTGCAACTGTAGCTTCTAGGAATAGGCATCAAGAGGAGGACACTTGGCGTAATTGTCGCAGGCCCGAACCGAAGCTATTTGGAGCATCTCCTGAAGGAATCAATGACAAAAGAAGATAGCTATTGATCTGATGTATAGCTGTCACTAAATACTCCCAGGGGGATCATGTTAATCAACAGTCCCACCGACGCTAAAGGACCTTCATTAGCCACTAGGCCTCCTGTTTCAAATACGGGTCCAAACCCTGTTGGGGAATGAAAAGAACAAGTCCTCCCAAGTTGTCTGCACTCTCGGCTCCTTTCTCCTCATCAAGCCAACAAATAAACGCCTTTCGGCTTCTAGTGGCCTATCTCAGCACCCTGGTCCTAGCAGAATTCATGGTGCCTCGCCGCCCTCCTATCCTACAGGGGTACTCCCCACTTGTCCCACTGGGACTAAGCTTCCACCCTTGATCTGGGACCTACGCTCCCAGCCAATGCATTCTCATTACCTTTCGGCATTCAGCCGTAATAATGCCATATTTGTCCCACGGGGCTCTCCCATCACTACCGGTTCGGATTTCTTGCCCAATGTCGGCCCAATAAAATCTCCCTTTTCTTGGCATAAGGCACTATGCCCTTGTCGAGTTTAAAATTTGTCCATCAGTCCCGTCGGGCTGTGTCCATAAAGCTTTCCCTTGGCCAGGGGCGCTCTGCCTTATCCGAGCTCCAAAATTACCCTTTATTCCACTGGGCAAAACTCATGAAACCCTTTTCCTTGACCCGAGGCACTCCGCCCTAGCCAAACCCGCGAGGCTCTTGGACATCGATCCTTGGCCCCACCAGCATAATAAACAGTCAAATTCATCAATAGTCCCACCAAATAAAATATCCCGCATCGTAGACTAGACTGCGTCAGGGAGCCCAACAAAAACAAACGAAAATAATGTTAACAAAAAAAGGAAATGAAAAGAAGAAAGAAATGAATAAAAAAAGTGAATGATGAAAATGAATAAAAAAAGGAAAATGATGATTTAAAATAAATTTAATAAACCCAACACAATTCAATAAATCCAATAAGCTAAGCAAAATCAATCAACTCAATAAATCGATAAACCCAAAAAAAAAATCAATAAACTCAATGAATCAACAAACTTAATAAACCCGATAAGCCCAATAAAACCAAACAAATCAATAAAACCAATGGAATCGATAAAATCCAACAGACCTAATAAACCCAACAAGTCAATCGACTCATCAAATCAGTAAACTCAACCAATCCAAACTAATAAACCAATAAAAGACCTCTTCGCTTTGTCTCGGACCGTCTGTCTGGGCAAAGTTTGGTGATCCCATCATCTCCACGGGTCAATGCCCATATTCTATCCTGGCTCAGACCTCATGTCTCTGCCAGGTTGGTTGACCCCGACGTGACGTCGGGTCGACATCTGCATTTATACATTCTGCCCTTTTTTCTGACCTTTCATCTGAGCAAGGTTAGTTGACTCCGACACTTCATCGGGGTTGACACTGATGTTTAGCCCTGGGTCTGGGCCTCTCATACGTCTGCATTCTGGTCAATACTCGCCCCAAATCTTCTATCGGGGTAGGGCCCGTTGACTTCGACGTTCCGTCGGGTCAACACCTATTCTATGTCTTGCCCTTGACTCAGGCCTCATGCCTCTGCCAAGTTCATTGGCTTCAACATGACGTCGAGTCAACGCGTATCCCATATTCTACCCTTGGCTCAGGCCTCACACCTTCGCCAAGTTCGTTGGCTTCGACATGACGTCGAGTCAACACCCATTCTATATTCTACCCTTGGCTCAGGCCTCATGTCTCTGCCAAGTTCATTGGCTTCGACATGACGTCGATTCAACACTTATCCCACATTATACCCCTGGCTTAGGCCCCACGCCTTCGTTGAGCTCATTGGTTTCGACATGACGTCGAGTCAACACCCATCCTACGTTATACCTTTGGCTTAGGCCTCACGCCTCTGTCGAGTACGTTGACTCTGATACGACGTCCGGTCAACATCCATATCCTACATTCTCTCCTTGGCCTAGGCGTCACGCCTTTTCCAAGTTGGTTGACTTTGGCAAGTCTGTCAAGTCAATGACCATATTCTACCCTGGACTAGACCCTTTGTCTCTCCTAGGTTGGTCATTTTCAACATAACGTCGAGATGACAACATTGTTTTACGTCTGCCCTTGTCTTGGGCATGCCTTCTAAGCAAGGTTTGTTAGCTTTAACATCCTGTTGGGTCAACATTCATATCATATACTCTACACCTGGCTTAGGCCTCACGCCTCTGTCAAGTTCGTTGACTTCCACATGACGTCGAGTCAACACCTATCCTACATTATACTCTTGGCTTAGGCCTCACGCCTTCGCCAAGTTTGTTGACTTCGACATGACGTCGAGTCAACACCTATCCTACATTATGCCCTTGGCTTAGGCCCTATGCCTTCGTCGAGTTCGTTGGCTTTGACATGGCGTCAAGTCAACATCTATCCTGTATGCTGCCCTTGGCCTAGGCCTCCCGCCTATGCCAAGTTCGTTGACTTCGACATGACGTCGAGTCAACACCTATCCTATATTATACCCTTGGCTTAGGCCTCACGCCTTTGCCAAGTTCGTTGACTTGGACAGGACGTCAAGCCAACACCTACGTTATATTCTGCCTTTGGTTCAGGTCTCACGCCTTTTCCAAGTTAGTTGACTTTGGCAAGTCTGTCAAGTCAACGACCATATTCTGCTCTGGCCCAGACCCTTCGTCTCTTCCAGGTTGGTTGTGTTTGACATGACGTCGAGACGACAACAATACTTTATTTCTACCCTTTCCTAAACATACCGCCTAGGCAAGGTTTGTTGACTCCGACATCCCATCAGGATAACGTTCATATTCTACCTCTGGCTCGGACCTGTCGTCCAGTCAGTCAACAAAAGGACCCTTTCACCTTTGGCTCTGACCTTCCGTCCGACCACACAACAAAAAGACCCCTCTACCCCTGGCTCAGAGCTTTCGTCCAGTCAGTCAACAAAAAGACCCTTTCATCTTTGGTTTGGACCTTCCGTCTGACCACACAACAAAAAGACCCCTCTACCCCTAACTCGGACCTGTCGTTCAGTCAGTCAAAAAAAAGACCCTTTCATCTTTGGCTCGGACCTTCCGTCTGACCACACAACAAAAAGACCCCTCTACCCCTGGCTCGGACCTTTCGCCCAGTCAGTCAATAAAAAGACCCTTTCATCTTTGGCTCGGACCTTCTGTCTGACCATACAACAAAAAGACCCCTCTACCTCTGGCTTGGACCTTTCGTCCAGTCAGTCAACAAAAAGACCCTATCATCTTTGGCTCGGACCTTCCGTCTGACCATACAACAAAAAGACCCCTTCTATCATCGACATCATGACCTGCCGTCTAGGCCGATGTACAGACCATTTGTCAGCATCATGACCTTTCGTCTAGGCTGGCACGTTAACCAACAAAAGCTATCCTTGTACGGCGTCACAACTCTATGTCTAAGCCGTTAAATATTCTACCTTGGCATCATGGCCTTCCGTCTAAGCCAAGTTGTACGGCGTCATGACTCTATGTCTAAGCCGTTAAATATTCTACCTTGGCGTCATAGCCTTCCGTCTAAGCCAAGTTGTACGGCGTCATGACTGTATGTCTAAGCCGTTAAATATTCTGCCTTGGCGTCATGGCCCTACGCCTAAGCCAAGTTGTGCGGCGTCATGACTTTACGTCTAAGCCGTTAAAATATTCTGCCTTGGCATCATGGCCTTCCGTCTAAGCCAAGTTATATGGCGTCATGACTCTATGTCTAAGCCGTGAAATATTCTGCCTTGGCGTCATGGCCCTACGCCTAAGCCAAGTTGTACGGCATCATGACTCTATGTCTAAGCCGTTAAATATTCTGCCTTGGCGTCATGGCCTTCCGTCTAAGCCAAGTTGTACGGCGTCATGACTCTATATCTAAGTCGTTAAATATTCTACCTTGGCGTCATGGCCCTACGCCTAAGCCAAGTTGTACGGCGTCACGACTTTATGTCTAAGCCGTTAAATATTCTACCTTGGCGTCATGGCCTTCCGTCTAAGCCAAGTTGTACGGTGTCATGACTCTATGTCTAAGCTGTTAAATATTCTACCTTGGCGTCATGGCCTTCCGCCTAAGCCAAGTTGTACGGCGTCATGACTTTACGTCTAAGCCGTTAAAATATTCTGCCTTGGCGTCATGGCCTTCCGTCTAAGCCAAGTTGTACGGCGTCATGACTCTATGTCTAAGTCGTTAAATATTCTACCTTGGTGTCATGGCCCTACGCCTAAGCCAAGTTGTACGGCGTCATGACTCTATGTCTAAGCCGTTAAATATTCTACCTTGGCGTCATGGCCTTCCGTCTAAGCCAAGTTGTACGGCGTCATGACTCTATGTCTAAGCCGTTAAATATTCTACCTTGGCGTCATGGCCTTCCGTCTAAGCCAAGTTGTACGGCGTCATGACTCTATGTCTAAGCCGTTAAATATTCTGCCTTGGCGTCATGGCCCTACGCCTAAGCTAAGTTGTACGGCGTCACGACTCTATGTTTAAGCCGTTAAATATTCTGCCTTGGCGTCATGGCCCTACACCTAAGCCAAGTTGTACGGTGTCATGACTCTACGTCTAAGCCGTTAAATATTCTATCTTGGCGTCATGGCCTTCCACCTAAGCCAAGCTGTACGGCGTCATGACTTTATGTCTAAGCAGTTAAATATCCTTGTCCGGCGTCATGGCTTTCCACCTAAGACGGTAGATATTCTATCTTGGCGTCGTGGCTTTCTGCCTAAGCCTGTAAATATTTCTGTTTTGGCAACATGACACACCGTCTAGGCGAAGTTGTCTGGCGTCATGGCTCTATGCTTAAGCCAGTAAATATTTTTCCCATGGCATCATGACCTTCTGTCTAGGCCAAGTGGTCCGGTGTAAAGGCTCCTTGCCTAAGCTGGCGAATGCCCTTTCTTGGCGTCATGGCCTCACGCCTAAGCCAAGTCATTCGGCGTCATGACCTTCGGTCTAAGCCGACAAACCTCTTACCCTTGGCTCGGAACTGTTGTTCGAACTAACGAATGAAAAGACCTCCTTTGGTTTTATACCAACCCGTGATCCCTCTAGGGATTTACTACCACATATGACACCTTCTCTCCACTGCCATGGCATCGGGCTCCCGACGCCAGAATCATTGCGGGCATGCCCATTAAGCCCTTTAGAAAATAGAAAACAAAAAGAAGAAACAAAAAAAAGTAGAAAGAAAAAAAAGAAAAAAAGAGCAAAGAAAGGGAAAAAAAGAAAAAAAAGAGAGAGCAAAGAAAGGAAAAGAAAAAAAGCAGGAAAAAAGAGAAGAAGAAGAAATGATAATCATGACGTGATTTGTGTACTTGTTTGCCTCACGTGCATGCCTGCCTAAACTATAGTATTAACACACTTCATTCAAATTTCTAAGGTCGCATACTTCCTTGCTAAATAGTGCTGCACAGATTTTATGTCCGTGTGCATCACGGCACACACTAAGGAATGAAATGTCAATTCTCAGCGAGTGCATACGATCAGGGGAAGAGTCGTAGCCATGTCGCTGGCATGAGTCACTGAATACACCCTAGACAAAACTCCTACACTTCGCACATAATATGAGCAATGGTCCTTAGCCACAAGGACGTCATAAATTCTTCTTAACACTTCATGGATGCTTAAATCTCTACACTCGCGTAAAGGGTGATCGTGAGGAAAAAGCTGCCTGCCCCCTTTAAAAAAAATGGAAAAAATGATGATAATGGTAAGTGGAATGTGAATCCAAGTAGCCGGGAATCTCCACTGAAACAAATGAGGAGACTCGTGCGAAAACGGTGCAACAAACTCCACGATTAAAATAAGGATGAATCCCAGTAGTCAGGAATCCCCATTGAGACATATTAGGAGACTCGCGTCAAACGGTGGAATCCGTAATAATATCATAATATAGGATGAATCCTAGTAGCCGGGAATCCCCATTGAGACATATGAGGAGACTCGCGTCAAACGGTGAAATCCACAATAGTATCATAATAAAGGACGAATCCTAGTAGTCGGGAATCCCCATTGAGACACATGAGGAAACTCGCGTTGAACGGTGAAGTTTGAAATTAAGAATAAAAGGGGGTTGTGCGAAGCTACCAAAAGCCGAGAGTCCCGAATGTATGTGTAGGTGATAAAGTAATCCTCTAGTGCTACTCAGAACGTCTGCACGTCCCTATGTCTAGGGTTCATTACCCATATAATTGCACTTTCACACTATGGAGGAATAGTCCTGGGTGTAGATTATGGTTTATGCTATGCATATGTTCTACGCGGCATCCCCTTTACGTATGCACATCTCCCTTAGTTGTGCTTCGTGAGCCACACTTTGTCCGTGAATCGTGGGCACTGTCCTTATCCTATCCATGTTATAGGGAAACTATGCTACATATATCTACTCTGTGCTTGCAGTCGATGAGTGCCTGCGTGCTTGGATGAGGTTATATATATAAAAAAAGAAGAGACAATAAAAATAAATGATGAAATAAGAAATGAATGAATGATGATAAATAGAAATGAAATAAAAAATAAAAAGACCCATGCAATATTTTCAAACGGGCTATGGGCTACACCCGCACGTCCCGCTCTTTTGTCCCTCTGTCGCGACACCCGTGGGTGGGGGGCATTTGTTGACACCAAAAATATTCCTAATACTTCCTGACTTCTACTTCTGCAGGTCGTAAGTTCTGATCGGGTGCTCCTA
Organism: Amorphophallus konjac; assembly: GCA_022559845.1. Lineage (NCBI taxonomy): Eukaryota > Viridiplantae > Streptophyta > Magnoliopsida > Alismatales > Araceae > Amorphophallus > Amorphophallus konjac. Next base: position 142,993,140 of record CM040120.1, read on the forward strand.
TGCCGATAGAGAAGAAAAGAAAGAAAAGAAGAGAAAGAATGGCGGAAGCCGAACAAAAGATGAGACCAAAGAAAATAAGAAAAGAAAAGATGCTCAGCTCCAACGGACAGCCGCTAAAGCAAGACCTGGGAGCTCGGAAGAGTATTCGGGATCATCCCCGAAGAAGTAATCAAAAAGCTACAAATACAAGTGAAGCCGGACCGACAACACAAATTACAATGCCGAAGGCCATGTCAGCGGAAAACCCGAGTGTCTGAACGAAAGGCACAAAAGGTTCTGGAATCGGCCATTTAGTGGCCTAAAGGCTTTACCAATACTTCTCGTTGCGATTTCGCGAAGCCGCGATGAGATGAAGGACCAAGTCAACTCCTGGAGCTAGTCTAAGGCCCACCGTCTGACCCGTGTCGAACAAACGCGACGAAGGAGATTAATACGGCGCGCTACGTTCCCCGGCGCGCCCTCCTTTCCGGCGCCCTCTTCCCCGGGGCGCCAAAATGTCAAATGGCCCTCTTCCCGGCATGCCAAAATGACCAAAGGAGGCCTTCTACGGCGTGCATTCTCCACGCCATAATAGCCCCATCTATATAAGTTAAATGGTTCGACCAAGTTCAAAGAGGAGAACGAAGAGAAGAGAAATAGAGAGAGCCTGTATGAGAGAAGGATCTGAAGAGAGCCAATCAGAGCCCGTTCGTCAGAGGGAGGGAGGAACCTTGGGAAAGAAGTAGGGTTTCCACTAAGGGCTCTCGCCGCCGTCTTCCCCGTCTGCTCGCCTGAATATCTCCGGAGCCGGAGAAGAGACTCCTGCCATCCGATACTCTGTTTTGGAGAAGAAGCTTAGGTGGGTTTCGCGGTTTTCTTTCGACGATTCTCTCTGGTTTCTCTCTTCTGATATAATGTAAGTGAGGGGGGAGGGGCGATGACATGAGCCCATCTCCCCCCTTCACCATCTCTTCATTTCTTTGGCCTCTGTAATCCCTTATCTGCAACTAATGAAACGGCCGTCGGGCAACGATGTCGGGCCATGCCGAATGGTTGTGATGATCCATGTAGCTACTCTCCCATTGATGGAATGAATGATCTGCGCGGTTGCTTATGCTTCTTATACTTTTCCTTCGATTTACATTTTCAGTCGCCTCGTGTATGAACTTTGTTTTCATCTCGTGATACCGATCATGCCCGGGAGCCATACGGGCTATATTGATGTCACCCCCTCCCTGGGGCTCCTCCCTTTCAGAGTAATGGCCATGCCTCGTTGTATATGTGCCGAGGGTTTTGTGGTTAGAGACACACTCGTGTGTGCATCTTTACCTATTCCCGTTATGAGGTCGAGCCCGTCAACACCCCGCTGCACTTCTTCATAGTCCAGAGGGAACAGGGTCACCTCCACAGCCTATGCATTCGTTATATGCTTATGGTCATGATGGCTGCTCTCTGTGTCTTCATCATCATAGTTCACAATGCTAACCCACTGACCCCGTGAGCACTAACCTGTTGACCATGCGAGTGATGATTTGCCAACTCATCAGATGTTATGTTATGCTATTGTATTCCCCCCTATTCTACATATAATTCATGATTGCCGAGCTTCGTTGCTCTTGAGAATACTGGCTTTAATACTCCGGGGAGGGGGACATACAACATTGATATTTCAGAACCACCAGTGGGTCAAAGGGTTCCATCTGTGAGTGATGAGTATCCCTATGGGCCATAAGGTGAATATTGACAGGGTTTAGCCCGACAGCAAATCCACTGTCCTTAGGGACATTGTGGTGGCCATGGGTCGTATGCCCCTCGTAGGCTAGTCCTCGGGGCTCTCCTTCCCTACCGGTCGTCCCTTTTCAGATTGCGATCAGACCACGGGTCGTGGGCCCCTCGCAGGCTAGTCCTCGGGGCTTTCCTTCCCTTATTGGTCGTCTCATCTGATCGATGTCAACCCACGGAACCATGGTGCCCCTCGTAGGCTAGTCCTCGGGGTTTCCTACCCGATTGGGATCCGCTGGCCGCCATTGTGCCGTCCGGCTTGTTAGGGGCTCACTCCGCACGTGAGTATGACCCTGCTTCTCCCTTGCAATCCTTCAGGGATGGGGAGGTGCTGCCCAATTTTCACCATGTTTTAACAAATCAATTACCCTTCTGATTTGGACTAAATAAAGCATACTTTTGAAAGAATGAACCTCCATGCTCGAGTATGATCCTCGCACGAACTCATGACTCTGTCTCTGGGACATCCAGGACTCCAGTTCAATAATTAATTAACCCAATTAATGTTAAAGGGGCTAACAAGCAACTCTGGAATTCAAACGGATTGAAATGGGCAAGAAAATAGCTTAATCTAGCGCGCTCCTAATCCGGCGCGCCCTAATACATCGCGCTACCCCCCCCCGCGCCGTATTAGCTTTAGACTCAAATTGAGACATTTTCAAATGGTTCTATTCCGGCGCACCCTATTCCGGCACGCCCAAAGCCCATCGCGTCGGTTTAGCCCATCACTCCATACCGCGCCGTTTTAGCATTTTTACCTACGCTACCCCGCGCCGTTTTAGCCTATACCTATGCTTGACCGCGTCGGATTCGAGCCAATTGTTTTCTTTTGTACCGTTTTAACCCCGCATTCATTCCCGGGGCAACCCTTGCCTTCTATGACAGGGATTGGTCAACCTAATTGACCATGGGTCGGGTAAAAAGAAATTGATTAGTTTAAACCTTTTTTCTATCATGCTCTTATTGTATGCATTATATATGTTCATGTATATATATATATCACCTTGGTGCATGCTGGCATGAGCTGACTCTTCGGTATATCAAACGGTGATTGGCAGAAGGGCGGGTTATGCCTGACCGGAGGCCTTCACTATGCGTGATGGTTGTCCTCGGACCTACGTTCTCCACCATGTACCGGGAGTCGGCCTAATAAATAAATGCTACCATATTGTGTGCTTTTATGCAATCACGTCTTTCACATATTCCAGTGGCCCCATGGTCATTCTATTTTTTTGGCGATTAATCAAGGGTTGTCCCTCTTTTGGAGGGGTGTAATTAACGCCGTAGCCTTTATGGTACGGCGGGTTCTGGGTCCCGACACGATCACCCATCTTCGTCTGATTAGTCAGACGGTGCGCAAAATAAACTTGTCACTCAGTGACTGGCACGCCTAATTAATAAACCAAATAAACAAGCAAAATAAACAAATAAACATCAAATAAAAAATGTTCTAAATAAAATCCATCCCCACAAGGGCAGCCCGATCTTGATGCAGCATGGGCGTGGCTAGATGCTACTGAGCGAGTTTTCTAGTCTATGGAGTGCGCCGAGGATGAAAAGGTAATGTTGGCTACTTTTCAGTTGCAAGGGGCAGCGCTTGCATGGTGGACTTCAGAATGGGAAACGGCTTTTCAATCTCGTCCGCTTCTGCAGATCAGCTGGCGAGAGTTTGTCTCTTCTTTTGAGCGTACCTACAGTCTGGCTTATCTCCAAATGGGCAAGATGTATCAATTCATGGGGTTGGTCCAAATTGATATGACGGTGCTGCAGTATCGAACCAAATTTATGGAATTGGGCTGGTATGCTCCATATATCATGGCAGATGAAGGGCTGAAGTCTCAACAATTTCTGCGAGGTTTAAGGCCAGAATTGAGGCAACCTCTTATTGTGACTAGTGTGGCAGATTTGGATAGGGCTTGTCAAGCAGCGGCGGCATTAGAGTTAGATATGGCAAGAACTCAAGGGCAGACCCAAGCGGGGCCAATGCAACAAAGTTGGCAGCAGCAACAGCCGAGTGGTCAGCCGAGTGTGCCAGGGGTGCCATCTTCTACTCCTTCTGCCAGTGATTCGCCTACTTTGAGATCAAAGTTTAGGCGGATGTTCAGGAAGCAAAAGAAGCAGCAAGATCGACAACCTTCACCTAGCAGTGTGCAGCAACCTGCACCTTCTCAGCGGCAGGGATCGGCAGGGAATCAGCCTCGAGCATGTCCCAGGTGTGGTGAAAACCATCTGGGTATGTAGTGTACGATGCCAGTGGTTAGTTACCGGTGTGATCAGGTGGGACATATGGCCCATGACTGCCCATCAAGGCCTAAGCAGCCTACTCAATTCTCGCAGCCATAGCAGTTCCGACCCCCACCACCGCAGTAGTTTTCTCAAGGACATGCGTCATCACAGCAATCTACTTTGGGCGGAAAGAAATCTCATGGAAGAGTTATGCATATGACTCGTTCTGAGGCGGTTGCAGCTCATTTACTGGAAGGTACTGTTATGATTTATGGTCAAGCCGCACGTGTTTTATTTGATTCTGGGGCTTCTCACTCATTTATTTCTGAGAACTTTGTTGCTTGCATTGAGGAGCGATGAGTATCACATACATCATCTTTTCGTAATAAAAGTACAAAGTTGTGCAACATAGGTAGTTAATTCCACTCTCACACTGATGCGGGACGGACACGGGGACCGACTCTAAGTGATATGGACCTCAGACTCTAAATGCATACATGAACAGCAACATACGATGGGAGAGACATTAGGCCCGACACTATGAGCTCCTATGGGCTATTCGTCGCTAACAGAAATGCAGGATCACTCGTCGTCCCAAGCGAGGGAAACGCGGATCGTGCGCGGTTGAGAAACCGGCAGAGTTAAGGGTAGTCCGACTCACTTCCGTGCTCGGATCGAGCCACGGGACGGGTCACTCTCTCAATCATAGCGGTGACATGGACTCACGGGCTAGAATCCTACGCTCTCACAGCGGCATATGACCATATACTAGCTAAGCAAAGTAATGTCAAGAAGTTACGATCGTACCTCCACGCACCCGGCGTGGGGAAGACAACCCCGGCCAAAACTGGACTCCCGGTTAACAAAGTTTTACCGTGGTACAAAAATTTGACCCACTCCACGCAGGGAGGTAATAGGTCACATGTGGGGCCCGGGAGTCACGCGAATTGGGTTGACGGGCAGCATCTTGATGTCGCTCCGTCGGTGCCAAAACCCGCGTTTAATGCTGTCTGGACGGCGCGATCTACGGGTTCGTGGGGCCACGGACCGCTCTGTCCTCCGGGTCTGATGGGGTGGGTCCCGATGTGATGGAGACCCCTAGTGGCGCTCCTCCCTAGAAGGCAGTCGGGCGGGAACACCGGTCGGAGGCCGATCGGCTCTGATCTCCAAGCTTTGGAGTTGCTACCCACGGACTGATTGCTTCTGTTTTCAGGCGAGCGATCTGGCGAGATTGGTTGCTGCGATCACTCCCGACGTTGGATCGACGCACAAGAGGTATCGTTGGAAAGATCTCTCAAAGTCCTTCGACCTTGTGGGATTCATAAAAATTCACCGGAGCTATGCTTCTGATGGACGATTTTAGAACTGGTCTGCTCTCAGTTTCAGATCTGACTGGGCAGAAACTGAGTTTCCTGAGAGTTGGCATTGACCGCAGGACAAACCTCCGAATCAGATCTCGAGCTCTTCATGAAGATTGTAGAGGGGAGCGAGAGGAAAACGACAATATTTCTTATGACTGATTTGGTGGAGGTTTGGGTAGGGAAAAGTATTTTATACTGGAAGGTGGTCGGATTTGGGCAGGGGCAGACAGAACTGAAATGGATCTGAAAGTAATTTTTAGAAAATAGGTTTAGGCTATTTGAAATTCCACGAAAATTTTTGGGTGGAGGGGATGGTGGACAGAACCTCCAATAAAATTGGGGGCTCCAGGAAAAATCAACAAGTGGGTCGAAGTTGGGAAGATCAGGGTTGCTGTCACAGTAGATAGAAACCTAGCAGATCTGGAAGGAAAAGTTGGACGAAAATGGAAAAATAGAAATCGGAATCTAAAGGCCAAACAAAATTTTTTGGAACGTGGGGGGAACCTCTGGAACTCACCCTGAAAGTTTGAGCTCAAGAAGATCTCATATCCGAGAGTTAAAATTCGTGGAAGGGGCTACTATTGGATGAAGGCAGAACTTCGATACGGTGGCGGTGGCGGTGCGACGACGGCTCGATGGCGGCGGCGGCGATAGACCTGAGCTTCCCACTCAGAAGAGACATGAAGGAGAGGCTTCACACCTCTGGAAGCAGCCTTCACAGCTGCAAGAAGGGGGAGGAGAGAGGAGGAGGGCGCATCAAGCTATGGAGCTCCAACAAGTTTCTGAATTTTTATGGCATTAATTCCAATCAAATGAAAATACAAGGAATATATATGAAATATAAAAAGACTTCAACTAACCCTAGATCTAGGGTTGGGGAGGGAAAAAGCGGGAGTCCATAAACTATTTCTCCCATGTGATTTGGAATCAAATAAAATAACAATTCAAATCCTATTAAAATATAATAAGCCAGGGGCGCCCCCTTGACTTTAAGGCATCCAATTTTGAAATTTTGCTCCCTTTGTCCCCCCCGTGGTCCAACCATTCTAGAAGCCCACCATGGAGGGTTGACTGACCCCACATGGGCCCAAGAGATGAGGTGGATCAATGGGAGAAGAGATGGGGGGCCCGCGGGACCCAGGTGGTCCCATTTTACACATAAACCCCTGGTACAATCCAAATTACAATCCGAATAAAACACACAATACACAAAAAAAAAGTCTCAATAAACTATAAATATCAAGACTCAAGGGGGAGTCTCCATGCTGTCTCCGAGCCAGATGGAAGCCGCTGTAGCTCGGGTGGTGCTCCGCGTACGGTACCGGTGGCTCGCCGACTCGTGCCGCTCGTGTGCTCTGGTGTCCACACCACACACATTATTTGAGTCTGCATGCATTTTATCATCATTTCTGAGTAAAAATGACAATGCGAGACTTATTCAAGAAGTTGCACAACTATTTTCAGATGAAAGAGCAGTGATATGTTGATTTTCTTTAACTTTTGCAGAACGAGATGAAAGAGGCGCCCAAGTGACCAGACGCCCCTTAAAGGGCGCCTAGTGCACCAGGTGCCTCCTCCAGACCTGCTGAAAGATAGAGAAGAGAGAGAAGAACAAGAAGGCGCCCCTTCTCCTAGGTGCCTCTCTCTAGAAGATGACTCTGCAAACAGTCGCCTCATTCACAACACCATTTGTACGAAAATAGCAGAAACAGACAGAAAATGAAAGAGGTGCCCAGTCCTCTGGGCGCCCCTTTGAAGCAAGTGCCCAGCTACCTACGCGTCCCTTTCCAGGCCAGCTGAGAAGAAAGAAAAATAAAAAGAAAATAAAGAAGGCACCCTAGTGCTAGGGCACCCCTTCAGATGGTTGCCAGAAAATGGCGGGAAGGAGAGTATGGAAGAAGTGGAATGGCGGGAATCCTTGAACAAGGCGCCCAGATGATCAGGCGCCCTTTGAAGGGCGCCCAGTAGCCCAGGCGCCTCTTTGAAGCAAGACAAAAATTAAAAAAAAGTAAATAAGAAGGTGGCGCCCATATGCTTAGTCGCTATTTCAAATAAGCGACCACTATGCCAGTCACGTCTTCAGATGCGTAACCGACGCCCGTGAAGCCTCCAAAACGCCTCCTTGATGTGCTCAGTCAATCAATGGGCATTTATGGGCCCTTAAACTCAATAAAAGAGGCACCGAGGCCCCTCTTTTCACAACTTTTATCTTAATCTTTCTTTTCCCTCCCTCGTTTCTCTACTACTCTGTCTCATTCTCTGCAACACTTCTTTCTTTTCTTCCGTAGCTTAGATCTCCTCATTTTACATGCAATTGTGTTCGTCATTTTAATTTGTGTTCTTCACAAAAGTTGTTCATTTTTCAAATCTGTCCAACTTCATCTTCTTCACCTTCTCCTAATTCTATCTCCTTTTTAAGTCATTCTCAATTTTCCAACCCCCTATTCTTCATTTATTTTACTGTTCATTCACTTTTCCATAGTCACTTTCTCCAAACATTTTCACCCTCCTCCTCACATTTTCTCCTCTTACCATCTTCATCAAAGTTCTTCCCCTTCACATGCTCTCCAACTTTATCTTCTACCACATCTCCTAATTCCCATCCAATTTCAAGATATTTTCTCTTCTTTCACCCTCTATTTTACACACTTTTCCCTTTTACTATTCACCATTTTCTTCTCCATTTTAAATTCATGCATCAGATACCTTAGATTCCTTTCTTTCCACCTCCCATCTACATTCTTCCACACCTCTCTTTGGCGGAGATTCTCCCTCGGTGTCCTCAAGGCGGCGCTCACATCCAAGGTTGGGCGGACTCAAAGGCTCGGCACGGTGTGGACGGCGACGATCTTCCAATCCTGGCTACATTTTCTTCCTCTTTCTTTTACTTTATTGCAAGTTGTAATTCTTATTTTCTTCCATGGAATTGTACCTTTCATGATGTGACACAACCATAGAAGTCATCGATGATGATTCTAAGTCTCATCGGCATGCACCTGCCCGCAACATTGGACGCGGGGTTGAGTTTGGAGATCGTGGCTCGCTCGGAGCTACATTTGGTGTGCCACTTCCCCGGTGGACCCATACATGATAAGGTCGAGTTTTCCCCACCCCGGGGGTATGATGGGGGCATCCCTTGCCCCTCCACATTTTTTCGAGGCTCGGATTGTTCGTCCGCATGCGCCATTGTGTTCGTCGTATTTTTCTAAGTCTAGTCATGTAATTTTTATATTTTCTTTGAGTTATAATTATGTAATTTTCCCTTTATTTGAGTCAGGTACCTAGGTTTAAGGGTCAATTACCTAAGTTCTCAGTCATTATGTTGATTAGATAGGTTTATGGGCCCAATCCATTGGGCTAGGCCCAGGGGCGCCCCTCCTTGGGACAGGCTGGTCAATTGTGGGTTTGTCAGGGTCACTTTGGTCCTAGGAAAAGTATGGAGTCTATAAATAGCCCCCTCCCCTCTCTCATTTGTAACCTTTGATGAATATCTAAATAGAAAGAAACCATTTGTGAGAATTTTCTTCCCTTGGAGTGAGACTCTCCACATCCCTCCCCTATCTCTCTCATCTCTCTCTCTCTCTCTGTAAGGGGTCCCCCCTATCTCTCTCTCTCTCTCTTCCCTACCCCCAAATTTCAAAATTTCTTCTCTCTCCTCCCATTCACTCTTCATTAATATCCCCCCTTCCCCATACACTCATTCAAGTCCCCCCAACCCCCAAGGTAGAACCCACCAATCTCCAAGCCACCCTCCAACCCCCAACCACCCACTACCCTTTCCCAAGCACCCTTTCATCTCCCCAAAGCTGAAGGGGCTTCACCCAAGGCCCAAATTTGAATCTCCCTCCCTTTCTGGCTGATCCACAACCCTCCCCAACACCCCCTTCCTACCCTGGTCACCCTCCCCAACACCCCCTCCCTACCCTGGTCACCCTCCCCATTCCCCCCTTGTTTCCTTTGGCCATTCCACCCTCATTCACACTACCCTACACCTTCATCCTATTCCCAGCTCGCAGGCAGCAGAGTACCAGCTACTTTCTGAGGCTGCCATGACATCACCAAGAAGCTTAAAAGGGTGTACCATATACCATTGGATTTGGCTTCCTGTCAGCTTTGCAACGGTGGTGATCTCGTCTCTGTCTGAGTTTGTGACTACCAGGGAGAGCCATTCTTCTCTGACTGCGCAGGATAGGTCCGGTCAACAACCTGAAGCAACTTCTAGAAGCTCCCATGGCCACATTCCTGTGCTTATTGAGGCGCCACTTGTTTGAGAGCTTATACGACAAGTCTTCTTACATTACCAAGAAGCGGCACCCCATTCGGCATTCGGAGCAGTGATTTATCAATTTTCTCCCTCGGGTGCGCTGTTCTATTCACTCTGGGATTAAACAAACACTTGATTATTCTTCAGGCTGTCCCTGTCTACTTTGACCTTCTACAGTGTCCCTGTGGGTCTCATTTTGAAGAGGGCTCGACAAGAAATCCAACGACTCTAGCCACGCCCGAATCAGAGCTCAGGAGCACTCGTGGCGACCTCATCTTCCTACGGCAGTGGTGGTGAAGCAGACAGAACCAGAGAACAGAGACCCTACTCACGGCCCTGCCCCGACCAACGCCGGCAACCAGAAGTCCTTCCAAAAATCTGACGTCCTCCTAGGCCAACCCAGGAGGTTTTACTGCTAGTTTCGTAGCAAACGGAGTCCGAGAGTGGCCGCAGCGGTGCCGACATCGACTGCATGTCCCCTGTTCCAAAGAGCGGACAGAACCGACAACCACCTTCCAATTAGTTCCTAGCTCGGCTTTTCCCCTTCCTACCTGGCCGGCTGAGCACCCCTCCCTGCGTGGAGGTACATTTTGGTTGTAATTCTACTCCCCCACCCCTAGTCCAACCCCCTTTCAAGGGGCGTAGTGCATGTATTAGCAGGTCGCCAGACGAAGTTACACCGACGCGACATGCGGGTGCATGCCCATGCCTCCCCGCTCGTCATCATCTCCAGCCGGAGTCGGCGTCTTCACACCGACTAGGTGAGCCTCGGTTCCCCTCTTGGCTGGTTTCAATTCATTGCTTAGCATAGTATTATCTCTGTTACTTCGTCGGATGGAGAGTGAGAGCTTGGCCCAAAATTGCTATTGACGTGAGTGATGACCGCAGGTAAGTTGTGAGCGATCCCTTACATCCCACGCCCTTGGTGTGCCGGCCGCCCGTGAATTGGGCATCCCTGGCCCATTTGGGGTCCTCCCCAAGCTAGCCAACCCTTGGAGCATCAAGGTCCCACCTCGGACCCTCTTCATCATCGCCGAGTCACCTACGGGCACTAGTGTGTGGTACGCGAACATGTTCGCTAGAGCGAGTCCGCTGCTCAAGTTGCGTGCTTACAATTTAGGTCCATAGGTTGTGTCACATCAAATTAGTATCAGAGCAAGTTTTAGACTTGTCTCAACGAGTCTAGTCCTAGGGCGCATATGCATTTCAAGTCACCCGGTACCTCTCCCTTGCCCACTAGAATGGCCACTTCACACCCACCATACCCAGCCCCATCACCTTTCCCATGAGGCACTAATCCTCATGGAAGCTCCGCTGCCAACAAAGTGGGCGGCATCTTAGAAGCCAACTCTACCATTATTACAACTTGCACTAAGAATTATGTGATGAGACTAAGAATTACCATCGATGACTTCTAAGATGCATGAAAGGTTGGCAACTCTACCATATTGGATATGGTTGTGTTCATCGCCGATGATGATTAAGAATTGTACCTTTCTAAGATGACTTCTAAGATACATCTTAGAAGCCAACTCTACCATAATTATGACTCAAAGAAAATATAAAAATTACATGAGTAGACTCAGAAAAATATGACGAACACAATGGCGCATGCCGACGAACAATCTGAGCCTCAGAAAAATGTGGAGGGACAAGGGATGCCCCCATCATTTCATTTTCATAGTAATAAAATTTTATTTTGGTAAATTATGTTCTTATTTTCTTTCTCTATCTCTTTCAAATTTCTCTTCTTAATCCCTCTCAAATTCTTTAGTTAGATTTATTTCAATTCCATGCATCTTTACTTTCTTTTAATTTAGGCTCACTCAAACTCGGATTTTCTCAAATACAAGTGTTTTCCAATTAGTGCTCAATTGAAAATATTTCTTCCTCGTGGGATCGACCCGTATTCTCACTACTTTACTTGAATTTTCAAAGCTACTTAAGTGAGTGAGTGCGGTTATATAAATTTTGAAATTGTGTGTGGCACGACATTTTTAAACTACATTATCTTGCGCATCAATTTTTGACGCCGTTGTCGGGGAGAAAATTATTTTTAATGATTGATAATTCATGTGTTTGAAATATATATGTGAATACTAATTTTTCTATTTTTATTTTATAGAAAAAATCAAAAAAAAATCAAAAAATCACAAAAATTCAGACCTAAAATTCTCAGAAAATAATCTGCCAACAAAAGCGTCACTGAAAGCTAGAACTATAGCAGAAAGCTGGAAATCAGAAAATCCAAGAAAAGCAGACGTTACTAAAGGTAAGTAAACGTAGGAAAATATGCTGTTTTGAATAATTACATAAAAATCTAAAAAATTCCTGCAAAATTCATAAATAATCAAAAAACTCAGAAAACATCACAAACATATTTTTTGACTTTATCTTAAAGTAGATTGGCATATTGTTTCTTATTTTTAGTTAGTAGTTTCCTTTATTCTTATCTTATTGAAAAATCTTGAAAAAATATATCTCTGAAAAAAAATTCAAAAAAAAGAAAATCATAAAAAAATTTAGTCTCATGCTATCATGTTTTCATTATATATGCATATTGTTCATGCATTTTAGTTCGTTCTCCATTTATTTGCATCATTATCATTTGAAAAAAAAATTCTTTCCTTGTCTATTTCCCCTTCTTAAGGGCATATTAGGTTCCTTACACCTCTCTTGGATTTGGGAGGACCCTCCATTGAGCATTCTGTTTCTTTGGATTAGAAATTCTATTTTCAAGACCTCCATAAGTCCCCACACCCGTGGAATCCCTTACGGAAGCCAGGCTGGTTGTATCAAGTAGTACCCCAGAGGTAGATTACCCTTAGAAAGTTTCACATAAAAAAAGAGTTTAGGAATTTATTACTATTTTAAAAAATTGGTGTCTAAGGCTAGAGGTTAAAAGGTAAACGCCTAAGTGAGATTGTGGTTATTTAATTAGGACCCTACGAAAGTAGGGGGAGCCTCCAACGACTTCACCTCTTACCTGGCCAGTTGACCAATTTAGTGGTGAGTACCAATTCTTATTTTCAAAAGATTTTTTTTTTGCATTCATATAGTGATTGATTCATTTTCCAAACTCATTTGCATAAAGAAAATAATAATAATAAAAAATCATCACCATTTGTTCATAAACCATTCATATAGGAATTAATTCATTACATTTTAAGTCGCATTGCTTTCCAATTAAAAAAATAAAATAAAAAAATAAATTATAAAAAATAAATTATCTTTCTTTGGGCCCTTTTTGTATTATATGCAAGGTAGGAGATCCCTACATCCACATTTGTTAGGACCCATTGAAGACAAAGAGAGGTTAGTGCGTTCTAGGTCGCACCCACAACATAACCTCATGGCTGATCAAAACCAAAACCAAGCTCCCAAACAAATGAAGGACTATTTCATGCCAAACCAATACCAACCATCCTTCTATGTCCAAGCACCTCAGAACCTGGCGGTTCAATACGAAATCAAGTCAAGTACCATCCAAATGCCGCCATCTTTCTATGGAAATCCCAATGAAGACCCACACAAATATCTTGACGAGTTCCATCAGATCTGTTCCACTATTAAAATTTAGAACTTCTCAGATGATGCCCTTAGGCTTAATCTCTTCCCATTCTCCCTTAAGGACAAAGCCTAATATTAGTTAGGGGCCTTGGGTAGGACAGTTGACACTTGGGGAGAGATGCAAACAAAATTCTTGAAGAAATTATATGCCATAGGGTGAACCAACATAATGAGAAGAGCCATAACTGGATTTACTCAAAATTCTGGAGAACAGATACATGAGACTTGGGACAAATTGAAAGACCTATTGAGAAAATGTCCCCATCATGGCCTATCAAGATGGTAAATTGTTCAAGCATTTTATGAGAGATTGACAGAGAACTATAGACAGATGGTGGATGTTTCATGTGGGGGAGCGTTTATGAGCAGAAGTGAGGATGAGGCTTATGATCTATTTGAAATGCTTAGTGAAAATTCCATCAGTCATGCCTCACTTACTTCATATGAAAGAATGATTGGGCCAAACATGAGGGCCGGGCTCTACGAAGTCAAGAATCAAGGGGAGTGTGAGAACAAAATAGATATCAATGCCATAACTCAAAGGTTGAATAAAATGGATTTGTTGGCCCAGAAGATAGAGAAGGTTGGTATGGTTGTCCAGAAGCTAGACCAGTTGTTGGCTATGAATAGGCAGGAACCTTCCTTACCTTATGTTCCTCAATCTCAATAGTTCTCAACTCCCACTCATGAAGAAATTTGTGCTTTGTGTTCTAGCCCTAGCCATTCTGTGATTGAGCCTCCCACAGCAGCCCAACTTCTCTCATTTATCCAAGAACAAATCTTTGCTGCCCAAGGTGTCTCCAAGCCCGCATATGACCCGTACTCAAGCACCTATAATCTAGGCTGGAGAAATCACCCAAATTTTTATTGGAAATCCAATCAAGACCCATCCACCAAATCTCATCCCTCACACCATTCAAATGAAAAATAATCTTTTCCAATGCCAAGTCAATCCAATCCAAATCACTCTTATTTGTCTCCTTTTCTCCATCAATAATTTCAGCAACCTCTTTTCCATCAAGCTCAGGCCCCATACCCTCAAGCTCAATTTTCTCAAGGCCAGTTTCAGCAATTTCCTTCACATCATTCCCATCAACCTCAATATCAGCCACCTCCCATTCAGCCCCATTTTGATGACAAATTCGAGCAACTCCAACAACTCATCCTTACTCAGGCACAGTCCATTTCCAAGTTGGAGAACCATATAGGGCAACTAGCAGCAAATAGCATGAGGAGAGAGGTAGGCCAACTCCCTAGTCAACTAGTAGCCAACCCCTGCAATCAACAACCTCCGGGCTTCCCTCAAAGAGCTCCCATTCTTCCTCAACCCAATCAGCCCAATCAACCTCAGCCGCCCCCTCTTGTAGGTCCTCAGTTCGAGAATGCCAAAGCCATCTCAACCCTTAGGAGCGGAAAAATTCTAAATGATCCTTATCAGGCTAGGGATGTTGGTAGTAGTTCGGGCCAAGACGCCCACGAGGAGAGTGATAGTGAAGATGAGTAGCCGGAAAGGGGGGAACATAAGCTAGACAAAGGGAAAGCAAAGGTTGATGAAGGACCACAAGATTATGTGCCTAAAGTCCCTTTCTAGGATGCTTTGAAGCCAAAAGTTCAAAGAAAAACACCGGTCCAACAAGAAGAGCTAATGGAGCTGTTTAAGCAAGTGAACATCAACATTCCTCTCTTAGATGCGATCAAGTATGTACCGACGTACGTAAAGTTTTTGAAAGAGCTGTGCACACCAAAAAAGGAACCAAAGACAATAACATAAAAAATCCACTTGTCCGAGGATGTCAGTGCTGTTGTTATGAACCATTTGCCTAAGAAGCTGAAGGACCCCGGAGCCCCACTAATTTCATGTGTTATAGGTGGAATGACATTTGATAGAGCATTGCTGGACCTTGGAGCTAGTGTGAATTTATTGCCCACCTTCATTTATGAATAATTTGATCTAGGGGAGTTGAAGCCCACGTCTATAATCCTTCAACTAGCGGATCGTTCTGTGAAAGCTCCGAGAGGCCAGTTGGAAGATGTGATTGTGAAAGTTCATGAATGTTACTTCCCAGTAGATTTTCTTATTCTAGATATGGCCCCATCCCAGGAACTCAAGCACACACCTATCATTTTGGGACGGCCATTTTTAGCTACGGCAAAGGCCAATATAAATTGTGCCACGAGAATGATGGATATTTCATTTGGAGGAGAGAAGGTCTCTCTGAATGTGTTTAGGGCATCTCAATACCCGGACCATGAGGAGGAGTGTAATGTCATTGATATCTTTGAGGAATTAATTGAAGAAAGTCCGGAAATGAATGAGGAATGTCTAGAAGAGGGTAGCATGCTCCAAGATTCTCCTCTTTCTAATGCACCATATTCTAAGGTAGAGCCACTTCCCCCGCTTCAAGCTGAACCTACTCTTCCATCCTTGGATCAGTGATGGGGACATCAAAGCACTACCCCTCATATTTTGTTTGCATTTATGTCCTTTTATATTTGTATGTATACCCCTTGTGTTATATGGGTACACAATTATAAATCTTAGTGAGTTTTTGTAACAAATGTCAGTAGGACCAGCAAGGGGGCCCTCACTCCTTCCTCATTGGTCCAAGTGGCACCATTTGGGTCCATGTGGGGCTGGTCAAAGTCTTAGGTGACATCTAGAAGGTCAATTGGACACATGGGAGACAAGTGGATTAAAATTTCAAAGGAGGCCACCTACCTTTACCTACCCATGTCCCCTTGGTCAAGGGGGCGCCCCCCCCATTTTTAATTTTTGAAAATTAGTCCATTAGAACTAATTAGTTCTAATCCTTGTATACCCCTCCCAACCCTAGATCTGAGGGCATTAGTGGTCATTTTCCATTTATTATATAAGGCATGTATTTCCATTTATCATGAATTAATGAGAAGAAAAAAAAAACTTGTGTAAGCTTGAAGCTTCTTGCACCCCTCTCCCTCTCCTCTGGTTCTCCTTCCCCATCCTCTACATTTCAGGGTTGTGAACCGTTCTATCTTAGCCCCTCCACATCTGAGTTCATTCTGTGCCGCCGCCGCCGCCGTTTGTGCAGCCATCGAGCCGCCGCGAAGCCGCTTCTGAAGTTCTATCCAAGGGTCTGTTTGGCTGGACAGAGTCCCACTCTGGGAATTTTAACTCCCAACTCCGACCTCATCTGGAGTTGAGATTTTCAGAGTTGGTTCCTATCTTGATTCCCAACCTCCACTACAAAATTCACGTCATTCAGAGTTCGTTTTATATTTTTCTATTTTTGTGTCTTTCTATCTTTCTGATCTGTCCCTTTTCAGATCTGTGTAGCAGAAGTTCAGTTCTTCCACTTTTCGACCCCCTTTTTGATTTTTGTGGGAATCCCCAAATTTATTGGAGGTTCTTTCCACCATCCCCTTCCTCAACAAATTTTTTCTGAATTTCAAAAGCCCTCTACCTATTTTTAGAAATTCGGTCTTTCTCCCAAAATATGTTCAGTCCTTGCTGTCCAGATCCGACCCAGGGTCAGTATAAAATCCACAAAACATCGAAACTTCCACCAAATCTTGCATAAGATATATCCCCTTTTTCCTCTCTTTGGCCTACACAACTTTCATGAAGAACTCATCTTCTGAATCGAAGGTCTACATCATGGTCAACGCCAACTCTCAGGAAAACTTGGTTCTGCCCTGAGTTTTCAGATCTGTGATCCAGCAGCTTGAAAATTCGATAAAGGCCATCAAAAGGAAATTCAAATTTCTTTCTCTAGCCATAGATCGAAGGATTTCAAGTCAGCTTTCCATCGGTACCTCTTGTGCGTCGATCCGACGTCAGCGGTGACGACAGCAGCATATCTCGCCGGGTCGCGCGTTGCAAAACAGAACTACAGATCCGTGGCCAGCAACTCCGGCGAGTGGAGATCGGAGCCGCCCGGCCTCCGGCCGGTGAACCAGCACACCGCCGTCCCAGGGAGCACCCCTCCAGGCATCCCCACCACAGTGGTGCCACCCCGGTCCCACACGACCCCTCGGACCATCACGTGGGTCCCACGGTCGTGAGTACGAGTGCCGCCGAAGCTACACAAGAAGCTACCCGTCAACCCGAACCCGTTACTCCCGGGCCCCATTGTGTCGCCCTTTACCTCCCTGCGTGGAGTGGGCAGTCATATTCATTGCTGTAAATTAATTACTTGTTATTCCGGGAGTACCGATTCGGCCGGGGTCGTCCTCCCCACGCCGAGAGCGTGGAGGTATCGTGTTTGCTCCCTTGACTCGGCATTTTACTTTATTCGTATATGCTTTATATGCCGCTACTAGAGAGCATGCTAGGATCGTAGACCTCTTTACTTTTATATCATCGCTGCTGCAAGAGAGAGAGAGATACCGTCCCGTGACCCGATCCGGGCACAAGAGAGAGCCGACCACCCTAGCTCACTGTCGGTTTCTCAACCGTGCACGTCCGACGCTTCCCTCGCTAAGGGACGATCGCGAGTTTGCTTAGAGTCCGAGGGTGCATTCCCAATTGGAGTCGAGTCCGTGGTCCGTCCCGCATCAATCAGCCACCTGTTCTTGAACTGAAACCTCTACTAGATTCTTTAAAGTATGCCTTTCTAGGCTCTGACCAAACCCTGCCCGTAATCATTGCTTCCAATCTCACCCCTGCTTAGGAATCTCAGCTTCTAGAAATCCTTAAGGAGCACAAGGGGGCAATAGGTTGGTCTGTGGCAGATTTGAAAGGTATTAGTCCTAATGTTTGCATGCATTACATATATTTGGAAGACAATTCTAGGCCAAGCAGAGAGATGCAGCGTTGGCTGAATCCTAGTATGAAGGAGGTGTTTAAGAAAGAAGTTGTTAAGTGGTTGGATGTCGGGATCATTTATCCCATTTCTGACAGTAAGTGGGTCAGCCCAACCCAGGTAGTACCCAAGAAGTCGGGACTGACAGTTATAACAAATGAAAAAGGAGAAGAAGTGCCCACACGTCTGCGAATGGGGTGGAGAGTCTGTATAGATTACAAAAAATTGAATTCAGTCATAAAGAAAGATCATTTCCCAGTCCAGTTCATCGATCATATTTTGGAAAGACTGGCTGGGTAGAAATACTACTATTTTTTGGATGGTTATTTTGGATATAATCAGATTGCTATCTATGTGGAAGATCAGGAAAAGACTACTTTCACGTGCCCTTATGGCACATTTGCTTTCTGAAGGATGCCATTTGGACTCTACAATGCCCCCGCCACCTTTCAACGATGCATGATATCCATATTTTCAGAAATGGTGGGGGAATGTTTGGAAGTTTTTATGGACGACTTCTCAATGTTTGGATCTTCATTTGAGGATTGTTTAAAAAATTTGACTCAAGTTTTGAAGAGGTGCATTGACTCCAATCTTGTGCTAAGTTGGGAGAAGAGTCACTTCATGGTGAGAGAAGGAATAGTCTTAGGCCATGTAGTCTCAGAAAGGGGAATAGAGGTTGACAAAGCAAAGATTGACTTGATTTCCAATCTTCCTCCCCCCTACATCTGTCAAGCAAATCCGATCATTTCTTGGCCATGCCGGTTTCTACAGAAGGTTCATCCAAAACTTCTCCACCATTGCTCGTCCGCTTACTCAATTGCTAGCCAAGGACACTCCCTTTCATTTTGATGAGTCTTGTCTAGAGGTGTTCAGTTCTTTGAAAGTGGCCCTTACCCAAGCTCCTATTCTTCAATCTCCTGACTGGTCGCTTCCCTTTGAGATAATGTGTGATGCCTTAGATTATGCTGTTGGAGCTGTCCTAGGACAAGGAATTGATAAGAAGCCCGTGGTGATCTACTACGCGAGCCGTACCCTCGCTGATGCACAGCTGAACTACACCACCATGGAGAAAGAACTGTTAGCTGTTGTGTTTGCCTTGGAAAAATTTTGATCATATCTGTTAGGGGCAAAAGTCATTGTCTATTCTGGTCACTCAGCATTAAAATTTTTAATATCTAAGAAGGAAGCCAAACCCCGTCTCATTCGGTGAATTTTGTTGTTACAAGAGTTTGATTTAGAAATAAGAGACAAGAAGGGGTTGGAGAATGTTGTCGCTGATCACTTGTCAAGCATTGTCATACCTGAAAGTGCCCCAATGTCTGATTCTTTTCCTGATAAGCAAATTCTTTCCATCTCTCACACAACAACCCCTTGGTTCACTCACAAAGTCAACTACCTGGCGGTAGGTCAGATTCCAGGCGGGTGGTCTAAGCAGGAGAAGGATCGAAAGGTAAGGCACTATTTTTGGGAGGACTCGGAGCTGTTTCACATGGGTGATCAGATCATTAGAAGATGTGTCCCCATGGAAGAACAATAATCTGTGCTGAATTTCTGTCATAATTCTGCTTATGGGGGACATTTTTCAGGAAAGAAGACTGCGGCAAAAGTTTTACAAAGTGGATTTTATTGGCCCACTTTATTCAAGGATGCTTATGAATGTTCTAAAACTTGTCTGAGGTGTCAAGCCGTGGGCAACATTTCAAGGAAAAACATGATGCCGTTAAGTCCCATTTTAACAGTAGAAATCTTCGATGATTGGGGAATTGACTTTGTGGGACCATTTCCACCATCTTTTGGAAATGAATACATTTTGGTGGGGGTCGATTACATCTCAAAATAGATTAAAGCTATAGCCACAAGGACGAATGACCATAGGGTTGTAATGAAATTTATTAAGAAAAATATCTTTTCTAGATTTGGGTGTCCAAAGGCTATTATGAGTGATGGGGGTTCTCACTTCACCCATTCTCAATTCCAAACTTTGCTCCGAAAGTATGGAATCACTCACAAGTACGCAACCCCTTATCATCCCCAAACCAGTGGCCAGATAGAAGTTTCCCATAGGGAGATCAAAAACATCCTGCACAAAAAAGTTCGGCTGGATAGGAAAGACTGGTCCGAGAGACTAGATGATGCACTTTGGGTCTACAGAATTGCATTCAAAACTCCCATTGGCATGTCAGCCTACCGTCTCATTTTTGAAAAAGCCTGCCATTTGCCCGTGGAACTAGAACATAGAGCATATTGGGCCATCAAGCAAGTTAACTTCAATCTCACTCGAGTTGGATCCCAAAGAACTCTACAGATGAATGAACCGGAAGAACTGCGCAATGAAGTCTATGAAAATTATAAAATCTACAAATCCAAGATGAAAGCTTTTCATGATAAACATATTCAAAAGAAAACTTTCCAACCAAATCAAAAGGTTTGGCTTTTTAATTCTAGGCTACGCTTGTTCCCCAGAAAGTTAAAGTCCAGATGGGATGGACCGTTTGTGGTCATTAAAGCTTTTGACCATGGTGCTGTAAAAATTCTGAATCCTAATAATGGTCACATTTTCACTATCAACGGTCAATGATTGAAGCCCTATTTAGAAAATGAGCAGCTGCAAAAAGAATCCATTGTTTTGAGTGATGTGGAATAGATCTTTGAGAACTTTCATGCATCCGACTGAAGACGTTAAACTTAGCGCTTCTGGGAGGCAACCCATGATTTTTTTTATTTGATGCTTTATTTTAATAGACAGGTCGGGACGAAGAAGGTGCCGCCATCAATTTTGAAGAGCTTCTCGCGCCGCACATTAGGTTGTTTCTCTCCTACTCAGACACATTTCTTTACTTTTATATGTCATTGAGGACAATGCCATTCAAGTTGGGGGGGAGAAAAATTTTTATGATGCATATAGTACACAACTTGATAGGATTTTTTGCATACCATTTGTACATGAAAAAGAGAAAAGATGAAATCCCCAATTGAGTTCTCTTGATTTATGCTTTTATTGAAGGCAATTCTGGAATAGAAGAGGCTGGGGAAAAGGATGATGGAAAATTAGACAACCTAGCTATAGAAAACTGATATAAGAATCTCTTTAAAAGTTCATGCGCACTTTAGAAAAATGAAAATCACATTGCACACTAATGAAGCAAATATGACAAGCCTTCCGTTGTTTTTAGTATTGTGTTTAACGCTCTGCACTTCTCAAGAAGAAGATATTTTCAAGCTTTCTGCCAAAGTTATCTATCAATAAGTGCAAAAGCACAGAAAAAAATGATGAAATAAAAACACCATGAAAAATGCGCCTAATCTTAGTAACCGGGCCTACTTCACCTAAGACGTGTTGAGATTTACATCAAATGGAAAAGGGAACCCTGATCTGTGCAACTGGGCCTACTTCTCCTAAAGCAAGAGTCGAGGTTCGTGTTAAACAGTGAAGGGTAGTGCAGCATCATGTGTGAGGGAAATATATAAGATCCCAAGGGGACAATAAAATAAGGTAGACTAAAAGGTGGTGTGCTCGGTACTCCGAGTTAGGATGTGCAGGGTGGAAAGACCCATGCTTGGAATAGCAAAAGAGGGATGCAATTATCTTTACTGTGGATTTAGCCTTACACATGCACAAGTGCTATTGAACTTTCAGATGTACTCTTAAAATCATGACCTAAGGCTAGTGCGTATTAATACTTCCGGATTCCTAATCCTTGGTTAATTCTATGAAAGAAGAGTTGAAGATAGAAGTATGAATTTTGTAAACTCTTGTTGGTCCTAAATTTTAATTATTTATATTGCTAAAGGACTAGCAATGAGTAAGTTGGGGGGTGTGATGAGTATCACATATTGTATCATAACTTGCATGACATACATCATCTTTTCGCAATAAAAGTACAAAGTTGTGCAACATAGGTAGTTAATTCCACTCTCACACATCATTTGAGTTTGCATGCATTTTATCATCATTTCTGAGTAAAAATGACAATGTGAGACTTATTCAAGAAGTTGCACAACTATTTTCAGATGAAAGAGCAGTGATATGTTGATTTTTTTAAACTTTTGCCGAACGAGATGAAAGAGGCGCCCAAGTGACCAGGCGCCCCTTAAAGGGCGCCCGGTGCACCAGGCGCCTCCTCCAGACCTGCTGAAAGACAGAGAAGATAGAGAAGAACAAGAATGCGCCCCTTCTCCTAGGCGCCTCTCTCTATAAGATGACTCCGCAAACAGTCGCCTCATTCACAGCACCATTTGTACAAAAATAGCAGAAAATGACAAAGAATGAAAGAGGCACCCAGTCCTCTGGGCGCTGCTTTGAAGTAGGCGCCCAGCTACCTGGGTGCCCCTTTCCAGGCCAACTGATAAGAAAGAAAAGAATAAAAAGAAAATGAAGAAGGCGCCCTAGTGCGCCCTTCAGATGGTTGCCATAAAATGGTGGGAAGGAAAGTGCGAAAGAAGTGGAATGGCGGGAATCCTTTAAGAAGGTGCCCAGATGATTAGGCGCCCTTTCAAGGGCCCAGCAGCCCAGGAGCCTCTTTGAAGCAGGACAAAAATTCAAAAAAAGGAAATAAGAAGGTGGCACCCATATGCTTAGTCGTTATTTCAAATAAGCGACCACTGTGCCAGTCGCGTCTTCAGATGCGTAACCGACGCCCGTGAAGCCTCCAAAATGCCTCCTTGATGTACTCACTCGATCAATGGGCATTTATGGGCCCTCAAACTCTATAAAAGAGGCACTGAGGCCCCTCTTTTCACAACTTTTATCTTAATCTTTCTTTTCCCTCCCTAGTTTCTCTGCTACTCTTTCTCATTCTCTGCAACACTTCTTTCTTTTCTCCCGTAGCTTAGATCTCCTCATTTTACATGCGTTTGTATTCATCATTTTAATTTGTGTTCTTTACGAAAGTTGTTCATTTTACAAAGCTCTCCAACTTCTTCTTCTTCTTCACCTCCTCCTAATTCCATCTCGTTTAAGTCATTCTCATTTTTCCAACCCCCTGTTCTTCATTTATTTTACTGTTCATTCACTTTTCCACAGTCGCCTTCTCCCTACGTTTTCACCATCTTCCTCACATTTTCTCCTCTTACTGTCTACACCAAAGTTCTTCCCCTTCTCATGCTCTCCAACTTTGTCTTCTACACATCTCCTAATTCCCCTCCGATGTCAAGTTATTTTCTCTTCTTTCACCCTCGATTTTACACACTTTTCCCTTTTACTATTCACCATTTTCTTCTCCATTTTAAATTCATGCATCACATACCTTAGAGTCCTTCCTTTCCACCTCCCATCTACATTCTTCCGCACCTCCCTTTGGCGGAGATTCTCCCTCGGTGTTCTCAAGGCGACGCTCACATCCAAGGCGGGGCGGACTCAAAGGCTCGACACGGCGTGGACGGCGACGATCTTCCAATCCCGGCTACATTTTCTTCCTCCTTCTTTTACTTTGTTGCAAGTTGTAATTCTTATTTTCTTCCATGGATTTGTACGTTTCATTTTCATAGTAATAAAACTTCATTATGGTAAATTGTGTTCTTATTTTCTCTCTCTATCTCTTCCAAATTTCTCTTCGTAATCCCTCTCAAATTCTTTAGTTAAATTTATTTCAATTCCATGCATCTTTACTTTCTTTTATATTTGGCTCACTCAAACTCGAATTTTCTTAAATACAAGTGTTTTTCAACTAGTGCTCAATTGAAAATATTTTTTCCTCGTAGGATCGACCCGTATTCTCACTACTTTACTTGAAATTTCAAAGCTACTTAAGTGAGTGAGTGATGTTATATAAATTTTAAAATTGTGTGTGGCACGACATTTTTAAATGACATTGTCTTCCGCATCAAGGAGCCGACTTCAGAATTATCTTGTGAGTTGATTGTGGAACTACCTACGGAAGAAATTATGTTTACTCCCTTCTATCTTGATAAGGCCCGAGTGATGATTGAGAATCAACAGTTGTCTGCTAGATTGTATGCCTTGTAGTTGGAAGATTATGATGTCATTCTGGGCATGGATTGGCTAGAAGAGTATGGTGCAGTGGTTGATTGCAAAGCCAAGAAGATTTACTTTCAACCATCTTAGGGAGCAACGTTCTATTTTCAAGGTATTCGATCTTGTTCTTCTCGCTTGTTTATTTCTACTATTCGAGCACGTAGGCTACTTAATGCTGGTTGTCAGGGATTTCTTGCTTTAGTGGTTGTTGTTGAGGCACCACAGCAGGACATTGATGATATTCATGTGATTTGTAAATTTTTTGATGTTTTCCCTAATGAGTTACCAGGCTTACCTCCGCAGCGAGAAATTGAGTTTGTGATCGAAGTAATTCCCCGTACGACGCCTTTGTCAAAAGCACCTTACCGTATGGCTCCTACAGAACTCAAAGAATTGAGGACATAATTGCAAGAATTGCTAGAAAAGGGCTATATCTGTCCTAGCTTCTCCCCGTGGGATGCTCCTGTGTTATTTGTGAAAAAGAAAGATGGAAGCGTGGGGCTATGTATTGATTATAGGCAATTGAATCAGGCGACTATCAAGAACAAATATCCTCTGCCCAGGATCGATGATTTATTTGACTAGCTTCAGTCAGCTCGTGTCATTTCCCGGATTGATCTCCAATCTGGCTATTATCAATTGCGGATCAGGGACTCTGATGTGGAGAAGACTGCTTTCAGTACAAGGTATGGTCATTATGAGTTTGTGGTTATGCCATTTCGGCTAACCAATGCACCTGCAGCTTTCATGGATATGATGCATCGGGTGTTTCGTCCATATTTGGACCAATTTGTGGTGGTCTTGTGGATGATATCTTGATTTATTATGCTTCTGAGGGGGAGCATGCGCAACATTTGAGAATTGTATTGTAGACTCTGCGAGATCATCAGCTTTATGCAAAATTCAGTAAATGTGAGTTCTGGCTTCAAGAAATCCATTTTCTAGGCCATGTGATTTCTGGAGAAGGAATTGCAGTTGACCTAGCCAAGATTGAGGCCATCCTCCAGTGGCAGAGACCGAGATCTGTGACAGAGGTCAGGTGTTTCTTGGGTCTTGCAGGCTACTACAGGAGGTTTATTCAAGATTTTGCACGAGTTGCAGCACCTATGACTAGGCTGACTCAGAAAAATGTGCCATTCCTGTGGTCTGAGGATTGTGAGCAGAGTTTCAATGAATTGAAGAGGGTACTCACGACTTCACCAGTACTTATTTTGCCTTCTACTTCTGGTGGATTTGTTGTGTGTATGGATGCGTCTCGAGTGGGTTTGGGTGCAGTATTGATGCAGCATGGCAGAGTTGTAGCTTATGCATCCTAGCAATTGAAGCAACATGAAGAAAATTGTCCCACTCATGACCTAGAGTTGGCAGCAGTGATTTTTTCACTAAAAATTTGGAGGCATTATTTGTATGGTGAGAAATTTGAGATGTTCACCGATCATCAAAGCTTGAAATATGTTTTCTCTTAAAAAGACTTGAATCTTCGTCAGCGCAGGTGGATGGAGTATATGAAAGATTATGATTTTACTCTATCATATCAACCTGGCAAGATGAATGTGGTGGCAGATGCACTAAGTAGGAAAGTGCAGATCAGTCGCTTGATGGTGTGAGAATGGAAGTGATGGGAGCAGGTTCCAAGAGAGAATTTCAGATTGAAAATTCCCCATGATCCGATGACGGCTATTCTTGCTAGTCTAGTGGTGAATCCAACTATTTATCGGCAGATCAGGGAAGCACAGCAGGCAGATTCTGAGCTATCTCATATTGTGACAATGCCAGATGTGGAATTCTGTGATGATGTAGTGGTGAGATTCAAAGGCCGAATCCATGTTCCAGCTGAAGATTCTTTGAGGGAGGCTATCTTGCATGAAGCACATGGATCCCGCTATACCATTCATCCTAGAACCACAAAGATGTATAATAATGTGAAAAGACAATTTTGGTGGCCAGGTATGAAGAAGGATGTGGCAGACTTCGTGGCTAAATGTTTGACATGTCAACAGGTAAAAGCCGAGCATCAGAGACCCGGAGGTATGCTTCAACCTTTGGAAATTCCGATGTGGAAATGGGATCATGTGACTACTGACTTTGTCGTGGGTTTGCCTCGAACCCCCGAAGGATTTGATGGCATTTGGCTATTATTTGACCGTTTGACTAAAATAGCTAGATTGTTGCCGATCAAGGTAAAGTGGAATGTTCAAAGATTGGCCAGGCTTTATGTTGAAAAGACTGTACCATTGTATGGAATTCCCATATCTATTGTATCAGACCATGACCCACGCTTTACTTCTGGTTTTTGGCGGAGCTTCCAAAAGGCGTTGGGTACGGATTTGGCATTCAGTTCAGGATATCATCCTCAATCTGATGGTCAATATGAGAGGACCATTCAGACTTTAGAGGATATGTTGAGGTCATGTTGTCTTGACTGGCAGGGTTCGTGGGGCTAGCATTTATCATTGGTAGAGTTTGCTTATAACAACAACTACCATTCTAGTATCGGTATGGCACCGTATGGAGCATTGTATGGTCAGCCTTGTCGTACACCGTTAGACTGGTTTGAGGTCGGTGATCGGTTGATGATAGGACCAGATCTTGTGCAGCAGTGTGTTGACGTGGTTCGTCTGATCAGGAAGAGACTATTGACAGCTCAAAGTCGACAGAAGAGTTACGCCGATCGGTGTAGAAGACCATTGCAGTTTGAGCTAGGGGATTTTGTTTTTGTGAGAATATCTCCTATGAAAGGTGTTATGAGATTCGGCAAGCATGGTAAGCTTAGTCCCCGATATATTGGTCCGTTTCCTATTTTGGAGCGTGTGGGCTAAGTGGCTTATCCTCTTCAGTTGCCACCAATGATGGGGGCGATCCACGATGTATTTCATGTTTCTATGTTGAGGAAATATGTGCCGGATGCATCGCACATTCTCGATGATTCTGTGTGGCCTGAAGTGGCGGCGGATCTATCTATGCCAGAATTCCTGATTCGTATTGAGGATCATCGTGAGTAGTGGCTGAGAAATAAGGTTATTTCGCTGGTTAAAGTAGTATGGCAGTGCCACTCTGGTAATGAGGCTACATGGGAACGCGAGGATGAGATGCGTTTGCAGTTCCTGTATCTGTTTGAGTAAGTTTGTCTCTCCTTTTCCTTCCTGATGTTTCCTTCAAATTAAAAGGATGCAATTTTTATTAGGAGGGAGGGACTGTACGACCCGTGGATTACGGATTCTTATCGGATTTATAACTCAAAATTTTCCACGAATTTGGGTAATTTTTTTGGGCTTTTTTTGCATGTGTAATGCTTGATAAATCCATTTATCTAATGAGTTATAGAAAATGGAGGGGTATTAGCACAATTTTGGTTCTTTTAATCCCTTTTTGGAATTTGGGGTTTTAAAACAAAAAATATATATGTTAAACCCATTTTTCACCCACGTTGGGGAACCCATGGTTCCCTCTCCCTTCCCACGCACCGCCCCCCTCTCTCCCCCGTTGTTCTCTCGCGTGCAACTCCACCCGGCCAAGGGCGGCTTGGAGGAGAAGACTCCGGCGAGTTCGGGGCGATGGTGGTGTGCTCGTGTGGCCGTGAAGGCAGGCTCGTGTGGTGGTGGTTTTTATCCGTCGTAGGAGGCGGGTTTAGCGCGAAGAACGACGTCCTTTCGCGATTCCAAGTAGGGGGATGGATTCCACTTCGCTTTTGCGTGTTTTTCTATGCATTAGAGTGTGAAATGCATGATAGAATGGTTACATTGATTCAAAGAATGCATGGGAGTTGTCTTTGTTATAAACCCTTATGAATTGATTATCATGGGCAATGTACATTATGTTTTTGGAGTTAAAAGCATGTAAGAATGGTGTATGACAGGTTCAAACAGGTTAAACTCATGTAATCCCCTCGTATTGAATGAGTTGGGAGGGGTTTAAAATGAATATGGCATTTTTCACACCGTCCGGAGCGGTAGCGGTCATCACCGGACCGCTACCGTGGTCTAAGTGGTCCCCACCGAACCGTTAGGCTGTCTTAACGGCCTCCATGAGACCGTTTTTCATGAAGTTGAGGCGGTGGAGGGTAACGGCCACGCGAATGACCGCTACGGTCCCGTTGGCGGTCCAGTGAGGACCGCTAATGTCCTTTAGCGGCCCAATGAGGACCCTTAGGGTACCCCAGTAGGTTTTTCTGCCGTGGTTGTTTAGCCGTGCGTTTGGGGTCGTACCTTTAGTATCTTTACATGCTATAAAGGTTTGAAATGTATATTTATGATCCATTTTGAGTCAGCTTCTCTTTCCTTTGTGACTGACCCACTAGTCATAGCCCGATAACCCTTAGAGTCAGCCCACCGAGGAGAGGTGGCGGGGCAGTCCTGGTGTACGGTTTTTAGGCTAGTTTATGTGGGCCCCCTTGCTTTGCAGTAGCATCCTACTGGGGGGAAAACAAGCTAGAGGCCTAGCTCAAGGCATTGAGCTTGTGTGTGCACATGGTCAGGGGTGTGGACTTGCACTGACGAGCGTGACCCTGACTAGTCCTTGTCTTTGGTTACAGTTACGGTGTCTCATTTACCATGTTCGAGGCGAGTGGGAGACACCCGAGATGCAGTATAAGTCATTAGTGGACGTGTCTGGTTTTTCTTCTAGTTGTTTTTCTTTCTCTTGTCACTTGGTCTGTGGAAATTTGACCTAATGGTGAACGAATGATTCCTTTGTGTAATTATATGTTGGTTAGCATGAATTATTCATATTAGCTGTCTTCTTTAAATTGCTATTCCTGTACAGCTTCCTTTAATTGTTAAAGTTGCATGCCTGCTAGTTATTCCTTTGTGATTTAATGTTTCTCTTGCACTTTTTAGTTACAAGGTAGGGATCTGCGGGACCCCTACTGAGTCAATGAAATGAGACTCACCCCTTTGTTTTCCAGGTGAGGCGCAACAGTCGCCTGGTTTCCCGCGTGGTTTTGGCGGCTAGTCGTAGTGCCAGCGTGGTCTACTCCCGGGTATGCCCCATGTAGTTGTTCTCTTTTGATTCTTGTATAATTATGGACTTGTGCTTTGCACTTCTGGACTAATGTATAACTATAAAACTCTGATATTGTAAATTTTGCTTCTACTTAATGTAATTATTTCTTTAAAAATGAGCATGTTATTGTAGATCTTTATGCACCCATAGCCTCTTTTCCAACCCTTTCGGAGCCTCATCAGCTCTTGGGTGGCGTCCCCGGGTCTTAGGGTATTGGATTTCTAGTATCTTGGAAATTGGGTCATTACAATCTTCATCTCAGGTAAGTTCTGACTCCGAAGACTTTACATTCGAGGAATTTATGGATGCATATGATGAGTTAGTTAAGCAATACAAAAAATTAAAGTCTGGAAACCAAAAATTATGAAAGAAGCTTGAAAATAACCCCAATGATGGCTCCTCTTGTAAAAACTGTTATGCTCTTGAGGAGCTAAATGAAACTCTTATGATTGATATAGATTTTCATAAAGAACACATTGGATGTTTGAAAGATGAGAATGGTACCCTTCAAGCTAAAATCACTAAGCTAGAAGAAATTAAAAGACAACTTCAAAATAAATTAAAATCAATGGATGATGATCAAAAGCTACTTGATGAGCTGATCAATGACAATAAGCTGATTGAGGAGAATGAAAATATGAGAAAAAAAATGATGTATTGACTGAAAAGTTGGCCACCTTTGAGAAAGGTAAATACGTTGTTGGTGATCGTTCTGAAAAAATGCACGAACAAGAACAAGAAATTGAGAATTACAAAATAGTGAATGCCATGCTCAATGAGTAGCTTGCTGTGAGGAGGATTTGGCCAATTCAGAACTGCACATCTCCTCACTAGAAGATGAAGTTAAAGACTTGAATAATTCAGTATCAATGTTTGTTCAGGGCAAATAAAATCTAGATAGACTTTTGGGGACAAGAGTGAACTTTCAGAGAGAAGGATTAGGCTACAATCCAGTGAACAAGAAGCCCTTTGAAAACAAGTTGTACACCTCTTTTGTCTCTGGCTCACATGAAGCCAGTACATCAAGTGTTCCCCCAAAATTGCCTGCAGCCCAGAAACATAAAAAACAAAGCAAAAATCAGAAAAAGAAAACAAGCCCCGGTCAAAAGCAGAAAAATAAGGTTCCCACTAGACATTTTCATGCATCACAAAAAATGAATATTTCTTGTTGATATTGTGGTCTGAATAGTCATGTCATAGACAACTACCATATCATGAAGAAAGATGAGCTAAAAGCATGCATAAACAAATCTGACTTTGAAAAACCAAGGAAACTTTCAAATGAAAAAAGGTTGTCTTAAATTTTAGTCAAAGGGCAATCCTCTCAGTGCTGCTATCGATGTGGAAAGTCTGGTTATATTATTAAAAACTGTTGGGCAAGAATGATAAGAAATGTTGTGCATAAAGAAAGTGTCAGACTTCCTATCAATAAGCAAAAGGCTGTAAATCTCATGCATAAGAAGAATATAAAAACATTTGTACGTTGTTTTTGTTGTGGTAAGCATGGACATGAGATCCATGAATGCTTCACAATGAGAAATGATGATTTGCATGCCATGAAGAGGAGCAGTACATTTAGTAGAAGTGCCACTGACCCACTAGGACCCAAGAAAGGTTGGGTACCTAAAAATAGAAAATGAGAAGTTGCGTTGCAGGGTTGCCTTGAGGCTGAGCAAAGAATGGTAAAAAAAAGTTGCTCAAGGCACCAATTTGTAAGTAAAGATTTCAATTTATGTTAATTTTGCATGTTAGGTTCTCTTTGAGTTCTTGTAGTTAATCTTCTTTCTACTCGTAATAAATTCTGCACAAGTTTGAAATCTCCTTTCTGAACTTCTGTAAAACCCCCCTGCGATTAAGATTGAAAATTTCAGATGATTGACTCGTGAAAAATTTATTATGCTGATCTGATAAAGAGTTTGGTGTTAATGATGTGCGAAGATTTTAGTTTAGCTTGATGCTCTCCCACCCTTAGCAGCCATAGAAGCCTTCAGACCATCAGTGTTAACAATTACTTTTTGATGATGTCCATCATGGCTGCATTGAAATCTGATTCATCAATCTTGTGGACACTTTCATGTGTATTGATTGAGGGGGAGTTTGAGAATCTTGCTTCTCAGATTTGCATGCTTTGCACATATACCTTGAGTCTGCATGTGTTTATGTCCTCTCATACATTTTCATGCATGTCATGCAAAGGGAAGTTCGAAGAATTTGTGCATCACCTAACAATGCACTGCACTCTCAATCCACCATATCATGACCTTTTGGTATATAAAATGGTGACATGTGGAAGGGCAGGTTAAGCCTATCTGAAAGCTATCACCATGCGTGAGAATGTGCCACCACTTGGTATCATCGGTGTAACGACCCAGAACCTGGATACCGGGCGAACCCGATACCACTTGAATCCTGAGAGGCCACCCAAGAGCTGTAAAGCTCCGAAGGGTTAGAAATGTGTGTGGAGATACATTGAAATTTCAAATAAATGCAGAAAATAACTAAGAACAGGATTGTTAAATTAACAAAAATAAAATTATATTTTTATATAACAAATTAACTATAGAGTCCAGTCCAACAAAAGTACAGTGTACAACAAAAGGAACCGTACTGAAGTACTAGGTACGCTACCTGCTCTGGCAAGTTGGCACTAAGAACCACTGCACTGCACCTTTGAACCACGAGGGGGAATAACTACACCTGAAAAGATAGGGGTAAGCCTCATCTCATTGGCTCAGTAGGGGTCCCGCGAATCCCCACCATAAAACAATAGTGGTAATAGGAACAATAAACAATTTAACAATAGTAGCAGGAGTAGCAATAGTAAAAGTAAAAAGAGGAACATCCGTACTGAACGGAAACACGACAGCCTATAAAACCTCAGCTATCTAAACTACTCCTAACGGCAACAGAAGTATATCCCTATCTCACAGTCGGGAATTGACAAACCATCGGTAAACCATTGCTAAGCTACTGAAGGAAAAACCACAGAATCCTTATCATGAAGGCCTATGGAAACAGACAAAGGCCCCACTAAGACCTACACGGCCCAAAGGTACGATCACGACTCTGCTGTCGTGCACCCTACACTGTCTACGGGTAGAACCACGGTAACTCTCTTCCGGCACCCTAGACCGTAGTGTCGAAAGGACACAAAAAACCACTCGAGGAATTACGTCATCGCAGATAGAAACCAAACCACGAGTGTCACGAGACAAAACCACATGTCAAGAGGCTCACATTGTCACGAGAACCACACGTCATGAGGCTCATGCTATCAAGTGCTAGGAGTACTCACCCACTAGAAGTAAGACCGGATGTGTCCACTGACGTCTTAATCCGTGCCTCAAGTGTCTCCCTACTCATCCTAGGCCGAAACTGAGACACCGTACAAGTAACCAAGGAACAACAACAACAACAACAGGACTAGTCAGGGTAGTGCTCGTTAGCACTAGTCCATTGCCCCTAACCAAGTGTGCACACACAGACCTACTGCGATAGGTCAGGTCCTCTAACTGGTCCCCCCCTAGCAGGACTTTAGCTACTAAGGCAAGGGGGCCCTACGGTAACCAGTCTAAAAATCATCTCTGACGGGAAGCCACACTACCACTCCTAGGTAGGGTCAACGCCCACGTGTAAAACGAGTCTCCGACTAGTGGGGGTCACTCGACGTAGAGACTCTCTAAAAGAAAGCACCAAAGTACGAATAGGTTACACACACACCTGTCATAAGTAACATGGAACATAAGGTAGCACAATGCCACCAGACTCAAGATAGCCAATTAGACCTGCTAAACCAATAGTCCTTGAGTCACACGACTCTGGTCAAGACCGTCACATAATGCAGCAACATGCCTTCATATCAGCCTAGTCCCTGGGTCAAAAACCATGGGAAAACATTATGGAAGCGGCACACAACAGACGGATCCATTGATCAATCGAAAGTCCTCGGCCCCTTGGCCACTCATATGTTAGAACCCTAGTTTTGATGATGTCACACTATGAATCATGTTGTGACTAAATTGTCCTAAGTCTGGATGCCATTCAAGTAGATGAGTCATCAGACTGGTCATGCATCTTCAAAAGTGTCAGGAACACAAGGTCAATGCACATTCAAGTTTGCAGCTTGTCAGGTCGATGCACATACACGCATTGAGTCTGTTAGGTCGGCGCATGTACACTCCATCAATTTATCAGGTCGATACATCAGAGGCCCTTGTGTTTAGCAAGGTCGATGCACACACATGCATTCTATCTATCAGACTAACGCACATGAAAGCGTTATGTCCATCAGGTTGATGCACATGCAGCAATATACTCTATCAGGTTGATGCACATATAGACTCTAGATCATAACAGGTCGATGCACATATGTCATTCACTGGACTCTAGTCAATGAATTCATGTTGGGTTAAGACATCAGGTTGATGCTTAAGCACTAGCTGTTCTTGCCATCACCTTGACAAGTCAGTGCAGCAACACTTGTTCTAGCTTGACAGGTCAATCTGTGGTTCACACAGGTCGGGGCATCTCCGTATGTTCTTGTCCTCATCTATTCTCTCTTTACATATCAGGTCTACTTGTGATTTATACGAGTCGATGTAGTTGTATTTGAACTACTGCATTCATTCTGTAATGTACACTCACAGGTCGGTGCACTGAGTGTATGCATTGAGGCATCTGCATCATCACATACCTTTTTGATCTGGGTGTCTAATCCTTATGAAATTGCCTAAATCTGCATTCTCTTAAGCACTTATTATAATATCTCATAAGCCATATGATGATAAGGTTGATAACTGATTTTTACATCTACTCTGGCAGGAATATCAAGTTAAAGAATATCAAGAAGTGATTTAGCAATCTATTTGAACACCCATAATGCAGAATTTATTAAAGAGTCAAGTGGCTCACATGACTTGAACTTAAATCTGAATGTCATGTGGTCCTAAGCGAATGACTGAGCATATGAAGACAATGTGTGGACACGTGACTCTAAGAATCATATGTCTGGCACGTGATCCAAGGTGGAATGTCCAGCAGAATAATTCACCACGTGGATTCAACCTTATTTTGATTTGACACGTGGACTTCATCGAGTTAATTTTCCTGTAAAGTTATTGGTGGGAATGTTTCCTCCACACGCCAATGGAATCTCATGGGGACCACAAGGTTTAGCTCAAGGATACAAAAGAGGATCTTCTCTTACTGAAAGAATAGAGAAAGGTGAAGAGACTGGTCGAGAGAGCAATCAGAAAAACTTTAAGCTAAGAAGTGTAGAGAAGTAAAAGAGTGATCGGAGCTTGTGAGCAGTGAGGATTCTGAAAAGAAGAGTTCGAGATGAAAGATCAGAGAAGAAAAAGAGAAGCTATGAGCATGAAGGTCTTCGCAGAAGAGTGAGAGAGAGCCACTACAAAATAGAGTATCGGATAGAGGAGAAGAAGTCAGAGGAGATAGTTGCTGAAGTTTCAATTTCTAGATTATATCTAGAATCGAATGCTCATGGGAGCTACATTGTTTCTCAAGCTTTATCTGTGTATTGTTTTTGTTCTTTCATGTTTTCTTTTGAATCTATCTTCAAGTTGTTAGGTAGCGGAGCAAGCTGTGTTGCTCAGCGGCGAGGAGCGATACCTCGGACAGCAAGCTATGAGGCTCAACGGGTTTAGCAAGCTATGAGGCTCAGCGGTCTGGGATTCAATCCCCAAAGCTCTGGATCAACGGTCTGTAGAGATTCATCCCTGAAGCTGTGGATCAGTGGAATTGAGCTGTGTATCAGCAGAAAGCCTCACTCTAGTTTGAGTGAGCGGTGGACGTAGGTCTCAAGGTTGAGACAGAACCACCTTAAAATTCCTGTCTCCTTTGTGTGACTGCTTATCTCTTTACTACTTTGTTTAGATGTATGCCTAGGACCGTTTTCATCAGGCATATGATACTTATTATATTTTCATTCGTATGATGTGTGTGTGCCTTCAACCAAGAAGTATATAGAAAGGTGTGGCTGGAAAGATAGCTTAGCCCTATCCGAATGCCACCTCTTGCGTGAGGAGATCCTAGATCAAACCTTTGCCTCGTACAAGACTTGGTTGTGGGCTATTTACATTGTAGAAGATCTTAATTTCAGTGATAAGTTCACAACATTTGACATACACTGAATGCATTGTCCAGAACGTCATAGAAAATCAGCTTGAGTGGGTGGCATTGTATCTCATCACTGTGTCCACCTTAAGTCTACTTGCATACATAGTGCTTGATATGTGTTTTTCATGAGGAGTTCATCCAGTGAGAGAGCGCAGCGATTTCATTCGTTCACTTTGATTGTAGTTAAACTTTTAATTCCGTAAAAGTTTTTAACGGGGATCCATTCACCCCCCCTCTGGATCTCAACCGTGCGTACATCAGCTAGCACCTCAATCCTAACAATTGGTATCAGAGCGGGTTTCTGTGTTAACGGATCCGATGATCTACAGATCAAATCTTGTTTTACGTGCTTTGATTGTTTCTGATTATCTGTTAAAATGGATTCTCCCATGATATACGATGGTTCAAACTTCAATAAATGGTTAGGCAGCTTGTGCGATTTTATGAATGTTGTGCCCCTGTGATTTTGATGATGGTTTTGATGATTGGTTTTTGATGTGAGTTAATCACTGTAAGTCATCTTGCTGTGTGAGTCATCATGTTGATATTCAGTCATTTTCTGTTCATAATGCAGTCTTTTTCAAATGTTCAGTCAAGCATTGCATATTCTGATGTTCAGTCTGGTTATCAAAGCATCGTATTGCTGTTCAGTTAGTTTAACAGATTTAAAGCATTGCATGTTTTATGTTAGTCATTTTGTGTGCTGCATAAAGCATGTTCAATTATGCTGTCTGTTTGTGCAAGTCTACACATCCTATTTGGTCGCTCTCCAAGTCTATACACTGCCAGCACACACGTACAAACTATCATCATGTGAAGTCTTCACATCGACTGTTCATGCAAAGTCTAGACATTCGATCAAGTTTGTACACTGGTCTTGGGATATGGATTCATAAAGTACATACACTCTTCGGTTGACTTCAACTAAAGTATGTACATCAGCATGCATTGCATCAAGTGTATACATTGGGTCATGCATTCACTGTAGAGTCTACACATTGCTGGGTCTTATTCAATGTCTTCATACATTCATCAAGTCTATACGTTGGAAGACAAAGTCTATACAGCGTCAACTCATTGGGCTGCAGCGTCAACTCAGCAAGTCTATACATCCTCAGTTGAACGTAAAGTATATACGTTGCAGCGTCAACTCATTGGGCTGCAGCGTCAACTCAGCAAGTATGCACATCGCCTCATTTCTTCAAAGTCTATACGCTGGATCGTCTTTCTTAGCGTCTTCATATTCGAAGTCCATACATTAGTCTTCACCTAAAGTCTGTACATCACTGTAGCTGCAGCGTCTCATGCAGCGTCTCATTCAAGTCTGTACAGCCGTTTGCACTTCAATTGAAGTGTGTACATCATAGGCGTTCAAAGTGTGCACTTTGCCTAAGTCTGTACAGCCACTAGTCACAACAAAGTCTATACATCGCCTTCAAGGCATCAAGTCTATACAGTGGACTGTGCTTCAAGCATTGGCCAAGTCTGTACATCGACCTATTCACTCGTATGAGCAAGTCTATACATTGGTCGGTGGCAAGTCTATACATTGCTTTGCTTTACCTACGTTCAAGACCACCAAGTCTATACATTGGGTAAAGTCTACACATCGCCTTGGTCACTTGCTTCAAACTCTATACACTGTGAACATTCAAGTCTGTACAGACTTCACTTCAATCAAGTCTGTACATCGTTAAGCTGCCTTTGTGCCAAAGGAAGTCTATACAGTGGTCTTCATTTCGTCAAGTCTGTACAATGGTTTCAACTCTCCAAGTCTGTACATCGCTTGCAGCTTCAATGTCCATACAACCATAGCAAGTCTGTACATTGACACCTTACCTTCATTCAGAACCTCAAGTCTATACACTCGTTTCTAAGGCAAAGTCTATACAATCGTCTTCATAGGTTTCAAGTCTGTACAGCATGCCTTGCTATTCACAGCCTTTAAAGTCTGTACATTGGCCTCGCATCGGCAAGTCTGTACATTGGCTTCATATGCTCTTAAGTCTATACATCGGTCCTCAAGCGTTACAAGTCTGTACATTGGTTCAGACTCTTCAAAGTCTGTACATTGGGCCTTCAAGCTTTTGAAGTCTATACACTGGCTTACTCTTCAAGTCTGTACAGCCTGCCTTAATTCAGAGTCTATTCATCGCTATTGATTTAAAGTCTGTACAGCCGTTCATTTGGCTAAAGTCTACACATCGTGTAGTCTATACACTCGACTACCCTGCTTTGCTTCAAGTCTGTACAGTCTCTCCCTCAGCAAGCCTATACACTGGAGTCGTCAGCTGCAAGGACAACATGTCTGTACATTGGTTCTCATGCATGTTAACACCAAGTCTATACACTGCATTCATGCATTGTTCTTCATAGGAAAGTCTGTACACTGTGTTCTCTCGCACGCAAACAAAGTGTGTACAGCCTGTGCTTGCATTAGTAAGTCTACACACTCGATTCATTCATGCATTTCACAGAAGTCTATACACTCCTTCCTATTATGATAATGCATTCTTCAGCAAGTATATACACTGAGCTCGCATGAAGACTTCTAAGTCTATACACTCCCTCACACTGTACACACTTGCTGTATTGATATCTATAAGTCTATACATTGCTGAACTATGTACAGCCTGTGTTAATTTTGTCCATCGACTGAACTCCTCAGTTACTATTGCAGGTGTTCTGGCACGTGAACCAAAGAAATGTCTGGCACGTGATCCAAGGAGCTGAGATGCTGACACGTGGCCAAATACTTGGGCGGGAAATGTGGAGGCCACACGCGCCCAATGCTGCCCCTGCTCGAGCTGCTATAAAGGGTAGTCTCCATTGTCTGAAGGAGGTTGATCGAAGCCTTGAGAGCAATAGCAGAAAAGCAGAAGTGCTGAGAGTTCGATCCAGCAGAAGAGAAGCAGAGAGCAGAAGAAGAAGAAATAAAAGAAGAGTGAGCCGGTAGAAGAAAAAGAGTTGCAGAGAAGAAGGAGAGAATAGCGTGAGAGAAAAGGAGAGCATAGGAGAAAGAAAGAGAGATAGAGAGAGAGAGAGTTCGTGGAAAAGAAGGAAGAAGCTATTGAAGATCTGTCATCTGGCGTTTGGATTAAATCCAAGCCAGATCTGCTCCTTTGAGAGCTACATTCTTGTTCTTCACAGCATTCCGATCGCTGTGTATTTTCCATTCCTTATTTTTTCCTTTTCATCTGGTTATCCTTGTTCTTCCGATCCTCTGGTCTGAGGTCGGGTTCCTCCTATGGACTCAGGAGAAGGGAGACTTGTCTCCGATTCTGGGCTTGTGGGTTGCAAGTCCAGGGGTCCCTCCGGTTGGAGGAAGAGAGGTCTTCGACCTCTGGTTGGTGGTGACGGGGAGTCACTGGCGGGTTCCCTCCTGGACTGGAGGAAGAGAGACTTCGGTCTCTGGTTTCCAAGTGGCTGGGAGTCACTTGGGGTGTCCCTCCGGTTGGGAGGAAGAGGGGAGGTTGTTCCCCTGGTCAAGCTGTGTGGCAGCACCTTGTTCGCAGACTGAGTCTGCTTGGTTCTAACGTTTGCTAGTGAAGCCTCACTCCGGTTGGGAGTAAGGGGTGGATGTAGGTCTGGAGGACCGAACCACCTAAAAATCTATTGAGCAGTGATTTGCTTTGTGTGTTTGCTTCCGCTAGATGCTTGGATAGGCGCGCTCCATGTGCTTGCTCATAAGTTTAATTG
The DNA here is from genome assembly GCA_022559845.1 of Amorphophallus konjac. NCBI lineage: Eukaryota > Viridiplantae > Streptophyta > Magnoliopsida > Alismatales > Araceae > Amorphophallus > Amorphophallus konjac. Next base: position 143,031,915 of record CM040120.1, read on the forward strand.
AATTAGTTTTATTCTGTGATTGCGTCTAGCATCTGAGTTTTTATTTGGGCATTATTCGGAGCAGGATACATTCACCCCCCTCTGTATCCGGGCCTAGCACCTTAACAATTGGTATCAGAGCGGTGTCTGCATACAAGGTCCAGCGACCTGCAGATCCTATCTTGCAGTCTTAGGTGCTTATTTGCTTTTGGTGCATCAATATTCCTGTCGCATTATATCTGTTTGTCTCCATGGGTGAACCACCAGTTTTCAACGGTTCCAATTTTAGTGTATGGTTTGCTAGTCTGAAAAATTATGCTAAATCTGTTAATCTAGACCTGTGGAAAGTGATTTCACATGGTCCTCATGATCTACCAAAGAAAAAGTCCAAATGGACTGACAGTCAAAAATCACTGCATGAAGAAAATCATATAGCAATAAATCTAATGAAGGCAGCTACTGATAGAGCTTTTCATTCATGTTTCTTTGATTGCAGTTCTGCTAAAGATATTCTGGACATGCTGAAGCGAACTCAAAAGAGGAATGAGGACAGCTGCATGATGGCTAATAGAAGCAATCAAAGCAGCAGCCAAAATGAAGATGATGATGATGCGGTAAATCTCTTCGAGAATTTTTCTCTTGATGATTGGGAGAATGCATATGCTGAATTGTTAGAGTCACATGAGAGCTTAAGAAAATAGTATAAAAAGTTGAAGAAGGGTACTGGGATAGATAGTTCTAGCTCTCCATGTGAAAACTGTTCAAGTACGAAGCAATTTCATGATGAATGTCTGTCTGATATTCATATGTATAAAAATCAGAATGCAAAACTGAAGAAGGAACTTGAATGTGCTTACTCTGAACTAAACAAGCTAAAATCTGAAGATGACTCTCTCAGAAAACTCTCCAAAGAAGATGAAGAAAAATCAGAGAAACTTAAACAGGAGAATAAATTACTGATTGAAAAACTTAATGCCATAAAGTCTGTAAACATAGAATTACAGAAAGATCTTGAAAAACAGCAAAAAGATATGAAGGAAATTGAAAATGGAAGAAAGTATGAAGTCAATTCAGAAGATCAGCTTCTAATAAATGAATTGGTTCAAAATGACAAACTTAAGGAAGAAAATGAGAAGTTAAGAATGCTGAACTTCACCATGTCTGAGAGACTTCTAGCTTTAGAAAGAGGTAAAAGTGTTTGCGTTGAAGATTCTGATAAACTGAGCAATCTGGAACAGGAAGTTGAAAAATACAAAACTGCTAGCAATGTGTTAACTGAATGTGTGAATTACAGTGAGCAAGAAATTGCCAGTTACGAGTTGCATATTTCCTCTTTAGAAAATGAAATTCAGGATTTGAGAATATCTTTGTCTAAATTTGTTAATGGGCAAGAAAACCTAGGCAAGCTGCTAGGTGTAAAAATCAATGTCAAAAAGGAAGGGTTGGGCTACAATAATCTAAATAAAAAGGCTCTGCAGAACAAAGTAACAATATCCTTTGTAAATGCTTCAAATGTAGCCACAACATCAAAAGACAAACAGCCCACTGATCAGAAAAAACTGGGAACAAAGATTAATTTTAAGAAAGAAGGACTGGGTTACAGTCCAGTCATGAGGAAGGTTGATGGAGTCAACCTGAAAACAGTTTTTGTTAAATCTTCTGAACAGGATGAGCCTTCTACTTCATCTCCAACTCAGTACAACGCTAAGAAAATAGGAAAACAGGATAAAAATCCGAAAAGGACTGTAAATCAGAAAATAAATGAAAAGGGTTCATCAGTGCATATTGATCACAGTCCTCACACACATTCACATGCATCCAAAAAAAAAATGATCTGTCATTACTGTCATAAATTTGGACATCTGATGCATGAGTGTAAGTTAATGGAGAATGATGATAAGAATGCTAGGAGATCTCATGATAAAAATCCTTCACCTTAGAAAAGGAGTGTCGCATGTTCTAATTGTGGTAAATTAAGACACTCAATTGCTCATTGCTGGTTTGCTAGTGGTAAGAAAACCCTTTATTCATATCATGCTAAATTCCCTGCAAACCAACATGTTTGTAGTAAAAATAAATCTGTTTCAATGAACCAGCACATCATCTGTTTTAACTGCAACATGATTGGTCACAAGACCTCTGAATGCTGGTCAGGTTCTTTTAAAAGAAATTCTTTCAAATGCTCTCACTGTGGAAAGCATTGCCACAGGGCCATTGAATGCTGGCTGAATGCTGGTAGGAGAAACTCTATTTCATGCTTTGAATGTGGAAAGAGTTGCCACAGGGCCATTGAATACTGGCATGCTCAGGGTAGAAATGAGAATTTTAAACATGCTAAAATCCCTGCAAATAGACATGCTTTTCATGAGAATTTTAAGAGAATGAATTCTTCTCATTGTTTTAACTGTGGGAAGCCAGACCATAGAGCTGCTGAATGTCGGCTGGCCGGTTTTAGTAAACAGAATTTTAACTCTGTCAACAACAAAAAGTTTCATGCATATGCACATGGATTTCATGCTAACAAGAATGTGCATAGATCAAACCTGAAACCTGATGCATCTTTCTATCATTATAGTAAACAGAACTCTCTCTCTGGCAATGAACTTCATGACAACAGTAATGTGCATAAGAGGAATTTGAAATCTGCTAATTCATGCCATTGCTGTGGACAAATTGGTCATTCAATGAATAATTGCTACTTGATGAAATCTGATGACCATGCTGCTAGAAATGTGCTGAGAAAACCTGCTAGAAGTAATACTGTCATGTCAGGACCCAAGACTTCTTGGGTGCCTATTTGTGCAAAATAGTTTGCTAACCTGCATGTGTGCCTTGGAAGCTGAAGAATAAAAGGGGTTAATAAACCAAGGCACCCAAGTTGATAAACCCCATTCTCACACGGTTCAGGTAAATTCTCTGCATTTCCTGTTTTGAAACTCATTACATATCATGGTTGATGTGTCCATGCATAGTTGCTATTTTTTTTTTCTGCATAGCATATTCACTCTTCATCTGCATTGTCTAAATTGAAGCCTCTGAACTCTCCTCAACTGAAATTTATGCTTTGGACACTATGAGTATTCACATCTCTCAATGCTCATACTGTTTTGTCTGTTTAAATCTGAACTGCATATGAATGTTGTTGAAATCTATCTGTTGCATAGTTCATTGAAAATCTGAATTGCATATAGGACTGCATATTGAATTATCATGATTGACCTCAATGGTATATAAATGGTAAGCTACCAAAAGGCAGGAAAATCTATCTGGAGGTTCTTACTATGTGTGAAGTGGTCTTTTAGACCAAGTGCTCCGCCTAGTACCATGGGTCACTTTGCTGATAGGACAGTCTGATTGTGCACAAGTCACAATATCATTTGGAATCATATGTTCAATTTTCAGTGCAAACATTGCATGTTTTCAGGGGGAGTTAGTTGCATATCTTTGCATAGCATTCAATGTTGAGTCTTTGCATGTCCTTGCATACATATAGTGTATTGCATTTCCTTATATTGAAAATGCCAAAAAGAGAGTTTTAATGCATATTGTGAGGGGGAGTCAATGCATTGCATATAGGTTGTCAAATGCATACATTTGTCAGAATTCATTGCATATCCTTCCTTATTATTTTTGTTGACAAACTTTGATCATATTCTGAAAACTTTGAGCTTCACAATCTCTCTTAACAATTGGTATTTCTCCTATCAATTGGTATCATTTGGGTTCAAAATTCTATCAGTCCTTCATGAAGATTTCAATGGGCTATCTCGATCATAAATCTGAAAACTTTTGAACTAGAAATCTTCTATTATACGTTTTTATGAATATCTGAAATAACTCAGGTGGTTTAAGTTTAATGTACTCAAGGGTTGACTTTAAAATCTCTTAAAAATATCTGAAACATGTTTAATAAACCTTAACCATCTGTTTCATGTTGTGTCTTGTGAAAACTTCTGAAATCTGCACTTTTGAATACATGACTTCAACTGATTAAGTACATAAAATTATTATTGACTTGAAGCAAATGAATTTTTCTGAAAAGTCTAAAGGGTAATATCTGTCAGAGCAATGACCTTGGTCACTGAGAAACACATGTCCAAAGGACTATGTCATGAGGTACCATAGTTAACTCTGATTAAGAATTCATTGAAATTCAGGCAGAGCAATGGCATGCACACTGAGAAATACAACTCACTCATCAAGAAATGATTTGGAGTGTGTCATGATGTGTAAATGCTATCTCTGTTCATATATAGCATGACAGTTAGTCACACTAAGTGCTTAGGGATATTGGCCTCTGATCAAGGTATATCCTCTAGTTACAAGGTGTGCACTGAACTAGACTGCTCGTAAAATTTGTAGCATGAAAAATTGTTGAACATATCTCAATATCTGAATATTGATGCTAAAATTAAATTGCTACAACCCTAGACAAAATCATATGACTTCATAATTACTTAATCTCAATACTAGTGCATGTAATTATGAAAGAAGTCAATAAATTTGATTGTGTAAGACAAAGGGAGGATAATCAAGATAAATATGAGGGCTTGGTTCATTTTTATTAAAACATGGTTTTAGATATCAATATAGATTTTTATTGATAAACTCTGCATACATCATGTTTAAACTATGTTGTTCAATAAAGCTCATTCATAAGCCCTTATAATTGAAGACTTTGAAAACTTATGTTTTAGATTTATGAGATTGATATCTCTTTAAAAATCTGGCTGAATTTCTTGTGTTTGGAGCATCCTTGAAAAATCTGTTAATTGAAACTCTTCTGCTCATGTCCTTGGCTCATTGACCTGAACTTCTCCTTGTTTGCCCCTGTGGTCTCCTTCTCATCTATCTCATAAGATTCCACTTATTGAGGGGGATCTTCCATGTCATATGCATCATGCTGCATAGAAACTCTTAAAGGGGAAGATCTTGCATTCTGGTATCGGCATCTGCATTCACCCCTTCCCATGGTTCATCCTGACTATACTAAAGGGGGAGATTGTTTGCCAAAGGGGGAGAATTATGTTCTTGCAAGGGGGAGAAATTGACTGAATTTTTATACATGCTTTAATTTCTTAAACTATTTTCCTTTTGATGAAGTCAAAGGGGGAGAATAATTTGAGTCATCAGAATGCCTCACATCATCAGAATGACTCAATGTGTTGAAAGTGTTGCCATCATCAAAAAGGGGGAGATTGTTGTGCCCCTGTGGTTTTGATGATGGTTTTGATGATTGGTTTTTGATGTGAGTTAATCACTGTGAGTCATCTTGCTGTGTGAGTCATCATGTTGATATTCAGTCATTTTCTGTTTATAATGCAGTCTTTTTCAAATGTTCAGTCAAGCATTGCATATTCTGATGTTCAGTCTGATTATCAAAGCATTGTATTGCTGTTCAGTTAGTTTAACAGATTTAAAGCATTGCATGTTTTATGTTAGTCATTTTGTCTACTGCATAAAGCATGTTCAGTTATGCTGTCTGTTTTTACAAGTCTACACATCCTATTTGGTCACTCTCCAAGTCTATACACTGCCAGCACACACATACAAACTATCTTCATGTGAAGTCTTCACATCGACTGTTCATGCAAAGTCTAGACATTCGATCAAGTTTGTACACTGGTCTTGGGATATGGATTCATAAAGTACATACACTCTTCGGTTGACTTCAACTAAAGTATGTACATCGGCATGCATTGCATCAAGTGTATACATTGGGTCATGCATTCACTGTAGAGTCTACACATTGCTGGGTCTTATTCAATGTCTTCATGCATTCATCAAGTCTATACACTGGAAGACAAAGTCTATACAGCGTCAACTCATTGGGCTGCAATGTCAACTCAGCAAGTCTATACATCCTCAGTTGAACGTAAAGTATATACGTTGCAGCGTCAACTCATTGGGCTGCAGCGTCAACTCAGCAAGTATGCACATCGCCTCATTTCTTCAAAGTCTATACGCTGGATCGTCTTTCTTAGCATCTTCATATTCGAAGTCCATACATTAGTCTTCACCTAAAGTCTGTACATCACTGTAGCTGCATCGTCTCATGCAGCGTCTCATTCAAGTCTGTACAGCCGTTTGCACTTCAATTGAAGTGTGTACATCATAGGCGTTCAAAGTGTGCACTTTGCCTAAGTCTGTACAGCCACTAGTCGCAACAAAGTCTATACATCACCTTCAAGGCATCAAGTCTATACAGTGGACTGTGCTTCAAGCATTGGCCAAGTCTGTACATCGACCTGTTCACTCGTATGAGCAAGTCTATACATTGGTCGGTGGCAAGTCTATACATTGCTTTGCTTTACCTACGTTCAAGACCACCAAGTCTGTACATTGGGTAAAGTCTACACATCGCCTTGGTCACTTGCTTCGAACTCTATACACTGTGAACATTCAAGTCTGTACAGACTTCACTTCAATCAAGTCTGTACATCGTTAAGCTGCCTTTGTGCCGAAGGAAGTCTATACAGTGGTCTTCATTTCGTCAAGTCTGTACATTGGTTTCAACTCTCCAAGTCTGTACATCGCTTGCAGCTTCAATGTCCATACAACCATAGCAAGTCTGTACATTGACACCTTACCTTCATTCAGAACCTCAAGTCTATACACTCGTTTCTAAGGCAAAGTCTATACAATCGTCTTCATAGGTTTCAAGTATGTACAGCATGCCTTGCTATTCACAGCCTTTAAAGTCTGTACATTGGCCTCGCATCGGCAAGTCTGTACATTGGCTTCATATGCTCCTAAGTCTATACATCGGTCCTCAAGCGTTACAAGTCTGTACATTGGTTCAGACTCTTCAAAGTTTGTACATTGGTTCAGACTCAAGCTTTTGAAGTCTATACACTGGCTTACTCTTCAAGTCTGTACAACCTGCCTTGATTCAGAGTCTATTCATCCCTGTTGAGTTAAAGTCTGTACAGCCGTTCCTTTGGCTAAAGTCTACACATCGTGTAGTCTATACACTCGACTGCCCTGCTTTGCTTCAAGTCTATACAGTCTCTCCCTCAGCAAGCCTATATACTGGAGTCGTCAGCTGCAAGGACAGCATGTCTGTACATTGGTTCTCATGCATGTTAACACCAAGTCTATACATTGCATTCATGCATTGTTCTTCACAGGAAAGTCTGTACACTGTGTTCTCTCGCACGCAAACAAAGTGTGTACAGCCTGTGCTTGCATTAGTAAGTCTACACACTCGATTCATTCATGCATTTCACAGAAGTCTATACACTCCTTCCTATTATGATAATGCATTCTTCAGCAAGTATATACACTGAGCTCGCATGAAGACTTCTAAGTCTATACACTCCCTCACACTGTACACACTTGCTGTATTGATATCTATAAGTCTATACATTGCTGAACTATGTACATCCTATGTTAATTTTGTCCATCGACTGAACTCCTTAGTTACTCTTGCAGGTGTTCTGGCACGTGAACCAAAGAAATGTCTGGCACGTGATCCAAGGAGCTGAGATGCTGACACGTGGCCAAATACTTGGGCGGGAAATGTGGAGGCCACACGCGCCCAGTGCTGCCCCTGCTCGAGCTGCTATAAAGGGTAGTCTCCGTTGTCTGAAGGAGGTTGATCGAAGCCTTGAGAGCAATAGCAGAAAAGCATAAGTGCTGAGAGTTCGATCCAGCAGAAGAGAAGCAGAGAGCAGAAGAAGAAGAAATAGAAGAAGAGTGAGCCGACAGAAGAAAAAGAGTTGTAGAGAAGAAGGAGAGAACAGCGTGAGAGAAAAGGAGAGCATAGGAGAAAGAAAGAGAGATAGAGAGAGGGAGAGTTCGTGGAAAAGAAGGAAGAAGCTATTGAAGATCTGTCATCTGGCGTTTGGATTAAATCCAAGCCAGATCTGCTCCTTTGAGAGCTACATTCTTGTTCTTCATTTACAGCATTCCGATCGCTGTGTAGTTTCCATTCCTTATTTTTTCCTTTTCATCTGGTTATCCTTGTTCTTCTGATCCTCTGGTCTAAGGTCGGGTTCCTCTTGTGGACTCAGGAGAAGGGAGACTTGTCTCCGGTTTTGGGCTTGTGGGTTGCAAGTCCAGGGGTCCCTCCTGTTGGAGGAAGAGAGGTCTTCGACCTCTGGTTGCTGGTGACGGGGAGTCACTAGCGGGTTCCCTCCTGGACTAGAGGAAGAGAGACTTCGGTCTCTGGTTTCCAAGTGGCTGGGAGTCACTTGGGGTGTCCATCCGGTTGGGAGGAAGAGGGGAGATTGTTCCCCTGGTCAAGCGGTGTGGCGGCACCTTGTTCGCAGACTGAGTCTGCTTGGTTCTAGCGTTTGCTAGTGAAGCCTCACTCCGATTGGGAGTGAGGGGTGGATGTAGGTCTGGAGGACCGAACCACCTAAAAATCTATTGAGCAGTGGTTTGCTTTGTGTGTTTGCTTCCGCTAGATGCTTGGATAGGCGCGCTCCATGTGCTTGCTCATAAGTTTAATTGAATTAGTTTTATTCTGTGATTGCGTCTAGCATCTGAGTTTTTATTTGGGCATTATTCGTAGCAGGATACATTCACCCCCCTCTGTATCCGGGCCTAGCACCTTAACAATGAACTCTATGGATCAAAAACTATGGAACCTTATTGAACATGGTCCACATGTTTTGCCTGAAGAGGAGAGTACTTGGTCCCATAAGGACAAGCAAAAGAACTTTTATAATGTAAAAGTTCTGAATATTTTGAAGAATGCAGTAGATACTAACGTCATTTCCTCTATCTCTACCTGCAGGACTGTAGAGGAGATTTGGGATTTAGTGATTGAATTTCATGAGAACCAGAAATATTCTATGGCAGACAGCAATACTTCGAGCAATGGAAGAGAGCATCAGGTAAACTCTAAAACTGATCTTGATGAAATAATTGTTAATGATCTAAGTGAGATGTATGCTGAATTGTATGAAAAGTATAGGAGAGTAAAATCTGAGAATAAGAAGTTGAAAAAGAAAGTTGAACAAAACATGCATAATACTTCTTGTGATAGTTCATCATGTAATAAGTGCTTGTCTTTGAAGGAATTGAATGAAAATCTTTTATCTGATGTTGAGTGGCAAAAGGAATTGAATGCATCTTTAAGAGAAGAGAATAAGAATCTCCTTGATAACAAAATTGAACTTGAAGATATAGAGGAGAAGTTAAGTGAAAGAAAATAGTTTTTGGAAAGTGAAAATGAAAATTTTAAAACCTTGAATACTGAAATGTCTGAGAGGCTGTTAGTTTTTGAAAAGGGAAAGTGTGTTTCAAATGAAAATGAAGCTAACATTGAACTGAAATTGAAACAGGAAATTGATAATCTCAAAAGTTTGAATGATGTCATGCATCAACAAATCATTTCCTGTGAAGAGGAGATAACAGACTATGAACTTCAGATTTCATCCCTTCAAATAGAAATAATGGATTTGAAAAATTCATTGTCGAGGTTTGTAAAAGGAAAAGAAAATTTGGAAAAACTTCTTGGAAGTCAAGTTAATTTTCAAAGAGAAGGGTTAGGCTATAAGCCTGAAAATAAAAGGCAGATTGAGAATAAAATGGATACTTCTTGTATGGGGATTTCTGAATCATCCAAATCTTTGAACCCATATGTATTTCATTTCACTGCTCAGAGAACAGAAAAACAATCTGAAAAATAGAAAAAGGTTGATAATCTGAACAAGTCCAAAAAGGCTCCTGCTACCAGAGTGCATCTTGTTCACGAATCTGCCACAAACACACTTGGATATAAAAAGAAATTCTCATGTTATTATTGTGGTAGAATAGGTCATGATAGATGACTGTCAAATCATGAAATTTGGTGAAGTAAATGCATGCAAGAAATTGAATGGATTCAGAAATGTCAAGATAAATTCAAACAAAATGGGTTTATTTCAAAATCCTCATGTGCATGCGGGAAAAGCTCATGTCAAAAATTATGTTGTGCAGAAAAAGGTAATTCAGTGCTTTTACTATAATAGATTTGAGCATATATTGCATGATTGCTTGGTTTTTAAGAATGATGAATTGAAAGCCTATAGAAATTTCACTGACCAAAGAAGGCCAAATTTGTTCTCAAACAAGAGGCCTTATTGTCTTAACTGCAAAAGAGTTGGCCACACAGTCCAGAACTGTTGGCATGTGAGAGAAAATTTTAAGTTCCATGATAGAAATGGCAGAACTAATGCCATCCCATAGAAATACCATGCACATCCATTAAAGAAGAACATGAATGTACTTAATCTGTGTTATCATTGTGGGAAGGTGGGGCATGTCATGAATAATTGTTGTGCTATGACTTTTGATGATTTGAGTGCTCTGAGATCATGGAAAACAACCAAGAAAGGTGAAACTAACATTTCTGAACCCAAGAATTCTTGGGTTTCTAGAAATTCAAAATAAGTTTTTGCTTGCAGGTGTGCCTCGATGGCAGAAAATAAAATGGGGGTACAATAAAATCAAGGCACATGAAGGTCAGTAAAACCCCACTTCCTTTTGTCTTTACTGATTCAACTGATGTTTTGAATAAATCTCTCTTGATTGTTGCTTGTTTGGTTAGATTAGAACTATTGATTCTTCAATTGAAAGATAAAGGGGGAGTTTGACAATTTTACTCTATCATGCGTGTTAATGTCTATTTTAATTCATACATTTGCTGCATGACATTTAACATGAGCATTTGCAAGTTGAGCAGTTATTCAGTGTTATACTCATTGTTCATATTAGAAGCATTTCCATGCATAACCCTTTGGTATATCAAATGGTACGTTGGGAGAAAGGCAGATCATTTCTATCTGGAAACCAACATCGTGCGTAGAGGCTAGACCTCTGCCTAGTACCAAGGGTCTAACTTGCATGTAGTGATAAATTTGCATCTTATTTTTCATATTTGCATACCTGTGTACAATGAAAATGAGGGATGCTGTTTGGTTAAGCTTACTACATATCTTGAGGGGGAGTCTGATATGTTTTGATCTGAGCTGGCAAAATGTAATTCAGTGAAGAGAATGAGGTAATCTTGTCAGAAAAGTTTATGATAGTCTGTTTATGATATCTGAATAAGTGTTCGAGCAATAACTGTTGGCTGGAATCTTATGAGGTCGAGTTTCTGTCTAGTGGAGTCGATGCGATATTGGTATTTGGCTGAAACGTCAGTCTGGAGAAGCTAGCAGGTCGATGCATATGGAAGGTGCACCGAACTTACTATACTAGCATGTCGAAGCATATGAAAGGTGCATCGACCTCACTGCAGAGGGATAAGTGCGTGACACCATGGTTTGACTTATAAGATGTGTTTAGTAGAAGTTGTTGCGATGGGTCATTTTGGCTGGATGGCATACCTTGATTAAGCTAATAGGTCAATGTATATGGAAGGTGAACCGACCTCACTTCAATTGGGAAGTGTTATGAGAAGCTTCAGGTTGCCTAATGAGGACCACTTCATCTTGCTGGCAAGTCTAGGTTGTGCCTTTGGTTGGCTGCAAATCTGACTTTAGTTTTCCTTATGCTTGGATGTGGCCACCTACATTACCCATCTTAGCTCTCATCGCTTCATAGATATATCCATCCCTATACTCTCATCTATGTCGTCTATGTCAAGTCTTTCATATTCCTTCTTAAATGTCTGTGCATTCATTCAAGGGGAGTCTGTCATATAAGTCTGTTTCCTTTACTAATCAAGAGATATCATTACAAGACCACCTATATCTAAAAGAAATTGTTTGACCTTACAATGCTGTGATCTACTATTTATTGGGATTAAATCTAATCTTAATTGTTCACGATTATCCATGAGTGCACTTACAATGGTTTTAAAACATTCTGAAAATGGATCTGCCTGGTCAATTATCTGAAATATGAAAATTATAAGTAAAAGGACATCTCTAGTAGAGAATCATGTACTTATATTGTCCTTAAACAATTTTAAAGTAAAATCTAAATAAGGCCAGGGAATACGCCATATAATAGAAATAACAATATAAGGCAGAGAAATGGCCTATCTTTTGGAGAAACTGACTTTCTGCATCAAAGAAATGTAGAAGTTATGTCATGATAAAAGAGGTTAACTCTGTTCATAAATTGAAGCAGGATAGTTGATTACACTGAGTAACCAGGGATTCAGGTGTCTAACCAACATGTCTCCTTGTATAAAAAAGTGTAGTCATACTTGAATGTTGAAGCCAATAAATAAAAGAAAAGGAAAATATGGTTGACTTTGTGCCACTTTCAGAAATCTAAAATTGTTTATTTTCAATATAAGGCATATTATTATACCCCTGATGTCTAATGAAAATGATAAGTAAGTTTGATGGTTTTTGGATTGGGCATAGTACATTGTTAAGATTATTTTATCTCCATTGTCTATGCATAAAAGGATTAATTTAAGAGCATTCATGTATCAAGATTTAACACTTATAAGCCACAAACCACATAACTGCAAGGAAAGGTAATATATCTTAAAGAGAAGGGCAGTTTAGTAAATGTCTCTGAATTTGGTAAAGTTAACAAAAATGTTTGATGACTTTACCCTATTTAGTCACCCATCCTTGTCGAATCCTCTCACATACAGGTCGAGTCTTTTCTTTCTCTGAACCCCATCGCACCGACGCCATAGAGTAGTCCGTGTCACTTACCACTTGTTTGACTTTGTTCTCTTTATTCCTTCACTTCATCTTCCTTGCATACATCCATATCCGTTTGTTCGTGTGCTTTCTTTGCTGTTTCATCATGTCAATATGTCGTCTCCGACCACCAGAAGGAAGGGGAAACGACGAGCTCAGGATGAGCAGAAACCAGTGGCTGTGCAATCAAGGGGTGAAGCTGAAGAACCTCGTAAGGAGGCCAGATCGAAGCATGTGCATGACAGGGGCACTGCTTTAGACATGCATGCAGAGAAATCCGCCAAGGAAAAAGGGAAGATTTCTAAGGTACCGGCCAAGCGGCGCCGGATTTCTGTAGAGGAAGAAACACACCGTCTGTCTGAAGAGGAAGCTGAGTCTGATACAACATCTGAACAAGCAGAGGAACTGATTGAGTCTGTTAAAATCATCTTTCCTCGGTATGTTGATTTCCATGATCAGCAGATGTTTGATGAATTTCCTGAACTAATGGGTCTGTTAAAATTCCAAGGTTGGAAGAAGTTTATGGGAAAACATAGATATTATTATCCTAGGCTAGTCATTGAATTTTATAAGAATTTTAGATATGACCCAGACCTACCTAAGCTATGGTCCTATGTCAAGGGAATTAAAATTGAGCTGACTAGACATTCCCTTCACAAAATCTTAAGGATACCTGAGGATGGTATTTCTGAAGAAGAACTGGAATATGATGAATTTGAAGCCTACACCATTCTAACAGATCAGCCAAGTAATCTAGATGATTACAAGCAAACTCGGTTGACTAATTTCAACACCAATAAATTTTCTCCAGTGAAGAGATTACTGCACCATATGCTTACCACAATTATAACCCCACAAGATGGAGGCAGAGGAAGGCTGACAGAGAAACAACGATTTTTGTTTTATTATATGTTCAAAAATATCAAAGTGTGTCTCCCAGAAATAATGATGCAAATTATGGGCTGTGTTAAAGAGGATAGAGGACATCTACCATATGCAGCTCATCTGACTACTGTATTTAAGAATATGAAGGTGCCTCTTGAGGATGAAAGATATAAAGAAATCCCCAAAGTTAATGTTTACAATATGGAGTTTATAAACAAATTCATGAAATTGAAGAATATTGCTGCAAGAGTTCAAAAACAGTTGCCAGGAGATATTGGACAACAACAAGGACCACACCAACAAGTGCAAGATAAGCAGCAAGAAGTGCAGCAATAGGAAAATGAAGTAGAACAGCAGCAAGATCAGCAACAGGAAGAGCATCAACAGACACAGCATGAACAACAACAAATTCAGCAAGAATAGCAGCAAGAGCAGCAACAGGAACTACAGTCAGAGCAACAGGCAGAACAGTAGCAACAGCAGCAGCATGAATAGCAACAAGGATAGCAAGAATAGGCAGAACAATAAATGTCAGATAAAGAGCAAGATGTCCAAGTGAATTTTGATGCTTTACAACCTGAAGATGTGAACCAACAACAAGAACAACAAGCCAAGGTTCAATTAGATGAACAAGGTCAGGCACATCCTGCTGTGCTACAGAACACATATTTTGGACCTGTGACAGCATTTGGCATACTGCCACCTCTATCTCTAGAAGAGCCAAGGGTATTTGCTGAAGGAAACACTCCACCTAAATTTCATACTCATGCATCTACATCAAAAGGACCCAGTTTAGCTCCAAATGTGTCTGAAATTCATCCTACCCTGGTGAGACTTCTGATGACACAATTTCAAAATGTAAATTCTTCCATTATGAAGTTGAACATGGCAGTTGAAAGAATTGAAGTCAGACTTGTACATGTTGAACGGACTATGAATAGTCGATGGGAGAAGTTTAAAGCAGATAAAGCAAAATCTAATCAGAGGATTTTTAATTTCATAGAATCTCTACTGCATGTTTGTGAAAAAGTAGGGTCTATAATGAAAAGGCTGAAGGAAATTCATACAGAGTCACAAGAGAAAACCACAGAGATGCTGATGCATGCCTATGATATCCGAGAAGAGCGGCAAAGTCTATCTCATAAGTATGCCAAGTTAATGGATGAATCCCAGAGTATCGTTGTTCAAATTGGAAAAGAATATGCTAAAAATGACTCAGTAGGTGATGAGATTATTACTATGGTCAGAGCAATCAAAGAACAACTTTCTTCACTACCTGAAAGCTCTTCAACATCTATGCCATCTCTTCAGTTAGCTCAGTTTGACAATCTCAGTCTTATGCTGCAGAACTGGTTTGTCGATTTAACCACAATTGTTAAAGAACTACAGGCACAAGTTCACCAGATTGATCAGAAATTGAGTGCAAAAATTGCTGCTTTGGGTACAAAGGTTGACTGAATACCATAAAACATTCCACAAGCTATACCTTTGAGATCCCCTAGAAGCTCTAGCAGAGCACCTACTCGTTGACAACGCCAATAGAAAACCCCCCAATTTTTTTGATGATGTCAAAGGGGGAGAAGAATTGAGTCATGATGTTGAGTATATTTGAGGTATGCTTGCTGTGAAGAGGACTGACTGTGAAGAGAACTGAGAACCAGCTGGAAGAATGTTTAAAATGTTTAAAACTTCTAGGAAGGGGGAGAAGATCTGAGGAGGAGAAGATTTGAGGCTTCAGGAAGAAAATTCTGAATGATGTTTATCTGATCTGATGTCAGGCTTTGACAATTCAAACAGTCACCTAGTTCAGTGTACATAGTAGTGTCTTAGTCATGCATGTAGTGTTGTAGATTGTATCTTTCATTTTGTCTTTCTCAGCAAGTCTTTTTGTCTTGAATTCTAAGCAAGTGCTGTAATGTCTTGTAATGAATGACTAACACTTTGTTGCAATGAATGTTTATCTCATAGAGTGGTTGTTACTCTAGGTGAAAGAAATTTTTGTCTTTTGAATGATGACATGTTGTCTATGTTTTGTGAAAATTGGATACATGACTCAAATGGTTACATGACTCATAGTTGCCATCATCAAAAAGGAGGAGATTGTTGGAACCCTGGTTTTGATGATGTCACATTATGAATCATGTTGTGACTAAATTATCCTAAGTCTGGATGCCATTCAAGCCAATGAGTCATCAGACTGGTCATGCATTTTCATAAGTGTCAGGAACAAAAGGTCGATGAACATTCAAGTTTGTAGCTTGTCAGGTCGATGCACATACACGCATTGAGTCTGTTAGGTTAGTGCATGTACACTCCATCAGTTTATCAGGTCGATGCATCAGAGGGCCTTGTGTTCAGCAAGGTCGATGCACATACACTCATTGAGTTTGTTAGGTTAGTGCATGTACACTCCATCAGTTTATCAGGTCGATGCATCAGAGGCCCTTGTGTTCAGCAAGGTCGATGCACACACATGCATTTTATCTATCAGACTGACGCACATGAAAGTGTTATGTCCATCAGGTTGATGCACATGCAACAATACGCTCTATCAGGTCGATGCACATATAGAGTCTAGATCATAACTGTCACGCCCCGAGCGCGGAAGATACCCGGAGATGCGCGACGTGTCTATATCAATCATGTCAATCAGAGTGGTCGTGTATTCGACACAAAGACAGAGATGCGCAAAATAGCAAGATAACCCAATCCTTTATTTCATAATGGATAGACTATTACAAATCCAATACTCTGTTTAATAAAAAGGAAAAGAATACATATTTGACTCAAGAAACTATAGAAAAGACTAGATGACACTTGGAGAATCTCTATCTCTTCACTCTTGACAATTCCCATCCGATTGACTTCCATCGTCGTCGGACTTACCTGAAAAGTAAAAAGGGACAAACGGGATGAGCGAACGCTCAGTAGGAAATTATATCTCAAGTACTAGCAAGTGGTTTAAGTAATTACATTTTCATGGATGTAATAAAGCTATGCATGCTCGCATGAAACGACAAGATAGAGAGAATGTAATATCAAAGAAATAAGATGAACTTTCATGAACAAGATACAAGTTATTCAAGATATTCAAGCAAGTACCATTATCGAGTCATGTCAAGAACTTTGGCTATCATGTATCAAGCAAGTAAATTACCCTTTTTCGGGCCACGCATTTCATGTAAAGTCAAGTACGATTCAAGTACAAGATGTGTGTGGAATGTCCAATCAAGCAAGTCAAGTACTCGGTATAATGCCAGATACCTTATCATTTTAACTCCCATGGGCACAAGTACTTTCGGGTGCTCCTCCCAGGACCAGATCGGGCCCTATATGCGCAGGCATTTATCATGTGTGTTGACATCCACTCTTGTTTATATAGCCAATATAGAATTTCAATAATCAAGCTTGTAGATACGTATGACAACTTTGATAGAATAGAGTCCAAAATATGACAAAGGACATAGAATGGCGATAATAACGGTATAATCACGAGTTCGATAAAACTAGGTAGAATATGGTTCCCTAAACTTAGGTACCATGACAAATCAATATGGACATTCTTTATATAGAATTGAGGTCCACATGAACAGTATATCAAAGGTAAGATACCCTCATTCTTATCATAGAATTGAGGTTTACAAGAACGACATGATATGGCATGATATCATCATCCCATTTAGAATTTCTTATGATATACTCTTTGTATAATCATAAGGGCCGGTATACCATGTTTTCTTTAGATTGACATGGCAAAAACTGTGTAATGGGTTTTTAGGGTACAACCAGCTCAGTCGGCCTTGAGGGAATCCAAGGCTACGAGGAGTCTTACGGAGGTCTCTATGACTAACTTGCTAGTCCAAAGGAACGGAATGTCCAATGGAGAGCTTGTATGTCAACGAGAGTTGAGTGTGATCGATAAATCAACATGAAACGTGGGACTATACTCACGGAGTGGAGAATAGTGCCGATATATATATATATGTATAATATATAAACCATCGGTTAGCAAATCAGAGGAAAAATCAGTTTACAGTAAAATAACGACTTAGGTCAAGTCGTGTCTCAAGTAATTAACGCCTAACTGAAGGGCGTTTACATATATTGCCAATTTGCAGAATTTCCATTATTTCATTAATTTATCAAAAACACGCCTTTCCTGGGGGCGTTTCTTAAAAGTTGACGACTGCAGGGGCAGGCGTCTCATCATTTACATATTCGACAGGATATAATTATTCTCAGAAATTTATCAAAAACGCGCCCTTGGAAGGGGCGTTACTTTCCAATTCCATTTTACAGAATATGTGGATTTCAGGTTTTTAACAGATACACGCCCTAGAAAGGGGCGTTACTTTTAATGTTCACGCCTTGTACTGGGGCGTTAGAATATGGAAAACGACTTTGTCCAAGTCGTGAATTTCAAGGGATTTACGATATTTTAATAAATAATATTTCGAGAGACAGGAGACATGTCATGGCAGTAAAATTTAACAGGAATTCACAGAGTCATGCAAGATATTAAAAATCAATATTTCATATGTATTGTAATTTTTAAACAGGATCAATTATTAATCATATGCGATTCTTATGAAATTAACGCCTGCGTAGAGGGCGTCAAATATTAAATTGACGACCACTAGCATGGTCGTTTCTTTTAAATTAGCGCCTTAATCAAGGGCGTTTCTTTCAAAATTTTGCAGAAAACGTAATAAAACCTTATAAACAGTATGCATGCCATGCTCATATACGTATGTATAGATATCTTGCATTAATTCTTATTTGGGCTACAATAACTTGAGAAAATCCTACCTTAAAGGGTTGATTTGGAGATAACCGTGAAGGGTCTGTAAGAATTAAAGAGGCAGCAGATGTTGGATGAAGATGATGAAGAACCTTGTTCTTCACGTTACAGAACCTGTAGAGGAAGAGAAAAAAAAAAGAAAGAAGATGAAGATGTTAATAATCTTCACAGATGTAACCGAAGCTAGGACAAATAATGAAGAACATAACCTTGTTCTTTACTCAAGCACCAGATCCTTATCCTGCATTAAAGGAGAAGAATAATAATCAATATTCTTCATGCGGCTGTAAACAGAAGGGCAAAAGAAATAAGAAGAACGTATGTTCTTCACTTACCGTGTAGCAGTAGATCGATCAAATGGTTTAGGGTTGGATCGATCGGGTATATTTATAGGATTTTAGAGTCCTAACAAAGGTAGTGTTTGATTGAGGGTAATATATCCTTAATAGAGTCCTTACTCTAATAGACACTTACTAGATTAGGTTAATCTTTCCTTGGATAAGTTCTGGGTTCGATCGGTTCACGAACTGAATTAACGCCTTAGGTCAGGGCGTGTATTCTTGAATTGACGCCTTGCATAAGGGCGTTTCTTAAAAAGCACCTTGAAAAAGGGCGTTTCGTGTTTTAAAACACGCCCAAGATAGAGGCGTTTCTTTTACTTACCCATTTGGTCGCGTGAGAACTGACGACCGCACGTGTGGGCGTCCTTTCTTTAGTCACGCCTTTGATAGAGGCGTTTCTTTTTGAATTAACGCCCTAATAAGAGGCGTTATTTTTAATTTGTTTTATTTCGTCCAATTAACCCTATTCCTTTTATATATATTACTTCTGTAATATATATGTTTTAATTCATTTCAATTATTCATTTATTAGGGTTGCTACAATAACAGGTCGATGCACATATGCCATTCACTGGACTCTAGTCAATGAATTCATGTTGGCTTAAGACATCAGGTTGATGCTTAAGCACTAGCTGTTCTTGCCATCACCTTGACAAGTCAGTGCAGCTACACTTGTTCTAGCATGACAGGTCAATCTGTGGTTCACACAGGTCGGTGCATCTCCATATGTTCTTGTCCTCATCTATTATCTCTTTGCATATCAGGTCTACTTGTGATTTATACATGTCGATGTAGTTGTGTTTGAACTACTGCATTCATTCTGTAATGTACACTCACAGGTCGGTGCACTGAGTGTATGCATCGAGGCATCTACATCATCACATACCTTTTTGATCTGGGTGTCTGATCCTTATGAAATTGCCTAAATCTACATTCTCTTAAGCACTTATTATAATATCTCATAAGCCATATGATGATGAGGTTGATAACTGATTTTCACATCTACTCTAGTAGGAATATCAAGTTAAAGAATATCCAGAAATTATTCAGCAATCTGTTTAAACACCCAGCATGCAGAATTTATTAAAGACTCAAGTGGCTCACGTGACTTGAACTTAAATCTGAATGTCATGTTGTCCTAGGCAAATGGCTGAGCATATGAATACAATGTGTGGACACGTGACTCTAAGATTCATATGTCTGGCACGTGATCCAAGGTAGAATGTCTAGTAGAATAATTCACCACGTGGATTCAACCTTATTCTGATCTGACATGTGGACTTCATCGAGTTATGTTTCCTGAAAAGTTATTAGCGAGAATGTTTCCTCCACATGCCAATGGAATCTCGTGGGGACCACAAGATTCAGCTCGAGGATATAAAAGATGATCTTCTCTTATTGAAAGGATAGAGAAAGGTGAAGAGACTGGTCGAGAGAGCAATCAGAAAAACTTCGAGTTAAGAAGAGTGTAGAGAAGTAAAAGAGTGATCGGAGCTTGTGAGCAGTGAGGATTCTGAAAAGAAGAGTTCGAGAGGAAGGATCAGAGAAGAAATAGAGAAGCTATGAGCATGAAGGTCTTCGCAAAAGAGTGAGAGAGAGCCACTGCAAAATAGAGTATCAGAGAGAGGAGAAGAAGTCAGATGAGATAGTTGCTGAAGTTTCAATTTCTAGATTAGATCTAGAATCAGATACTCATGAGAGCTACATTGTTTCTCAAGCTTTATCTATTTATTGTTTTTGTTCTTTCATGTTTTCTTTTGAATCTATCTTCAAGCTGTTAGGCAGCGGAGCATGCTGTGTTGCTCAACGGCGAGGAGCGATACCTCAGACAACAAGCTGTGAGGCTCAGCGGGTTTAGCAAGCTGTGAGGCTCAGCGGTCTGGGATTCAATCCCCAAAGCTGTGGATCAATGGTTTGTAGGGATTCATCCCCGAAGCTGCAGATCAGCGGAATTAAGCTGTGTATCAATGGAAAGCCTCCCTCTAGTTTGAGTGAGAGGTGGACGTAGGTCTCAAGGCTGAGACCGAATCACCTTAAAATTCTTGTCTCATTTGTGTGACTGCTTATCTCTTTACTACTTCGTTTAGATGTATGCCTAGGACTATTTTCAGGAGGCATATGATACTTATTGTATTTTCATTCGTATGATGTGTGTGTGCCTTCAACCAAAGAGTATATAGAAAGGCGTGGCTGGAAAGATAGGTTAGCCCTATCCGGAATGCCACCTCTTGCGTGAGGAGATCCTAGATCAAACCTCTGCCTCGTACAAGACTTGGTTGTAGGCTGTTTACATTGTAGAAGATCTTAATTTCAGTGATCAGTTCACAACATTTGACATACACTGAATGCATTGTCCAGAATGTCGTAGAAAATAAGCTTGAGTGGGTGGGATTGTATCTCATCACTGTGTCCACCTTAAGTCTATTTCTATACATAGTTCTTGATATGTGTTTTTCGTGAGGAGTTCATTCAATGAGAGAGCGCAACGATTTCATTCGTTCACTTTGATTGTAGTTAACTTTTAATTCCGTAAAAGTTTTTAACGGGGATCCATTCACCCCCCCTCTGGATCTCAACCGTGCGTACATCAGCTAGCACCTCAATCCTAACATCATCGGACTCATAATTCCGCATAACTAGAAAGCACGGAACACGAATGGTCACCCAAGCCCTCAAGCCACTTGGGCACGCAAACTAAGGCAACACAATGCCTCGGAGTGTCCAAAATATAGTCTCGATCCCCTCGGGACAACTGAGACACTCACAAGAGTCAAAAGTGAACCACTGGGTCACAACCGAGTTGACCGGAGACCAAAACAGCAAAACAAGGTGAAGTAAACCTGGTCGCGGTTGTCACGAGGCCGCTATTTACAAAGGAAATCAAGTAGCGGTCAAGGCCATACTGCCACCTCCAAAGAGAACCAGGTAGCAGTCTAGAGTAACCATCCACCTGCAGGAGAGGATGGTCACAGTTAACAGAGGACCGCTACATCTGAACAGTGACAAGGTAGCGGTCAACAGCAGACCGCCACCTGCTACGAATAGGGGACACTTGTCACTACCTCGACGCTTCACAAGACGAAGTCAACGCAGACCAGATCGCGGCTGAGAGATGACTGCTACCATCAGGTAGCGGTTCTCAGAAGACCGCTATCTACAGCGTTACAAGGTAGTCTGGTAGTAGTTGAGTGATAACCGCTATCTCCAGGTAGCGGTTGTCAGCTGACCACTATCATCAAGCCGGCTTCCCAGGTCGCAGATCCACCCCAACTGCTACCTACAGGTAGCGGTTAGTCACAAGACCGCAACCTCAACCACCTTACCTACACAACATAAAATAAGATCGCAGTTCCAACTACACCGCTATCAACACCGAGAGCAGAACGCGTGTACTGGGATGACCACAACCTGCTTCCTATCTGAAGTACACAAAATCACTCAAAACTTGGTTGTTTCACGCCCCAATCGTACCAAACGATGGGGAAAACAATCATAAACTCATTGCACGCCTTCCACAAGCCGGAAGGAATCCTTAAAATTACAAAATGACAAGGAAAAGGGTGATTTCCTCAAATTGACCCAAAATCACTCACATGAACATCCGGCCTCGTACCGGCCTCAAATCGCGAGCAAATACAACCAAACTAGCGGGAATCGCATCCCAGCAAGCTAGGGGTTCAAGATTTACCATTAGAATAAAAAAACATCGCCTAGAACGACGAATTCGTCTCACACACCCCATAACACAGTTTTCACCCTAAAATGGGAAAACCCACTCAAACTCGCTCCGTTTGGCACGAAATCATGAGGGAATGCAAGACAAGGGTAGAGAATCCATCCCCCTATCTCCACCGATGATCTCCCGCGGCCAAAAGGCCATTTCCACACGAAAAATGACGTTCGAACCCCGCCAACGCTTCGAATCCATGAATGGGATCGCGCCGCGCGATGCCTCCTTCCACGCTCCACGTCGTGTCCACGTCATCTCCACGTCGTCCCGCACCTCCTCCGTCGGCTGCCAGAGTAGAGGGGCAGAGAAGAGAGAGAACGGAGGAAGAGAGAGAGTGAGAACGTGAGATGAGAGTAGGTGAGGGTTCAAAATTCCTGGGCTCAAAATTCTGGGCTCAAAATTCCAAAAAATCCAAAAAATGAGAAAAAATTGCTTCTACGATCCTTGGAAAGAGCACAACGCGCCTGCAGTGTCCCGAAGTTCGAAATCTCAACGGTTCACCCTCCACTGGGATCCAAAGATAAAAAAGCCCGAAAATCCAATTAAAAGGGCAAACTCCACGCAGGACCCACAAAAGCGTTCCAAAAACTCTCAGTTTCTGATCCGAAAGATCCAGGGTGTTAAAGTCCTCCCCTCCTTCAAGAAATTTTCATCCTCGAAATTTAAGGAACCATCATGGAATAGGGAAGAACAACACACATGGCTGGCAACGCTCTCAAAGCTCTAGCCAAACCGTGAACTTGCAACAACATAATTCCGAGGAGCATTTCTAGACCACTGATCCCAAGCAAAATCATCATGCTCTGGAGTCTCAATGCACATCGATCCTCAGAGTGAGCATGGCACACAAAGGAACACAAGTCTGGCACCTCCAACCATGGCACCATCGCTACCGTCTCACATATCGAAGAGACATGACTCATGCCATGAAACTGCCACTGATGAAATCTCATACTCGGCGGACCATACAATCCATCGGCCTCCTCGCCACGAACACTTCCCATCCAGGTGAACAGAATGCCAATGACACCACCGGACCATGATCACTATCAAGTCGGTCCTCACTCAGACGCTACATCTGATTCGAGCTTCACACCAACTCTACCCTTTCCAGGGGAGTACAACAAAGCCAATCGACAAGATCTCATAATCCTTGGTCCACACAATTCTAGACTCAGACTCATAGGGAACTCCTCCCATGCTGGTCACAGGCATAGTCCATCACACAATCTCATAATGGACACCTGCAGATCCCCGGCTCCGTTCTCACCATAGAACCACGGGACACAACCACAAACTGGGTCACTTCTAGGTCTAAACACAGTTGACCGCTCGGCTAGTCTCACCAGCCACTCATAGTTTACCAACAAGGACCCACAAACGCCTCTCAAAAATGCATCTCTAGGACTACGATTCCATCTTGAGAGCACAACTTCCAACGAATGCAGAGGGTACTCATCCGGCACATTCACTGTCATATTTCCCCAACTCTCAATCCTGCCGATGCCAACAACCATAATGCCTCAACTAATAGCACGACAACCAACATCATCAAGACTTACACAGCCAAGACAATCTTACACCGAGGAAACAATCCTCTCAGCTGCTTAGAATACTCCTACCCTTCGATCCCCGACCTGTGGTTGATAAACCCACCACGCTTCCGCTGCGCACCCAACACAACACGCACAAGCATCATAGACAACTCGACATCTGCATTCCAACACATCTCTCAACGCCATCGGAATTCACTAAACTATAATTCACCATGCCTCAAGTACTGATCATGCTGACTGCCGATCACAACTGCCACAGCGGTTGAGCTAGCCGCTGGCACACGCTCCTTACCTATCTCCATCTCTGATCCCAGAGTCAGTAACAGGCCAACACTTATCAAGGAGCAAAGAAAAATCATCAAGGACACCAAGCTCAAAGGATATAGACCCATTCACAATTCCTGGGCCGTTAGAATATCCACTTCCTGAGCTGCTACCGCACAGACCATCATGCCAAAAGCCACAGCACGAACCACAAAGAGCACCTGCCTCAGCTTATCCTCAAGTCTCAAATCTATTACTGAACCTTCACATCACAATAGCCGCCTTGCACGTCACATCGAACACGGTGCATAATGGCCCCCAATTCCATAATCTGGGTCCAAAACCAAGCCACCGCCAAATAATATCAAATCAGGTTCAGAACTAACACAGCCCGTTCACACGCAGATGCACAGAACTTAGGACTTACTGAGATAGCTCTTCCCAAGCTTACCTCAAAACGACACCACAAGACAAGATGAGAAAGTCAAGCTCGGCTAACAACAGCTTACCAGGAAGGAATCCTTAGGTCGCCCGAGCACTCTCTCAATCAGGGCATCCATTCTACCACCTTAAACCACAACCTTGGCATCTCTGGGGCTGACTAAACCTCAAGTTGGGATGGCCAAAACAACATTAATCTCCATTGGAGAACATTCATAGCCACACAATCAATAATTCCCATCAGCCACCTGATCTCGCCATAGATATCTCAAACGTTGCACCACAGACTCACACCTATCGGCAAACTATCCCTAGCGTAGCACAATCGGGACCACCACCTCGAAGAAAGGTGACTCTCTATCACATTCCTCAGGTCCCACGCCAACATTCTGAAGAAAAAAAAACCGCCTTCACAGCGCCAACACAGCGCACACAAGCTCTCACGCGAGAAGCAAAGTGGTAAGCAAACATAAAAACCTATGCCAGCTGCCGACTGTACTAGACCTTATGGACTCTGATCACTACAATTATCTTAAATTCCCATGTACGTCCACACAACTGCTCTGATACCAACTGTAACGACCTTGTTGACACCCGTTTTATGACCAATGAGTTGGGTCATCTCCTTATTTATCTTTATAATGCTCCGAGTTATACGCCATTTTCTGAGTCATTTTGGTCAATTTCGAGGCTTATTTCATTGGTCATTCTCCTTGATGGGTCTCGCTCCTTATTTGTTTTCCGTGGGTTGAAACTTAGTGGGTCTTTCATTCATTTTACCACTACACTATCTCTGGCGGTCTATCCTATGTGTGTTTGATGACGTTTGGCAGCCTATACTAAGACCGTTTGCTGACGCCAGAGTCTAGAGCCCACGTCTTTCTTCTTGATCTTATCCATTTGTTATCCGTTGAGCTCTGGCGGTTTATCGTAAGGCCGTTAGAGGCATTGTGGCAGTTCTACTTTAGACCGTTTCTTGGCTTCAGAGTCCTGTTCACAAAGTTCTCGCCCGTTGGCCTTATCTTCTGAAGGGTGGCGGTCTATTCTTGGGCCATTAATTCATTGTGACGGTTTATCGTAGGACCGTTTCAAGAGACAGAGAGTCCTGATTAACTATCTTTTCTCTGCTACGCCGTGGTCGAAGTAGAGTTTTGTTTTGGTGATTTCTCTCTTGATAGTGATCCTTAGATGCTTCCGTTTGATTCTATGGACTCTTGGGAGTATTATCTTCAAGAGTTTGCTAAGTTTCATCCTACTTTTTTGCTGTAATCTCTCCAATTCGATCCTAGAGTTTGAGGGCCTATAAATAGAAGCCTTGAGTTCATGGGTTGAAGAGGAGATTTCTGGAGTTTACGTCGAGGTGCTACTGGATTCTGGAGTGAGTACCCATCAGGGAGAAGTACTTTCTACGTCCGTAAGCCTTCTGGTCCAGGGAGTATTAAGTTCCATGTGTCTATTTGTGTTGTTTTCATCTCTCTAGTTTCTCCCCTCTTCATAGCATTCATAGCATCTTCCCTCTTCTTCTTCCACATTCTCTGCATCTCAATCAAGATTTTAAACATCTTCCCATCTTTTTCACTCCCCATAGGGGTTAAAAAACCAACCTCCCAGGTATTCACCCTTCCTTTTGCATGCAACTTAGTTTAATTGCATTATAGTTACTACACGTGTCCATGGGCTAATTTGAGTTATCTTTATGTATTTCTACGTTCTTTTGTAGGTCTACAGGGTTCCTAACACGAGGCCCAACTCTTCTGGCCGGTCGGGAGAGGTGGAGATCCAAGTCCTAATCTGTTGTTCCGTGCGCTCTAGCGGATCTTCTTTGGACCGTTTCAGAACTGTGGCGGCTTATCGTAAGGTCATCTCGTGTGTGTTAGCAGCCTCATATTAGACCGTCTGAAGTTGCAGAATTCTGATTTTCATCTCCCGTGGGCAGGTGTTGCATCCTCCTCTTTCCAAGGTATTTAGCTTAGCATTGCTATTTTATTTACCTTGGTGGCGATCACACTTCTTTAGTTGGGTTTTGCTCATCATTGTTCTCTTGATTGCTCTTCTCATCACTTCATTTGCTCCACACCTACGGTGTGTGTTTTTTCTTTTATTTCTTTGCTCCACGCCCCAACGTGTGTTTTTATTTTTCTTTATGAACATTGATGACATGCCCATGCTTCTGGTTTGATGATTGTTTGAGTTCGGTTTTTACTTACTTGCTCACACACTCACATATCTCACATATCTCTCTCATACCACCACATTCATTACTATATTCACATCACATCATCATCATCATCAAAGAAGAAAGAAAGATCAACAACCCCATTTTTTGGCGATCACGGTGGGACATCTAGTGCCAATCGTGTTTGAGCCTCTGTTTGACCTACTGTTGTTCATTTCACCCAGTTGCCCTTGTGTTTCCTTCGGATTTTATGTTTATTTTCCTGTTGTTTTCTGCTCTCTGGTCACTTTGGCGGTCTACTGTTCAGCTATTTCTGGCTTAAAAGCGGCCCAGAAATAGGCTGTCTTATCTCTCTAGCGGTCTCAGTTTAGACCGTTTCTCCAGTTATAGGTACGCATCCCGAGGTTGTTATTATTTCTGTAGTTTTTGCTGTAATTTTCATGCTTTGGTGTTATCTGGTCTCCTCCTTGCTTGTTATATATATTCACATCATTGTTTGCATATTTGATTGTTAGTTTTTAGGATAGAATTTGCATGCACCCCAGTGCACATGGGATCATTCATATTCATACTTTAGTTGCATTTTCCTACTTTGGTGTGTGAACCTCTCGT
Organism: Amorphophallus konjac; assembly: GCA_022559845.1. NCBI lineage: Eukaryota > Viridiplantae > Streptophyta > Magnoliopsida > Alismatales > Araceae > Amorphophallus > Amorphophallus konjac. The sequence continues at coordinate 143,059,302 of CM040120.1, forward strand.
CTCCATATTTCTTGGGGCCAACTAGGAGATCACATCAAGGACCTCCATAAGTCCCCGCGAGTCGTGGATTCTCACACGGACGCCGGGCCGGTTGTACCTTTACCACACCGTGTCTAGGTTGCATAAGTGAAGGAGAGTTCACTCTTAGAGTTAACCGAGTCCCATCATACCCTTCCTATTAGGAACCTTGTTGGAGAGAATATCAAAATTTAAATCATTAAGGTTCTAAAGGAAGAAGCCATAAAAAATCGGTGCATCAATATAACTTGGTTGATTTTGAGTGTCTCTTGTCCCTTTCTTTATTTTTTTAAAAGTTTGGAGTCCTTTATTTTAGTCTCTCATTGTGTGTTGTTTGTGTTGTTTGCATTTTGTTAAGGTCTTCCGTTGCATGTGGAGTTGCTTCCGATCTCTAGAATCATCACCTAGGGGCAATTCCTTTCCTACCTTCTAATTCAATCCTTTATTCGAGTGAACCATGTCTTCCTTTGATCTTCCCCATTCCCAGGAGGAGTCTCTTCCTCAGGGGCTTCTAGAAGACCCTCTCGGGTCATCTCTTTCCAATCTAGAGAACGGTCCGCCCTTCCTCCATCTTCCATCTCTATGGAGGGCGCGTAGCCCACCAATTCCCTCTCTTCTCCTAATTCCGCCAATCATGTCCTTCAGATGATGGCCCAATTGGATCCGACCCAACTTCAAGCTGTCTATCAGGCCATGCAGGGGTCCAATGCCCCATCTCCCACGATTGCTCAAGGTCTGTCTAATGCTTCCATTGTTCAACCAAGAGTTGATGGGCCTGCTGTTCAGCCCATTCCGATTGATCTCACTCCGGTCCAGCCCAAGATGTCACGCCCCGAGCCTTTATTACAGCAGAAGACTAGCTCGAAGAACGTGAATAGCCTGCATGGTAAGCCTCTTACAAGTAAGAACGATCAGAGCGCAAGACAATCACACACAGAAATACAATTGCAGAATATTTACTCAACTTCAACTTATTCCATTAATAATCAATTCAAATATTCAAATACAATCACTATTTCAACTTTCTTCACCATACTAGACTCAAGAAATGAGAAAATTACATAGACTCAATCTAAACAATGTAGACTTCCTAAGTCTTCACTCATTCTTCATTCACTCTCGGACCCGTTATTTGAACGTTCCGAATCCGATCCCGACTCACTTCCATCTCCTAAAAAGATTGGAAATAGGTAATGAGCACACTTGCCCAGTAGGTATCTTTGCATCAACATGATTAGTAATATTTAAGTAATTAGCATTTTAGCTCTAAACAAATAAGGTAAAATCATGCGAATGCGATCAATCATGCGATTAAACCAAAGTAACACGATGATCATGTAAGATAGAATAAGCAAGTATGAATTATCAAGAATGTAACAAGAACATGATATGGCCTTTCATGAACAAGAATCTAATGAGAATGTGCTAGCAATATCACGTAGTCATCACCCAAACATCTTTTGCTTATGAGCAAGCATTTGGTGAATTTCTGTGGAATATCATGTAACAAGCAAGAAAGTAATGTACAAGTATTCTCATGGTGCCCGTGGATCTTCACTTATTTATAGAGAAAGTACTCCCAGCGTAATGTGACGCCAGTAGCATCATACCCCATGGTTTATAATAATATGTTTCTGGCAATCAACCGAGGGGACTAGCATAGAGCCCTTGAACACAATCAGTGCTCGATCGTATCTTCAAGTATAAATCAAGCTACTTCCACGTTTCAAGCAATAAAATATGGCCAGTAATATAACAAGTTCAATAAGTTCATGATAACAATAATTCAATGAATGAACGCTTCAATTAAGAACATGAGAGATCAAGAATGACTCAAAACAAGGTTATGCTCATGGAAATAATTCGACAGCATAACGGTACATTCCTTATTTTTCAATAATTAAATTAAGTATCTTGAATAATATTACTAGTCCTAGACCATCAATAATCCATCTAAGAACTTTTGAATATCAACCCTTAGGTCAAACCTCGGGGTTAAAACACTCAAGAACTGTGACGGTAAATCAATGGGCCGTTACATGATCGCGACGGTCTATCATTGATCCGTTAGAATAGCTGAATCCAGAAATAAATAAAACGGACTCAGTAAATGTGACAGTCATATATTAGGCCGTTATATTAGCATGACGGTCTAATATGGATCCGTTACATATCTAGAACTAGAAACTTCGATAGTGCTTTCTAACAATTGGGCTTTCATGGTACAACCAACTCGGCGTCCTAGTGGGAATCCCAGGCTCGCGGAGAATTACGGAGGCCTTGAAATCATATTTCCTAGACTATTGGAAGGAATATCCAATAGAGAGGTCCTCAAGTTCAAGAATATGTTCCTATAGTGCAAAGTGTGAACTACTGGTCATATACCGGAATATATGCCATGTACTTAAAGAAATGACTCTATAAAAGAGAAAATAATGTGTAACGATGTGGAACCATGATAAAGCTTCGTCAATACAATACTGAAAATCATAGTTTAAATTCAAAACTATAGAGTTTAGGAAATGAAATTAGCATAACTTAAAATAACTCAAGATGCGTTAAACATGCAATTTCCTATCAAGAATCAATTAATAAACTCAGGATCATCAAAATAGGTCAAAACTTAGGTAACTAGGCTTATTTATAAGTAACTTTGACTATCCTCAGTCCTGTCTTGGGTTGACAGAAAATAGCACTCTAACGGTCTAAGACAGACGCGTTATACATCTGTGACGGTTTATCGTGGGACCGTTACAGTATTGTGACGCATTGACTTTTGTCCGTCAGAGACAACATAGAAATTTAAACATAACAGAGGGTGTGACAGCTAGTCGTAAGGCCGTTACAATCATATGACGGTCTTACCTTAATTCGTCAGAGCTTCTACTGACAGGATATAGAAGGTAAAAGACTGAAAATATGTCATGGCTGGACATCAAAATACTTAGAATAGTCCAATCATGAGAAACAAAATATAGAGGCTATCTAGATGCATAGGTTGTAGTGAATTGAACAAGATAATATCTTTTATCTTTGATTAAGGCTCAAGACATGCATGTATGCCTAGGTCAAACTAAAACATGAATTCATGGTCTAGAATGCATCAAATCCATTAAAATCAGCGGGCTTTTATCCTTAACATGATGTTCTTGTCAGTCATGAGATGACCTACCACTTTTCTGGGCTTTAAACTTCGAATTTGGGACTGCAAGACACGCCCTAGTTCTTCTCTTCCTGTGATTTCTCAACAACTTCTCGTCGCTCTAACTCCTCAACCTCTTGACCTAAGGACGTGAAATTTTGATGGTAAGAAGATGAAACTAAGGGGAACAAAAAGTTTTAAAGAATCAAACCCTAAATACCTCGTTTTGATGATCTAATTCCCTGATCTTTAGTGGACCTTTGCTCAGATTCCTGGATTGATAAGGTCGTACCAGCAACTTTGGAAGCTTCTAACTCCTAGTGTACTTGATCTCCTAGCACGGAATTTTGAGAGCTATTTGTCTAAAGTATTATAAACAAAAAGTTCTAAAGAACTTATCCGAAATTATGAATCCTTACCTTGATTCTACGCGAGCCAAAGTAGGAGTCGCGCAGGTCAAAACTAGGGTCTATTTATAGGGTTTTGACTAGGGTTTGAGGATTAGATCGATTCTAGAGTCCTTGTTAAAGCTTAGATCGACTTCTAAGAGTCCTTAACACCTCTACTATTCTTCCCATCTCGATCCCAAAGTGATAGACTAGTAAAAATCTAATCTTTTTGCTTGTTCTTCCATTCACGGAACTAACAGAGCGTAACGGTCGAAGGTAGGCGTGTTACCTGACTGTGGCGATCGCACGATAGACCGCTACATCCCATGTGCCCAGAATTCAATAAAATCCAAACTCTTTTATTTGTTTATCTATAGAATTATTTATAAAAAATGGTATTTATCCTTAAAATTCGTGAATAGACTAAATGACTTTCTAGAATATGGGTCAAGCTTAATGGGCTTGGTCCTTAAACCTATTGGGCTTCAATTCATTTATTAATCTAGTTTGGCTTTTAGAAAAATTCTATAGAAATTATTTATATAAATTTTGGGGCACTACACCCTCCCCCACTTAGAAGAATTTGGTCCCCAAATTCAATATATATATATAGATTATGGAGAGTGTACTTACAGTTGAATAGTTCCGGGAATCTTTTCCGTATGGCTTCTTTTATTTCCCAAGTTGCTTCAGTCGGCCATGATTCCTTCTATTGAATCTTGACCATAGGAATAGCTTTATTCCTTAGTTGACGCATTTCCCGTTCCAGAATCCTTATTGGCGTTTGCTCATACGTCATATCCTTCTGAATCTCCAAATTATCATAAGTAATAACATGGTCAGGATCATATACATACTTTTTCAGCATGGAGACGTGAAATACGTCGTGAACTCCTGCTAATTGTGGAGGTAAAGCCAGTCTATAAGCCACCTCACCGACCCTTTCAAGAATTTCAAATGGGCCAATGAACCTTGGAGTTAGCTTGCTTTTGATGCCAAATCTTCGAATACCACGACCTGGAGAAACCTTGAGATACACATGGTCTCCTACTTGAAATTCCAAGTCACGTCTTCGATTATCAGCATAAGATTTTTGCCTATCTTGTACCATCTGCAATCTTTCTCGAATGAGCTTGATTTTCTCTGAAGAATTCCTGATAATGTCGGGGCCTAGAAATTGCCTTTCCCCTATTTCATTTCAACATATTGGTGATCTACAACTTTTTCCGTATAAAGCTTCAAAGGGTGCCATCTGTATGCTGGCCTGATAACTGTTGTTATATGCAAATTCCACCAGATGCAAGTGATCATGCCAACATCCTCCGAAGTCAATAGCACAAGCCCTGAGCATATCTTCCACCACTTGATTTGTTCTTTCAGTCTGACCATCAGTTTGTGGATGGAATGCCGTGCTAAAGTTCAATCTGGTCCCTAGTGAATGTTGTAGACCCTTCCAGAATTACGATGTGAATCTAGGATCTCTATCAGATATGATAGTGACAGGGACACCATGTAATTTGACAATTTCTTTTATGTATAATGCTGCTAAAATATCAACTGACCATTGACTTTTTATTGGTATGAAATGTGTAGACTTAGTAAATCGATCTATGATTACCCAAATACCATCGTGTCCTCCTCTGGTCTTAGGTAAACCCATGATAAAATCCATTCCTATACTCTCCCATTTCCATTCGGGAATATTCAAGGGTTGTAATTTCTAAAAGGCTCTACCTTTACTTGTTGACAAGTGAGACAGTGGGACACAAAATCAGCTATTTCCCTCTTCATATTGGGCCACCAGAAATTTCTTTTGAGATCTTGATACATTTTTGTACCACCTGGATGAATGGTGTACTTGGAATTATGTGCTTCATCCAATAATAATTTCTTTGTATCCTCATAATCTGGTACACACACTCGGCCCTTAAATAGCAGTCTTCCATCATTTGAAACAGAAAAATCTGGCCTCTGTTCTATGTTGGCTTTAATCTCTAGTAATACTGGATCATTGTCTTGTAGCCCGACTAGATCTTCTATTAATGTGGGTTGAGCTCGGATATTGGCTATAAAATAATCTTCTTCCTTTATGTCAATATCTAAGTTCAACTGAGCAAATTGAGGAATAAGATTAGTCATACTTATCATAAGACTTGATACTATTCTCATTGGTTTTCTGCTGAGTGCATCTGCTACCGCATTAGCCTTGCCAAGATGATATTGAATAGCAAAATCAAAGTCTTTGAGATATTCTAACCATCTCCTCTGCCTCATATTAAGCTCCTTTTGAGAGAATAAGTATTTCAAACTTTTATGGTCCGAGTAGACCGTGAACTTCTCTCCATAGAGATAATGACGCCAAATTTTTTAGGCGAAAATAACAGCTGCCAATTCCAAATCATGCACAGGATAATTTTCCTCGTGACATTTCAATTGTCTTGAAGAATAACAGATTACCTTTCCATCTTGCATGAGGATGCATCCTAAGCCAATGCAAGACGCATCCGTATATACTTCAAATCCACCACCTTCCACCGGTAGTGATAGAATAGGAGCTTTAGTAAGATGATTCTTAAGAGTTTGAAAACTCTTTTCACATTCCTTTAACCAGACAAAATGATTTTCTTTTCTTGTGAGTCTAGTTAAAGGAACTGCAATTTTTGAGAAGTCCTTAATGAAACTCCTATAATAACCAGCTAGTCCCAGAAAGCTTCGTACTTCTGATACAGTCGTTGGCCGACTCCAATTTCTAACAGCTTCGACTTTCAAAGGATCCACAGCGATACATTCTTTTGAAATAATGTGGCCTAGGAATGAAACTTCCTTGAGCCAGAATTCACACTTGTTAAGCTTGGCATAGAGTTTATGTTCTCTAAGTGTTTGCAAAGCTATTCTCAGATGTTGTTCATGTTCCTCTTTTATCTTGGAATATATTAGGATGTCATCAATGAAGACGACGATGTGAACTGGTCCAGATATGGCTGGAAAACATTGTTCATAAGTTGCATAAATGTTGTTGGGGCATTTGTTAACCCGAACGGCATTACCACAAATTCAGAGTGGCCATAACGACTTTGAAAAGCTGATTTATAAATGTCTTCCTCTTTAATTCTAAGATGATGATAACCTGATCTAAGGTCTATCTTGGAGAAATATTCTGCTCTCAAAAGCTGATCGAAGAGCTTATCAATACGTGGCAATGGATACTTGTTTCTGATTGTGAGTTGATTCGGTCGCCGGTAGTCGATGCATAACTTGAGAGAGCCATCATTCTTCTTGACAAATAGAACTGGCGCACCCTAGGGGGATGTGCTAGGTCTGATGAAACCTTTGTCTAGTAGTTCCTACAACTACCTTTTTAGTTCCTTAAGTTCCATGGGGGACATCCTGTAAGGGGCTATAGAAACAGGTGCTGCTCTTGGAATGAGTTCAATAGTGAAGTTTACTTCCCTCTCGGGTGGTAAATTGGGTAATTTGGGTGGAAACACATCTGGGAACTCATTTACAATAGGAATGTCTGCTAGGATGATTTCCTTGGATTCGGTAACAATGACAGAAGCAAGAAAAGCTCACATCCTTGCGAGATAAGTTTGCAAGCGTGAAGAGAGGATATGATAGTGGGATGTTTCCTATACTTGATGCCAAGGAAAGAAAATATTGGAAGATCAGATTTTCGAAAGGATATAATCCTATTTCGGCAGTTAATATCAGCATCATGATCTATAAGCCAATCTACCCCTAAAATGACATCATAACCTTTCATGTCAAGGCATACTAAGTTTGCGGGGAGATTGTGACCTTCTACTATCACCTCACTATCAGGATAATATTCGGTAAGCCTAGTTCCAGATCCTAAGGGTGAGGTAATAACAAGATCTGAAGGTAGAGGAACTGATGCAATTGGTAATGTTTTTGGAAAAGTAGTGGAGATAAAAGAATGAGAGGCACCAGTATCAAATAGCACAAATGTAGGATAAGAATAAATTTGAAGAGTACCTTCCATAAGCCCACCATCCCTGGGCGCTTCCTCTTCTTCTAGAACGGCATTGAGACGAGCCTGCCTCCTACGTCCACCGCCGGACGATTGATCTTTCATAAGGGGGCAATCCGGCATACGATGCTCCCTGCTTCCACAGCGTAGACAAGCACCAAGGCGCTTCCAACATTCTTCCACCGAATGGCCGAAGTTCTCGCAAAAAGTGCAAGCCGTGGTGACTTGTTTCTCCTCTTCCTTAATCTTCTTATTTTTCTGGGAACTTCCACCGTTCCCGCTTCTGGATCTCTTCTTACTATCACGGCTTTTGTGAGGTTCCGTGATGCTGAATTTTTCTTTCTTATAACGCCGATCAGATCGTCGGCTGGACTCTTCTCCTTTTCCTTTCAACTTCTCGACCTTCTCTAAGGTCCTTTCACATAAATATGCCCGCTGTACCATTTCTGCATAAGTGCGGATGTTTTGGGTCCCGAGCTGCTGAATAAAACTAGGCCGTAACCCGTCCATAAATTGATTAGCCTTCAATAGATCGGTACTGATTAAATGCGGTGCATAAGGTGCTAGTCTGGAGAATTGAAGTTCATATTCTGCAACTGTCATCATTCCTTGTCGAAGAGAGGTGAACTCCATAGCCTTTCTTTCTTTCACATGCTCAGAAAAGTACTTAGCACGGAACAAAGTGAGAAAACCATCCCATGTATGAGGTGCATCGGCCGGAGGTGCCGGAACCGACTTCCACCATGTACGGGCATCCTTGTTGAGTTGGAAAGTTGCAAGACACACCTTCTCTTGATCGGTGCATTGGATGACATCAAATATACGCTTCATCTCGTCTATCCAGTTCTCTGCTTCGTCTAGATTAGAAGAACCATAGAAACGTGGAGGGTTTAAACTCCGAAAATTATGATGTAAGTCGCCAGCCCTTACCCCTGCGCCTGCCTGGGCCATAGTTTGTAATTCCTGAGTAAGGCCGACAACTGTTTGTTGCATGCCATTCCAATCTACGAGATGAGCCATTTGTAAAATAAGGTACCTGAGAGAAATATAACAACTTGTTATTTCTCATGAAATTGGAAGAAAATTAATCTTAAAGCTAATTAACTATCTTATCCCGGGCTCTACCTAATTCTCACATGGGTATGGAAATTTCTTCCTTAGTTCATAGGTAGGGGTCCTTAAACCTTGGACTTATCCTATGACATGACTCTTTTCCTAAGTCCTGAGACTTAGACTCTGATACCAACTTAACTGTCACGCCCCGAGCCTTTATTATAGTAGAAGACTAGCACGAGGAATGTGAACAGCCGGCATGGTAAGCCTCTTGCAAGCAAGAATGATCAGAGCGCAAGATAATCACACACACAAATGCAATTGCACAATATTTACTCAACTTCAACTTATTCCATTAATAATCAATTCAAATATTCAAATACAATCACTATTTCAACTTTCTTCACCATACTAGACTCAAAAAATAAGAAAATTACATAGACTTAATCTAAACAATGTAGACTTCCTAAGTCTTCACTCATTTTTCATTCACTCTCGGACCCGCTATTTGAACGTTCCGAATCCGATCCCGACTCACTTCCATCTCCTGAAAAGATTGGAAATAGATAATGAGCACACTTGCCCAGTAGGTATCTTCGCATCAACATGATTAGTAATATTTAAGTAATTAGCATTTTAGCTCTAAATAAATAAGGTAAAATCATGCGGATGCGATCAATCATGTGATTAAACCAAAGTAACACGATGATCATGTAAGATAGAATGAGTAAGTATGAATTATCAAGAATATAACAAGAACATGATATGGCCTTTCATGAACAAGAATGTAACGAGAATGTACTGGCAATACCACGTAGTCATCACCCAAACATCTTTTGCTTATGAGCAAGCATTTGGTGAATTTTTGTGGAATATCATGTAACAAGCAAGAAAGTCATGTACAAGTATTCTCATGATGCCCGTGGATCTTCACTTATTTATAGAGAAAGTACTCCCAGCACAATGCGATGCCAGTAGCATCATACCCCATGGTTTATAATAGTATGTTTCTGACAATCAATCGATGGGACTAGCATAGAGCCCTTGAACACAATCAGTGCTCGATCGCATCTTCAAGTATAAATCAAGCTACTTCCACGTTTCAAGCAATAAAATATGGCCAGTAATATAACAATTTCAATAAGTTAATGATAATAATAATTCAATGAATGAACGCTTCAATTAAGAACATGAGAGATCAAGAATGACTTAAAACAAGGTTATGCTCATGGAAATAATTCGGTAGCATAACGGTACATTCCTTATATTTTCATAATTAAATTAAGTATCTTGAACAATATGACTAGTCCTAGACCATCAATAATTCATCTAGAAACTTTGGAATATCAACCCTTAGGTCAAACCTCCGGTTAAAACATTCAAGAACTGTGACGGTCAATCAATGGGCCGTTACATGATCGTAACGGTCTATCATTGATCCGTTAGAATAGTTGAATCCAGAAATAAATAAAACGGACTCAGTAAATGTGACAGTCATATATTAGTTCGTTATATGAGCATGACGGTCTAATATGGATGCGTTACATATTTAGAACCAGAAACTTCGATAGTGCTTTCTAACAATTGGGTTTTCATAGTACAACTAACTCGGCGTCCTAGTGGGAATCCCAGGCTCGCGGAGAATTATGGAGGCCTTGAAACCATATTTCCTAGTCCATTGGAAGGAATATCTAATAGAGAGGTCCTCAAGTTCAAGAATATGTTCCTATAGTGCAAAGTGTGAACTACTGGTCATATACCGGAATATATGCCATGTATTTAAAGAAATGACTCTATAAAAGAGAAAAGAATGTGTAACGATGTGGAACCATGATAAAGCTTCGTCAATACAATACTGAAAATCATAGTTTAAATTCAAAACTATAGAGTTTAGGCAATGAAATTAGCATAACTTAAAATAACTCAAGATGCTTTAAACATGCAATTTCCAATCAAGAATCAATTAATAAACTCATGGTCATAAAAATAGGTCAAAACTTAGGTAACTAGGCTTATTTATAAGTAAGTTTGACTGTCTTCAGTCCTGTCTTGGGTTGACAGAAAATAGCACTCTGACGGTCTAAGACAGACACGTTATACATCTGTGACGGTTTATCGTAGGACCGTTACAGTATTGTGATGCACTGACTTTGGTCCGTCAGAGACAACAGAGAAATTTAAACATAACAGAGGGTGTGACGGCTGGTCGTAAGGCCGTTACAATCATATCACGGTCTTACCTTAATCCGTCAGAGCTTCTGCTGACAAGATATAGAAGGTAAAAGACTGAAAATATGTCATGGCTGGACATCAAAATACTTAAAGGATTCCAGTCATGCGAAACGAAATATAGAGACAATCTAGATGCATAGGTTGTAGTGAATTGAACAAGATAATATCTTGTATCTTTGATTAAGGCTCAAGACATGCATGTATGCATAGGTCAAACTAAAACATGAATTCATGGTCGAGAATGCATGAAATCCATCAAAATCATAGAGCTTTTATCCCTAACATGATGTTCTTGCCATTCATGAGATGGCCTACCTCTTTTCTGGGCTTTAAACTTTGAATTTGGGACTGCAAGACACGCCCTAGTTCTTCTCTTCCTGTGGTTTCTCAGTAACTTCTCGTCGCTCTAACTCCTTAACCTCTTGACCTAAGGACGTGAAATTTTGAGGGTAAGAAGATGAAACTAAGGGGAACAAAAGGTTCTAAAGAATCAAATCCTAAATACCTCGTTTTGATGATCTAATTCCCTGATCTTCAGTGGACCTTTGCTCAGATTCCTGGGTTGCTAAGGTCGTACCAGCAACTTTGGAAGCTTCTAACTCCTGGTGTACTTGATCTCCTAGCACGAAATTTTGAGAGCTATTAGTCTAAAGTATTATAAACAAAAAGTTCTATAGAACTTACCCGAAATTATGACCCCTTACCTTGATTCCACGCGAGCCAAAGTAGGGGTCGCGCAGGTCAAAATTAGGGTCTATTTATAGGGTTTTGACAAGGGTTTGAGGATTAGATCGATTCTAGAGTTTTTGTTAAAGCTTAGATCGACTTCTAAGAGTCCTTAACACCTCTACTAGTCTTCCCATCTCAATCCCAAAGTGATAGACTAGTAAAAATCTAATCTTTTTGCTTGTTCTTCCATCACGGAACTAATAGAGTGTAACGGTCGAAGGTAGGCGCGTTACCTGACTGTGGCGGTCGCACGATAGACCGCTACATCCCATGTGCGCAGAATTCAATAAAATTCAAACTCTTTTGTTTGTTTATCCATATAATTATTTATAAAAAATGGTATTTATCCTTAAAATGCATGAATAGGCTAAATGGCTTTCTAGAATATGGGTCAAGCTTAATGGGATTGGTCCTTAAACCTATTGGGCTTCAATTCATTTATTAATCTATTTTGGCTTTTAGAAAAATTCTATAGAAATTATTTATATAAATTTTGGGGCACTACACAAGACCATTCAATTCTCTAGTCTGGAAACGGGCCAGTCTTCTAGTTCGGCCCAACAAGTGCTTGATAAAGGGAAAACCATCCTCCCTTCTTCTATCCAGGCGGATTCTTATCGGGCTATTCCTTCAGTGCCGCAGTTCTTGTTGGCCCATCTAATTTCATGCGCCCTCAGCAAGGGGCGGCCCAAGTCCATACCAATTTGGATCATTCTTCGGCCTAATATCCTTCATATGGGCCTCCTCCCACTCCTTCAGTTTATCCTTTGGCTCCCCGCTTTAAGCCCACTCCTCTTGCTTTACCGACACCATCTAGGGAACAAGAGCTTCTTGATAAATGGGCCGCCATGCAACAAAAGCTCGACTTTCTCCAAAAGCGGGTTAGCCCACAATCTTTAGCGGATGTTCCAGTTTCTAGCTTTCATAACATCTGGTTCCCTCCTCAATCCGAGCTCCCCACTTACCACAAATATGAAGGGAATAACAATCCCTTCATTCATGTGAGAGACTTTATGTATGAATCGGTGCAGTTCTAATATGATGATCGCCTTATGGCATATTTGTTCCGCCGATCCCTAGATGGAGTTGCTTTGGAGTGGTTCTATGCCTTACTACTCAAGGATGTCGAGTGTTTTAAGGTAGTAAAAGAAAAGTTCATTCATCGGTTCCAAGACTGGGTCGGCCCAGAATATTCCTTCACAGATTTAGTGGCCGAGAAAATGAAGCCAGATGAAGAATTTGCTACCTATGATGACAGAAGGAGGCAGATGGCCGCCCGCGTGCCGGGTCACCTTCCAGAGGAAGAGAAGGTTAAGTTGCTCATTTCAAATGCTACCCCAACTTTCAGCAACATTCTTGCTATGAATGACATATCAAACATGCATCAACTATATAGCCGGGCGCGCTTTATTCAAACCCCGTTCAAGGACTCCCCCATCCACTCGGTTTTTGAAGCCCAAAAGCCCAAATATCATAAGAAACCTCAAGGGCCTGTTACCGAAGGAGTCTAAACAAATGAGCAGGTGCAAGCCATTGCATTCCATTTCCAATCCACACCATTCCGCTTTCCACAAAACCCCCGCAATCCCCAGTTCTCCATGCCACAAAACGCCCAACCCGCTTTCTCCACTCTGTAAAACCCTCACCCTACCTTCGCCACTCCACAAAATGACTTTCCCGCTCACCAATAGCCTCCATAACCTCCATAATAACATAATGTCCCTCCACCCAACGGCTACACCAATAACAACAATAAGCACCCGGGCCCGAAGAGAGCCTAATATCCTCCTTTGCCTTAGTCCCTCACGGACATATTCTCGGCTCTCATGTCCATTAATGCCATTCAACTTCCTCCGGAACGGCCCAATTGGAACCCGACCGTTGATTGTTGGGATCGGTGCGATGGATTCAGAGGGGGGTGAATGAATTTCCCCTTAAAAAATTACTCCAATTAAAAACTATAACAATCAGAGATGCGGAATTAAAATGAACTAAGTTCAATCGAATCTGAAAGACTGGTGCGTTTAATCAAACAAAGAACGTGTAGTCAATTGGCTCACTGGGCATAGAAAGATAGATCGAGCCTAAGCATTCATCTAGCGGAAGCAAACAGTAAGCATTCAAACCACAGTGCACGAAGGAATTTTTAGGTGGTTCGGTCCACAGACCTACGTCCACCCCACACTCAAACCCGAGTGTGGCTTCCCCCTGACTCACAGCTTGAACGGCTGGGCTTCACAGCTTGCCTACAAACAGCTGAGCATCACAGCTTGCTGTCCGAGGTATCCACCTCGCCCGCTGAGCAACACAGCTTGCTGTCCGAGGTATCCACCTCGCCTGCTGAGCAACACAGCTTGCTGACCAGAGGAATCCTTCTCTGCAACGCTGGGGATTACAGCTTTACCCGTCCAGTATACCACACCTCTTCCCGCTGAGCGTCACAGCTTGCTCCGCTGACAAACATCTTGAAATAAAGAGTGTAAGAGAAAAATAAGAAATGGGAAATCACAGCGACATAAAGCTGTGTACGATAAAACATAAAATGGCTCCCAAAGAGCTGACTGGCCTGGATTTGATCCACGGTCCAGTAGAGACAAAGCTTCAGAAGACTCTCTTCTTCTTCTAAACTCTTGATTTCACTTTCTTCTTCTTCTTCTTCTTCTTTACTGCTCACTCTTTCTTTTTCGAACACTCTCCTCCTTTGCTCTTCTTCTGCTCTCTCTTTTCTTCTCTCTTCTTCTGGATCGTGCAGGCTCTCTCTCTCTCTGCTTCTGCTCTTTCATATGGGCTCCCCTACTTCGATCACTCTGCACACGATCGCCCTGCTCCTCTGGAAGAAGCTTCTTATTTATAGAGCAGTGAACAGATAGGGCATGTGCTCTCCACGATTCCCGCCCAAGAGCCTAGACCACGTGGCAGCATTTCAGCTCACTGCATTACACGTGTCACGATCCTGGCACATCCTCCATTCTTGGATCACGTGCCCTTATTAAGCTCCTCGAGTAGCAGTCCTATCAGATTAGGCTTGTTATCAGTGTGAATTAATCTTAAAGGAGAGAAAGGATGCATCGAGTAAGTTTGATATTTGAACTGAGCATGTACAGACTTTATAGCGTGTAATGCAGTATGCATATAATAACGTATGCACATTGATGATGAATGTACAAACATGCCAGCAACGAGTGTATGGACTTAGTGTGCATGCGACAACGATGTACAGACTTGCTGGTGTAATGATGCATGAACTTAACCACTCGTACCAGCAATGGAATGTATAGACTTTGAATGCATGGTAAAGAGTGTATAGACTTTGTTTTGAAAGATTGCACAAATGCCACTGAAGAATGTACAGACGTTGAACGTGTGAAGTGCAGTTTGCATCTATCAAAGTATGCATAGCAAAGATGAATGCTCAGGCATGCTGTCAAAGAATGTACAGACTTTGCGTGCATGCGCCAAGATGATGTACAGACTTACTGTAATGACGCATGGACATAACAGCAAAGAATGTGCAGACTTTATATATGCATGAAACAACCGAATGCATTGACTATGCTCATGAATGTATAGACTTAGTGTGCAGACTTAGTGTATGTGCGAGACAAATCAATGCATAGACTCTGTAAATGCATGAAAAGCACTGGCTGTACTGACTTGGTCAAATAAAGCAATGGATAGCTACTAAAGAATGTACAGACTTGAGTTGATGCAGTCTAGGCAAAACTTTGTACAGACTTTATAGCGTGCAGAGAAATGTTGCACCGATTTTCAGTGATAGGACCTCATATGCAATGAGCGTGCTTTAGTGTATAGACATCATATCTAGTGAATCATGCATCGACTATATGGCGTGCAACTGATGAATGCACCGATGCAAGCTACACTTGTTATGCAATGCTGTAAATATGCACACTCAATCAGTCAATCTTTCATACTCATAGTGCTTGCTGACATCAAACTCATTCATACTCATAGTGTTTGCTGACATCAAAACCACAGGGGCACAACGATCTCCCCCTTTTTGATGATGGCAATACTATGAGTCACCCAGACCCAAACTATTCCCCCCCTTTGACTTCATCAAAAAGAAAATAGTTTGAGAGAAAAATTAAGCTGGTATGAAAAGATTGATACTACATGAAAGCACATTCGAGCTATCTATTCTCCCCCAAAGAGCAATATGACACCACATATTCTCTCTAGAAAAAGAGGAAGAACATCCATACAAGAAACTCTCCCTGAATAAAGGAATACAATCGATAAGCACAGGGGCAGTTAAAAAATCAAGTATCAATCCTCCCCCTTTAAGAAGCAATAAATGAAATCTGTTCAACAGTCCTTGCTCAGAGTAAAGCAAAAGTTTCAAGAGGATATGTGAGGAGTGTATCACATCAACAAGAAGTAGATTGAGGAAGAATGTCAAGGCAACATACAGAGCACAAGATCTTTCAGTAACAGTTCAGTAGAAAGGGTGTGCATTTTCAAGTAATGATCAGGAAACAGATGTGCAAGATGATGGAGCAGTTAAGGATGTAACTGATCGGGCGAAATTTTATTCCAAGTACCACTGTTATAAGTCCAATTAAGGAGAGACTCTCCTATCATAAGGGATTATGAATTAAACTGCATGACAAAATGGGTTTAAGCATGATGTATACCAAATTTGACAATTGTATACAATACTCATATCTGAAACTAAGTTTTAATAAAGGTGAACCAATTATTCATAGCATTCTAGTTCAATCATCTTCCATCTTACTCAATTAATCTCAATGACTCCTTTAGGAGTTACACATTGTAGTATTGAGATTAAACACCTTTAATAGTATTTGAAGTTGACTTCGTTGGCAGAAATTTTATGATATCCATTTTTAGATTTTACTTTTGAACTTCACTTTATTTTTCTTGAGCAATCTTGGTTGATTAACACTTTTTACATGAGGCAAAACACGTCTCAGGTGAAATGACCCAGTTACTCAGTATGATAACCGCATTGCCTCTCGAACATGAGAACATAGTTAGCAATTGGAGTGTCTTTTTACATGAAGAAACACCTTGATCAGAGGCCGGGATCCCCAGTTACTCAACACAACCATGCCATTGCTCTGACAGACTTTTCAATTATTTTTATACCAGAGATAACTGTGGCATTTCATGACATAGGTTTACTCCATTTCTTTGAGGGAGGGCCTAGTTTCTCAATGATCAAAGTCATTGCTCTGAATTTTGCTTTTCTTTTTAGTCAACTTCAGACAGATTTAATGTTTAAGAACAATACTACTAACATGTATCTCAACAAAAATAACCTTGATTTCAATTTTTCAGATTTCAGAAGGTTTTGTCCAGAGATTACATGAAGCAGTTGGTTAAAGTTTATTAAAACTTGTGATTCTGATACTTTCAAGTCTTTCAAATCCAAATTCATGAATACATTAGACTTACACCAACATAGATCAATCAGTTATTCTTAAACCTGTATAATAGGAGTTTCTTTTAAGATATTAGATTTATAACTGAGGTACACAGATTTAAGTCTCTTCAAAATCAATTCAAACAATATTTTGACAATAGCATTCAATAGCAGAGACATTAACAAGCATGTATGGAAAGTGAGAATTGAAACACTTGCTTGTAGCAAATATGATCAATATGCATTAGACATATTTTCAGAAAGCCAATAGCAGTGAGTTTACAAATATGCAACAAGAGATATGCACTTGAGCAATGCAATTCAGAAACTGATGACAGAGTCTGGAATTCAGTCAAACCAGATTGACAATAGTGACAGGGAAGAATTCAAGTGAGGCACTCCTTCCGCAAATTAGGGAGTATCAGATGTGGATTTCAGCTTCAAGAAAGTTGAGAGTTCAGTTGATTAACGAGCAATCACTGACACACAAGAGTAGGAGAGTGATTTGAGTGACTAAACAAGAAGGGTTCAGATAGAAAAAGACTAAAGTGTCTAAAATGCTCCCCCTGTCTAGATGTAATGAGTTATTTCTTTTTAGATTTTTCAAATTTGATTATATGCAATACACTGCTCTACATGCATGCATATGCAATGACTCTCTTAGAGATATTTCCTGAATATGAATGTCATGAACATTATGCTGGGACAACCAGGCTCCCCCTGACTATATGTAATGTATGAAGATTTTAAATGCAACAAGTGCAATGACAGAATGCAGGAAGTTTTGACAAATTATGCATCATGAATGTGCAGACTATGCTCATGAGTTTCTAATCTTTTCCATGTGCACACATAGCTCAAAGTATGAACATCATGCGAAAGCAGTCAAACTCCCCCTGATTAAGTACATTTTATACAATAAATGCTGAGAACATGTTTTTGTGCATTTTGCTTAAGAAGCAGATATGTAGTGCACTCTAAGAGTCACTATCATAGGCATCATGTGCAATTATTATTTTCAGAAGATTTCAATCAAGCGCAGACAGATTAGCATGAAATGCACTATTTAAAACACACAATGTCAGATGACAAAATTTAAAGAGAGTTTGCAGAACTGACCTGAATAGTGCAGGGTCCTGGGGGTTTCATTCTTGAGTGCCTTGGATTATTACCCCTTTTATTCCATTCCAAGGCACACCTGTAATAATTGGATTATTTTGATCCGGCAGGAACCCAAGCAATCTTGGGTCCTATTTTACCCCCAACAGGCGTTTTAAATAATCTCTTGGCTAGATGATCATCATATTCCATTAGAGAGCAGTCATTCATAAAATGTACAAATTTTCCACAGTATTTACATGAAACAACAGAATTTTTAATCTCATTATGCACATTAGCATGAACATGAAACCTATGTGCATGAGCATGAAATTTTCTGTTGTTAACATGAACAGTTTGTTTCTTATTCTTATTCATCCAACATTCAGCAGATTTATGACCTGGTTTATCATAATTGAAACATGAAACATTTACAGGTCTTGTTTTAGGGAACTTAGCAGATTTGGAGTTAACATGATTTTCCTGAGCATACCAACAGAAGGCAGCAATGTGACCAAAATTCCCACAGCAATAACATTGAATTTTATTTTTCTGATCAGTAGAAGGTTTCCTAGGAAGATGATTTCTAGGATACATCCTAACAATATTTCTTTCATCATTTATCAATGTTACACAGTCATGCATCATATGCCCAACCTTCCCACAATAGTGACATGTTACTACCTTTTTATTCACAATCACTTGATTGATAGAATTTTCATTCGCATGAGAGTGTGAATTTATGTGTGAGCAGTGAGCAGCATGCACATGTAAATCAGGGACAGGTTTGGGCTTATTCATATTAACAATTTTCTTTCATTTTTGAAACTTTTTCTGATTTTTATCTAAATTTTCGGCTTTCTTTGCTGGTGAATTGAAAGATAGAAGCACTAGATTGGTTAGCCTGTTCACAACTTTTCATGAATACAGTTGGCTTCTTATTTTCATTAGTTTGTTTATTGACAGGCACATAACCTAGTCCTTCTTTCTGAAAATTCACCTTAGTGCCAAGCAGTTTGTTCAAATTGTCCTTTCCTTTCACAAATTTAGACATAGAGGCTTTTAGATCATCAATTTCAGTTTGCAATAACACAATGTCATCTTCACATGAGATTATTTGATTATGCAAACCATCATTGAGTCTTTTCAAATTTTCATTTTCCTGCAATATCTTCAAATTCTCATTAGCTTCTATGTCATTCAAAATTGCCTTACCTTTTTCAATGTCCATCAGTTTTTCAGAAAGCACAATGTTCAAAACCATCAGTTTCTTGTTTTGATCTTTCAAGTAACCATTTTCTTCAAACAGTTTTTCTCCACTTTCTTCAACCTCAATTTTCTTTACCAACAATAATTGGTTTTCTTCTTTCAGGGATTTGATTACTTCCTTTTGCAAATTATCATCATGATCTATATCATTAATCAAATATCTGAGAATGGCACATTCATTGCAAGAATTATTTTCACTAATGAGTTTGTTTCTAAGGTTCTCATTTTCAGATTTCAAATTGTTCAACTCATCTTTTTCTTTATTCATGTCAGATTTCAAGTTTTCATTCTCTGCCTTCAAATGAGTAACTACATGAATCATTTCTTTTCTCATTTTTCTCTTTTCAGATTGGACTCTATCATATTTAATCAATAAATGCTCATTCATGACAACTAAATCATCATAACTGATATTCTCTATCCTAGAGTTTACCTGAGAGGATGAGTCCTCGGACTGATTTCTGGCCATGAAGCACATTTCCTCATCTCTGCACGATATCTCCAATATTCGGTTGATGATTTCCGTTGCGCTCCTGCACTTATCAACTAATGGAAAGCAATGATAGTCTATTGCCCTTTTTGTTAGATCTAGGGCCTTTTGATTTTCTTCAGATTTCAGTCTATCTGAGGACTTCCATTTGGATTTGTCCTCACGAACTTCATATGGACTGTGAGCTATGAGTATCCATAAATCAAAATTCATATGGATCACATAGTCTCTAAAACGACCGTACCAGCCATAGAAGTCTAAACCAGTGAATACAGGAATTTCAGCCATAAGTGCAAGATGAAACAGATTAGATCAAGAGCAATGCTAGTAGAGAGCTCAAAACAATGCAAGCGAATGGATCAACTTAGATCGCACCAAAGCCAATTACGGATCGGATCTGTAGGTCGCTGGACCTCTGTGCAGACACCCGCTCTGATACCAATTGTTGGGATCGGTGCGATGGATTTAGAGGGGGGTGAATGAATTTCCCCTTAAAAAATTACTCCAATTAAAAACTATAACAATCAGAGATGCGGAATTAAAACGAACTGAGTTCAATCGAATCTAAAAGACTGGTGCATTTAATCAAACAAAGAACGTGCAGTCAATTGGCTCACTGGACATAGAAAGACAGATCGAGCCTAAGCATTCATCCAGCGGAAGCAAACAGTAAGCATTCAAACCACAGTGCACGAAGGAATTTTTAGGTGGTTCGGTCCACAGACCTACGTTCACCCCACACTCAAACCCGAGTGTGGCTTCCCGCTGACTCACAGCTTGAACGGCTGGGCCTCACAGCTTGCCTATAAACAACTGAGCATCACAGCTTGCTGTCCGAGGTATCCACCTCGCCCGCTGAGCAACACAGCTTGCTATCCGAGGTATCCACCTCGCCCGCTGAGCAACACATCTTGCTGACCAGAGGAATCCTCCTATGCAACGCTGGGGATTACAGCTTTACCAGTCCAGAGGATACCGCACCTCTGCCCGCTGAGCATCACAGCTTGCTCCGCTGATAAACAGCTTGAAATAAAGAGTGTAAGAGAAAAATAAGAAATGGGAAATCACAGCGATAGAAAGCTGTATACGATAAAACATAAAATGGCTCTCAAAGAGCTGACTGGCCCGGATTTGATCCACGATCCAGTAGAAAAAAAGCTTCAGAAAACTCTCTTCTTCTTCTTCTAAACTCTTGATTTCTCTTTCTTCTTCTTCTTCTTCTTTACTGCTCACTCTTTCTTTTTCGAACACTCTCCTCCATTGCCCTTCTTCTGCTCTCTCTTTTCTTCTCTCTTCTTCTAGATCGTGCAAGCTCTCTCTCTCTCTCTGCTTCTGCTCTTTCAGATGGGCTCCCCTACTTCGATCACTCTGCTCACGATCGCCCTACTCCTCTGGAAGAAGCTTCTTATTTATAGAGTAGTGAACAGATAGGGCGTGTGCTCTCCACGATTCCCGCCCAAGAGCCTAGACCACGTGGCAGCATTTCAGCTCACTGCATTACACGTGTCACGATCCTGGCACATCCTTCATTCTTGGATCACGTGCCCTTATTAAGCTTTTTGTGCAGTAGTCCTGTCAGATTAGGCTTGTTATCAGTGTGAATTAATCTGAAAGGAGATAAAGGATGCATTGAGTAAGTTTGATATTTGAACTGAGCATGTATAGACTTTATAGCGTGTAATGCAGTATGCATATAATAAAGTATGCACATTGATGATGAATATACAGACATGCCAGCAACGAGTGTATGGACTTAGTGTGCATGCGACAACGATGTACAGACTTGCTGGTGTGATGATGCATGAACTTAACCACTCGTATTAGCAATGGAATGTATAGACTTTGAATGCATGGTAAAGAGTGTATAGACTTTGTTTTGAAAGATTGCACAAATGCCACTGAAGAATGTACAGACGTTGAATGTGTGAAGTGTAGTTTGCATCTATCAAAGTATGCACAGCAAAGATGAATGCTCAGGCATGCTGTCAAAGAATGTACAGACTTTGCATGCATGCACCAAGACGATGTACAGACTTGTTGTAATGACGCATGGACATAACAGTAAAGAATGTGTAGACTTTATATATGCATGAAACAACCGAATGCATTGACTATGCTCATGAATGTATAGACTTAGTGTGCAGACTTAGTGTATGTGCGAGACAAATCAATGCATAGACTCTGTAAATGCATGAAGAGCACTGGCTGTACTGACTTGGTCGAATGAAGCAATGGATAGCTACTAAAGAATGTACAGACTTGAGTTGATGCAGTCTAGGCAAAACTCTGTACAAACTTTATAGCGTGCAGAGAAATGTTGCACCGATTTTCAGTGACAGGACCTCATATGCAATGAGCGTGCTTCAGTGTATAGACATCATATGTAGTGAATCATGCATCGACTATGTGGCGTGCAACTGATGAATGCACCGATGCAAGCTACACTTGTTATGCAATGCTGTAAATATGCACACTCAATCAGTCAATCTTTCATACTCATAGTGCTTGCTGACATCAAACTCATTCATACTCATAGTGTTTGCTGACATCAAAATCACAGGGGCACAACAATCTCCCCCTTTTTGATGATGGCAATACTATGAGTCATACAGACCCAAACTTTTCTCCCCCTTTGACTTCATCAAAAAGAAAATAGTTTGAGAGAAAAATTAAGCAGGTATGAAAAGATTGATACTACATGAAAGCACATTCGAGCTATCTATTCTCCCCCAAAGAGCAATGTGACACCACATATTCTCTCTAGATAAAAAGGAAGAACAGCCATACAAGAAACTCCCCCTGAATAAAGGAATACAATCGATAAGCACAGGGGCAGTTAGACAATCAAGTATCAATCCTCCCCCTTTAAGAAGCAATAAATGAAATCTGTTCAATAGTCCTTGCTCAGAATAAAGCAAAAGTTTCAAGAGGATATGTGAGGAGTGTATCACAGCAACAAGAAGTAGATTGAGGAAGAATGTCAAGGCAACATACAGAGCACAGGATCTTTCAGTAACAGTTTAGTAGAAAGAGTGTGCATTTTCAAGTAATGATCAGGAAACAGATGTGCAAGATGATGGAGCAGTTAAGGATGTAACTGATCAGACGAAATTTTATTCCAGGTACCACTGTTATAAGTCCAATTAAGGATAGACTCTCCTATCATAAGGGATTATGAATTAAACTGCATGACAAAATGGGTTTAAGCATGATGTATACCAAATTTGACAATTGTATACAATACTCATATCTGAAACTGAGTTTTAATAAAGGTGAACCAATTATTCATAGCATTCCAGTTCAATCCTCTTCCATCTTACTCAATTAATCTCAATGACTCCTTTAGGAGTTACACATTGTAGTATTGAGATTAAATACCGTTAATAGTATTCGAAGTTGACTTCGTTGGTAGAAATTCTATGATATCCATTTTTAGATTTTACTTTTGAACTTCACTTTATTTTTCCTGAGCAATCTTGGTTGATTAACACCTTTTTACATGAGGTAAAACACGTCTCAGGTGAAATGACCCAGTTACTTAGTGTGATAACCGCATTGCCTCTCGAACATGAGAACAGAGTTAGCAATTGGAGTATCTTTTTACATGAAGAAACACCTTGATCAGAGGCCGGGATCCCCAGTTACTCAACACAACCATGCCATTGCTCTGACAGACTTTTCAATTATTTTTATACCAGAGATAACTGTGGTATTTCATGACATAGGTTTACTCCATTTCTTTGAGGGAGGACCTAGTTTCTCAATGATCAAAGTCATTGCTCTGAATTTTGCTTTTCTTTTTAGTCAACTTCAGATAGATTTAATGTTTAAGAACAATACTACTAACATGTATCTCAACCAAAATAACCTTGATTTCAAATTTTCAGATTTTAGAAGGTTTTGTCCAGAGATTACATGAAGCAGTTGGTTAAAGTTTATTAAAACTTGTGATTCAGATACTTTCAAGTCTTTCAAATCCAAATTCATGAATACATTAGACTTACACAAACATAGATCAATCTGTTATTCTTAAACCTGTATAATAGGAGTTTCTTTTAAGATATTAGATTTATAACTGAGGTACACAGATTTAAGTCTCTTCAAAATCAATTCAAACAATATTTTGACAATATCATTCAATAGCAGAGACATTAACAAGCATGTATAGAAAGTGAGAATTGAAACACTTGCTTGTAGCAAATATGATCAATATGCATCAGACAGATTTTCAGAAAGCCAATAGCAGTGAGTTTACAAATATGCAACAAGAGATATGCACTTGAGCAATGCAATTTAGAAACTGATGACAGAGTCTAGAATTCAGTCAAACCAGATTGACAATAGTGACAGGGAAGAATTCAGTCAAACGTAGTTGGTCTAGTTGCCTAGTCTTGAGTCTGTTGGCAGTAGTCGTACTGCCAGTGGTGCCTAGTAGTATGCGCGACAGTGCGTTCTAGCTTGTCTGTACTCTAGCACTTGTGTTTCTGAGTCTGGTGTCTTGTGAACCTACACTAGTCGTAGCCTGTCGACGCACGCGATCCAGTGTGTTGACCCACCTTGGAGTGGTGGAAAGGGCAGTTCCCGTAACACGCTTTGTAAGCTAGTTCCGTGGGCTCCCGGCCAGCGGTAGCGTCCTACCGAGGGGGAAAACTAGCTAGAGGGCCTGGCTTAGGCAAGAGTCAGTGTGTGCACACGTCGTCAGGGGCTGAGGACTTACGTCGATGGGCGTAACCCCGACTACTTACTAGTTGCTGTAGTTCCTATTTGGTTTAGTGTGTGTATGTGACTCTGCCGTGCCTTTGGTGGTACCGTAGGTGAGACACTCGTGGCGCAGTGTAAGACGTTAGTGGACGTAGCTGGCTGTTCTTCTGATAAGGAGGTGCTTCCGTCACGTGATACGTGACCTTTACGTTTCTTGTGCGCCGTGACCTTTCCAAGTTTGCCCTCTAGTGGCCCTACTCGAGGTCAGTGTTGTGTTGAGTGCACGACGTTCTAGTCGTGTGTGTCGTCGAGTCTGTTTGTCATCTGTCTAGATTTTTTCTAGACTTTTGTCTGTCCTAGCAGGTCTTCATCTTAGGCCTGGCGTAGTGTCGACAGATTGGTAACTCCTGACTTTGTCAGATCAGAGTCGCCTTCCTGTTACTGCTTGGAGTAGTATGGGGTGCCGAGGTTAGTTCGGCAGCCGCTTGTCTGGTTCGGCTTCCTCCCCCTCTTCATAGTTGCTCCCTACTCCTGCTCCCTGTCTGTTCCTTACTACTTTCTAGAGTAGTTTTACAACTTTGTAGTGTAGCTTTTCCTGCTTTGCTACTACTGTTGCTTTCTGTTCCGTGTACTGCGTGTTGTTCAGTGGGGATCCGCGTGACCCCTACTGAGTCTCTGTTTGGAGACTCACCCCTACTTTTCAGGTGGGTGGCGTCGTCTCTGTTCGTGGTTCCTGGTGTGGCGCGTCTGTAGCTACAAGCGGTACCTGCGTCGGGTTTCCCCCGACCTCAGTGCACGTTCTTTTCCTGTGGCCTGTACTTGTCTTTAATTTCTTGGACTGGACTCTGGTATAATTGTTAAATTAAAATTGTTAATTAAAAAGTAATTTTATTTCTGCTACTTTGGCAAATCGATCTAATGAAATCTAATTACTTACTGTACTATCTCTGTGGCTTCAATGTACTACACGACAATCCTTTTATCCCTTCGGAGGTTTACCGCTCTTGGGAGGCCTCACGGGTTCCAAGTGGTATCAGGTGTATCCGGTAGTCCTATCGGGTATATCTGGTATCCGGGATCCGGGTCGTCACACTGCAAGTGCTGCCGTTGTTGTGGTTTTATCACTGTTTCTCTATGATTTTGTGTATTTATCTTGGCATTGTGTAAACCAGGTCTTGTTAGTTAGCTTTGTTGTACTCTTCTCTCTTGGTAGAGTTAGCATGCGACTCGATCAGATGTCATATCTGAGTGAGGGCTAACTTGATTGTGCTTGTGGTCCAGTATTGTCATTGGTGTCTTGTGTGCTAGGTGTTCCCTGTTGCCTTTGGCACTGGAGGCGATGATGTTGTCGAGCTATCAGCTGCGAGGATCATGCTTCCTTGTTTAAGCTGATGCTTGCTGTGTCTGTCGTTTTGTTTTCTTGATATCTGTTATCGTGGCATGGTCGTGTCTCTTTCCTTGTGAGATGTAAGCGATGTTGCCTTGTTACGGAGGTGTCAGACTTATATTCACTTGTGTCGTGCTCGATCCAGAGCGTATACTTGTGATTATGGTCTGACTATGTCCCTCTGATTATGTTTCTCGAGATTCGTGTTGTTTCAAGTTGTGTCTTGCGGTTTCTTCTTCCCTACTTCTCCTTTGCTAGTCCTTAAATTTCGAGGATGAAATTTCTTAAAGGAGGGGAGTATGTAATGCCCTGGATTCTTATCGGATTCTTATTAGGTCTTTTGGATCTTCTTCAGAGAGTTTCGGATCGCTTTTGTGGGTCCTGAGTTGATTTTTACGATCCGTGTGGGTTTTTCTCTCGTACAAGTTACGGAACCATGCGGTGAGTTTGTTTCTCAGTTCATCGACTCGTGGACGCCGCAGTCGCGTTGTACTCTTCCTGAGGATCGTTTCGGCTATGTTTACGTATTTTTCTGAATTAGTGGACTTTCGACACAAAAATCAGACTTTCAGATATTAGGAAAATTTCCTAATTTCTTCTATTTAACCCTCAACCCCCTCTCTCCTCCCTCATTTCTCTCATCTCTTTCTCTCTCTCGTTCTCTCTCGTCTCTGGGCCGTTCGACGCGGGGCCCGCGACCGTGGAGTGCTGGCCGAGGCGGGGACGTGATGGAGTGATCGGGACACGGGATGGAGCGACGGTTGGAGCATGGAGCGACGCGATACCTTGGTGGATTCAAAGCCGATGCGATTTCGTTCGTGTGACATTTTTGGCGTGGTTTAGTCGCTTCGGCGCATGGTTTCTTCGGTGGAGGTAGGGAGACGGATCACCTACTTCTCCTGCACTTTTTCCTGCAATTTCGTGTTATTCGGTGCTAGAACGGGCGAGTTTAGGCTCGTTTAGGTAAAATCATGATTTTAGGAATTCGTAGGGTTCACCGAAAAATGAAGACCGTTTTCAGTAAAATTAGTATCAAATGAACCCTCGGGATGTCTGGATCCCGTCCCGCAAGTTTCATCGTGATTCGTCGTCATTCGGGGCCGGTAGGAGTCTGGGAACCCCGGTGACCCAATTTGGGTCGATTCGTTGGAATCGCCCGTTTCTCACGAACGAATGGTTGCATGTGACCCTTCTAGCTTGTGGAAGGTGTTTTTCACCGTCTGGGACTGTTTCCCCTACGTTTCGACGCAAATGGGGCATGGAACGGTCGGGATCGGCCTTTTCCCTAGTTTTCCCACCGTGACGATTTGGCAGCCGTTCCAGTGACCGCTATAGGTCTCTGGCGGCCCCACGATAGACCGCCACATCCTTCAGTGTCGGTAGTTTCAGGGTTAGTTTAGGTTGGCAGCCCAACCTCTGACTGCCACTTGCCTTTGGCGGCCCTATAGTGGTGCGCCAAGGCTCGTTGTTGCTCGATGTTCGTGTCAGTCGGTTCTCTCTGGCGGCCCTTTCTTGGAGCGCCAGGAGTCGTTGACTAGAGTCAAAAGTCTATGTCAGTTCGTGTTGGCGGCCTAGTGTATGACTGCCATTTTACTGTAGCGTGCCTACTATAGGCCGCCACGGTGTGTTTTGACCGGGTAAGAGGTCTATGTCGGTTGGCCTTAGCGGTCCAACCTTCATGCGCCTCTTTGCTGTAGCGCGCCCTTCTTAGGCCGCTACATGTCGTTTGACCGAGTCGATATTTTTAAGTCGGTTGGCTCTAGCGGCCCAACCTTCATGCATTTCTTTGTTGTAGCATGCCTTCCTTCGGCCGCTACAGTCCGTGTGTCTTAGAACAGTATTTTAGGGCGGTTAGTGTGGCGGTTCACTCTTAGACCGCCACGTCCATGTAGCGTGTCTATCTTAGACCGCTACGGGTGGTTTGACTAGATAGGTCGGTTCAGGGTGACTGAGCCTAGCGGCCTAATCCTTGACCGCTACAGTCCCCTAGCGGCCCAATCTAGGACCGCCGATTCTTGTCTCTGTTGGGGTGTAGCGGCCATGCCCTCGACCGCTTCTTCCATATAGCGGCCTAAAGGTGGACCGCCATATTCCCAGGGTGTTGTTTTCTGGGGTTATGATTTCTAAGGCACTTGGCTTGAGCTTGTGGTTTGCCCGCTAACCCATGGATGTCTCTTGACATCCTATGAGGGCTATGACCATGTTATAAGGTAGCCATGCCTGCCTGTTTCTATATTGCTTCCAAGTCTTTTGTCACGTCCTGGTCAACCCGGTAAGATCCAATGGTTGACATAAGACCTTGTGTGTGTCCCGACTATTCTTGATAGCTCGAGATAGTGGTTCTGGACGCCTTGAGATACTGTCCTACCTCAGTTTACGTGTCCAGGTGCTTTGAGGGTCTTGGTGATCCCTCAGGTCTCCGTGTGTCGTTTTATACAGATGTGTCATTTCTTTGACTTAGTATTAGACCGATTGGCGGCTTGTTCCGCTTTGTACGACGATCTTGACTCTGAGTCGTGAGACTCAAGGATCGTTGCGTAGGTAGGTCTAGTTTCCTTGTCCTGAGTCTATCGGTAGTTATCTTGCTGCGCGACAGTGCTTCATTGCCTATCAGTACTACAGCACTCGTGTTTCAAAGTTTCTGTGTCTAGTAAGCCTCCACTAGTCGAAGCCTAGCGGCATGTTACAACGTGTCGACCTACCTGGAAGTGGTGGCGTGGCAGTTCCCGAGATATAGTTTTTAGGCTGGTTGCCGTGGTCTCCCTTGCCTTGCAGTAGCCTCCTGCTGGGGGAGAAAACTAGCTAGAGGCCTGGCTTAAGGCATTGAGCATGTGTGTGCACATGTGGTCAGGGGCGTTTTGGACGAACGCCGACGGGCGTGACCCTGACTAGTCACTCGCGATTGTAGTTCTTATTCTGTTCAGACATTGTCCTCATCTCTGTCGTCTTGTAGGCAATGTAGACAGACACTTGTTGGCGCAACATAAGACGTCAGTGGACACAGCTGGCTATTCTTCTAGTAAGGAGGTGCTTCTGTCACGTGACACGTGACTCTCGCATTTCTCGTGCGTCGTGACCTTTTCAGGTTAGCCCTCTTGTGGTCTTGCCCGAGGACAGTGTTGTGTCGTGTGCATGATGTTCTAGTCGTGTGTGTGTGGTCAAGTCTAGTAGAGCGTGCATGACAATCGAGTCATGTGTGCTTTAGGGCATCTGTGTCTGTCTAGGTCTTTTCTAGGCTTTTTGCCTATCTTTGTGGGCCCGACAGATCGGCAACTCCTGACTTTGTCAGATCAGGGTTCGCCTTCCTGTGACTGCTCGGAGTAGTTCAGGGAGCCGAGGCTAGTTTGGCCGCCGCGCTTGTTCAGGTACGGCTTCTTTTCCCTTTTCTTTTAGCTGCTCTACTCCTTCCATTTCCGGCTTTCTTTTACGACTTTCTAGTAGTAGTTTTTCCTGCTTTTCTTGCTTTACTACTACTGTTGTTTTAGCTGTTGTTTCGTTTTACTGCGTTATTTTTCAGTGGGGATCCGCGTGACCCCTACTGGGCTAGTGACACGAGACTCACCCCTGCTTTTCAGGTGTGGTCGTCTCTTCTTCCTTGCGGTTCCTGGTGTGGCGAGTTCGTAGTTGCCAGCGGTACCTGCGTCGAGCTTCCCCCGACCTCAGTGTACATTTTTGTTGACACCCGGAAAATGAACAAGGGTGGAAGCATGATTGAAAAGAAGATCTGACCAACAGCGAAAGACTAAGGCTGATGTCCGAGCTCGTCGCCATTCGAGTGGCGATATTGATAAGATGAAAACCCTATCTACGGACTGATAGAACCCTGTCTACGGACTGATAAAACCCTATCTATGGACTGATAGAATCCTGTCTACGGACTGATAAAACCCTATCTACGGACTGATAAAACCCTGTCTACCTACTGATAGAATCTTGTCTACGGACTGATAAAACCCTATCTACGGACTGATAGAACCCTATCTACGGACTGATGAAAATTACAATCATGATGTCAATACAAGATATTTTCAGAGATGATAGACCCTTTGGGATGATGATGCATCTGAAAAAACCCCAAGTGGGCCTATATGAAGATGAGTCACCTCTCGGCGCCCCCTCTTTCCGGCGCGCCCATGAAGCTTCAGGCACCTTTCGGCGCCCCCCCTTTCCGGCGCGCCCAGAAGCCTGCCGAGAAGAAAGAAGAAAGGGGTTATAAAACCCCCTCCCTTCGAAAGAACACAGGGGGACTCGGTGAGGGCTAAAGAGAAAAAAGCTGAAGAGAAAAAGAGAGAAAGCCAGATAGAAAAAGGGGATCGTTCGGAGAGGAAGAGCCACCCCCCCCCTTTTCGATCAACAGAGAGGAAATAGAAGAGAAGAAGAAGGAAAGCTCCAGGTGGGCACTGGGGAGGGAGAGGAGTCAATGCTCCACCCTCCCCTCCATGTTTTCTTTCCTTATCTGATGCAATATATCGAGTTCTCTCTCGATTTCTCAACTGTAGCCGGAGTTCCGGTCTTCTCTTTTGATTTCTGCCTTACATTTTTCTTTCATGATCAGTGTAATATTTCCTTTATGCAATGCAATGAAACGTCAGGATGGCCCGTTTGGGTGTTGATAGATTAAGACATCGATCTCTGTCTGTCTCTCTATGTATATAGCCTTCGTCTGAAAGGAACATAGATTAGATTCTTTGGGTTTCGAAGCCGATCGCGTGGGTTTGTTCTTCGAAGAGGGATGAGGATAAGACTCCTAACCCCATCCAATGGGTTACTGAGTTTCGTTCTCTTCTTCCCTCTCCGATCTCAATGCCTGTTTTTTCATATATATATAATCTGGTTTTTTTCTGAGGAGCCCCCCTTTTGGCGGTTCAGGAACCAGAGATATCAGTCTCTCGGTTCCCTGGGCTGCCCAGCTCTCATAAATAATGATCGGATCTCAGGTCCTCCATCCTAAATATTGAATGTTTAGGACCTGAAGTTTATACGATTGATAGCCTCTCCTTCTCCGTTGGTTTAATATCACTGGGCTCATCTGGAGGGGTCGGAGGACAGTCATCTCCTGACTCCCCCAAATGGCCAAATGGCCTGCAACAGACGGGCAAAACTCTCCACAGGATCAGGTGATGGTCTGACCTCCTCCATTTGATTCCTTCATCCAAATCCCTTGGCACCCTTCTAATAGAAGCCTCCATGAAATCCCTCTCTTACATCTCTGGCCCGACATTGATTCGAGCTTGAAATCCCCAGAAAACACACAAACAGAGCATCGTTTCTGAGCTCTGGAAACCCTGAAATTCTTCTGCATTTCACCTTCTCGGCGTGCGAGTTTCCCCGCCGAGAACCATAAGGCCGAGAGGCCTCCCCCCTTCTTTTGGCTAAACGACAACCCAGTCGGTTACCAACGCTTTCCTCGTGAGGCCATATGTGCAAGGCTCCCGGCGTGTAGACTCCCGGCGCGGCCAGGAGCGCGCCGGGAAGCCCTCTGCCGAGAGCCCCTCCTCCTAGCCATTCACCCCCCTTTTGCCAAACCTGATATTGCCCCTCTCGGCGCCCCCCTTTCCGGCGCGCCCAGGAGCCAACCGAGAAGACCCCAGGCCGAGACCCCCCTTGGCCAGCCAATTGCTCAGGCCGAGAACCCCCTTGGCCAGCCCAAGAACCGTGCCGAGAAGCCCCTTTGTCCACTAAATGCCCTGGCCGAAACCCCCCTTGGCCAGCCCAAGGACCAGGCCGAGAAGCCCCTCTCCATCCACCAAATACCAGGCCGAGAACCCCCTTTGGCCAATCCAAGGACCAGGCCGAGAGCCTCCTTTTGTCCATTAAATGTCCAGGCCGAGAGCCTTCCCTTGGCCACCGAGAAGCTCTTCGGCCAGCCCAATGACCAGGCCGAGAGCCCCTCTCCATCCACCAAAACCCAGGCCGAGAGCCCCATTTTGTCCAAGCCAAAGGCCAGGCTGAGATCCCCCCTTCAGTCAGATGAAACCCACTCCGAGGCCCACCTCTGCACCATTCTTCTATAAACTTCTTAAGCTCCCCTACATCTGTTTAAGGGGATACTCACAGACCATCACTTGTGTCTTGATGAGATATAACAATGGGGAAGACCTCCCCTACAGCTCTCGTCCCGAATCTGGATTTCACCGCTGCCTTATGAACCCAAAGAACCATGCCATTACATGCGTTCTGATGGGTTCCAAGGGAATATTGATCAATGATATGAAGGCAAGAGATGTCCCTGGGCCTGGTGCCCGTCTTTGTTCGGTCATTGTCCCGGCTCTCCGTGGATGATGACCTATTCTTCCTTGGCATAATCCAAGTTCAGGGGACATGCTGCCTAAATTTATATATCCCCACCAATCGAGTGTGGTATTCTCCTCTAACCCCGCTGGCCCACGGAGCTATGCCCTTGCGTGATCTCTGATGGCCCTCCGAAGGGGGATATTAATAAGACATCGCACTCGTACCGGGTGTGTTACATCAGGCCGGTCCCCATCTGGATTCCGGGTTATGTCTATATATATACCCGATCTTTTGCGGAGCCCACCCTGCCGCTGCATGGGTGGTTTCCTATTCCCCACTTGGCATCATCCAAGATGGTGGGAATATGCCGGCGGGTTTCCCCCCGTAATTAATAAACCCCTGCTCTGTTCAGATACGTTTAACGTCTTGTAAACAGATGAATTCTGTCTCCTTTGAGCACACGGCTTTACCGCTGCATTCCTCCTACCTCTAGCGTTTAATCAAGGGTTGTCTTCCTTAGGGAGGACGTAATTAACGTCATAGCGTTCAGGGTATGACGGACTACTAGTCCAGACACGATCACTCACAATCGACTGACCAAGTCAGATCGAGCGCACAATAAGAATCGTCACCACGGTGACTGGCACGCCAATAAACCCATAAACATAAATAAATAAATAAAAACAATAAACAAGATAAAAAGAGATAAAAAAATGTGCATCAAACAAGTCTGGCACGCCCGGTGGGACTCAGTCTCCCTTCATCTTTACGCTAAGGTAGGAGGCCCAGCGGGCCCCCCTCAAATTTCTGATTCCGTGTGTTTCCTTGTTTCCAGGAAACTACGATGACAACACAAATCGCGTCTGTATGCTTCGACAAGCAACCGGTGGACATGCACGTCCAGGAGGGGTACCTGGCGGTACCACTGGCGTTCGGTTCGTTTCCCCCAGCTGTCGGGCTGCCCAACTGCTTGGGCGTTGTCTACACCGACCTTCTACAGGTCGATAACGAGGAGCAAGGCGTTGCTGCAAACGCCCCAGTGGAGGCCGCTGATCGCAAGGATGGCTTACCGAAGAAGACGGCCCCCACGGCCGTCGCCTGCTACGTCCATCATGTCCAGAAAAGGGACATGGTCCCCACTGCTGCCCAGAAGGGGAAGAAAACCAACCGGAGGAACCGGTCTACTGCTATTGATCGTCGCCTTTCCAATTCCGGAAAGACGATAATGATGGGTGCTATTAGGGCGAATCTCGACGGTCGCCCCAGGGGAGTCCGGCCAGACAGAATCGTCCCGACCATCCCAACTGACAACAAGTTCCAGGTTTTGGCCTCTAGGAGGGCCAACTGGGAAGATGCTGAAAGGAAGCCGCTGGCGCCCAAGCCAGCAAAATACAAACAGGTCTGGCGACCGAAGAAGATCCAAAGCTGGGCCCCAGCTGAAGACAGAGAGAACCTCACTGATATCACTGCTGCCCGCCTCAGAGCAGGGGGCAGAAGGGAAATGAAGAGAGATGAAAGCAATGCTGCTGCCAACCGCTGCCAAGTTGGCAATATAAGAAGAAGTGAACCAGTCACTATGCTTACTGCAAGAAGATCAGGAGCCTGTGCCAGACAGGCTGATATCTTCAAATATCCCAGGGCCGAACATCTGAATGCTCGGGTGACAAGACTAGCCCGGCAGCAAAAGGGCCAGGACAGACTGATGCTCCGACCTGAGCCGAAAAGGCGCGACCCAGAGGAAACTAAGCAAGTAGTCCAAGATTACTTCCACTACCTAGGGAGCTCTGCCCTAGGCCAGCAAAGACTATCCCGTGCCTTGGGCATCAGGGATGATGAAGAAGGAAAAACCTTCCAAGAGATGATGATCGAAGCCTCTTCCTCCGATTCAAATGACTATGAAGAAGGCCCCAGGGTCGGATATAATGAAGAAGACCTATACGAGGAAGAAGCCAAAGAAAGAATATCGGTCTTTGACCGGCTCAGATATCCTAGTCAAATAAAAAGAAAGGTCTACAGGCGGAAAGGAAAGATGCGAATCTTCGCCTGCAATATGGCTGGACTGGCCAGGGGGCAGGATATACTACCAACTCAGCCAGAGGAATTGCTCAGGCTGGCAACTAGACCTGGTCCTGTCACAAGAAGAGGCCAGGCAGCAAAAGATAAAATCAAAATTGATGATGAAGCCCGCAGGGTTACCACTATGACAGTTAATGTGGTAACGGCGGAAGATGGAGATAACCCCTTCGTTGATGATGCTGAAGGGACTTCTGAAGATATACAAATTCCATCAACCATGGATCCCATGATCCAGATGATGTTCGAAGATACCAACAGGAGATCAATGCTCTCCGAAGACAGCTCAATGAGAGACAGGAAGCTACATCAGTCTCGAAGCAAGCTGAACCTGCGGGCAGACATCCAGCTCCACAGAAACAACTATCCTGGCTAATCCTCTCTTAGCTGATAAGGGCAAAGCACCAAGTCAACCTGTTCCACAGCAAACAATAGCTCAGCCCTCTGTGTCTCAGACGCAGCCTACCGCGCCCATCTTGCGCGCCACTGTGATGACAACTCCTCACAGCCAGCAACAAGCCCACTTCTTTCCAGAAGATATAGATCCAGCTGTAGCCCACAAGCAGATGATTGAAAGAATTGTGGAAATGAAGCTGTCAGAAAAGATTGGAGATGATACTAGTGCCTATGATGTGTATAAGGTACCGTATCCTCCCCAGTATGCTGCCAAAAGGCTGCCTCCAGGCGTCAGCAAGCCGCCAAAGTTTGAGAAATTCAATGGCCAGGGCTCCCCCAGAGAGCATATAGCCTACTATACTACCATCATGGGCGACCTAGCAGTCGATGAAGCCTATCTGCTCAAGTTCTTTGGCTCGTCCCTCACTGGGTTGGCCTTTGAATGGTATTCAAGCTTGTCAGCAGGATCAGTGGTTGATTGGCCCGATATGCAGAGAAAATTCCGCGACAGGTTTCATGTCACGGAGAGGGAAATCACAATAGCAGAACTGTATGCTACTAGGCAGAAACAGGATGAAACTGCACTGGAGTACATCAAAAGATGGAGAAATCTAGCCATGAGATGCAGAAGACCTCCTCATCAGGAGGATGCAGTGCAGATATGCAAGCAGAACCTCAGGAGGGAAGTACTAGAAAAAATGATCGGTGCAGATGTCAAAACATTTGACCGACTGAACAATATAGTGGCGGAGGTCGAGGCGTTCTTGTCCAAACGTCCGACCGTCAATGCTCCCGCCATGCCAAAAGGTAAATCCAATGATCGGCGGCCGTCACACTCTGAGGCCAACACCGTCGATTTTAGAACCTTTGAGCAACAAAAAGGGAAGAAAGGGGCATATGAAGCTCCCCCGATGGCAGATACAGCAGAAAGAAGAGACAAAGTCTCTCTGAGGGACAGGATGAGAAGGGCTTACTCTTTTCCCAAGGATAAGACTGCAGCATTGTTTAACTGGGCATATAAGTTCAATAAGGTGACATTGCCTGAACCGAAGAAGCCCGAAGATGCAGAAAAGAAAGATGATCCGATGTTCTGTCCATTTCACCGGGTGTTGGGGCACCCAATTGAGGACTGTTATGTCTTCAAAGATATCATGGAAGGAATGGTTAAGAAGGGTGAACTGCAGCTGGGAGATTACCAGGTGAAGCCTCCTCGGCCACATGAGCTTCCGCCCTGGAGGGTGGCCGCTAATATGATCTCAATCTATCAACAGCTGCCTAAGGAAGCCATTGAAGAATGCACCAGGCACACCTATGAAGCCTGCCTCCTCACCCCATTGAGAGATCAGGAAGGATGGCAGACGGTACCCACAAAAAGCAGAAAGAAGACTCCCGCAGCTAAAACCAACGGAGCAGTTATCCGGGGTGTCACCCCAAGGCCTGAGTCGCCTCCAATAAAGCCAATATGGCCTACAGTTGAGACCGGACCAGTCATCCGGATCCATACTCGCAACCGGAGGAGACAAACTCCCCTCCCTGCACATAAAGAAGAAAGTCCTGCAACCAGGCGTCTGCAGCAATATATTAATGAGCTTGATGAGTATGAGCAGAAAAAGCCGAAACACCTGTTGGTGAAAGACTGTATACTCTGGGAGCAGCTCGAAGAATTGAAAATTGAAGAGCAGCCGGAAGCAGAACAAAGAAAAGATAAGACTGAGTCCTTCTGGGGGCAGGAACTAGCAAAGCCAACTTCCCAGAAAAAGAAGAGACGGCCTAAGGCCAAAAAGGGAAAGAAGGTCACGACAGTACAATGCAATACTCTGTCGGTACTCTTTTCCCTGCCCGGGGAGGATGATGAACAAGAAGCATCAGATGTCCCGCTGGAAGCCAATCATGCTGAGGCCTCTACCTCAGCCCATGCAACACGTTCTGGGAGAAAATGGGGGCGTCCGCCACCAGCTAACCATAATATTATGTTCAGAGGGGAGCAACCCTATCAAATCCCAAAACCAGAGGTGCGCGGTGTCCAGGTTCCTCCCCCTGCCAGCTTGTACCAAGGAAAAGATAAAGCAGAAGGAGCCCCTTCATTCCTGGAGTTCCTGTCCAGCTTAGAAAACGAGCAACTGGCTCACACTGCTCCAGCTAAAAGCAATAAGTGCCAGCAGACAGCAGCCGGAAAGCAGAAACAGCATGAAGAAAATGAGGAAAATAGCCCTCTAGCAAAACCAAGGGCAGTCATTACAGAAGAAGCCCTCCGGGAGACCGATGAAGAAAATGAAACTGGGACTGGGCAGCAAAGGCCACAGGCACCACACGAACCTCCAAGACCCCGGTGGGCAGAGGAGATGAGGCTGTCTAATGTTCGGGTTGGCAGTCGAATCATGAAAATGTTGAAGAAGCTCCCCACCAGATTCTCCATCTGGGAGATACTCTCTCTGAGTGAAGAGGCCCGCCAAGCAATTGTGGATGCCCTGCAGTCGCCGGCACAATATGAAGCACTCTTGGCAGAAGTGAATGCTGGACCATCAGTCACGTTCACAGAAGATGATATGCTGATCCCAAATGCCAGTCACAACAGACCGTTGTATATGAGGGGCTCCCTGAACTGTCAGTCGCTGAGCAGGATACTGATAGATCCCGGGGCTGCTGTAAATATTCTCCCATATCGCATCTATCAGAAATACTACTTTGATCTGCAGCTTACCAAGGTCAGAGACATGAAGATTGCTGGGTTCAACCAGAAATGTGAAACACCTCTCGGGGTGGCTGATTTCAACCTCACATTGGGCGACCTCACTACCGTGGTACGATTCTATGTGATCGACTCCAACACCACGTATAAGGCCCTGTTGGGGAGACCGTGGCTGCATGAATATCAGATCGTGCCATCCACGCTACACCAATGCATAAAATACTGCCATGAAGGAAAGGAAGAAAGGGTGTTTGCAGACCTACATC
Organism: Amorphophallus konjac; assembly: GCA_022559845.1. NCBI lineage: Eukaryota > Viridiplantae > Streptophyta > Magnoliopsida > Alismatales > Araceae > Amorphophallus > Amorphophallus konjac. The sequence continues at coordinate 143,096,869 of CM040120.1, forward strand.
CCTTTGAAGTGTTCGAATGCCATATGCTCGATGCCTCCTACTACACCGAGGTGTCACAAAAAGATGAAAAGAAAGAGGCTGTGATCAGCCAGAAGAAGCCGGCGACGAAGGCAAAAGCTTGGTCTCCACCGCCACCCAGGGGTTATGTTGAAAAGCATGAAGTAGCTCACATCTCTTATGCTGATGATTTTGCTCGGATCACCCCTCCTAGCATCCATCCAGATAGCACTGATCAAGAAATGAAAGAAAGGTGCATACAGGTGAAGGTCCCACGAGGTTTAATCAAACCCGTCGCCAGCCTAGAATACCAAACAGTGCTGCCACTGAAGACTATGGAAATCCCTCGCTTCTGCGAGCCACCTACCATATTCTACACCGGGGAGGCAGTCGAAGAAGATGATCAAGACTGCATGGTCCCTGAAGAAGCCGCAAACCAGATGGTGCCGATTACAGGCCTGGAGTATACTACCCAGCGGGTTTCGCAGATGTTCTCCAAGATGCAAATGCCATCACTACAATCTGCAGCCCAGAAGAAAGCATTTAGGGAGCTATGGGATCCGCCTCGAGATAATAAGGAACTGAGGAAGATCACACAGCATCCGGGATTGGGTTATACCCTTCAAGAATATTATGAAGCCGAGGTGGATGTCATCTCTACCTTCTACCAGCATAGAGACTCCCCTGGGTTAGGATATGATCAATATCCCTTTGAGGATGAAGAGATTATGTATCAAACCATAACAGACAATGAAGCCAAAGATGATCAGCCAGAAGCAGGGATGTCTGATAAAACTAAGAGGGGTCGGTGCTGGAAGGACCCGTCCTGCAAGGAGGATCTATTCCAGGCCGAAGCACAATTTGATACGGAAACCCCGGATGAAGACCAGATGGCCAAAGAACTGAGAGAATGCCTAGAATTCGAGTGCATTCTGGAAGAAGTCCGGCCTCTACAGAAAGATGACCTTTCAGGGGAGCCTGTAACAGAAAGATCCCTAAGAGCGGAAGATTCCACTTTTGAATTCTCTTCTGAACCAGTCTCGTCCTCGGGGCAGACTGAACAGAATCCGATGGTATCGGCCTTATATGATAAGCCGACATCCGCTGATGAGCAGGATGACGATACAGAAGAACATGAAACTGAAGAGAATTATATCCCGGGAGGCTTTATTGATTTGCAAGAAGCCCCACCCGAAGTTGAGGACGGGGGCCAAGCCACCGTCGATGAACTGATAGAAGTGAACCTGGGGTCAGCAGATGAGCCAAGGCCGACATTCCTCAGTGCACTGCTAGAACCAGCTGCCAGAGAACAGTACATACAGTTTCTGAAAGAGTTCCGAGACTGCTTTGCATGGACGTATGATGAAATGCCGGGACTGAGCTCTGATGTGGCACAGCACCGCTTGGCAATAGACCCAGAGGCTAGCCCTGTAAAGTAGCCTTCCAGGAGAATGCGTCCTGAACTGATAAATCAGATCAACAAAGAAGTCGACAAGCTGATTGACGTAGGCTTTATTGAGGAAAACCAGTATACTACATGGCTGGCCAATATAGTGCCCGTGAAGAAGAAAAATGGGCAGATCAGAATATGTGTAGATTTCAGGGACCTGAATAAGGCTTGTCCAAAAGATGATTTCCCAGTGCCAATTACTGAAGTAATGATCGATGCAACCACTGGCCATGAAGCCCTGTCATTCATGGATGGGTCATCCGGATATAACCAGATCTGGATTGCTGAAGAAGACAGAGTGCACACTGCATTCCGCACCCCGAAGGGGATATTCCACTATAAAAGGATGCCGTTCGGCCTCAAGAATGCCGGCGCTACCTATCAAAGAGCTATGACAAAGATCTTTGATGATTTGCTCTTCAAAAAGGTAGAGTGCTATATTGATGACCTGGTGGTCAAAACCAGCAGAAAAGAAGACCATTTGCAGGATCTGAGAGTAGTGTTCCAGAGGCTGTGCAAATATGAGCTCAAAATGAACCCTATGAAATGTGCCTTCGGCGTGTCCAGTGGAAAATTCCTTGGGTTCATTGTCCGTCATAGGGGCATTGAGATTGACCCATCCAAGATTAAAGCTATCCAGGAGCTCCCTCCACCAAGGAATCTTCACGAGCTGAGATCTCTACAAGGGCGTTTGGCCTACATCCGACGATTCATATCAAATCTGTCGGGGAAATGCCACCCTTTTCACAAGCTCATGATGAAAGATGTGTTGTTCCTCTGGGACGATGGCTGTCAGGAGGCCTTCGAGAAGCTGAAAGAATATCTCAAAACCCCTCCAGTGCTGGGGGCACCTATTAAGGGCAAACCCCTGATACTGTACATTGCAGCCACACACTGTTCCCTGGGGGCAATGCTAGCACAGATAAATGAAGAAGGCAAAGAGCAGGCTCTATACTACCTGAGTAGGAGGCTGATCAGAACAGAAGAAAGTTACACCTATATAGAGAAGACATGCTTGGCACTAGTCTTTGCCGTAAAGAAGCTCCGGCACTATATGCTGTCACATGAAATCAGATTGATATCTGCAGCAGATCCACTCAAATACATACTGACTCAACCAGTACTGAAAGGCCGGTTGGGCAAATGGGCAGTAATTCTGATGGAATTCGATATCACGTATATACCCCAGAGGGCAATAAAAGGACAGGCTGTGGCCGATTTCTTCGCAGAACATACTGTGCCAGAGAATGATATGTTGGGGACTGAGTTACCCGATGATGAGACACTAGAAGCCTGCCAGGCTCAGTCAACTATGTGGCAGCTGTTCTTTGACGGAGCATCTAGAACAGAGACGGACTCCGATGGAAAGATCAGAATACGGGCCGGAGCCGGTATTGTGCTGAAATCGCCAGAGGGGGAGGTTGTGCATACTTCCTGTTCTATAAACAAGCCCTGCACTAATAATGAAGCCGAGTATGAAGCTCTGATAATCGGACTGCATATAAGCCTCAACATGGGTATCCAGATGCTTCAGGTATTCGGGGATTCGATGTTGATAATAAAACAAATCCAAGGGGAGTTCGAAGTGCGGAAGCCGGAGTTGAACCCCTACCACCAAAAAGCCTGTGCGCCTCATGGCGAAATTATATCATATTGAGCTCAAGCATGTGGGCCGTGCACATAATGCCCAAGCTGATGCATTGGCAAAGCTAGCCAGCTCAATAGCAGTCCCACCAGATGAGACACTGAACATTGTTGTTATAAATCGGCGGCAAGTCCCCAGCATGCTAGAAAGCTGCCCCGAAGAAAATGAAGTCGCCACGATCAGTACAGAACAGGCGTCTGATTGGAGACAACACCTGCTACAGTGGTTTTTACATCAACAGCTGCCGCAGAAAAGAGAAGAAAAGATGAAACTCTTGCGAATCAAAGATTCTTATGAATTCAGGAATGGGACTCTGTTCCGAATAATGGCAGATGCACGCAAGAAGATTCTGCTCCGCTGCCTGTCCACTGAGGAAGCTTGGCAAGCGATGAAAGAAGTACATGCTGGGACAGCAGGTGCCCACCAGGCTGGCCCCAAGATGAAGATAGAAATCAAGAAGCTGGGCTACTATTGGCCCACTATGTTTGAAGACTGCTGCACATTTGCAAAGTCATGCCAGAAGTGTCAGGAGCATGCTGTTGTGCCTAGAAGGCCACCTACGATTCTGCACCCTACAGTCCCTAGCTGGCCGTTTGCACAATGGGGAACTGATGTAGTCGGTCCACTACCGACTTCCTCGGCCGGGCATAAGTATATACTGGCCATAACAGATTACTTCTCCCGATGGGCGGAAGCTATAGCACTACGGGAAGTGACCGGTGAGCTGGTCGCCAGATTCATCAAGCAAAACATCATCTTCCGGTTTGGGATCCCCAGCCGAATAATATCTGACAATGGGAGTCATTTCAGAAATCAGAAAGTCTATCGGCTTGCCGAGAAATATAAGATCGAATGGAGGACTTCCACTCCTTACAATCCACAGGCAAATGGATTGGCAGAAGCTTTCAATAAGACTTTGTGCACCCTGCTGGCCAAAGTCGTCAGTGCCAATAAGAAGGATTGGGAAGAAAGATGTATGAAGCTCTGTGGGCGTATCGCACCGTCTTCAAAACACCTACAGGGTGCTCACCATACTCCTTGGTATACGGCTCAGAGGCAGTAGTCCCACTAGAGCTGGAAGTCCCGTCACTCAGAGTGGCAGTCCAATACGACCTAGCCCATGGCGAACAAACCAATGCAGAACGAAGATTAGAAGAATTGGCTGAATTGGAAGGGAAGCGTCTCCAAGCTCAGAAGAATATCCAAATGTATCAGGCCCGCATGGCCACCGCATTCAACAAACTCGTAAAAGGGCGAGAATTCAAAAAAAGGTGACCTTGTCATGGTCAAGAAAAAAGAAGTCATGGCGTCCAACCCGAAGGGAAAGCTAAATCCCAATTGGGAAGGTCCATATGTGATACAAAGGGTCTACGAAGGAGGGGCCTACATAGTTGTTAATCATCGAGGGGAGATCCAATTCTCACCTCTCAACGGTAAACACCTGAAGCTGTATCATGCTGCACAGCTGATATTCCCCGAGTAATCGGGCAAGAGATACCCTTTTCTTGACCTAGCGGCACTTCACCCTAGCCGAACTACCCTTCCTTGGTCTAGTGGCACTCCGCCCTAGCCGAGATATCCTTTCCTTGGCCTAGTGGCACCCCGCCCTATTCAAGATACCTCTTCCTTGGCCTAGTGGCACTCTGCCCTAGCCGAACTACCCTTCCTTGGTCTAGTGGCACTCCGCCCTAGCCGAGATATCCTTTCCTTGGCCTAGTGGCACCCCGCCCTAGTCAAGATACCTCTGCCTTGGCCTAGCGGCACTTCGCCCTAGCCGAACTACCCTTCCTTGGTCTAGTGGCACTCCGCCCTGTCCGAGATACCCTTTCCTTGGTATAGTGACACTCCGTCCTAACCAGGCTACCACTCATCGTGATCCTGTGCCGTCACGGTCTGACACCCTCTGAACAAGTAGGGGGGGTAGAAGAAAATAAAATAATAATAATAATAATAATATATATATATATATAATGGGGTTAAAAATAGAGATACTCCGCCAGTCTTGTTCAGACATTCTGAACAAGGACAAAAATGGCTAAAACCCAGCTGTGGTGAAAACCCGAAAGGGCACTGCAGGTAAAATCGGGTACCCCGCCGTGCGAAAACCCGAAAGGGCGCACGGGCAAAAGCAAGAGGGGGCTAGCTCTGGTGAAAACCCGAAAGGGCGCTTGGGTCGGTAATGTGGTAACCACGAAGAAACCCACATATCTCTTTACGTCCCGCCGTGATAAAACCCATCCAGTTTAGACCTTACGTCTATCCTGATGAAACCTATAAAAATCCTTACATTGGTATAAACCCAATACCGATGATGAAACCCGTTGCTGATTGATTGGCGCATTACCCGATCAGCAATGAAATCTGTCCAGTTTAGACCTTACGTCTATCCCGATGAAACCTATAAAAAATCCTTGCATTGGTATAAACCCAATACCAATGATGAAACCCGTTGCTGATTGATTGGCGCTTTGCCCAATCAGCGATGAGACCCGTCCAGTTTAGACCTTACGTCTATCCTGATGAGACCTATGAAACCCTTGCATTGATGTTAGCACCCACATCAATGATGATATATGCACAAGCTGCGCCTATCAGTTATAGAATCAAAGTTTCAATAAAAAGAATAGGGAAAAGAAAAGAAGAGACAAAATGGGGTTAAAAATAGAGATACCCCGCCAGTCTTGTTCAAGCATTCTGAACGAGGGAAAAAATGGCTAAAACCCAGCTGTGGTGAAAACCCGAAAGGGCACTACAGGCAAAATCGGGTACCCCGCCACGTGAAAATCCGAAAGGACGCGCGGGCAAAAGCAAGAGGGGGCTGGCTCTGGTGAAAACCCGAAAGGGCACTTGGGTCAGTAATATGGTAATCCAAAAAGTCCCGTGCCAACCGGAACGATACCTTCATCTGCCTTCATTGGTAAAACCTTCCGTCGGTCACATGGCTCCATGCCCCACCGATGATAAAGCCTTTCTGGGACAGACCTTACGTTTGCCCTGGGGAAATCCACATACCCCATTCGCATGTCCCACAAACAATGAAATCCATCACTGTTCTGATGAAACCTATACATTCTTGGCAGTCCCACCTGCGATAAACCCTACTCAGCTTAGACCTTTCGTCTATTCTGAGGAAACTTATAAATCCTTCTTACATCGATATAAATCCAATATCGATGATGAAATCAACTGTTGATCGATTGGCGCCTCGCCCGATCAATGATAAAACCCTACTCAGTTTAGACCTTTCGTCTATTCTGAGGAAACTTATAAATCCTTCTTGCATCGATATAAACCCAATATCGATGATGAAATCAACTGTTGATCGATTGGCACCTCGCCCGATCAATGATAAACCCTACTCAGTTTAGACCTTTCGTCTATTCTGAGGAAACTTATAAATCCTTCTTGCATCGATATAAACCTAATATCGATGATGAAATCAACTGTTGATCGATTGGCACCTCGCCCGATCAATGATGAAACCCTACTCAGCTTAGACCTTTCTTCTATTCTGAGGAAACTTATAAATCCTTCTTACATCGATATAAATCCAATATCGATGATGAAATCAACTGTTGATCGATTGGCGCCTCGCCCGATCAATGATAAAACCCTACTCAGTTTAGACCTTTCGTCTATTCTGAGGAAACTTATAAATCCTTCTTGCATCGATATAAACCCAATATCGATGATGAAATCAACTGTTGATCGATTGGCACCTCGCCCGATCAATGATAAAACCCTACTCAGTTTAGACCTTTCGTCTATTCTGAGGAAACTTATAAATCCTTCTTGCACCGATATAAACCCAATATCGATGATGAAATCAACTGTTGATCGATTGGCACCTCGCCCGATCAATGATAAAACCCTACTCAGTTTAGACCTTTCGTCTATTCTGAGGAAACTTATAAATCCTTCTTGCATCGATATAAACCCAATATCGATGATGAAATCAACTGTTGATCGATTGGCACCTCGCCCGATCAATGATGAAACCCTACTCAGCTTAGACCTTTCGTCTATTCTGAGGAAACTTATAAATCCTTCTTGCATCGATATAAACCCAATATCGATGATGAAATCAACTGTTGATCGATTGGCGCCTCGCCCGATCAATGATGAAACCCTACTCAGCTTAGACCTTTCGTCTATTCTGAGGAAACTTATAAATCCTTCTTGCATCGATATAAATCCAATATCGATGATGAAATCAACTGTTGATCAATTGGCACCTCGCCCTATCAATGATAAAACCCTACTCAGTTTAGACCTTTCGCCTATTCTGAGGAAACTTATGAAAATCCTTGCATCGATATAAACCCAATATCGATGATGAAACCAGCTGTTGATCGACTGGCACCTCGCCCGATCAATGATAAAACCCTACTCAGTTTAGACCTTTCGTCTATTCTGAGGAAACTTATGAAAATCCTTGCATCGATATAAACTCAATATCGATGATGAAATCAGCTGTTGATCGACTGGCATTTCGCCCGATCAATGATAAAACCCTATTCAGTTCAGACCTTACGTCTGTCTTGATGAAAACCACATATCCTGTAATCGTCCCACCTGTTATAACCTCTACCCAGTCTAGACTTTCCGTCTATTCTGATAAGGCCCTTTCTTTCACATTCCTGCAAATTGTCTCCCTCACAGCACATATTGCCAACAGGGACGTTTGCCGCTACTAACAGAATCCGGTTTAAGCACCTCTTCGGATGCCGTCACGCGGTGGAGCGAGTTCCCCATCCTTTCTCTGAAGGGGTGGACGCTCTCCTGCCAGATACGCGCCATTCGCATGAGGGTTTGCTAAAACCACTACCCCACTTCCCTGAAGTGATAAAACCACATGGAAAAGAAGGTGGATACACATAAGGCAAAATTTTTCCTTTCATTAAGAAGTGAGTACATAAAGGGCCCCGAGGGGACATTGTATCACAAAAGAGCAAAAAAGGAGAAGAAGAAAAGAAAAAGGAAATGATTCATGGCTGCCGGAAGATATCCTCGAATGCCAGAAGACCCACAGAAGGGGCGGCTCCTAGTTCATGAAGCCGAGCCTCCTCTTCATGCAGTCGAACAGACTGGTCTCGAAAGGATGCCGCCTGCCCCTCTAATAAAGCTGCTTCTTCCTCGAGTTGCGGTCGAGAAGTTGTCAGCTGTGGCAGCTCAGCTCGGAGATCAGACAGTTCAGCCTCCAGGATAGTTATCCGGTCGCGCACGAAATGCTCCCGCTCCGCCAAAGACTGCATTTGACGCTGTCGCTCCTGAAAGATAGAGTTCATCTTTGCCAGCTCGGACTTGCACTCCATTCTTTGCAACTTCAAGGCTACCAATCTGTCCGACATGATATGTGTCAAGAAATCCCGGCGATGAACAAATTTTAACAGCAAAAGAACCCGCTGGGCCCATATTTCCATGGGACATCCCATCGCCTGTAAACCGGCGGTGAAGCGCCCGGCTATATCCTTCAACTGTAAATAAGTTAGTCCAGGTTGGGACTCCACCAGTTGACGCAGCATGCCCAGATGTTGCCAAACAAAACTTTCAGGGGAAGTGAAGCCAGGCGAAGGAAGAGGAGCTACTTCAAAAGATACTTCACTGTCTATATCCGCCCATAGGGTGATGTCCGGCTGCGAAGAAGAAGACGGTAGGTCTGCCGAAGCCACCAACTGAGCTCCACCCATAACCTCTGATGTGGCCAGGAGATCTTCCACCTCCATCTCCTCGGAGGCGGCCGTCGGAATAATCCCGGACGCAACTTCAAGCATCTCCTCCTCAGATTCTGAAAATGCGGAAGCAGATTCCGTGGCTGTTGTAGGCGATACTCCCAGTTCTCCAACAGATACCTCTCCTTCTTCCATTTCGGTGCCCGCCCCCTTCAATGTCAAGGCTGCGGGGGCCACGATCTGAAGAGGCACAGGTTCGCTCTCCATGACTGATACTGTGGGAACTGTTGATTCTGGAGCGATGGTCATCACTGCAGCTGGTATAAAGGCAGAACCCCTGGCTGGGTCCATTTCAGCTCTAAAATCCAAAGCCTTGATGAGAGCCGGGCCTTCCCCTGCATTCCGCAGGTCCAATGATGCTAAGTCTGTGGAGGACTGCACCCTCATCGGCACAGGGCGAATTATCTCAAGAATGGCTGCCGAAGCAGGAACAATAGCCAAGGTGCCGGATAAAGTGGCTTCAACGGCTGCACTCGTAGCCGGGAGGGCAACAATGGATTCCTGTGAACGAATCAATGCAGCGTCAAGCAGCAGATAAAGATGGGGAAAAGGAAACCATAAAGGGAAGAGACTCACTTCTAAAGTGATGCCAATATCCTCAAAAGATTGTAGAGAAGAGGAAAGCTCCGCTGATGAGACCACAAAAGGGGGAGTTATATCTGCCTCGGTATCCAGAGCAGCGAACTCTTCTGGCAATTCTTCTCTAGAAAATGGCACCAGCAGCTTGGGGGGTGTAAATGATAAAACAATGGCGGTACATACGGGTGGGGCCTCTGGTTTGGAGGCACCCTCCGTGTCACTCCCGCTGAAATCTGTTTCTTCTCCACCTGCCTCAGAAGCGGCCGCAGAGCTACCGGAAGAGATTTCCACTCTGTCCATGGGCGGGGCCATCGATTCTAACATCTGCTTGGAGGAAGACCGAGTAACTATGCGCCTTCCGGGAGCGGGGCCCCATTTCGCCTGGGTCTTGTGACCCTCCCGCGGCTGAGTAATATCGCCAGCCGCTCCTGTAATCTCAGTCTCCTCCCCGGCCATCACTATAAAGAAAAGCCTGTGAGAGGGACGATGAAAGTAGCTGAAGCAAACATAAAAAGATAAAAAGGGAATGCTTACCCTCCGCCTCACTAGTCGGCGTGGGAGAGGGCAACCGGGTCTCCACCTCGGAGGGCGCCGCAACTGGCTCTTGGGCTATGCGAAAAGAAGCGGTCAGATTTAAACACTCCTCTGAAATCCAGCAAGATAGAATGAAGAATGTAATGGCAGAATATTGATGTTACCCTGAACTGATGCCTGAGCGGCCTCCCTCTGAGTTTCGAACTCATCAAATGAGGGAATGTCAGGGAGAGGGGTCTCGGTGTCCATCACTACCGAAGCCTTCCTGGCCTTCCCAACTGCAGCCTTGACTGCAGAAGCCTTCCTCTTCTTGCCAGGAGGCAGGGGAGTAGTGGTCGGTGCTACAGCAGGAACTTCAAAATAAGCAAGCTTCTCGGCCTGCGCAATAATCTTCCCGTAGAGCCCCAGCCGCTTTATATCGGGCCGGTCTGTTAAGAACGGCAGAAAGATGATGGGATCAATAGATGCAAAATTCAGATATTAAACAGAAAACACTGCAGTCAGAAAGGAGAAGATGATACCTACTGGTCCATCATAAAATACAGAGAGCGGCCAATACAGATAAGCCACTTCTTTGGAGCGGGAAGCAGCCTCCTTGATGAGCCAACACACATCGCCGAATGTCTGGCATTTCTCCACCAAAGCTGCCAGGTCATTATGGCCATGAAAATCCAGGCAGCGGAACAAGTCAAGATGGTCCATGCCCCAGCCATCGACATAATGAAATGATATAAATAGCGGCTTGTTCAAAATGCCAGCTATCGGGCTTTCTGCAGATAGTCCATGCAAATTCAGCAGAATGAACAGCCAGGACGTTTGCTTATAATACGTCTGAGTTCTATCTTCCCGGCGTACAAACGTCCTATACGGATGAAATTTATCAACTGGACCCCTCCAATGAGCTACCGCCGGGAGCGGCTCTTCAACAGGAAATGGATACTGTTGTGCCTCCAAGCGATCATCTCCTATATGGCACAGATGTTTCAGGGTCTTTATGAAACTGTCTTCATTAATAGCAGCAAAAATAGGAGCGGGTGGCTCAGAATTCTTTTCCTTCAGAGCTCGACGCTGGGCCAGATAGTTCTCTGCCTCTCTCGAGTTCTGCGAATAAAGCTTCCTCAGATGGGCCTCGGGGATTTCAAACACTGGCCCAGGCTGCTGTTTCAGGAAAGAGCGCTCTGCTACATCCCAGAAAGCACCCCTGCCATCCCTGAAAAAGCCGGTCCGAATGTTCCACCATTTAATATATTCTGATGTTACCCGGGGAACACGGTTGGAGACGGTGGGCACCCTGAAAATTGCGTCGTCCTGACGATGATAGAAATCCCACCACAACCGGCCGTCGCCGACAATGGTGGACCCGTGCTTGGCCCTGCTATCCGGGGGAAATTGAGCAACTGAAGTAGGGATGTGCTGGTCATAACCAAAGTTCCGCCCAAATCGGAACGGATAGTATGGCTCCAACAGAAGCAGGCCACCCTTTCTGTAAACCAAAACACTAGGCCGAATTGCCATGGCCCATCTCACCAGCTCCGGTTCCAGGATCGGCCGAGCAGTGTTGACCGCTGAGACAGGGTGGATATATGTCTCTATCTCCTCCAGCTTGCATTCTCTTTGAGGATCAATCAAAGGAGCTGAACCTGCAGCCAAGCTCCAGAAATGTATGCTGCCAGGGGCATCCACTGGTACTCTTATCAGCCGGCCCCTTATTTTAAATAGCTGATCATAAAAGGGACCAGGCTCAGCGCTAGCAAATTCAACCATCCTGGGTAACACTGTATCCGCCTGCAAGGTTCTCGGAGCCAATTCAGGGAATATACTGCAGACCCAGGCATTGAAGAAATGAAAAGGACCCACGGTCCTCAAAGAACGGGGAGTCTGGTGCTTGTACAGGTCCCCCAAAGATTTATAGATCAAACACAGGGCCACCGGGCAGAGCGACAGCTTCATCCCCCAGGCCATCTGACAAGCTGGATATATGGCCTCTGGCCGAATGACTGTCTCGTCCCCTTGTGGAAGAGCAAAAGTACATAGCCAGAATGTGAAATAAGCTGCATAGTGTGTGATGGGATCTACCCCTGCCGGGTTTGGACCACCTTTGCCCGCATGGCGCAATGAAGATGGCGGTGCCGATTTGTAGCGGGGAGCTCTTATCTGCTTGCTCGCAACAGGACCCATGGAGGGGAAATCTGCATATTTCAGGGGCCCGTCGAAAAAGTACTGGAGCCACTGCCCGATCCGGACCCTCAGTTTGCTACCTTTCTCTCGGGGATGATAGCCTTTGGAGGATCCTCTACTATATGCCAGACAGATGGAGCGATAGACCTTCATCAGATATCGGTAAGAGAAGCCAAGGGAATACTTGCCTTCTCCATCAGAGCTGTCTTTCTCGGAGTCTGCCAAACAGACTTCTTCATACGGCTCGCCATCAATGGGCAGGCCAGAAAGCCGCGATAAACTCCAGAGGTCTAGGGATGTCTCACCCTCTGCTGTATAAAAAGTGTTGAACAAAGGGCAGAACACTTCAAACATCTCACAGCATAACCCCCTGGAGATGGGATATCGGAATCTGGAAGCAAAAACACTGTGGTATACACCCGCTCTGATCAGCAGAGGGGCATATTCCGTCAGAACAAATTCAGTAAATTCTACTGCCCCTACTCGGAATAGATGGGAGTCAGTGATCTTGTAGTCTCCGAACCAACCAGCTGACAAATGGTATTTGAACTGAATGGCCGAACAATTTAGCACGAAGGGCTCTTCGCGATATCCCCACTTTATAGGTGCCAAGAACATACCATAGCTGGGCTTCTCCCTATTAACTCGGCCGCCAGCATTGTCCCACCGAGCAGGTGTGAATTCCGGTGCCCGGGTCAGCATCTTCTTCTCGGGTTCTAGCTCCGATATTCCAAGGACTGCACCCCAGTCCCGCTTCTCTCCGGGAAGATAAATGGCCTGGCCGCGATATACTGAGTCCTTCAGGCTATCCCGTTCAGCAAGAATGGCAGCTTCGACTACGCAAGCTGTCCGATAATCTCGCAGGCCGCCCACTGTGAAGGTCTAGATAAACGGCATCAAGTGGCGATCCTTCGGGAAATCTGGCCGGTAGTTACTATCCCGCCTGAAGTATGTTTCGGTCCCCGCGGAGTATACCCGGGTTGTCGACACTGTGTCAGTTTCAGAATCAGACGATTCGTCAACTGAAGCTATTCTATCATATCCATAATCCAAGCTGTGCACGTTCAACCAATTCACTCTGGCCCAAGATATGTCTGGCTGGGCCGATGAACTAGCTCCAATAGCTCCCGAAGATGCAGCAGCAGAGCCAGAAGCCATTGCTATATCTGTAAACAAAAGAAGAAATGTGGATTAAAAGTCAGTCTTATAAGGATTGCAACCTGAGATTCTATAGAAATTTCGGCAGCATATCCTCTTATTCGGGATCTGCCCAAAAGAATAGAGAGTCACCAACCAAGAGGGGGTGATCCCGGAAGCAAAGGGATTGAATCCCAAAAGACGTCACCCAGGACGGAAGGCTCGCGGCAACGGCCGAGAGGACGGAGGCGGCTCGCGCCGAAGAGAAGAAATGGAGAGAAGATGAAGAAAGAGAAAGTCGAGTGAAGAATGAGGAAAAAAGGGCCATCGGCGCCCGAAATAGGGGCCCAGGCGACTGAGGTCTCGGCGCGGCAAAATGCGCGCCGAGAACCTCTCGCCCGAGAGCCCCCCGACGGCCAGAAGGCGCGCCGAGAAGCCCCCAGGCCGAGACCGTCTGCGGCCAGGGCGCGCCGAGAAGCCCCCCAAGCCGAGATCCTCTGCGGCCGGGCGCGCCGAGAAGGTACCCGCGCCGAGAAGGTCTTCAGGCCGAGACCCTCTGCGGCCAGGGCGCGCCGAGAAGCCTCCCATGCCGATAACATCCCAGGCCGAGACCCCCGCACCGAGAAGCTTCGCGCCGGGAGGTACTGCAGGCCGAAAAGCCCTAAATGCTGAAAATGATGACAGAAAATATGAAGAGAAGAAACATCGATGTGCAGAATACTGTTACAGCAAGATGATCAAGTCTGAGAGCTGAATTGAAGACAAATTGAGGAAGATACCCTCGAATAGTAAAAGACACCTGCAACCCCCGTGGCGCTTATTCTGCGCTTACGCCGCCCGCACGTGGGGGGCATTTGTTGACACCCGGAAAATGAACAAGGGTGGAAGCATGATTGAAAAGAAGATCTGACCAACAGCGAAAGACTAAGGCTGATGTCCGAGCTCGTCGCCATTCGAGTGGCGATATTGATAAGATGAAAACCCTGTCTACGGACTGATAGAACCCTGTCTACGGACTGATAAAACCCTGTCTACGGACTGATAGAATCCTGTCTACGGACTGATAAAACCCTATCTACGGACTGATAAAACCCTGTCTACGGACTGATAGAATCCTGTCTACGGACTGATAAAATCCTGTCTACGGACTGATAGAACCCTGTCTACGGACTGATGAAAATTACAATCATGATGTCAATACAAGATATTTTCAAAGATGATAGACCCTTTGGGATGATGATGCATCTGAAAAAACCCCAAGTGGGCCTATATGAAGATGAGTCACCTCTCGGCGCCCCCCTTTCCGGCGCGCCCATGAAGCTTCAGGCACCTTTCGGCGCCCCCCCTTTCCGGCGCGCCCAGAAGCCTGCCGAGAAGAAAGAAGAAAGGGGTTATAAAACCCCCTCCCTTCGAAAGAACACAGGGGGACTCGGTGAGGGCTAAAGAGAAAAAAGCTGAAGAGAAAAAGAGAGAAAGCCAGATAGAAAAAGGGGATCGTTCGGAGAGGAAGAGCCACCCCCCCTCCTTTTCGATCAACAGAGAGGAAATAGAAGAGAAGAAGAAGGAAAGCTCCAGGTGGGCACTGGGGAGGGAGAGGAGTCAATGCTCCACCCTCCCCTCCATGTTTTCTTTCCTTATCTGATGCAATATATCGAGTTCTCTCTCGATTTCTCAACTGTAGCCGGAGTTCCGGTCTTCTCTTTTGATTTCTGCCTTACATTTTTCTTTCATGATCAGTGTAATATTTCCTTTATGCAATGCAATGAAATGTCAGGATGGCCCGTTTGGGTGTTGATAGATTAAGATATCGATCTCTGTCTGTCTCTCTATGTATATAGCCTTCGTCTGAAAGGAACATAGATTAGATTCTTTGGGTTTCGAAGCCGATCGCGTGGGTTTGTTCTTCGAAGAGGGATGAGGATAAGACTCCTAACCCCATCCAATGGGTTACTGAGTTTCGTTCTCTTCTTCCCTCTCCGATCTCAATGCCTGTTTTTTTCATATATATATAATCTGGTTTTTTTTTTAGGAGCCCCCCTTTTGGCGGTTCAGAACCAGAGATATCAGTCTCTCGGTTCCCTAGGCTGCCCAACTCTCATAAATAATGATCGGATCTCAGGTCCTCCATCCTAAATATTGAATGTTTAGGACCTGAAGTTTATACGATTGATAGCCTCTCCTTCTCCGTTGGTTTAATATCACTGGGCTCATCTGGAGGGGTCGGAGGACAGTCATCTCCTGACTCCCCCAAATGGCCAAATGGCCTGCAACAGACGGGCAAAACTCTCCACAGGATTAGGTGATGGTCTGACCTCCTCCATTTGATTCCTTCATCCAAATCCCTTGGCACCCTTCTAATAGAAGCCTCCATGAAATCCCTCTCTTACATCTCTGGCCCGACATTGATTCAAGCTTGAAATCCCCAGAAAACACACAAACAGAGCATCGTTTCTGAGCTCTGGAAACCCTGAAATTCTTCTGCATTTCACCTTCTCGGCGTGCGAGTTTCCCCGCCGAGAACCATAAGGCCGAGAGGCCTCCCCCCCTTCTTTTGGCTAAACGACAACCCAGTCGGTTACCAACGCTTTCCTCGTGAGGCCATATGTGCAAGGCTCCCGGCGTGTAGACTCCCGGCGCGGCCAAGAGCGGGCCGGGAAGCCCTCTGCCGAGAGCCCCTCCTCCTAGCCATTCACCCCCCTTTTGCCAAACCTGATATTACCCCTCTCGGCGCCCCCCTTTCCGGTGCGCCCAGGAGCCCGCCAAGAAGACCCCAGGCCGAGACCCCCCTTGGCCAGCCAATTGCTCAGGCCGAGAACCCCCTTGGCCAGCCCAAGAACCGTGCCGAGAAGCCCCTTTGTCCACTAAATGCCCTGGCCGAAACCCCCCTTGGCCAGCCCAAGGACCAGGCCGAGAAGCCCCTCTCCATCCACCAAATACCAGGCCGAGAACCCCCTTTGGCCAATCCAAGGACCAGGCCGAGAGCCTCCTTTTGTCCATTAAATGTCCAGGCCGAGAGCCTTCCCTTGGCCGCCGAGAAGCTCTTCGGCCAGCCCAATGACCAGGCCGAGAGCCCCTCTCCATCCACCAAAACCCAGGCCGAGAGCCCCATTTTGTCCAAGCCAACGGCCAGGCCGAGATCCCCCCTTCAGTCAGATGAAACCCACTCCGAGGCCCACCTCTGCACCATTCTTCTATAAACTTCTTAAGCTCCCCTACATCTATTTAAGGGGATACTCACAGACCATCACTTGTGTCTTGATGAGATATAACAATGGGGAAGACCTCCCCTACAGCTCTCGTCCCGAATCTGGATTTCACCGCTGCCTTATGAACCCAAAGAACCATGCCATTACATGCGTTCTGATGGGTTCCAAGGGAATATTGATCAATGATATGAAGGCAAGAGATGTCCCTGGGCCTGGTGCCCGTCTTTGTTCGGTCGTTGTCCCGGCTCTCCGTGGATGATGACCTATTCTTCCTTGGCATAATCCAAGTTCAGGGGACATGCTGCCGAAATTTATATATCCCCACCAATCGAGTGTGGTATTCTCCTCTAACCCCGCTGGCCCACGGAGCTATGCCCTTGCGTGATCTCTGATGGCCCTCCGAAGGGGGATATTAATACGACATCGCACTCGTACCGGGTGTGTTACATCAGGCCGGTCCCCATCTGGATTCCGGGTTATGTCTATATATATACCCGATCTTTTGCGGAGCCCACCCTGCCGCTGCATGGGTGGTTTCCTAATCCCCACTTGGCATCATCCAAGATGGTGGGAATATGCCGGCGGGTTTCCCCCCGTAATTAATAAACCCCTGCTCTGTTCAGATACGTTTAACGTCTTGTAAACAGATGAATTCTGTCTCCTTTGAGCACACGGCTTTACCGCTGCATTCCTCCTAACTCTAGCGTTTAATCAAGGGTTGTCTTCCTTAGGGAGGACGTAATTAACGTCATAGCGTTCAGGGTATGATGGACTACTAGTCCAGACACGATCACTCACAATCGACTGACCAAGTCAGATTGAGCGCACAATAAGAATCGTCACCACGGTGACTGGCACGCCAATAAACCCATAAACATAAATAAATAAATAAAAACAATAAACAAGATAAAAAGAGATAAAAAATGTGCATCAAACAGTTTTTCATTCTGTTGGACTGTACTTGTCTTTCCTTTGGACTGGACTCTGGTATAATTATTAATTTGAACTATTAATTAAAAAGTAATTTTATTTCTGCTACTTTAGCAAATCGATCTAATGAAATTTAATTGCTTAATGTTATATCTGTGACTTCAATGTACTACACGACACTCCTTTTTCCCTTCGGAGCTTTACAGCTCTTGGGAGGCTTCACGAGTTCCAAGTGGTATCGGGTCTACTCATTAGTCCTATCGGGTCTATCGGGTATATCCGGTATCCGGAGTCCTGGTCGTCACATACGTGACACGCAAGCCCGTCTCTGCAGCTATAAATATCAAGGTGAAGCCCCAGATTCAAGATTCGAAGGGCTGGGATATTATACTAAAATTGGGCTATCAGCCGGGGAGAGGCCTCGGTGCACAACTACAGGGGCGAACCAAACCGGTGCCCAAAGGAAGAAAGATGAATAGAAGTGGCCTCGGCTACCGAGAGTCTACATTATCAATTTTGGGCGATTCTGGGCCCTTCATCTTGGACTACTGCCAACACTTTGTTAAAGGCCCCCTCTAGCCCGATACCTTGAAAGCATAGCCAAGTCAGCACAAGAAAGAAGAAGACACAGCTCACGTGTTTGCCAGCCCGCCATTGCTTCCAAAAGGGCCAGTTGATGACATGGTTGATTATAGCCAGGCTTTTGAAAGGCTATTTTATGAAGAAAAAAGTCAAGAGGTACGGCTTGTGCAGTTTGAGTCGAAGAAACCAGCTTACCGTCTACGTGAAAAGGGGAGCTCGCCCGTTGTCTTTACTTGGTCTCCCTCCCTTCTTACGCTTCTCTTCCAGCAGCTGGAATCTATACCTCGTTCACCTCCGATCATGATTGATCCGTTCTTGACAGAATTACCAAACAATGTGTTGATTATACCTTGTGCATGTGGGCAATGCCCACCCATTGATCTCTCCATGATGTGGACTCCCTCATCCAATCTCTCATATATGTGGTTCTCTTCCTTTGATCCTTTCTTCGATGTCTTGTTCCCGTCTCTCTTCCCTCTCAGCTTCCTCCTCCACCTTCCTCTCCCTCATGCTACATGATCTCCACTGATCTAAAAAAAAACGTCAAATTTAAAACATAGATTTTGGTGGAAGCTTACGCTATCTTATCTCCATCCTCCTCCCAGTGGCACGAGGTCCTTGCTGCTTCCTTCCCACTAGATTTCCTTTCCCCTAGGTTAGACGTAGGGTCCGTCGAGTCTAGGAAAGAAGAGTCTGTTAGGTCTAGAGAAGTAGGATCTTGTTCTAGGTTGTCCAACCCTTCCTCGCTTGAGTCGTGCTCGCTTGCACGTCATTCTAAATCCGTTCCTGATAGGTTCTTGCCGGATATAGCTCAGCGATGTCATGCTCTTTTGAAGTGTTCAGAATTCGTAGCTACGACAATTGTGATAGAAGAAGATGAGGAGCAGGGAGGGGTGTGGAGAGACGACGGATTAGGAGTTTATGAAATCATGGATTAAAAAGACCCGGTTGATGATGAGGATAGCAACGTAGATGACACCGCCGATCTGTATGCGCAAGGATTAAAGAGATTCGATGAGCCATTGTCGGCGGTGGATGAACCTACGAAGGAAATAAATCTAGGAACTGAAGAAGACCTCAGGCCCATTATCATTGCCGCTAATCTCCCTTCAGCAATAGAAGAAGATTTGATCAAGGTTCTGAGGGAGTACATCGATTCTTTCGCCTTGTCTTGTGAGGACATGCTGGGTCTTGACCCCTCTTTAGTGGAACATCGACTCATGCTTAGACTAGGGACAACACTCATAAAACAAAGGTCAAGAAGATTTCACCCCCACATGGCTTTGAGAATTAAGGAAGAGGTTGATAAATTGTACAAGGCCAAGTTTATCAGAGTCGTCTTATATCCCCAGTCGGTGGCAAACATAGTCCCTGTTATCAAGAAGGATGGCAAGGTGCGTATTTGCATTGATTTCAGGGATCTTAACAAAGCATATCCCAAAGATGATTTCCCGCTGCCTCACATAGATGTCTTGGTGGACAACACCGCCGAGTATGAAGCATTATTATTCATGGACGGTTATTCTGGGTATAACCAAATCCGTCTCGCTCCCGAGGATCAAGAGAAAACTTTCTTCACCACGTCCTGGGGTACATATTGCTATGTGGTTATGCCGTTCGGTCTGAAGAATGTCGGCGCCACTTATCAAAGGGCAATGATGGCTATTCTACGACATGATGCATGTTTATATGGAAGCTTACGTGGATGACATTTGGGTGAAGTCGAGAACCAAAGAAGAACACCCCTCCATTTTGGCTAAGGTGCTCCAAGAGCTAGGGAGTACCAGTTAAAGATGAATACAAAGAAATGTGTTTTTAGAGTCTCTTCGGGGAAGTTACTAGGCTTCATAGTTAGCAAATGTGGGATTTAGATCGATCCTAATAAAGCAAAGGCCGTCATGGAGATGCCTCCGCCTAAGAATATCACGGAACTCCGAGGATTGATTGGTAGATTGTAATTCATTAGAAGATTCATATCCCAACATTCTTAGAGGCGCCGCCCGTTTTATGAATTGCTAAAGGCGGGGGTCAAATTTGAATGGAATCAAGATTGTCAAAAGGCCTATGAGGACCTAAAGGAATATTTGACCAATCCCCCAGTTTTGCAACCTCCTGTCCCTGGGAAACCCCTAATCCTATACATTTCTGTTATTGAGGACTCCCATGGGGCGGTCTTAGCACAAGTAGATGACGTAGGCAAAGAGCAGGCAGCTTATTATCTCTCCAGGTTATTTAACCTGGCGGAGGCCAAATACACCGCCATGGAAAAGACTTGTGCCGCCTTAGTGTGGGTAGCTCAGAAACTGAAACACTACTTTCTAGCCCACCCAGTTAGGTTGATCTCTAGAATGGACCCGATCCGTTATCTCCTAGAAAAGCATGTCCTTTTTAGTAGGTTAGCTCGCTGGCAGAGCTTTCTCTCTCAGTTTTATATCACATTCGTCGTTTAGAAGGTTATCAAAGGATATGCCATCGCTGAGCATCTTGCACATCTTCCTATTCCCTGCACAGACTCTATTCAGGATGACTTCCCTGATGAGCATCTCTCTGTCCTTACCCATGATCCCTTTTGGTCTCTGCACTTCGACGGTGCGCTCAACTCTCAAGGCCAAGGGATAGGTGCCGTTCTCCTCACTCCGGAAGGGTTGACGATTCCCTTTGCTTACTAGCTCCGATTTCCTACTACCAACAATATCGTCGAGTATGAGGCTCTCCTAGCCAGATTGAAGCACGCCTACCTCTTGGGTGAGCGCTACTTAAACATCATAAGAGACTCTCATCTTGTTCTGCGGCAGGTTCTGTCCATTTACCGCACCCGTGACCCGAAGCTTAAGCCATATCAAGACTTGGTCACTGATGCGGGATGACTACGAGACTCGACGCGGACGAGTTGCGACCTTGGACTCTATAGGACGACGAGATGGGTTGGACGACACGACCAGCAACAACGATACAATGTGGCACCTAAAGAGCTCCAGAAGAGGCGATGTGCCCCAAACAAGAAGTGCTAACTCACGGTCGTCCCCATCGAGGGAAGCGCGACGATCTACACGGTTGAGTAACTGGTTTTGAGTCTCGGGTGGTCGGCTTGCTCTCACGCTCGGAACGAGTCATGGGACGGGTCTCGCACTCACAACTCACAGCGGTGATGTATCGCGAGCTAGCTAGGAAAGTAACCTACTAACATGCAGCGGCATCTAGAACGCATACTAGCTAAGGAAATACGACAAAAGGGGGTGGCGAGTGTACCTCCACGCTCGGGGCGTGGGGAAGACTTCCCGACCGAGATCCGGAACTCCCGGTACAGAAATAATTAATAATTACAGAAAAAATGCTAAGCCCACTCCACGCAGGGAGGTAACAGGCGACACGTGGGATCCAGGAGCACCAATCTCGGGTTGGCGGGCAGTAGTTGATGGCGCTCGGGCGGACGTGATCGGCCGGTTCAACTCCGTTCACTCGGGCCCACCGAATGGTACGTGTGACCCGCTGCTGGTACGACGGCGTCCGGGACGGCTCCTGGCTGCAGTGACTGACGGGGACGCTCCTGGAGTGTCCCAGGTCGATCCCCGGGAGCGACGGTCGCCAGAGTGGAGGCGGACGATTTCTTGGGAATTATCTCCCAATGTTGTCCCGCAGCTGTGTTTCTGTCCAGATCTGCGCGCTCCTGTGAGGTCGACTGGTACGCTCAACTCCGACGTCGGATCTGGACACAAAAGTTACCGTTGGAAAGAGGACTTGAAATCCTACAACATACTATAACTACAGACTCATCCAACGGTTGGATTAAAAATGGGAGTGACTATAAACTGAGTGAGCACACTATCCCTAAAATAAAGAACAGACAGGACAGAACGTAACCGCCCTAATAAAGGGCCTTGACCAAGAATCAAATGGGTGAATTAGGACAAGATATTTTTATGGTAGGTAGAGGGGAGGGTGGCGGAGACGCACATAGCTCATTTGTGAGATTTGGACAACATTTAATGGGTGTGAAATATCGGCAACTAAGATCTATCTGGCAGACCTGCACACAGGTAGATTTTGGGGAAGATGAACAGGTGGATGGGAAAGGGGGGAAAAGGCTCTGATCGACCTAAAAATTGTACTGGACATGGCCTCTGATGAGGGTAGCCTACCCTCAAAGTTTCGCGACGATCCAACGGTCGGATCTTCCGTACCAGTTCTTTCACCGAGTTGCTATCCTGAAACTCCGAGTTTGGGGCAGTAGGATGAAGACCGGCTCATGGAGACTGAATGGCGGAACGAACGGCAGCGACGGCGGCGGTGAACGTTCACAGAAGATAGAGGAAGAAGAGAAGTAGAAAAAATATGAGGGAGATAGAAGATTTGGGATCAGATCTAGAGAGAGTTGGGGGTGGGAGGAGGAAGAACACCAAGAACACTCAAGAGGGAGAGGGGAGTGCACACCAATCAATATTCTCTTCAATTTTTTCATTAGTTCCACACAAAATACAACGAGAGACTATAAATATGAAAACCCTAGATCTAGACCCAAGGACATCCACTAACACAAAAGGACATCCACTAACTTCAAAGGACATCCACTAACATTGGTCAAGGGCAAGTGGGAGACAAGCATGGGGGACAAGGAGGGGGCATCCTCTACCTTTGTCTCCTTGGTCTAATGGTCCAAGTCTTCTAGAAGCCCATCTTGGGCCTTAGACCAGCCTTTTGGGCCCACATGTGTAGAAGTCCACAAGGGAGAGAGAGGCCCACTTGGGCTCCTAAAAGTTCGGAGGCCCAATTTGGAAATTGAGCTCCTTACATGAAGTGTAACCCATTTTACAGCCTTGACGCAGTACACACATAAATACTCAAATAAATATACACCAATACACTCATAAAAAACATAAAGAAAATATCAACACTCAGGTAGGGACTCCATACTGTCGCCCAGCCACAACTATGTCGATGTCGACTGAGTCGTGCTGCGGGTCCGGTACCGACGGCTCGCTGAGTCGGGCCGTACTCGTGCTCTGGTTTCCTCACCAGTCACTCTCTTGGCTCGACAATTCCGTAAGTTGATCTATATCCATACTCCCCGGTCTCAGAACATTCTTGCTGATGTGTTGGCATCACTCGCTTCCTCTTTATCTTTCCCTCTCAGTCGAAACACTGAGACTATCGTCATTCAGAGGTTAGATGCTCCCTCTCTTCATGATCATTGGTATCACAACCTTAGAAAGCCTGTAGAAGCTAGGGCCAAGAAGGAAGATTTGAAGGAAGTATCTTTGACAGAATTAGAAGAGATCCTGGAAGAAGAAGAATTACCGTGGTACCATAAAATCGAGCTGTACTGCAAGGATGGATCATTCCCAGAAGGGGCAAATGCCGAGCAACGTAAGGCTATCCGAAGAGCCGCCTCGAGATACACCCTCATTGCTGGATAATTGTACATACGTGCTCTCAATGGAATGCTCATTAGATGCTTAGATGATGATGAGGCTTGGAAGGTGGCCGAAGCAGCTCATTCTAGTGAGTGTGGGGGTCATGTCAATGGCCGGGCTCAAGCGAAGAAGATCCTTAGCCAGGGTTATTATTGGCCCACTCTAGAGAAAGATTGCTCCCTCTATGTCCGGAGGTGTCTTACATGCCAACTCCACGCTGATAAAATCCATGCTCCAGCTTCATCTCTACATCCTCTCTCTGCTCCTTGGCCATTCTCCATGTGGGCTTTCGACGTTGTTGGCCCGCTCGATGATCCTAACTCTGAAATCAAGCAAAAATCCTTTATCCTTACTGCCACGGAATACTTCACCAAGTGGGCCGAAACGGAGGCGTACGCGGAGATTAAGGCAACAACGGTGTGCCGCTTCATCATGAAGAATATCATCTCGCTGTTCAGAGTACCATGCAACATCGTCACTGACAACGGACCCTAGTTCATCGCTCAAGAGCTCAAGGACCTTTGTAAGAAATTCAATATTGCATTGCATCATTCATCTCTATATTATCCTCAAGGCAACGGCCAAGCTGAAGCCACTAATAAAACCCTTCTTAAAATCATAAAGAAAACATGTGAATCTCACAAATTTTCTGATTGGCCTGAACGGTTAGTGGAGGCTCTATGGGCTTACTGCACCTCCGTCCGTACTCCCACGGGGCAAACCCCCTATGCTCTCACCTACGGGATGGAGGCGGTGCTCCCATATGAGATCTTGGTCCCTTTCCTAAGGGTACAGCTCGATAAGGAACTTAATCTCTATGAACGTCGAGAGGCGTTGCCCGTCCAGCTGGAACTCTTGGATGAGAAGAGGATGAATGCAGCCGATCACGTGTCCGTTTATCAAAAGAGAGTTTCACATTATTTTCAAAAGAAGGTAATCGAATGCAAATTTCAAGTAGGAGATATGGTTTTGAAACGTAAATTCATCAGGTTCGGAGGTCCTAGGTCCAAATTGCAACCTAACTGGGAAGGTCCATTCGTCGTTAGAGAGGCTTATCTAGGGAACGCTTTTCGCTTAGTCAATGCAGAGGGTGAGGAGCTGTCTCACGCCTGGAATAGGTTGTATCTTAAGCACTTTTATCCTTAGACTCGGGCTAATGAATGCCCGGTAGCGAGGTGTCCCTTCCTCGAACACGAAGGAGGACCCCGAGTTCGGTAAATCACACACTTCACGGCATCCCTGGTCGGGTTCCCCAGTTATGTAAGACACCGTTTCTCCTTGGCCATGCTCGGGGGAAGTCAAAGTCCCTGTCCATTTCTCTCCTCGGCTAAATCTAGGGGCAAGAGGTAAATAAGGGGGGCGATGACTAATCTAGACACCCTGATGAGAGGAGGTCTCAAAAAGGGGCAGTCCGTTATGACCTGATTCCTCAAGAAAAAAGTAATTCATCAAAGAAAAGAAAAGAAGGAGCAACAACCGTGACGAAGAATAAAGATCTATTTCAAAGAAGTCCATATCTCAAAGTTTATAGCTCCGAGAAAAAAGACTAGGCATGGCAAGAGTGGCAGTACAGTTTTCCCGCGGGACGTTATGAGCTCGGTCGTACGCGTGCCTAGGGTGGATGAAGGTTCGATGACGGACACAAAGCCCTGACTCAACAGTCCGAATCTCTGAAAGGGTCGTTGTGAGAAGGATTCAAACCCTAAAAACCCTTATACCTGGCCTAAGCTTATCCTCAAATTCTGTTTTCTCTTTTAAGACTAGACAGTACCTCAGGTATGGCCTCGGTAGAAGCACCATTACGCAGATTGGCCCTGGCCAGGGGTTGTCATTTCAAAAAGCACGCCGATCTCAGGAGATTCCGAGTGGGGCAGGTAGGGCCTTTGTTGCCGGGACAAAAATTGGCTTTCAAAAATCTAAAAAATGATATACTTCAAAATCTAAAAAAATCATATATTTCAAAATCCAAAAAAAAATGATATACTTGAAAATCCAAAAAAATCATATATTTCAAAATCCAAAAAATGATATACTTCAAAATAAAAAAAATCAGATATTTCAAAATCCAAAAAAAAATCATATATTTCAAAACCCACCAAAAATCAGATATCTCAAAACCTCGCAAAAAAATCAAATATGCTTTTTAAAATCCAAAAATACCATCATCTTGCATTACACTTTTCTTATTATATTTTTGCCTATTTAATAAGGCTCCACCCCTTGACCAAATATCAAGAATGGTCATTCTCTAACTTGTTATAGGCAAGGGGTTGAGCCTAGGAACAGATCTAACTTATTTTTATCTAAGTGTGTGCAGAACGCAGGTTCAACGCTCAAAATTCAAATCTCACAAATTTGCAGTTTTTGGTTCTCTAGCGGTCTAATATTAGACCACCAATTCCCTATGGCGGCCTATGGTTCAGCCGCTAATCTATTCCGAAGGCCAAAAACCTCAACTCTCAGTAAACTATCTCTAGCGCTCTTATTATAGACCGCTAAATGGCTCTGGCGGCCCATGGTTCGGCCGCTAATCTCTCCCGAGAATAGTGAACTTTTAGGTTTTTCCTGAGTCCTTCGTCTGGCGGTTTATCGTGAGACCGCTAGAGCATGTTGGCGGCCCTAGATTAGACCATTATGTCAGACAGAAACTCTACTTTTTAGCTAATTTGAGCTCAATCGTGCAATCAATTCCTCATCTTTTCAAAACAAAGCTCTTATTCCATTCCACTAAGTTCAAGATACATCATTTGGTTGATATTTTCAAGTACATCAAGAAGAGAAAGGAAAAAAGCTCAAATTACATTCATTCTCATGTCCGCGAGAGGCCGGATCTTGCGTAATTCTTTCACATAAGCGCGGTATCCCTCTTCATCTTCTGCCACTTCTGCTTGCCAAGCGCGCACCCGACTGATCTCCCACATAATTAGAGCATTCCGGACTGCTCGCTCGTCCTCCTCGGTCCCCATCCTCCTAGCTAGAAGGGGAGGGAAGTGTGATAGTGCAGGAACCATAGTACGAGGTAGCCCAACTTGAAGATAGCACCGGTGTGGGTTGTAGATTGCTAAAGTAGTGTTCCCCACTAACTGTAGGTCTAGGCCCAATCGCCGAGGAACTCTAAGGGTAGTGCTTCGAAGAATTCTTGGCCACATCACGAACTTGTCCATAAGCAAAGTGTTGAGGTAGAGGCGCCATTCATCTCGTGTCTTCTTGTCCGCCACTTGGCACTCAACCTGTGAAGAAAACCCCAATGCTCCTCCTATGAAGAATATAGGGTGGCTCCTGAATACCCGGCTAGCTGAAGGCAAGTCCTCCTTGGGTAGGAACTTAAGTCTCACTCCCATCCAACACTCAAGGATGATCATTGACCCGAAGAGAGGCCCTCCTAGGCAAGATGAGCTAAGGCCTTCATAGAGGTATGAAAGGACCACTTGAGAGATAGACAAACCCCACCACAGCCCACTAATAATGCTAAGGTTTTGGATGTCCAAGAGGTGGTCGGTGGTGGTGAAAAGGAAGACCCCAGACAATCAAGCTGAGGTAGCTTTGGCTATGGCTTCAAATCTTCCGCTCTTGTTCTTACAATAAGCGGTTATCCATTGACCCATGGGTATCAAATGGATATGGCGTGGGCTGATCATGGTCCTAACATCTTTTGGGTTGTGTATAAAATCCCCTAGAATGAGTGAGGGGTCTATAGGCTCAACCGTGTGACACACTAGGTCTTCATCCCCAATCTTAGTCTTAGGGAGGGCTAGGTAGGTCTCTACCTCCTCTAAAAGGACAGTGGCTTTAAAGCTTGGGAAAAGGAAAGTGTGTGTTTGTGGATGCCATAGCTCTACAAGGGCCGAAATGCTTGACCAATCCAAGCATAATTTCTGAAAATTCTTAGCTAAAACTAACAAGGGTTGAAGGTGCCATGCCCTTAGGATTGAGAGGACCTCTAGAGGGAGTTCCTTGATCATGGGAGCCACCCACTTTAGATTTGAGTAGCATCTTGGGCCAGGAAGAAGCTAAAAGAAAAGGAAATAGAAGAGGAAGAAGAGAGGAAAATCATGAGAATAATGAAAATTCAGAAATTTATGAACTTTAGAATCAAATTGTAACTTACTTCTCTTGAAGAACTTGAGCTCAAACGCTTGGGGATTGAAGTCAGCCGCTGTAGCTCCCCATACTCCTTCTTAGCTGCTTTAGGTCCGGTGTAGACCATCTCCCCCATGGCACTTGCTTCAAAGGTCCTCTTCATGTTATTTTTGGGAGTTTTAATGGAATTTCAAGGCTTATAGCCGAAAATTGGTGTGAGCTGCGATTTTGGGCCTTATTCCTACTTATAGAGGTTTATTTTTGATGTTGGTGCATTAGGATAGAAGTTGGGTAGCCTTATCCTAAGTTAGATTAGGTTCTACTGCAGATTAAGGCTTCTTTCCCCAAAGTTCGGACTCTCACGGAGAGTCTCGCTCGGATTACACAGTTTTCTGCACTAGCGGTCTATCGTAAGACCGCTATAGTCCTCAGGCGGTTCATCATTGGACCATTTTTTGCCATTCGTCCACCTCTTCCTCTATTCCTCTGACGGTCATTGGTTTGACTATTTTTTAGACTGTGGTGGTCTTAAATTAGACCGTTTGTCAAGTTTTTCCAAATTTTGGTTAAACTAGTTCCCCCTCAGTCGTCAGTCCTGTTCTCTCTCTGTCCCTCTCACTCGTACCCTCTGTCTGTCATTTCAAGCATTCAGATTCATCCACATTCACATCTTAGAAATAAAAATAAAAACACTAAAAAGATTTTCATTCCACTAATCAAATTTCATCTACATGTGTGCATCAAAAGAAAAAGAAGAAAAAGAAAAGTACAAGTCACGCTCCGGCGGGTCCCTCTCCTGGACCCCCGCTGTCGCCGGTACCCTCATGTTTCTTCGCCGGTGGGGCCATGGAGATACTCCCCTCCTTTCGCTATCGTCGTCTCCTATCCCCCTCATCATTCCTCCGATGGTCGGAGGAGCCAGTCAAGAAGTCGGGGAACGAGCCGCTCCGAGCACAGCTCTGGGACACGCTTCGCTCTGGTCCGCGGCCTATCATCTGCACGGTCCTCTCCACCATCCGCAGCTCAATCTTCATGTCATAGGCCTAACGCCGAGCCTCTCGCGCCTCAGTCCGGTAACGCTCTAAGTCTACTAGCCCCGTGCTCAATCGTGCCACCTCCTCACGGAGACGGGTAGCCTCCGCGGCCTCTGATCTCAAACTCTCGATCTCCGCTCGGGGTCGATCTGCCTCGGCCAACGCTGTGCTCAGCTCTCTCGCTTGCATTAGCATTCATCATGGTTAGGCATTTTTTGCATAAGAATCATAAGCATTTAAAGTCTAAGGAACTCGGTTGGTTTTGCTTACCTTCTCCGCGAGAGTAGTCTCGGCCTCCTCGGCCTGACCTACCGCCCGAGCAAAGTCTGCATCTCGTTCAGCCCTGCCTCCCGCAGGCTGTGAAGAAGAGGACGGTGCATCTGGTCCCTACCTCTACGCTCCCTCAGCTCGCTGCATTTTAGAAGTCAAGGTCAGTTGTTGGGTTCGGTGCTATGAATTCAGAGGGGGGGTGAATGAATCTCCCCTTTAAAAACTTCGCTCAAATTAAATCTAATGCAATCAGAGATGCAGAATTAAAAACTATTGCAGATATGAAGAGCGATCCTAAGCAAACATCTAATGTGCACAACAATGAGATGAATACAATCCTCGTGCCTATGCATGCATCTAGCGCCAGTCAGATATGAAATTGAAACCACAGTGGCCAAGAGGGTTTTTAGGTGGTTCGGTCCTGCAGACCTACGTCCACCCCACACTCAAACCAGAGCGTGGATTTTGCTAACTCATAGCTTGAACCGCTGGGCCTCACAGCTTGCCTACAACTGCTGGGCCTCACAGCTTGCCATCCCGCTGAGCATCACAGCTTGTTGTCCAGAGGAGTCCACCTCTGCAACGCTGAGCATCACAGCTTGCTCCGCTGGGCAATACAGCTTAGCCGTCCGAGGTATCCACCTCACCGATGTGCATCACAGGGTGCACTACTGATGAACAGCTTGAAGAACAGTTTGAAAAGAAAACAAAAACAGGTAGTAACAGTGACTGAAAGCTGTAAATAATAAAGCACAATGTGGCTCTCAAAGGAGCTGACTGGAGTGGATCTGATCCAACATCCAGTAGGAATGATCTTCAGGTAATCTCTTCTTCCTCTTCTTCACGAGCTTTCTATCTTCTTCTGCTAAACTCTCAATCTCTCTTTCTCTT
This sequence comes from Amorphophallus konjac, assembly GCA_022559845.1. Taxonomy (NCBI): domain Eukaryota; kingdom Viridiplantae; phylum Streptophyta; class Magnoliopsida; order Alismatales; family Araceae; genus Amorphophallus; species Amorphophallus konjac. The sequence goes on from CM040120.1 coordinate 143,126,525, forward strand.
TTTCTTCTTCTTAACTCACTCTCTCTCTTTCTCTTCTCTGCTCTCAATGGCTCTCTTCCAGCATCAACTCTGCACGAGCTCTGGCCTTCAGCTTCTGCTACTTCTATATCGATCAGCCTTGTCCAGATGAAGAGGTCTGCATATATATAGAGCAGCAGGAAGGGCGTGTGCTCTCCACAGTTCCCGCCCAATTGCTTGGACCACGTGGCAGCATCCAGCCTGCTTCAGTACACGTGTCATCATCCTGTCAGTCCTTTCAGCCTCGGATCATGTGCCCTCATTGGCCTCCACAAAATAGCAGTCCTGTTAGACATTCAGTCGAAGGGAATATCAGTTTAAGACAGTAAACTCTGTACAGACTTCATTCATGCAAGCAAGACAATGCATGGCCGTACAGAGTTGGTCGAGTGAAGCAATGGACGAATGTACAGACTTGTTGAGAGACATGCACACATGCACATAAGAGAGTATGTACTTAGACTATGAATACTCAGGCATGCTGCCAATCGAGTGTACAAACTCTGTGTGCAATGTGCAACCAATGTGCAAACTTGCTAGTGGGTGTGTGCGAGACAATGTATAGACTTGAGGGCATATGATGCAGTATGCATATGGTCAAGTATGCACATTGAAAGATGAATACACATGCAAGTAACCAAGCAGTGTATGGACTTAGTATGTATGCGACAATGATGTACAGACTTCACGTATGCAAAGCTATGAACATTTACAAATGGATGTAATGACATGCCAAATGAATGTGCAGACTCAACGTGCAATGCATGAGGCAATGTATAGACATGGAGTGCAATGTGCAACTAATGTACATACTTTGCAATGCCTAGTGTTAAAGCATGGGAACGCAATGCATCATGTACAGACTATGCGATATGCAACCAGACGATGTCTAGACTTTGTTAAATTGATGCTCAACAAAAAGACGCCTCTTTCCTAGGCGTCAGTTTCAGAAGTGACGCCACTGTTGATGGGCGTCAAATTCTGAGCATAGTGGACTGTATATACTTTCTATGGCATCGAGGCAACTATGACGATGTGCAGACTCTGCGTGCAACTAGCCAATGTATAGACTTGGAGTTGTGCAGCTAGCCAATGTATAGACTTGGCGTTGTGCAGCTAGCTATTGTATAGACATTGCGTTATGAAGCACACAGGCTGTACAGACTTGTGCTAACGCTGCAAGTGAATAATGTACAGACTTGAATGCGTGCATGCAACACGATGTATAGACTTGAATGTGTGCATGCAACACGATGTATAGACTTGCTCATGACTGTCTAGACTCTGCATGCGTGCTATCGCAATGTGCAGACTTTGTGTGTGCTAGCATGCTAAAATGCAATGTATAGACTTGTGTGTGCGAGCATGCTACAATGTGTAGACTTGTGTGTGCGAGCATGCTGCAAGTGGACAATGTACAGACTTGCTGTGCCTGTAGCAGACGACACCAGTGTACAGACTTGAATGCTCGAAGCACATGATGTATAGACTTTGAAGCATGTGAACACGACGCTGTACAGACTTATGTATGCATGGATGCACTGACTAAGCCACGAGCCAAGTGGCGATGTATAGACTTGTGTTATGCACCCAGACAATGTATAGACTTGCACATAGAGACGCTGCATGAGACGATGCACGAGACGATGCAATGTCTAGACTTGGTCTTACAATGCATACACTTGAAAGACGATGCATGAGACGATGCATTGTATAGACTTGCCAAAGGAGTGATGCATGAACAGGACAATGCACAGATTATGCGTGTGCATGTATGGACTTTGTATGCAATGCATCGACCAAGTGTTTGAGTGCACCGACTATATGAATGCATGAACTTGTGCAATGATGCACGGACACTTTAACAGAGAGTGTGCAGACTCTTCATGCAATGTATAGACAGTGTGGACTTGATAGCATGCGGATGTATGGACTTGTGAAATGATGCACATATGAAGACTAGCATTGACCTTCTATGTGCATGGACTTAACACATGCACCAACATTTCTGTATAAAAATTAAGATTTGCACAGATCTGAGATTAGGCAGAACATTACCTGATCTGACTGTGAATTGACCGTACCTGTCTGAGATTTGACTTTGACTTGGGTTGACTTCATGACCTGTGAGTCATCCTTAAACCTGTTCTGACAGTTTCTTATGGTACATCAGGATTATTTCATCAAGGATGTACATGTAAACATAATGAGCCATAATATTTGTCATCATCAAAACCTCAGAACCACAGGAGACACAACAATCTCCCCCTTTTTGATGATGGCAATATTATGAGTCATTGTAATAGATTCATCATGATGATTCTGAAAATACCATATGACAGTTCATGAACATTCACAATAGAATAGCTCTTTCAGAATTAAGCATGTAATGCACCATGAATGCAAATGATGACTCAAAAAAGTTTCTCCCCCTTTGACAACATCAAAAATAATGGAGTGATCATTGACTATTATGCAATGCTGAGTTACTGTCATCTGAAACTCCCCCTATCAACATGAATGTTTGACAACTCTCCCCTTAACTACAGATGACCTAGAATTTCCCTTGAAGAGCAGGAATGAACTCTGGGTAGCCAATGAATCAATCTGAAGTCCACCACCATAAGGATTCTGAAGTTCAGAAGACTACAAGTGAACAAGATAATAATGGGAGTAGCATCTCACATTTGTGTGGTCAGAAAACTGATAAGAGAGGATTTGTCAATACAGTTTCTGTTGAACAAGTTGTCAGAGATGAAACAGATCATGAGGGATTGTAGGGCATGCACAACTACAATAAGTCTTAACATGAAAAGACTCTCTTATCATAGAGGGTTATGAATTAGCAACTTGACTAACCTGATTTAATTATGATGTATACCAGATTTATCAATTAAATTCAATACTCATATCTGAAATCAAGTTTTAATAAAGGTGAACCAAATAACCAGATAATACTCATGACTAATCATCTTCATCTTACACACAAGATCTCAATGACTGCTTTGAGAGTTACACAGATTAGTATTGAGATTAAACACTTTTTACAGGAGCATGAGTTGATAGAGTTTGCAAAATATTTTCATTTGAAGCATATTATACATTACCTGAGCAATTTAGGTTGATCAACACCTTTTTACATGAGGCACAACACATCTCAGGTGAAGTGACCCAGTTACTCAGTGTGATAACTGTCATTGCCTCTCAACATTGAGACCAGAGTTAGCAATAGAAATATCTTTTTACGTGAGGAGACACCTTGATTAGAGGCCAGACTCCCCAGTTACTTGACACAAATATGCCATTGCTCTGTCAGGTTTTTCAATAAATTTTCACCAGAGATAACTGTGGCACTTCATGACATAAGTTACTTTATTTCATTGATGAAGAACCCAGTTTCTCAGTGACCAAGTCATTGCTCTGAATTCACAGTTTTTCATTTATTCAACATTTCTCAAGTTAATGTTTAACCACAGTACTCACTCTATGTATCTCTACCAAAGTAGCCTTGATTTCAAATTTTCAGATATCAGATGAGAGAGTCTAAGGTTCTCATGACACATGTGGTTAAAGTTCATTAAATCTTATCATTCAGATATTTTCAAGATATTTAAATGCAAATCTGAGAATACATAGTTCTTATATCAGTCTGATTCAGTGGTTATTCTTAAACCTATATGATAGGAATTTCTACATGATTCAGACTAGATTGTATGACATGCAACTTGTGTTCCTCAGATCAAGTCAAAAAAAAATAACTGACCAACTATCAACAATAGAATTAAGTCAGTCATACCTGCTAAGAAGTATGTGAAAGAAGAGTGTCAACTGGTAGTGCAACAAATAGCAAGAGAAGAGCATCAAGGTTGTTCCTCAGATTGAATCCAGTAGCTGAGTCTGGAATGCGAACTGATCAGCCATTTCAGTAATGACTGCAAGGAATTTTAGGTGAACCACTCAAGTGTAGCAAATGGATCAGATACCTAGACAGAGAGAGTTCAAGAAATGAAGAGATGAGACAGAAAAGCTCCTCCTGTCTAGATGCATCATATATGCAACAAAGTATGAGCAATAATATGATTAATCAAGAATGATTTAACTCCCCCTGGCTAGGTGCATGATGTATGATAAAAGCACATCACATGATTTCAAGTTTGACATTCAATTATAATCCATGCACTTAAGACATAAGTGAGTTACCATGAACATGATTGGGTAGTTCTATTTCAGAAATTTTCAATTTAACAAATCAACATGATATGTAATCATTTCAAGTTCACAATTTCATATGATAGAATTTAAGATGAGTATTCAGAACAAACCTGAAAAGTAGAATCTTGGGGTCTTCCTGTTGAGTACCTTGGTTTATTTACCCATCTTTTTCATTCCAAGGCACACCTGTAACATGTTAATCAATTTGATCCTGCAGGAACCCAAGCAGTCTTAGGTCCTGCGTTAACTCTGACAGGTGTTATGAACAATCTTTTAGCCATGTTATCATCATGATCCATTAGGTAACAACTATCCATGGAATGACCAAAATTTCCATAGTATCTACATGATGTAACAGCCCTTGAATTCTTTTTGTGAACATTGTTATAATCATGGAATCTATGTGAGTTAGCATGAAGATTTCTGTTACTTGCATGAAATTTTAATTTACCATTACCTGCCCCACCAGCATTCAGAAGCTCGGTGGCCAGGTTTTCTACATTCAGAACATACAAGTGTCTTTTCTTTAAAAATAGCTTTATTTCTACCCAAAAATTTCTATTTGCAGGGAATTTGACAAATTTGGAATCAAAGTGATTTCCCTGAGCATACCAGCAGTCCTTGACTGCATGCCCATGCTTACCACATTCAAAACACCTAAGGTGCTTGCCTTTTGAGTTATTGTTACCCCAATAGTTTTCAGTCCAGCACTCATTTTCCTTGTGCCCTGGCTTGTTGCAGGTGAAACAAATAGTATGCTGGCTTGAAATATATCTGTATCTATATGGGCCATGAGCATGTGTGAAAAATCTAGAATTCACATTGTTGTCTTCTTTCATTATAAAACATGCATTCATTTGTTGACCACGCCTACCACAGTAATAACAGGATGCATCAGATTTCTTAGTGGCATGGTTTCTATCAATTAGATTCCTAGAATGCACTTCTTCACTAGCATGCTCATCTTCAAGTAACAGTCTGCAATCATCCATTACATGCCCTATCTTGCCACAATAGTGACATGACACTTGTGATTTCCTGGCAACATGATTACTAACAGACTGACTAGATGCATGTGAATGAGTACATGAGGCATGAGCATTGTGCATTGACCCATCAATTTCAACTGAGTTGGCAGATCTTAGGGTGTAACCAGAAATATTCTTTACCTTCTTTGTTTGACCCTTCCTTTTCAATTTCTGATTATTCTCAACAATTTTTGTTTGCTTTTCATTCTTCTGGGCTTTGAACTGAAAAATAGATGTTGAAGGTGATTTCTGATTTTTATTTTATTTTGGGGATTGATTTGAGGTACCAGCTACATCAGAGCTTTGCACAAAAGTGGTGTATAGTTGGTTTTTAGTGATTTCCTTAACATCAGAACTGCAACTTATCCCCTCTCTTGAATTGTCATTTTTATCTTTCATGACAGCTTTCATTTTTCTTTCATTCTTAGAAGACTTGGATGCTGAGTCTTCCAGATCATGAATTTTATCTTCCATAGAAGCAATGTGGAGTTCATAACTGGCTATCTCCTATTCACTACAATTAACGCATTCACTTAAGACTTTATTTGCAGTTTTATACTTCTCAACTTCTTATTCCAGATCGCTCAAGATTTTTGATTCTTCATCACAGACATTTTTTCCTTTCTTTAACATGAGAAGTTGCTCAGAAATACCAGTGTCTAACCATTTCAATTTTTCAACTTCAGCTTTCAGCTCAGTATTTTCTTCCTCAAAATTTTTAGCCTGAATTTCATTACCAGCACATCTTTCTCTTCTAGACATCAGCTCCAGTTTTTCAATTAGCTCCTCTTCCCTTTCTTCCACTTTAATTTTCTCAGCAAGCAGATTTCTGTGATCCTCTTTAAACACGGCAATTTTTTTCTTCATCCATTCATTTTCATTGTAGAGATCTTCATTTCGTTCTCTTAGAGCCGAGCACATATTACAGCTTGACTCTACAGAAGAGATATGCATTGCTTCCTTGTTGATTTTATTCAGACTAGTCTTGAGATCTTCATTATCTTTTTGAACTTCAGCATGTTCAAGCTTTAGTTTGTCCATTACAGAATTAATTTCAGTCAGATCTTGCATGCTTTTTAGATGCTCATTTTTCTTCTCATTCAGCTGATTCTCAAGTTCTGATATCTTGTCCAAGCATGTTTGATTTTCAATTTTTAGAGAACCATTTTGCTCCTTAAGGTTCTGAACATCTAGCATACATGTATCATAAGATTGTTTCAAATTTGGACAATTTTCACCGGGAGCTTTCAAATTTATCTGATCACATTTCTTTTTCAATCTTTTATTCTCAAATTTTAATTTTTCACATCTATCATTAAGTTCCGCATTTATATAGATCATCAATCGAAAGTTCTTCGGATCCAGAGCTTACCTGAGATGATGATTCTTCATCATCCTCTCTCCAATCAACCATCAAGCATTTGTTGTGATTCCTGATAAGCTTTAGTTTTTCCAAAATTTCTTTGGCAGACCTGCAAGAGGAAATACATTCGATTAGAGCTCTGTCAATTGATTCTTTCATTAAAACTAAAGCTCTAGTGTTGACAGTGTCTTTCAATTTATCCTTCTCAGTCCATCTAGATTTATCTTTTGATAATTTGTGTGGACCATGAGTTATTACCTTCCAAAGATTAGGATCAGTAGATTTTACATACCGATGAAAATTTTCTAACCAAGAATCAAATTTATTACCTCTGAATATCGGAGGATTAGCCATCGAGATATGATGAATGCACTGAAATCAGATGAGCAAATCAAGACACTAAATCGGTGAAACAAAACACAGAACACAGGAAACTCACTCTACAATGCACCAAAAAATTAGCAGGATCCTCTGCAGATTGTTAGATTTGTTAAGTCAGAGACCCACTCTGATACCAATTGTTGGCTTCGGTGCTATGGATTCAGAGGGGGGGTGAATGAATCTCCCCTTTAAAAACTTCGCTCAAATTAAATCTAATGCAATCAGAGATGCAGAATTAAAAACTATTGCAGATATGTAGAGCGATCCTAAGCAAACATCTAATGTGCACAGCAATGAGATGAATACAATCCTCATGCCTATGCATGCATCTAACGCCAGTCAGATATGAAATTCAAATCACAGTGGACAAGAGGGTTTTTAGGTGGTTCGGTCCTGCAGACCTACGTCCACCCACTCAAACCAGAGTGTGGATTCTGCTGACTCACAGCTTGAACCGTTGGGCCTCACAGCTTGCCTACAACCACTGGGCCTCACAGCTTGCCATCCCGCTGAGCATCACAGCTTGCTGTCCAGAGGAGTCCACCTCTGCAACACTGAGCATCACAGCTTGCTCTGTTGGGCAATACAGCTTAGCCGTCTGAGGTATCCACCTCGCTGCTGTGCATCACAGCTTGCACTGCTGACGAACAGCTTGAAGAACAGTTTGAAAAGAAAACAAAAACAGGTAGTAACAGCGACTGAAAGCTGTAAATAATAAAGCACAATGTGGCTCTCAAAGGAGCTGACTGGAGTGGATCTGATCCAACATCCAGTAGGAATGATCTTCAGGTAATCTCCTCTTCCTCTTCTTCACGAGCTCTCTATCTTCTTCTGCTAAACTCTCAATCTCTCTTTCTCTTTTTCTTCTTCTTAACTCACTCTCTCTCTTTCTCTTCTCTGCTCTCAATGGCTCTCTTCCAGCATCAACTCTGCACGATCTCTAGCCTTCAGCTTCTGCTACTTCTATATCGATCAGCCTTGTCCAGATGAAGAGGTCTGCATATATATAGAGCAGCAGGAAGGGCGTGTGCTCTCCACAGTTCCCGCCCAATTGCTTGGACCACGTGGCAGCATCCAGCCTGCTTCAGTACATGTGTCATCATCCTGTCAGTCCTTTCAACCTCGGATCACGTGCCCTCATTGGCCTCCACAAAATAGCAGTCCTGTCAGACATTCAGTCGAAGGGAATATCAGTTTAAGATAGTAAACTCTGTACAGACTTCATTCATGCAAGCAAGACAATGCATGGCTGTACAGAGTTGGTCGAGTGAAGCAATGGACGAATGTACAGACTTGTTGAGAGACATGCACACATGCACATAAGAGAGTATGTACTTAGACTATGAATACTCAGGCATACTGCCAATCGAGTGTACAAACTCTGTGTGCAATGTGCAACCAATGTGCAAACTTGCTAGTGGGTGTGTGCGAGACAATGTATAGACTTGAGGGCATATGATGCAGTATGCATATGGTCAAGTATGCACATTGAAAGATGAATACACATGCAAGTAACCAAGCAGTGTATGGACTTAGTATGTATGCGACAATGATGTACAGACTTCACATATGCAAAGCTATGAACATTTACAAATGGATGTAATGACATGCCAAATGAATGTGCAGACTCAACATGCAATGCATGAGGCAATGTATAGACATGGAGTGCAATGTGCAACTAATGTACATACTTTGCAATGCCTAGTGTTAAAGCATGGGAACACAATGCGTCATGTACAGACTATGTGATATGCAACCAGACGATGTCTAGGCTTTGTTAAATTGATGCTCAACAAAAAGACGCCTCTTTCCTAGGCGTCAGTTTCAGAATTGACGCCACTGTTGATGGGCGTCAAATTCTGAGCATAGTGGACTGTATATACTTTTTATGGCATCGAGGCAACTATGACGATGTGCAGACTTTGCGTGCAACTAGCCAATGTATAGACTTGGCGTTGTGCAGCTAGGCAATGTATAGACTTGGCATTGTGCAGCTAGCTGTTGTATAGACATTGCGTTATGAAGCACACAGGCTGTACAGACTTGTGCTAACGCTGCAAGTGAACAATGTACAGACTTGAATGCGTGCATGCAACACGATGTATAGACTTGAATGCGTGCATGCAACACGATGAATAGACTTGCTCATGACTGTCTAGACTCTGCATGCGTGCTATAGCAATGTGCAGACTTTGTGTGTGCTAGCATGCTAAAATGCAATGTGTAGACTTGTGTGTGCGAGCATGCTGCAATGTGTAGACTTGTGTGTGCGAGCATGCTGCAAGTGGACAATGTACAGACTTGCTGTGCCTGCAACAGACGACACCAGTGTACAGACTTGAATGCTCGAAGCACATGATGTATAGACTTTGAAGCATGTGAACACGACGCTGTACAGACTTATGTATGCATGGATGCATTGACTAAGCCACGAGCGAAGTGGCGATGTATAGACTTGTGTTATGCACCCAGACAATGTATAGACTTGCACATAGAGACGCTACATGAGACGATGCACGAGACGATGCAATGTATAGACTTGGTCTTACAATGCATACACTTGAAAGACGATGCATGAGACGATGCATGAGACGATGCATTGTATAGACTTTCCAAAGGAGTGATGCATGAACGGCACAATACACAGATTATGCGTGTGCATGTATGGACTTTGTATGCAATGCATCGACCAAGTGTTTGAGTGCACCGACTATATGAATGCATGAACTTGTGCAATGATGCACGAACACTTTAACAGAGAGTGTGCAGACTCTTCATGCAATGTATTGACAGTGTGGACTTGATAGCATGCGGATGTATGGACTTGTGAAATGATGCACATATGAAGACTAGCATTGACCTTCCATGTGCATGGACTTAACACATGCACCAACATTTCTGTATAAAAATTAAGATTTGCACAGATCTGAGATTAGGCAGAACATTACCTGATCTGACTATGAATTGACCATACCTGTCTGAGATTTGACTTTGACTTGGGTTGACTTCATGACCTGTGAGTCATCCTTAAACCTGTTTTGACAGTTTCTCATAGTACATCAGGATTATTTCATCAAGGATGTACATGTAAACATAATGAGCCATAATATTTGTCATCATCAAAACCCCAGAACCATAGGAGACACAACATCAGTCACATTTCATCATAAGCATAAGCATATTTAAGTCCAAGGTTTAGGAAACTCACCAGAAGGTCTAGCGCGCGCTGGAGCTCGTCCCTCTGCTGCACAATGGAGTGGAGGAGGCCCTGGAGCTATGCTATGCGTCACTGCGGGTCTATCTGCATATAGCAAATCAGGGTGTTAGTGCATACAGGAATAAAGTCATTTAATTTAATAGCATAAGTTTAGAAGTCATACCGGTCGTCGGACACCGTGGAACACTCGGTCACCGTACCTCCGAGCGTAGGCCTTCAGGTAGGCCTCATCGCTATCAACACGGGCCCTCACCTTCCGACCTCTCTGCATCCAATCCCACACCTGGTCGATCACCCGAGTGACCCAGTCAATGTCACCACTGAGTCCCTTCACCGATTTCCCAACGCGCTCGTCATCTCGCTCAGGGAACTCCACCTCTGGATGATGTACTCCCCTCGTCCTCATAATCAGTCGGTGATGGAGAGGCTCGACGATGTTGATGGAGTGTAGCCAGATCTCTCGTCCGGCGTACGCCTGGGCTGCCTCCACCCAAGACTTCCCCTCTTGACCCTCGTCACGGTAAGGTGTCCAATGCACCTAAAAAGGCAATCGAGTCAATGTCAGCATTTAGATAAACATTTAGATAGGCATTTGTCAGCATTTAGAAGCATTTTAAAGCATATAGTAGAGTTTGAGTTTAGAGTTTTACTGATGCATAAGGAAATGTGTCGATGTCATCCTGGATCGCCCGAGCTAGGCGTAGGATCGATCCCATATCCCGAGATACCACCCACCGTCTCGCGATGGGGATCCGCTCAGGGTGCAGCTTTTTCCATCGCCCTATGCCAGGAAGGTATAGATAGCTCCAAACCTGCATAAGTCAGTGTTAGCATATAACAATAGCAAGCATATAGAAAAGCATAAATTTGAAGTTTAAACTTTAGAGCATTTTACCTGTAAGAAAGGAGAGAAGCCGCCCAGCATGGTCTGCCGGTCGATCGTGCTCAACGAGTCGAAGAGAAACACCAGGATTGTTGCTCCCCAGGCATATTGTTGGGTCCCGAAGTGCAGGAACATGGATCTAGAGGGGGGGTGAATAGATTCTTCTACTAAAAACTGTGTCCAATTAAAAACACAAACTAGCACACAGCGGAATTAACAAGATTGATAAGATAGAGGAAATTAATGTTACACAAGTTAACTAGATTCTCTCACTCTCTCCGTTCACACATGATCACATAAATAAGTATAACAAGCTAACCATACAATCACACAATTCAAACCATAGGAGACGAGGATTTTTAAGGTGGTTCAGGACCACGACGGGCTCCCTACGTCCACCCCTTACCAAACCGATAAGGCTTTCTCCACACACTAAAAATACAGTAAACACGGGGATTTCTCCCCACACACACGGGATAAAAACCCAACACAAACATGCTACAGAAGTAGCACACACACACGGGGATTTCTCCCCACACACACACGAGGCAAAAACCCCAACACACACACGGATATGCTCCGCACCAAACGACGCACAAGCGTCAACTCAAACCACTCGGAGAAATTGTTCTCCGAACCCACACATAGAAAATCATTTATAGGTTTGTAACAAGCTAACAAATGAATGCTCTAAGCCCAAAACATGTGCTAAAGACTAAAACAAGAAAGATTCAACAAGCACAAGGCTCCCCCTTCAATTGAATCTCCAGCTCTTCTTTCTTTGATGTCGGATGATGGCGATTTTGGCGTCCTCGCATTCCTCTCTTCGAGATGCTTCTTTTCTTCTTCTACCACAAGCTCCAGATCTCCATGGAAGTAGATGAAAACCACCTTGCAAGAGCACCACCACGTTTTCCCTCTTTTCTTCACCTACAAGAATGAACGAATGAGCATTAGGGTTGATCCTCTCACAAAATCGTAACTCTTATAAATGCAACTAAAGAGGTGGGGAAAAGACTCATAAAACTTTCCCAATACATGTTAGAAACACCTTAATAATAATGGGAACTAATGGGGGGTAGTATGGTAATATTTAGAGAGGTTTTCATAAGGTTTTAAACTATTCTGGAAATCCCGTTCTGGAAGGGTCGACCCTCGGGCTTACAGAGGCGGACAGATAACAAAAAACCCACCCAGACCACAGGGGTCGACCCCTGGGGTCGACCCTTGCGGGGGGGGACCCTTGGGGTCGACCCTTGCGGGGGGGCGGGGGGGGTCGACCCCTGCAAGCAAGATTCAAAAATTGGTTTCTGTTTTGAACAGAAACACTGAGGGTCGACCCATGGGGTCGACCCATGCAGGTAAATGATAGAAAAATCATTTTTAGCCCCTTTAAGCTATGCAAAACCAATGGAATAAATCTGACCAATGTCCCTTGATTCCAGATGATTGATTTGGATGGTTTGAACCTACAAAACCATATAAAACTCAAATTAGTATGGATTTGAAAATCAAATGAACCTCTCTCTTGAAACTAGTATTTCTAGAATGAATAAACACAATATGGAATGCAAATCAACCCGGAACACCATCATCTCAAATGTTATGATCTCAATAGTGAAAAGGTGAGTTCAAAACAAGAATGTATCAAGTTAGCATTTCAACCAAACCATGCACACCATCTTGTGTTGTCTAAAACAAGAATATAAAATTATCATGCTTCCATGAAGAACCCAAACATGCTATTTTCACACAATCCATCTTCTTGAAATTCTTTCACTCATATCAAATGAAGCTCAATGAAATATACTAGCAACGTGATGAGGCTCATATTCAACTTTCCACAACCATGCAATCAAGCATTAACACTTAGAACTTATTCTCAGCAAAATACATCATTGAACTTATTCAAGCATGTATTTGGCTTTCCATTCACAACTAACAAAAACACTTCCACCAAATGACAAGGTTTTGATACGATGAACATGAATCTATCAATCAACCAAATATAAAAATATGGGAGCTCAATCGTTCAATCACTTTTTTTGTATCTTTCATAATTTCAACACCAAAATGCTTCAATACCCAAATGTTAACAATCATGTCAAATGCAAACCATGTAGAAAAGCATGGGAACACATTCATTCAAATGGCATTCTTATTGACAAAAACTAACATTCATGAAGCATTGTTTCACAAGGAGCATTGATAGAAACTTCCCAAGTTTAGATTACCATGAGTCCAAGAAACGAGTAAGCATCATTAAAATCACATCCATCAAATTTCAAGTTACAAGGTTGAGGATATTTCAAGCGCAAAAATCTTATGAGGAAAACGCATGAAAATACCCAACCAAGACTTTGAAAAGCTATTTGATGAAATGCATGAAATATCAAAGAATCAACGCAATGCAATGAGTGAGTCAACTCCCTTTTTCAATAAGGTCTTCATTGATGCACTCCTTTGAGTTCCAAACATGAATCATGAATTTTTATCCTGCGAATCAAAATATTCAAGGAATGAGATCCTTAAGTACAAATCATTCATATGACTTTCAAATGTGAACAGAGTTAACTCCCTTTTAGAAGAAGAGCTTCATTGATGGACTCCTTTATATTCCAAGTATGAGCCATGAATTTGTGTTCTTACAAACCAACATAAATATAACATTAGTTCCTTAAACACCAAGGGTTCACCTGACTTTCAAGAGTGAGCATTGACTCCATCTTTCAACTCATCAAATCAAGATATAAAACATGTTGCTCAATGAAACACATACACACACAAACACAGTCGTTCTGATATCATTGAAACCAAACACGAACTAGGGGATGCAACAATCTCCCCCCTTTTGATGATGACAAAACGATGTGTGTGATAATACAGATTTTACAAATATTTGCTAACATTGAGCATACACCAATTCTTCCATTTCTTCCATTCTCCCCAAGATAACATCATTCATAAAGCATTGAGCACACACCAAATATTCTCCCCCTTTTTGTCATCTACAAAAAGACAGGGGGTTATGTGACATGAAATGAACATGTTAGGCCAAAGGATATGATTCCAATTTAAATACCAATGAATGCTAAATAGGGGCTCAAAGATATGATATCAAATGTTGATCAAGATAGAGGCACAAACATAGGCAATTTCAATTCTCGAAGAGAGAGCCTCGAAGATAGGATACCATTTGTTTGTTGAACTCATTTTGGCATTTATGCAACATGAAGTGTTCAGAATATGTATTTCAAAATGAACTATGCCAATTGTTGAAAAGGATGGATTTGTTCAAGATGATATCATGAATGAACTATATGCATGCTGAAAATGTCAAATATGCAAATAAGCACACGATGAGCGCCATCTTTCAAATGCAATGAATATGCACTATGTGAATGCCAATCATGCAAGATATGAAGCTATGCACATGATGACTTCTATCCTTCAAAAGTAAGGTTTATGCTCAGAATTAGACTCAAGGGGAATGTATGAACATGCAAGCACACAAGCACAATCGTCATGCACACAGATAGTACATATAGTAACTCCCCCTATATGAGGCACGGGTTAACAAAAGAGCATGTGATTCACATTCAAGAATGTAGGGCATGAAGCATAACTAAGAGATTTGTGCATACACAACTAGGAGTACTACATAAACCATGAATGTAGGTAAATTCATAAAATACATACATCACAAAAATGCCCATGTGAAATGTGAGGCAATGACTAATGATCTTCAAAACATATGGATTTTTAAATTTTCTAAAGAACACTAGAAGGTAATCTCCTCTCTACACTTTCACTTTAGATTCTCGACTATCGATAGCTTCGCACAACCCCTAGTTTGTTTCTTTTAATAGACTTCACCTTTTGGCGCGAGTTTCCTCATATGTCTCAATGGGGATTCCCGGCTACTTAGATTCGTCACACATATGGATTTTTGTTTCTCCTTTTGACACGACTTTCCTCCTTTGTTTCAGGGGGGATTCCCGGTTACTCGGATCCACATACCACTTATTGAATTTTTCTGGGGTAGGTAGCTTTTTCCTCACATTTACTCTTTAATGTCCATGTAGAGATTCAAGTTCCCTTTAAAGTGTTGGAATGAATTTCTTAAATCCTTATCAAGTAAAGTCATTAAATTCACTGTGTGCAAGAGTGTGGGGGTAAATTTTTATTTTGCATGAATAAAATGAATTCGACAAGACACGTCTATGACTCCCCCTAAATGTATGCACGGTCGGAGTCAAATCCTCCCCCTTAATATATGACATGTATCACATATGAATAAAGTCACTGCATTGTTGATTAGCAAGGAGGTAAGGTCT
Organism: Amorphophallus konjac; assembly: GCA_022559845.1. Classification (NCBI taxonomy): domain Eukaryota; kingdom Viridiplantae; phylum Streptophyta; class Magnoliopsida; order Alismatales; family Araceae; genus Amorphophallus; species Amorphophallus konjac. The sequence goes on from CM040120.1 coordinate 143,141,964, forward strand.
TAGAAAGATCAAGAAATAATTTCATAGTGTAAATACTTAAAAACATGCAAGGATTCATGAACCATTCATGCAAGCATTCATGAGTCAAGATATACGATTATCATGAAATATATGGATATGCTCTATATGCATGAATATGCAATATGCATCCTTTTGTCATTTTATATGCATAGTATGTGAATGATATGCAAAGATGCCAATGCGATGTAGAATGTCAGATTTTTATTTAAAAGTTCTAAATGCATTACAAAATTTAACATGGGTACAAGATGCAAGTTTTCAATTTTTCATATGAATGATCTAAATGCACCTTATGAAGTTTCTAATGCATGTAACTTATAAAAGCATGAGAATGAAATACAGGATGTAATTTTTTTTTTAATTTTTAGAACATCATGATAGATTGCACAAGGAGACATACATATTCAAATGATGAGCAGCAAGTATTTTCTAAGACTTGCCCTTTTTGAACAAAGGTACACAAATGATCAAAATCAAACAGTGCGCCCAAATTATTTTTAGAAATGTTCAAAAATATATTTTCAATAACATTTCAAAAGCTTAGAGAATCATCCACAAATCAAACAGATTTTAAAGGTTCCGGTACGAGGTGGAGGTGAAGGTTCGAAAACTAAACTCACACAGAGCGAGAGCTTCTAGGTGGACATAATCCACCCTTCCACTACACACCATTTGATATACCAGATACTCAATTACACTCAGATGCTCATGCATTTCATATTGAAAAGTATTCAGTAGGTAAAGACATCATGCTTGTTCCTCAAAATTTTCAGATTCATTCAACCAATGAGACATGTTCATCATAGCAGAATACAAGAACAACATATCAATTTCAGAAATAATATCTGTCAAAGGAACAATTCTGCATTTCAGAAATTTTACCTTCTTGAAGCAAGAATGAATTTCAGAATCAATTTGAACGCATATGGTATTTCAAAATTTCAAGGCAAATTGATTTCCTTCAAAAGACATGTTTCCACATTTCAATACCAATTGTTGCATATGATTGAAGAATTTCACAGTTCAAAAATTTTACCTTTTTGAAACAAGAGAATATTTCAGATTCAGTTTAAAAGATATTACAGTTAAAAGGTAAATTCAATTCATTCAAAGCACATGATTCCTCATGAGTCAAACTATTCAATTTCAAAATTTTGGTACAAGGCGGAGAGCATTGATCCTGAGATCACCTCACGCATAGTGATGTCTTCCTAACAGACTTAACCGGTCATTTCACACATCACCATTTGATATACCAAATATTTATTCAATAAAGACATGTATGGCTTGTGAAAAATTTAGAACATAACATGAGAACACACCAAGATCTCATTCCAAAACATCAAAATCATCAAGTTTGACAATGAAGGAGCAAAGTTGGGATTTTACCATATGAATGTGCCTTGTTCCATTTTACTGGAACCCCTTTTATTCTTTATTTACCTCAAGGCACACCTTCATCACAACCGACTCATTTGTGGGATTTTGACACCCAAGCCTTCTTGGGTCCTTGGATGTTAGAAACATTTCTTCCAAAAATTTTCTTTGACATTTTCATTGCCACCTTGTCGTCACATTCCATGATCCTGCAATCCTCAATAACATGTCCATGGTTTCCACAATAAAGGCATTGAGGAGAAGCAGTTTTACCAAAAGACTTCATTTTAGGAGTAAAGGAATTTTCAAATCCATTCCATCTTCTATTTTCAAAAGGTCTAGATTTAACAAAATTAGACCTAGCATGCATTCTAGAAGCATGAACATTTTCTGTTTTCAAAAACTAACACTCTTTCATAATATGCCCGTACTTGCCACAATGAAAATAACATGGAGATTCGGTTCTATGGAATGACCTTCCATTGTTTGCATGAGTGTTCGTGAATGAATTTTTCTTATGGGATGCAAACCTTTTAGCATGGGAAGCATGTTCATTTCTGAATTTTCTTTGAAAGTTAAACTTAGCATTCATAGCACGATAATCATCATTTTGTTTTAATAAACAATTATCCATGACATGGCCAAGTTTGTAACAATAAAAGCATGAGACATTTTTCTTTCTTTTGGAGGAAGATTTATCTTTGCATGTATTTTGATCATCTATTTTCAAGACATCACAATCATTCATTTCATGACCAAACATGCCATAATAGAATCATTCAACATTCAACTTTGATTTTTGAGATCTATTTGACATGGAATACTTTTTGTTGAGATTTTTCTTTTTATCAAAACCATTTTCAGAGATTTTCACTTGAGCAACGGGAGGAGGTATTTTGGAGGTGCTAGGAATGTCGGAGGCATGAACAAAAGATGTTTTCATTTTTGATTCAAATGATTTTTTGTTGACCGGGATGTAACCAAGACCCTCTTTCTGAAATTTCACTTTAACACCTAGCAATGTGTCTAAGTTCTCCTTCCCTTTGACAAATCTAGACAAATCAAGCTTCAAGTTGTTGATCACTTTTTCACATGCAAGGATTTTATCGTCAAGTAAATAATTCTTTGAAGTGAGTTTTTCATTTTCTTGCATGAGGTTTTTATTTTTCAGATTTGTACAGTGGAGTTTTTCAGCAAGCTTTTCAAGAACCTTTTCAGTTTCAACATGCTTTGAGATCTTAGTAAGCAACTGTTCATTCTCATGTTTCAACAATGAGATTTCCTTTTCAAACTTATCAAAGCATCTCAATCTTCCCTATAGCAAGGAATTCTGAATTAACATAGCACCATTTTTCTTTTTAAGATCTTCATTTTCATCCATGATGCTCTTGTTATCAATTTCAGAATCAAACAATTTCTCAAACAACTTATCATCATCAGACAAATAAGCTAACTTGTTTTTAAGACATTTTTCTGTTTCTTCAAGTAATGAAATCTTAGACAACAAGTGTTTGTTTTGATCAAGCAAATCATGGGAATCAGTATCAATTTCAAGAGCAGTATTAGATTTTCTAAACATCTCAAGCTCCTCATTCATACAAGACATCTCATCTGAAAATAATTCAACTTTAGATTCTAGAAGTTCTTTTTCATATTCTAGGTTCTCAATCTTTGACTCCAAAGTTTTACAATTTTCACATGAAGGATTATCATGCACATTCTCATTAATCTTCCTTTTCAAGGTTTTATTTTTAGATTTAATTTTCTTTTTTTTTTAATAGAGAAACCTGACCTAGGGGTCAATGGGAGAGTGCACCCCTTACCAGAGGTAAGGAGAAAGCCACTCCACCATCAAACCACTAGGAGGCAAATTATATTCCCATTGATAAAGAATAAAAAATTACATCAATCTGATACTAGGCATGCCTAGTGAGTCCAGCCGAGCAGCACCTTTTATAATAGAAGGGAGCTCAATGTAAGAATAAAAAGAATTACATTTTGCGGTGCAAGCTAATGAAGCAAGTAAATCTGCTACTGTATTGCCTTCTCTGTAGATATGAGAGATAGAGTCATGCTGAGATATGATGCTCCAGATTTCCCTGACATAGCTGAGAATGGACCAAGGGCAGTGAATTTCCTTTTTGATAATCCGGACAAGGGTGGGGGAGTCACATTCAATAAGTGCTGGCTTGGAATCCACAGTATGCAAATATTTAATGGCATCAAGAAGGGCACGGGCTTCAGCAATTAAGCTATCAGATTGTCCATATGTCATTTGCCATTCCTCAATAGAGAGTTCTTTGGATTCAGAATTTACATCATCATAATTTTTTTCATTGAGTTGATCATCATTGTCGGCCATGAGACAATTTTGTCCTTCCATCTCTTGAGCTTTGATCAACTGATCCATAAGCTCCTTTGCCATTCCACAAGATAAAACAAATGGAAACATATGAGTATCAATGGCACTTTTTAATAAACTTAAGATAATGACATTTTCATGGTTCGTCAATTTATCTTGACTAGACCACTTGGTCTCATGTAGAGGTAATATGTGAGGACCATCATAAATCAACTTCCAAAGATTAGGATTAACTGAATTGATCAGTCCACACATTTTACCTATCCATGAATTAAAATCAGAACCATTAAGAATAGGAAGATAATTCATCGACATATGCTCAACAGAAAAATTCATAATTGTAGAATGCACTGGGATCACTCTGTAGATCGTGAGATCTAGGGACAGCAGAGCCTCGCTCTGATACCAATAGTTGGGTCCCGTAGTGTAGGAACACGGATCTAGAGGGGGGGTGAATAGATGCTTCTACTAAAAACTGTGTCCAATTAAAAACATAAACTAGCGCACAGCGGAATTAACAAGATTGATAAGATAGAGGAAATTAATATTACACAAGTTAACTAGATTCTCTCACTCTCTCCGTTCACACATGATCACACAAATAAGTATAACAAGCTAACCATACAATCACACAATTCAAACCATAGGAGACGAGGATTTTTAAGGTGGTTCGGGACCACGACGGGCTCCCTACGTCCACCCCTTACCAAACCGATAAGGCTTTCTCCACACACTAAAAATACAGCAAACACGGGGATTTCTCCCCACACACACGGGATAAAAACCCAACACAAACATGCTACAGAAGTAGCACACACACACGGGGATTTCTCCCCACACACACACGAGGCAAAAACCCCAACACACACACAGATATGCTCCGCACCAAACGACGCACAAGCGTCAACTCAAACCACTCGGAGAAACCGTTCTCCGAACCCACACATAGAAAATCATTTATAGGTTTGTAACAAGCTAACAAATGAATGCTCTAAGCCCAAAACATGTGCTAAAGACTAAAACAAGAAAGATTCAACAAGCACAAGGCTCCCCCTTCAATTGAATCTCCAGATCTCCATGGAAGTAGATGAAAACTACCTTGCAAGAGCACCACCACGTTTTCCCTCTTTTCTTCACCTACAAGAATGAACGAATGAGCATTAGGGTTGATTCTCTCACAAAATCGTAACTCTTATAAATGCAACTCAAGGGGTGGGGAAAAGACTCATAAAATCTTCCCAATACATGTTAGAAACACCTTAATAACAATGGGAACTAATGGGGGGTAGTATGGTAATGTTTAGAGAGGTTTTCAAAAGGTTTTAACTCTTCCGAAATCTCGTTCTGGAAGGGTCGACCCTTGGGGTCGACCCTCGGGCTTACAGAGGCGGACGGACAACAAAAAACCCACCCAGACCATAGGGGTCGACCCTTGCAGGGGGGGTCGACCCCTGCAAGCAAGGTTCAAAAATTGGTTTTTGTCTTGAACAGAAACACTGAGGGTCGACCCATGGGGTCGACCCATGCAGTTAAATGATAGAAAAACCATTTTTAGCCCCTTTAAGCTATGCAAAACCAATGGAATAAATGTGACCAATGTTCCTTGATTCCGGATTATTGATTTGGATGGTTTGAACCTACAAAATCCCATAAAACTCAAATTAGTATGGATTTGAAAATCAAATGAACCTCTCTCTTGAAACTAGTATTTCTAGAATGAATAAACACAATATGGAATGCAAATCAACCCGGAACACCATCATCTCAAATGCTATGATCTCAATAGTGAAAAGGTGAGTTCAAAACAAGAATGTATTAAGTTAGCATTTCAACCAAAGCATGCACACCATCTTGTGTTGTCTAAAACAAGGATATGAAATTATCATGCTTCCATGAAGAACCCAAACATGCTATTTTCACACAATCCATATTCTTGAAATTCTTTCACTCATATCAAATGAAGCTCAATGAAATATACTAGCAACATGATGAGGCTCATATTCAACTTTCCACAACCATGCAATCAAGCATTAACACTTAGAACTTATTCTCAGCAAAATACATCATTGAACTTATTCAAGCATGTATTTGGCTTTCCATTCACAACCAACAAAAACACTTCCACCAAATGACAAGATTTTGATATGATGAACATGAATCTATCAATCAACCAAATATAAAAACATGGGAGCTCAATCGTTCAATCACTTTTTTTGTATCTTTCATAATTTCAACACCAAAATGCTTCAATACCCAAATGTTAATAATCATGTCAAATGCAAAGCATGTAGAAAAGCATGGGAACACATTCATTCAAATGGCATTGTTATTGACAAAAACTAACATTCATGAAGCATTGTTTCACAAGGAGCATTGATATAAACTTCCCAAGTTTAGATTACCATGAGTCCAAGAAACGAGTAAGCATCATTAAAATCACATCCATCAAATTTCAAGTTACAAGGTTGAGGATATTTCAAGCCCAAAAATCTTATGAGGAAAACGCATGAAAATATCCAACCAAGACTTTGAAAAGCTATTCGATGAAATGTATGAAATATAGAAGAATCAACGCAATGCAATGAGTGAGTCAACTCTCTTTTTCAATAAGATCTTCATTGATGCACTCCTTTGAGTTCCAAACATGAATCATGAATTTTTATCCTGCGAATCAAAATATTCAAGGAAGGAGATCCTTAAATAAAAATCATTTATATGACTTTCAAATGTGAACAGAATTAACTCCCTTTTAGAAGAAGAGCTTCATTGATGGACTCTTTTAGATTCCAAGTATGCGCCATGAATTTATGTTCCTACAAACCAACATAAATATAACATTAGTTCCTTAAACACCGAAGGTTCATATGACTTTCAAGAGTGAGCATTGACTCCATCTTTCAACTCATCAAATCAAGATATAAAACATGTTGCTCAATGAAACACATACACACACAAACACAATCGTTTTGATATCATTGAAACCAAACACGAACTAGGGGATACAACAATCTCCCCTTTTTGATGGTGACAAAACGATGTGTGTGATAATATATATTTTGTAAACATTTGCAAACATTGAGCATACACCAATTCTTCCATTTCTTCCATTCTCCCCAAGACAACATCATTCATAAAGCATTGAGCACACACCAAACATTCTCCCCCTTTTTGTCATCTATAAAAAGACAGGGGGTTATGTGACATGAAATGAACATGTTAGGCCAAAGGATATGATTCAAATTTAAATACCAATGGATGCTAAGTAGGGGCTCAAAGATTTGATACCAAATGTTGATCAAGATAGAGGCACATAGGCAATTTTAATTCTCGAAGAGAGAGCCTCGAAGATAGGATACCATTTGTTGGTTGAACTCATTTTGGCATTTATGCAATATGAAGTGTTCAGAATATGTATTTCAAAATGAACTATGCCAATTGTTGAAAAGGATGGATTTGTTCAAGATGATATCATGAATGAATTATATGCATGCAGAAAATGTCAAATATGTAAATATGCACACGATGAGCATCATCTTTCAAATGCAATGAATATGCACTATGTGAATGCCAATCATGCAAGATATGAAGCTATGCACATGATGACTTCTATCCATCAAAAGCAAGGTTTATGCTCAGAATTAGACTCAGGGGGAATGCATGAACATGCAAGTACACAAGCACAATCGTCATGCACACAGATAGTACATATAGTAACTCCCCCTATATGAGGCACGGGTTAACAAAAGAGCATGTGATTCAAATTCAATAATGTAAGGCATGAAGCATAACTAAGAGATTTGTGCATATACAAATAGGAGTACTACAGAAACCATGAATGTAGGCAAATTCATAAAATACATACATCACAAAAATACCCATGTGAAATGTGAGGCAATGACTAATGAGCTTCAAAACATTTGAATTTTCAGATTTTCTAAAGAACACTAGAAGGTAATCTCCTCTCTACACTTTCACTTTAGATTCTCGACTATCGGTAGCTTCGCACAACCCCTATTGTTTCTTTTAATAGACTTCACCTTTCGGCGCGTGTTTCCTCATATGTCTCAATGGGGATTCTCGGCTACTTGGATTCATCACACATATGATTTTTGTTTCTCCTTTCGACACGAGTTTCCTTTTTTATTTCAGGGGGGATTCCCGGTTACTCGAATCCACATACCACTTATTGAATTTTTGTGGGGTAGGTAGCTTTTTCCTCACGATTACTCTTTAATGTCCATGTAAAGATTCAAGTTCACTTTAAAGTGTTGGAAGGAATTTCTTAAATCCTTATCAAGTAAAGTCATTAAATTCATTGTGTGCAAGAGTGTGGGGAAAGCATGAATAAAATGAATTCGACAAGACACGGCTATGACTCCCCCTTAATGTATGCACGGTCGGAGTCAAATCCTCCCCCTTAATATATGACGTGTATCACATATGAATAAAGTCACTGCATTGTTGATTAGCAAGGAGGTAAGGTCTTAGAAAGATATAGAAATAGTTTCATAGTGTAAATACTTACAAGCATGCACGGATTCATGAACCATTCATGCAAGCATTCATGAGTCAAGATATGCGATTATCATGAAATATATGCATATGCTCTATATGCATGAATATGCAATATGCATCCTTTTGTCATTTTATATGCATAGTATGTGAATGATATGCAAAGATGCCAATGCGATGTAGAATGTCAGATTTTTATTTAAAAGTTCTAAATGCATTACAAAATTTAACGTGGGTACAAGATGCAAGTTTTCAGTTTTTCATATGAATGATCTAAATGCACCTTATGAAGTTTCTAATGCATGTAACTTATAAAAGTATGAGAATGCAATGCAGGATGCAAATTTTTTTTTAATTTTTAGAACATTATGACAGATTGCACAAGGAGACATACATATTCAAATGATGAGCAGCAAGTATTTTCTAAGACTTGCCCTTTTTGAACAAAGGTACACAAATGATCAAAATCAAACAGTGCGCCCAAATTATTTTCAGAAATGTTCAAAAATAGATTTTCAATAACATTTTAAAAGCTTAGAGTATCAGCCACAAATCAAACAGATTTTACAGGTTCCGGTACGAGGTGGAGGTGAAGGTTCGAAAACCCAACTCACACGTAGCGAGAGCTTCTAGGTGGACATAATCCACCCTTCCACTACACACCATTTGATATACCAGATACTCAATTACACTCAGATGCTCATACATTTCATATTGAAAAGTATTCTGTAGGCAAAGACATCATGCTTGTTCTTCAAAAATTTCAGATTCATTCAACCAATGAGACATGTTCATCATAGTAGAATACAAGAACAACAGATCAAGTTCAGAAATAATATCTGTCAAAGGAACAACTCTATATTTCAGAAATTTTACCTTCTTGAAGCAAGAATGAATTTCAGAATCAATTTGAATGCACATGGTATTTCAAAATTTCAAGGTAAATTGATTTCCTTCAGAAGACATGTTTCCACATTTCAATACCAATTGTTGCATATGATCGAAGAATTTCACAGTTGAAAAATTTTACCTTTTTGAAACAAGAGAATTTTTCAGATTCAGTTTAAAAGATATTGCAGTTAAATGGTAACTTCAATTCATTCAAAGCACATGATTCCTCATGAGCCAAACTATTCAATTTTAGAATTTTGGTACAAGGTGGAGAGCATTGATCCTTAGATCACCTCACGCATAGTGATGGCTTCCTAACAGACTTAACCGGTCATTTCACACATCACCATTTGATATACCAAATATTCATTCAATAAAGACATGTATGGCTTGTGAAAAATTTAGAACATAACATGAGAACACACCAAGATCTCATTCCAAAACATCAAAATCATCAAGTTTGACATTGAAGGAGCAACGTTGGGGTTTTACCATATGAATGTGCCTTGTTCCATCTTACTGGAACCCCTTTTATTCTTTATTTACCTCAAGGCACACCTTCATCACAACCGACTCATTTGTCGGATTTTGACACCCAAGCCTTCTTGGGTCCTTGGATGTTAGAAACATTTCTTCCAAAAGTTTTCTTTGACATTTTCATTACCACCTTGTCATCACTTTCCATGATCCTGTAATCCTTAATAACATGTCCATAGTTTCCACAATAAAGGCTTTGAGGAGAAGCAGTTTTACCAAAAGATTTTATTTTAGGAGTAAAGGAATTTTCAAATCCATTCCATCTTCTATTTTTAAAAAGTCTAGATTTAACAAAATTTGACTAGCATGTATTCTAGAAGCATGGAAATTTTCTATTTTCAAAAACCAACATTCTTTCATAACATGCCCGTACTTGCCACAATGAAAATAGCATGGAGATTCGGTTCTATGGAATGACCTTCCATTGTTTGCATGAGTGTTCGTGAATGAAATTTTCTTATGGGATGCAAACCTTTTAGCATGGGAAGCATGTTCACTTCTGAATTTTCTTTGAAAGTTAAACTTAGCATTCATGGCATGATAATCATCATTTTGTTTCACAAAGTAATCATCCATGACATGGCCAAGTTTGTGACAATAAAAGTATGTGACATTTTCTTTCTTTTGGATGAAGATTTATCTTTGCATGTATTTTGATCATCCATTTTTAAGACATCGTAATCATTCATTTCATGACCAAACATGCCACAATAGAAGCATTCAACATTCAACTTTGATTTTTGAGATCTATTTGACATGGAATGCTTTTTGTTGAGATTTTTTTTTTACCAAAACCATTTTCAGAGATTTTCACTTGAGCAACGGGAGGAGGTGTTTTGGAGGTGCTAGGAATGTCGGAGGCATGAACAAAAGAGGTTTTCATTTTTGATTCAAAAGATTTTTTGTTGACCGGGATGTAACTAAGACCCTATTTCTGAAAGTTCACTTTAACACCTAGCAATGTGTCTAAGTTCTCCTTCCCTTTGACAAATCTAGACAAATCAAGCTTCAAGTTGTTGATCTCTTTATCACATGCATGGATTTTATCGTCAATCAAATAATTCCTTGAAGTGAGTTTTTCATTTCCTTGCATGAAGTTTTTATTTTCCAGATTTGTGCAGTGGACTTTTTTAGCAAGCTTTTCAAGAACCTTTTCAGTTTCAACATACTTTGAGATCTTAGTAAGCAACTGTTCCTTCTCATATTTTAACAATGAGATTTCTTTTTCAAGTTTATCAAAGCATCTCAATCTTCCCTATAGCAAGGAATTCTGAATTAACATAGCACCATTTTTCTTTTTAAGATCTTCATTTTCATCCATGATGCTCTTGTTATCAATTTCAGAATCAAGTAATTTCTCAAACAACTTATCATCATCAGACAAAGAAGCTAACTTATTTCTAAGACATTTTTCTGTTTCTTCAAGCAATGAAATCTTAGACAACAAGTGTTTGTTTTGATCAAGCAAATCATGGGAATCAGTATCAATTTCAAGAGCAGTATTAGATTTTCTAAACATCTCAAGCTCCTCATTCATACAAGACATCTCATCTGAAAATAATTCAACTTTAGATTCTAGAAGTTTTTTTTCATATTATAGGTTCTCAATCTTTGACTCCAAAGTTTTACAATTTTCGCAGGAAGGATTATCATGCACATTCTCATTAACCTTCCTTTTCAAGGTTTTATTTTCAGATTTGAGTTTCTTGTATTTATCATGCAGTTCAGCATATGTCATTTGCCATTCCTCAATAGAGAGTTCTTCGGATTCAAAATTTACCTCATCATAATTTTATTCATTGAGTTGATCATCATTGTCGACCATGAGATAATTTTATCCTTCCATCTCTTGAGCTTTGATCAACTGACCCATAAGCTCCTTTGCCGTTCTACAAGATGAAACAAATGGAAACATATGAGTATCAATGACACTTTTCAATAAACTTAAGACAATGACATTTTCATGGTTCTTCAATTTATCTTGACTAGACCACTTGGTCTCATCTAGAGGTAATATGTGAGGACCATCACAAATCAACTTCCAAAGATTAGGATTAACTGAATTGATCAGTCCACACATTTTACCTATCCATGAATTAAAATTAGAACCATTAAGAATAGGAAGGCAATTCATCGACATATGCTTAACAGAAAAATTCATGATTGTAGAATGCACTAGGATCACTCTGTAGATCGTGAGATCTAGGGACAACAGAGCCTCACTCTGATACCAATTGTTGGGTCCCGTAGTGCAGGAACACGGATCTAGAGGGGGGGTGAATAGATCCTTCTACTAAAAACTGTGTCCAATTAAAAACACAAACTAGCGCACAGCGGAATTAACAAGATTGATAAGATAGAGAAAATTAATGTTACACAAGTTAACTAGATTCTCTCACTCTCTCCATTCACACATGATCACACAAATAAGTATAACAAGCTAACCATACAATCACACAATTCAAACCACATGAGACGAAGATTTTTAAGGAGGTTCGGGACCACGACGGGCTCCCTACGTCCACCCCTTACCAAACCGGTAAGACTTTCTCCACACGCTGCAAATGCAGCAAACATGGGGATTTCTCCCCACACACACGGGATACAAACCCAACACAAACATGCTACAGAAGTAGCACACACACACGGGGATTTCTCCCCACACACACACGAGGCAAAAACCCCAACACACACGCGGATATGCTCCGCACCAAACGACGCACAAGCGTCAACTCAAACCACTCGGAGAAATCGTTCTCCGAACCCACACACAGAAAATCATTTATAGGTTTGTAACAACCTAACAAATGAATGCTCTAAGCCCAAAACATGTGCTAAAGACTAAAATAGGAAAGATTCAACAAGCATAAGGCTCCCCCTTCAATTGAATCACCAGCTCTTCTTGGTTTGATGTCGGATGATGGCGATTTTGGCATCATCGCGTTCCTCTCTTCGTGATGCTTCTTTTCTTCTTCTACCACGAGCTCCAGATCTCCATGGAAGTAGATGAAAACCACCTTGCAAGAGCATCACCACGTTTTCCCTCTTTTCTTTACCTACAAGAATGAACGAATGAGCATTAGGGTTGATCCTCTCACAAAATCGTAACTCTTATAAATGCAACTCAAGGGGTGGGGAAAAGACTCATAAAACCTTCCCAATACATGTTAGAAACACCTTAATAATAATGGGAACTAATGGGGGGTAGTATGGTAATGTTTAGTGAGGTTTTCATAAGGTTTTAAACTCTTCCGGAAATCCCGTTCTGGAAGGGTCGACCCTTGGGGTCGACCCTCCAGCTTACAGAGGCGGACGGACAACAAAAAACCCACCCAGACCACAGGGGTCGACCCTTACAGGGGGGGTCGACCCTAGGGGTCGACCCCTGCAAGCAAGGTTCAAAAATTTGTTTCTGTCTTGAACAGAAACACTGAGGGTCCACCCATGGGGTCGACCCATGCAGGTAAATGATAGAAAAACCATTTTAGCCCCTTTAAGCTATGCAAAACCAATGGAATAAATGTGACCAATGTCCCTTGATTCCGGATGATTGATTTGAATGGTTTGAACCTACAAAACCACATAAAACTCAAATTAGTATGGATTTGAAAATTAAATGAACCTCTCTCTTGAAACTAGCATTTCTAGAATGTATAAACACAATATGGAATGCAAATCAACCCGGAACACCATCATCTCAAATGCTATGATCTCAATAGTGAAAAGGTGAGTTCAAAACAAGAATGTATCAAGGTAGCATTTCAACCAAACCATGCACACCATCTTGTGTTGTCTAAAACAAGGATATGAAATTATCATGCTTCCATGAAGAACCCAAACATGCTATTTTCACACAATCCATCTTCTTCAAATTCTTTCACTCATATCAAATGAAGCTCAATGAAATATACTAGCAACATGATGAGGCTCATATTCAACTTTCCACAACCATGCAATCAAGCATTAACATTTAGAACTTGTTCTCAGTAAAATACATCATTGAACTTATTCAAGCATATATTTGGCTTTCCATTCACAACCAACAAAAACACTTCCACCAAATGACAAGGTTTTGATATGATGAACATGAATCTATCAATCAACCAAATATAAAAACATGGGAGCTCAATCATTCAATCACTTTTTTTGTATCTTTCATAATTTCAACACCAAAATGCTTCAATACCCAAATGTTAACAATCATGCCAAATGCAAAGCACGTAGAAAAGTATGGGAACACATTCATTCAAATGGCATTCTTATTGACAAAAACTAACATTCATGAAGCATTGTTTCACAAGGAGCATTGATATAAACTTCCCAAGTTTAGATTACCATGAGTCCAAGAAACGAGTAAGCATCATTAAAATCACATCCATCAAATTTCAAGTTACAAGGTTGAGGATATTTCAAGCCCAAAAATCTTATGAGGAAAACGCATGAAAATACCCAACCAAGACTTTGAAAAGCTATTTGATGAAATGCATGAAATATAGAAGAATCAACGCAATGTAATGAGTGAGTCAACTCCCTTTTTCAATAAGATCTTCATTGATGCACTCCTTTGAGTTCCAAACATGAATCATGAATTTTTATCCTACGAATCAAAATATTCAAGAAATGAGATCCGTAAATACAAATCATTCATATGACTTTCAAATGTGAACAGAGTTAACTCCCTTTTAGAAGAGGAGCTTCATTGATGGACTCCTTTAGCTTCCAAGTATGAGCCATGAATTTGTGTTCCTACAAACCAACATAAATATAACATTAGTTCCTTAAACACCAAGGGTTCACATGACTTTCAAGAGTGAGCATTGACTCCATCTTTCAACTCATCAAATCAAGATATAAAACATGTTGCTCAATGAAACACATACACACACAAACACAATCATTTTTATATCATTGAAACCAAAAATGAACTAGGGGATGCAATACATATCCTCCTACTCTGTACAAGTATCTCATCAAAGGGAGGAGCCTGACGCTCACTCTGTCAGCTCTAGTCACAAAAAGGAGCTTCCAGAATGGTAAGATCAGGAAGCACCGTAAGATGATATCTCCCTCAGGTCCTGGCTCTACTGTCACTCTGTCTCGGACCTGGTCTATCACCCTCCCTATATGCTCCTCTGGTAGCTCCCCTACTGAAATCGTAGCACCTCTAAGTCCCAGGCTCTCCTGGAGTATCGATCGTCCTACCGTGGATGACTGATGACCGGGCCTCAGCAAATCCAATCCCAGTAGCTCCTGTGCCATCTCTCTATAATCCCCGTATGTCCATCCAGTCACCGGTGCTCCATGGACCCGCAGTCCGGTGATCCTCGCTATATCTTCCAATGTGGGGATCATGTGGCCCCAGGGGAAGATGAATGCTCGGCTAACTGGATCCCATCTCTCGTGCAGAGCGTAAATCAGTGATGTATCAATTCGGGTCACCTCTATGCTCAGAAGCTTCCCAAAGTCCATGGTGGCTAGTCTCTCCCTCTAAAATCTGGCAAAGCTTGGTATACGGCTCGGACTTGTAGCTATGAAATCCGGGTTCATCTTTTCCCCTGTACGCATTTAGAACATAGGTCAGTCATTGCGTTGCATTTTGTCATTGCATTTCATATAAACAAAAAAAAATTATAAGACAAAACAGAAAAATATCAAAGTTCTATCTCTGATTCTGTGGCGGCCATATCATGGGCCGTATGAGACTTCTAGCGGCGGTATTATGGGCCGTCTGAGGCTGTAGCGGTCACTGGAACGACCGCTACGATACCCATGAATGGGCATCCTCTTCCCCGTTTCCCCGGTTCGTGGAAATGGCCGAAACGGCCTACAATCCAACCAATGGATCCCCAGACCCATTCCCTTATCCATTCACATGCATGCATACATAAGAAATTGAAAAATTAAGAAAACATGAAATTTTAGGGCCGTCGGCCTACCTCCGTCGACTGCCATCCGGTGGCCGCCGTTGGTGCTTCTCCGGCCATCTGGGCCTCTTCTTCGCCATCTCCAACCTCCTCAGGGTTCTCCTTGGCCGTGGGGGCTTCGTCTTCCTCCATTTGGGCTGACGACCCTTCATCTCTCGTCGGTGCTTACTCATCCACCGGTAGGTCCTCCGTCACCGCCGGTGAGGTTCGCTCCCTTGCAATCCGCCGTTGGAGGTGTGATGCGGGACGGACACGCGACCTGGGACTCTAGCTCGCGATCGTCCCTATGCGAGGGAAACATGGGACCGGGCACGGTTGAAAAACGGGTCGTGAGTCTCGGGTATCGGTCTTTTCTGCGTTAACTCGGGTCGAGTCACGGGACGGGTTACACTCACTCTCTCACAGCGGTGATACAATTGATATAACGGGCTAATAACCTATCACATGCAGCGACATATACGAATAAATACGAGTAAAGCAATGCCTACGAGGAGGGTAGTGAGTGTACCTCCACGCGCCACGCGTGGGGAAGACGTTCCCGGCCAAGTACGGTAACTCCCGGTACAACGGTAAAAGTTAATTACAATAGTGAATTTTATTGCCCACTCCACGTAGGGAGGTAAAGGGCAACAAGTGGGGCCCGGGAGGACCGACCCTGGGTTGACGGGTAGTAATCTGGAGGTGCGTACGGCACGAACTCGGCCTGCTGGTCCGACTCGGCACTATTCCAACTCGGTGCTGTGCCAACTCAATTGCTGACTCACTAGACAGCAAGCAACGGTTTCCAAAGGAACGTCGCTTTCCAGAGATCTTCCGGAGGTGCCGCTTGGCTGGGACGATGGCAAGGCGTCCCTGAACGACTCCCTGAAGGGGCGGCTCCTGAAGTTGATTTTTGATATTTATTTCTGAATATCTTCTGGACTGCAATTTCAGACTTGCACAGGGAACAAATCTATAGGCCTCGGTGACACGAATTACGACGCTCAGATCCGGAGGCCGATCGAGGCGTGGCTGGTACCGTTAGAAAGAGCACTCATAGATATACAACATATAATTTTGACAGCTCCATCCACCGGACGGGTTGAAAATGAATATGACTGTAACACTATTTTTGTTTCTGACTCGGACTGACAGACACGTAGGGCAGCAAGGGATCTGCATGAAACTGACCTTTGACCAAGCGTCAAATGAATTTTCTAGACTCCACGAAAATTATGGTGGAAGGGAATATATGTGTGGAACACTGAGTAATGTTTTGGGATTTTTTGAAAATTTGTAAGGGGTGGGGAAAATGCGACAAGGTGACTCTGTCTCGTAGATTTGCAGAATGGCAGATTATAGCGGGGAGAACAATAAATGTGGGAAAAATACTAAATGGTGTCCAAATGACACAAAATGTGAACTGGAAGTTAGGGGAGACGAGCAGAACAAACTCTCAAAATTAGGGCTCGACCTGACAACAAGAGAAATAACTAAAATTTTGGGATTGGGGTTCTGTCCTGATGGAGACAGAACTGCGGCGAAGCGGCAGTGGCGGCGCGTTGGCGGCACGAACGGAAGGCGGTGGCCGGAAGTCGTATCCAGCGGAGGTAGAGTTCTTGGAGTCACACCAAGGGGAGGGTTTCACACCCTAGAAATACAGAAACCCATCTGCAAGAGGGGAGGAGAGACACAAGGAGTGCCCTTGGGCTTGCTCTTGGCAAAAATGTTCAATTCTTCATTAAAATTTCTAATGACACTATACATAGGCTTATATAGAGAATGGCAAGGGGTGGGGGGCTGAGAATTTCATGGGAGAGAGGGGATTTTCTTCCCCATGTGGTCAAATGACCAAATTAAATAAAAAATATAACATGGGATAAACTATATTATAAGGCGGAAGCATCTTGGACTTTAAGGGTTGGAATATTAGACTTTTTAATCCAATTGTCTCCTTGAATGGTCAAGCCATCTAGAAACCCACCTTGGACCATTGACTGGCTCCACATGAGCCCTAAGGCTTAGGTGGACCAATAGGAAAGGAGATGGGGGCCCCATGCTGGTCTTACTGGACTTTTGTAAAAAAACCCAAAGATCCTTAGGGAATGACACATTGGCTTCTAAAGCCTTACAATTGCGTACATTTTTTCCCAAGCATATAAATGCAAATAAAAGGACTCAAATGCAAAATAAAAAGTAAGTGGTCTTGCTCTGATGTCCCCATCAATTCTCCCCGAGTGGGAAGAACTCGACCCCGTCGAGTAAGGGGTGCGACTGCTCGTGACGCCGGCGGATCCGTCATCGTACCAGGAAGCGCGGAGTACGCTCCACTCCAACTATTCGACACCTGCTCATCCCGTATAGATTCGATATGCACACGCTGCTGGGGAGGAGGCTAGAGGTGGACACTCCGGGGTGGGGTCACTCTCAAATGAGGGAGGCGGCTCGAACGCTCACTAGGAATCACCGCTTGTCCCTTATGTGACTAGATCCGATATGTAGAGATAGAACCGATCCCAAAGTCCGACAAGTCTCGAACTCGAAAGGGACTAACAACGCAAGCGTACAAACCGACTTGACTTGATGTATGCACAAACACACGACAGACAAATGAAACAAAGACTCACAAAGACCCTAAACAAACCTAATGTTAGTCCGACTTACGCATAGGCGAGGGTGGACCAGGACACCCGAATATGTGCCATGCATGCATCGGACGTAACCGGAGGTTGACGTCACGGGGAATCCCTAGACCTCCTAAAGTGGACCATGCATGCATATTGGACTTAGATGTAGGAGGGCCAGGGGTACCAAATGCATCTTCTTCCTTTCCCCTAGATGATGGTGTATCTCGCAAGTGAACGGGCTTGGTGGGTGTAGACGACTCGGCCCGTGGGGAAGGGGTGTGGTAGTGGACTCCCTTGAAGAAGTGAAGTATATATGGTTGGTCAAGGGGCCCGCTAGGGAATGGGTCAAGGGGATCAAAGAAGGTATGACCTCTTGTGGTGGGTTCCCACAAGTCACGGTCCCATGTGTAGAAGTCTTGAAGGTGTGGATGGTCACCTTCATGCATTGTGGCGGGTGGGATGATGATCGTAGGTAAGAAGTATGATTCCTCCCTCGGACAAAAGGGTATGAATTCGGGCTCGACCGACAAGGGAAGGAATAAGAGAATCTCCGTGGTGACATAATCCACGGTGCACACGGAGGTAATGGACCCTAAGGCCAGATGACTGAAGCTACGACTAGTGGGTTGGTCGAAGCCTCAGACCAATAAGTGCGTCAACTTCCATTGCCAACCTAAACCCAAAATAAGGTCACCCAATGTATCAACATGGTGACTAGACCGGAATGTCGTATGGTAGGAGTTGACGGGCACTAGAGATAAGGTGGGGTCCATAGATGGGTAAGGAAGTGGGACCAAGTCATCCTTGAGCCAACTAAGAATTGGCTCGGCTATGAGAAGCGTACCCGTTATAAACACGGGTGGCTCGGCTATGAGAAGCGTACCCGTTATAAACACGGGTGGCTCGGGCTTTAGAGGCTCCAAACAAGATGGTTTCGAATAAAGATTGGAAGTAGATGGCAATGCAGCTCTAGGGAAGGGGTTCCCCGACTGAGGTGGGGAAGGCTGTAGTGTAGGCGGTCCGACCGGATCGGGACTCGGCTGGGAGGTAGATGCTCGCCGAAGGGCACCTTTAAACCGAGAAAATCGGGACTTAAATGGTTTGACCTCTAGAGCGACCTTATAGGACTGCGCCAGAGAGAATGCGTCGCTGATAAGACATTCAATTTGGAAGTGAAGCCACAAACTTCTCCGGAACTGAAAGGCAATCGTGGTGCTCTCCTCTCCAACTCCATATTCCACCCGGTAATTATCATAGTTCCGAATGTACTCGGACACGGACTGATCACCTTGGACTGGTCGGCATGGGTTAGCCATAGTTGCCAAAAGATGGGAATCGATCCCTAGGAATGGACATGCAAGGCCATTTTCTTTTTTTGTTTTTATTTTAGAAGCAAAATGTTATGCCAACTAATGCAAACACCTAGACACGACTTAAAATGCGATGCAAATGCAAAGTTGAAATGAGACTCGACTACACACCTAGACACAATCAATAGACGGTACTTGGCGGAGTTAATTGATCCAAAGATCACTCACGCAAGTCTGCGGCCTTCCCGATAGGCGTAGCCTAATGTTTGGACAACACCTTTTGATATACCGATTAATTTTATGCAAATGTGACACTTAGACCGACTTAGGCTTAGACTCGACTTAAACGACTCTTTTTTTTTTATTTTTAGACACCCTAGACTCAACTGGCGCTCTGATACCAAATTGATGCGGGACGGACACGCGACCTAAGACTCTAGATCGCGATCGTCCCTATGCGAGGGAGACGTGGGATCGCGCACGGTTGAGAAACCGGCCGTGAGTCTCGGGTATCGATCTTTTCCGCATTTACTCGGGTCGAGTCACGGGACGGGTTACACTCACTCTCTCGTAGCGGCGATACAATTGATATAACGGGCTAATAACCTATCACATGCAACGGCATATACGAATAAATACGAGTAAAGCAATGCCTACGAGGAGGGTAGCGAGTGTACCTCCACGCTCCGGGCGTGGGGAAGACGTTCCCGGCCAAGTACGGTAACTCCCAGTACAACGGTAAAAGTTAATTACAATAGTGAATTTTATTGTCCACTCCATGCAGGGAGGTAAAGGGCTACAAGTGGGGCCCGGGAGGACTAACCCTGTGTTGACGGGTAGCAATCTGGAGGTGCGTACGGCACGAACTCAGCCTGCTGGTCCGACTCGGCACTATTCCAACTCGGTGCTGCGCCAACTCATTTGTTGACTCACTGGACAGCAAGCAATGGTTTCCAAAGGAACGTCGCCTTCTTGAGATCTTCCGGAGGTGCCGCTTGGTTGGGACGATGGCAGGGCGTCCCTGAACGACTCCCTGAAGGGGCGGCTCCTGAAGTTGATTTTTGATATTTATTTCTGAATATCTTCTGGACTGTAATTTCAGACCTGCACAGGGAACAAATCTTTAGGCCTCGCCGACACGAATTACGACGCTCAGATCTGGAGTCCGATCGAGGCGTGGCTGGTACCGTTGGAAATGGCACTCATTGATCTACAACATATAATTTTGACAGCTCCATCCACCGAACGGATTGAAAATGAATATGACTATAATACAATTTTTGTTTCTGACTCGGACTGACAGACACATAGGGTAGCAGAGGATCTGCCTGAAACTGACCTTTGACCGAGGGTCAAATGAATTTTCTAGACTCCACGAAAATTATGATGAAAGGTAATATATGGGTGGAACATTGAGTAATTGTTTGGGATTTTCTGAAAATTTTTAAGGGGGTGGGGAAAATGCGACAAGGTGACTCTGTCCCGTAGATCTGCAGAATGGCAGATTACAGGGGGGAGAACATTAAATGTGGGAAAAATACCAAATGGTGTCCAAATGACACAAAATTTGAACTGGAGGTTAGGGGAGACGAGCAGAACAAACTCTCAAAATTAGGGCTCGACATGACAAAAAGAGAAATAATTAGAATTTTGGGATTGGGGTTCTTTCCTAATGGAGATAGAACTCCGGCGAAGCGGCGGGGGCGGCGCGTTGGCAGCACGAACGGAAGGCTGTGGCTAGAAGTCGCATCCAGCGGAGGTGGAGTTCTTGGAGTCACACCAAGAGGAGGGCTTCACACCCTAGAATGGCAGAAATCCATCTGCAAGAGGGGAGGAGAGACACAAGGGGTGCCCTTGGGCTTGCTCTTGGCAAAAATACTTAATTCTTTATTACAATTTCTAATGACACTATACATAGGCTTATATAGAGTATGGCAAGGGGTGGGGGGCTGAGAATTTCATGGGAGAGAGGGAATTTTCTTCCCCATGTGGTCAAATGACCAAATTAAATAAAAAATATAACATGGGAAAAACTATATTATAAGGGGGAAGCATCTTGGACTTTAAGGGTTGGAATATTAGGCCTTTTAATCCAATTGTCCCCTTGAATGGTCAAGCCATCTAGAAGCCCACCTTGGACCTTTGACTGGCCCCACATGAGCCCTAAGGCTTAGGTGGACCAATAGGAAAGGAGATGGGGGCCCCTTGTTGGTCCTACTAGACTTTTGTAAAAAAACCCAAAGATCCTTAGGGAATGACACATTGGCTTCTAAAGCCTTACAATTGCGTACATTTTTTTCCAAGCATATAAATGCAAATAAAAGGACTCAACTGCAAAATAAAAAGTAACTGGTCTTGGTCTGAAATAAAAAGTAACTGGTCTTGGTCTGATGTCCCCATCAATTCTCCCCGGGTGGGAAGAACTCGACCCCGTCGAGTAAGGGGTGCGACTGCTCATGACGCCGGCGGATCCGTCATCGTACCAGGAAGCGCTGAGTACACCCCACTCCAAGTATTCGACACCTACTCATCCCGTATAGATTCTATATGCACACGTTGCTGGGGAGGATGCTAGAGGTGGACACTCCGGGGTGGAGTCACTGTCAAATGAGGGAGGCGGCTCGAACGCTCACTAGGAATCACCGCTTGTCCCTTATGTGACTAGATCCGATATGTAGAGATAGAACCGATCCCAAAGTCCGACAAGTCTCGAACTCGAAAGGGACTAACAACGCGAGCGTACAAACTGACTTGACTTGATGTATGCACAAACACACGACAGACAAATGAAACAAAGACTCACAAAGACCCTAAACAATCCTAATGTTAGTCCGACCTACGCATAGGCCAGGGTGGACCAGGACACCCAAATATGTGCCATGTATGCATCGGACGTAACCGGCGGTTGACGTCACGGGGAATTCCTAGACCTCCTAAAGTGGACCATGCATGCATATTGGACTTAGATGTGGGAGGGCTAGGGGTACCAAATGCATCTTCTTCCTTTCCCCTAGATGATGGTGTATCTCGCAAGTGAACGGGCTTGGTGGGTGTAGACGACCCGACACGTGGGGAAGGGGTGTGGTAGTGGACTCCCTCGAAGAAGTGAAGTATATATGGTTGGTCAAGGGGCCCACTAGGGAATGGGTCAAAGGGATCAAAGAAGGTATGACCCCTTGTGGTGGGTTCCCACAAGTCACGGTCCCATGTATAGAAGTCTTGGAGGTGTGGATGGTCACCTTCATGAATTGTGGCGGGAGGGACGGTGATCGTAGGTAAGAAGTATGATTCCTCCCTCGGACAAAAGGGTATGAATTCGGGCTCAGCCGGCAAGGGAAGGAATAAGAGAATCTCCCTGGTGACACAACTCACGGTGCACACGGAGGTAATGGACCCTAAGGTCGGATGACTGAAGTTACGACTAGTGGGTTAGTCGAAGCCTCGGGCCAATAAGTGCGTCAACTTTCATTGCCAACCTAAACCCAAAATAAGGTCACCCAATGTATCAACATGGTGACTAGACCGGAATGTCGTATGGTAGGAGTTGACGGGCACTAGAGGTAAGGTGGGGTCCATGTATGGGTAAGGAAGTGGGACCAAGCCATCCTTGAGCCAACTAAGAAGTGGCTCGGCTATGAGAAGCGTACCCGTTATAAACATGGGTGGCTCGGGCTTTAGAGGCTCCAAACAAGATGGTTATGAATAAAGATCGGAAGTAGATGGCAATGGAGCTCTAGGGAAGGGGTTCCCCGACTGAGGTGGGGAAGGCTATGGTGTAGACGGTCCGATCGGATCGGGACTCGGCTGGGAGGTAGATGCTTGCCGAAGGGCACCTTTAAACCGAGAAAATCAGGACTCAAATGGTTTGACCTCTAGAGCAACCTTATAGGACTGCGCCAGAGAGAATGCGTCGCGGATAAGACATTCAATTTGGAAAGCCGCAAACCTCTCCGGAACTGAAAGGCAATCGTGGTGCTCTCCTCTCCAACTCCATATTCCACCCGGTACTTATCATAGTCCCGAATGTACTCGGACACGGACCGATCACCTTGGACGGGTCGGCATGGGTTAGCCATAGTTGCCAAAAGATGGGAATGGATCCCTAGGAATGGACATGCAAGGCCATTTTCTTTTTTTGTTTTTGTTTTAGAAGCAAAATGTTATGCCAACTAATGCAAGCACCTAGACACGACTTAAAATGCGAGGCAAATGCGAAGTTGAAATGAGACTTCACTACACACCTAGACACAATCAATAGACGGTACTTGGCGGAGTTAATCGATCCAAAGATCACTCGTACAAGTGTGCGGCCTTCACGATAGGCGTAGCCTAATGTTTGGACAACACCTTTTGATATACCGATTAATGGTATGCAAATGTGACACTTAGACCGACTTAGACTTAGACTCGACTTAAATGACTCTTTTTGTTTTATTTTTAGACACCCTAGACTCAACTGGCGCTCTAATACCAAATTGATGCGGGACGGACACGCGACCTGGGACTCTAGCTCGCGATCGTCCCTACGCGAGGGAAACGTGGGACCGGGCGCGGTTGAAAAACGGGTCGTGAGTCTCGGGTATCGGTCTTTTCCACGTTAACTCAGGTCGAGTCACGGGACGTGTTACACTCACTCTCTCACAGCGGTGATACAATTGATATAACGGGCTAATAACTTATCACATGCAGCGGAATATACGAATAAATACGGGTAAAGCAATGCCTACGAGGAGGGTAGCGAGTGTACCTCCACGCTCCGGGAGTGGGGAAGACGTTCCCGGCCAAGTACGGTAACTCCCAGTACAACGGTAAAAGTTAATTACAATAGCGAATTGTATTGCCCACTCCACGCAGGGAGGTAAAGAGCTACAAGTGGGGCCCCGGAGGACTAACCCTGGGTTGACAGGCAGCAATCTAGAGGTGCGTACGGCACGAACTCGGCCTGCTGGTCTGACTCGGCACTATTCCAACTCGGTGCTGCGCCAACTCAGTTGCTGACTCACAGGACAGCAAGCAATGGTTTCCAAAGGAACGTCACCTTCCTGAGATCTTTCGGAGGCACCGCTTGGCTGGGACGATGGCAGGGCGTCCTTGAACGACTCCCTGAAGGGGCGGCTCCTGAAGTTGATTTTTGATATTTATTTCTGAATATCTTCTGGACTGCAATTTCAGACCTGCACAGGGAACAAATCTGTAGGCCTCGATGACACGAATTACGCCGCTCAGATCCAGAGGCCGATCGAGGCGTGGTTAGTACCGTTGGAAAGAGCACTCATAGATCTACAGCATATAATTTTGACAGCTCCATCCACCGAAGGGATTGAAAATGAATATGACTGTAACACTGTTTTTGTTTCTGACTCAGACTGACAGACACATAGGGCAGTAGAGGATCTGCCTGAAACTGACCTTTGACCAATGGTCAAATGAATGTTATAGACTCAACGAAAATTATGGTGGAAGGGAATATATGTGTGGAACATTGAGTAATTTTTTGGGATTTTCTGAAAATTTTTAAGGGGGTGGGGAAAATGTGACAAGGTGACTCTGTTTCGTAGATCTGCAGAATGGCTGATTACAGGGGGGAGAACAATAAATGTGGGAAAAATACCAAATGGTGTCCAAATGACACAAACTTTGAACTGGAGGTTAGGGGAGACGAGCAGAACAAACTCTCAAAATTAGGGCTATACCTGACAACAAGAGAAATAACTAGAATTTTGGGATTGGGGTTCTGTCCTGATGGAGATAGAACTCTGGCGAAGCGGCGGTGGCGGCGCGTTGGCGGCACGAACGGAAGGCGGTGGCCGAAGTCGCATCCAACGGAGGTGGAGTTCTTGGAGTCACACCAAGAGGAGGGCTTCACACCCTAGAATGGCAGAAATCCATCTGCAAGAGGGGAGGAGAGACACAAGGGGTGCCCTTGGGCTTGCTCTTGGTAAAAATGCTTAATTCTTCATTAAAATTTCTAATGACACTATACATAGGCTTATATAGAGAATGGCAAGGGGTGGGGGGCTGAGAATTTCATGGGAGAGAGGGGATTTTCTTCCCCATGTGGTTAAATGACCAAATTAAATAAAAAATATAACATGGGATAAACTATATTATAAGGCGGAAGCATCTTGGACTTTAAGGGTTGGAATATTAGACTTTTTAATCCAATTGTCCCCTTGAATGGTCAAGCCATCTAGAAGCCCACCTTGGACCTTTGATTGGCTCCACATGAGCCCTAAGGCTTAGGTGGACCAATAGGAAAGGAGATGGGGGCCCCTTGCTGGTCCTACTGGACTTTTGTAAAAAAACCCAAAGATCCTTAGGGAATGACACATTGGCTTCTAAAGCCTTACAATTGCGTACATTTTTTCCCAAGCATATAAATGCAAATAAAAGGACTCAAATGCAAAATAAAAAGTAAGTGGTCTTGCTCTGATGTCCCCATCAATTCTCCCCGAGTGGGAAGAACTCGACCCCGTCGAGTAAGGGGTGCGACTGCTCGTGACGCCGGCGGATCCGTCATCGTACCAGGAAGCGCGGAGTACGCTCCACTCCAACTATTCGACACCTGCTCATCCCGCATAGATTCGATATGCACACGCTGCTGGGGAGGAGGCTAGAGGTGGACACTCCGGGGTGGGGTCACTCTCAAATGAGGGAGGCGGCTCGAATGCTCACTAGGAATCACCGCTTGTCCCTTATGTGACTAGATCCGATATGTAGAGATAGAACCGATCCCAAAGTCCGACAAGTCTCGAACTCGAAAGGGACTAACAACGCGAGCGTACAAACCGACTTGACTTGATGTATGCACAAACACACGACAGACAAATGAAACAAAGACTCACAAAGACCCTAAACAAACCTAATGTTAGTCCGACCTACGCATAGGCCAGGGTGGACCAGGACACCCGAATATGTGCCATGCATGCATCAGACGTAACCAGAGGTTGACGTCACGATGGAATTCCTAGACCTCCTAAAGTGGACCATGCATGCATATTGGACTTAGATGTGGGAGGGCCAGGGGTACCAAATGCATCTTCTTCCTTTCCCCTAGATGATGGTGTATCTCGCAAGTGAACGGGCTTGGTGGGTGTAGACGACCCGACCCGTGGGGAAGGGGTGTGGTAGTGGAGTCCCTCGAGGAAGTGAAGTATATATGGTTGGTCAAGGGGCCCACTAGGGAATGGGTCAAAGGGATCAAAGAAGGTATGACCCCTTGTGGTGGGTTCCCACAAGTCACGGTCCCATGTGTAGAAGTCATGAAGGTGTGGATGGTCACCTTCATGCATTGTGGCAGATGGGACGATGATCGTAAGTAAGAAGTATGATTCCTCCCTCGGACAAAAGGGTATGAATTCGGGCTCGGCCGGTAAGGGAAGGAATAAGAGAATCTCTATGGTGACACAACCCACGGTGCACACGGAGGTAATGGACCCTAAGGCCGGATGACTGAAGCTACGACTAGTGGGTTGGTCGAAGCCTCGGGCCAATAAGTGCATCAACTTCTATTGCCAACCTAAACCCAAAATAAGGTCACCCAATGTATCAACATGGTGACTAGACCGGAATGTCGTATGGTAGGAGTTGACAGGCACTAGAGGTAAGGTGAGGTCCATGGATGGGTAAGGAAGTGGGACCAAGCCATCCTTGGGCCAACTAAGAAGTGGCTCGGCTATGAGAAGCGTACCCGTTATAAACACGGGTGGCTCGGGCTTTAGAGGCTCCAAACAAGATGGTTTCGAATAAAGATCGGAAGTAGATGGCAATGGAGCTCTAGAGAAAGGGGTTCCCCGACTAAGGTGGGGAAGGCTGTGGTGTAGGCGGTCCGACCGGATCGGGACTCGACTGGGAGGTAGATGCTTACCGAAGGGCACCTTTAAATCGAGAAAATCGGGACTCAAATGGTTCAACCTCTTGAGCGACCTTATAGGACTACGCCAGAGAGAATGCGTCTCGGATAAGACATTCAATTTGGAAGTGAAGCCGCAAACCTCTCTGGAACTGAAAGGCAATCGTGGTGCTCTCCTGTCCAACTCCATATTCCACCCGGTACTTATCATAGTCCCGAATGTACTCGGAGACGGACCGATCACCTTGAACGGGTCGGCATGGATTAGCCATAGTTGCCAAAAGATGGGAATGGATCCCTAGGAATGGACATGCAAGGCCATTTTCTTGTTTTGTTTTTGTTTTAGAAGAAAAATGTTATGCCAACTAATGCAAGCACCTAGACATGACTTAAAATGCGATGCAAATGCAAAGTTGAAATGAGACTCGACTACACACCTAGACACAATAAATAGACAGTACTTGGCGGTGTTAATCGATCCAAAGATCACTCGCGCAAGTGTGCGGCCTTCCCGATAGGCGTAGCCTAACGTTTGGACAACACATTTTGATATACCAATTAATGGTATGCAAATGTGACACTTAGACCGACTTAGACTTAGACTCGACTTAAACGACTCTTTTTTTTTATTTTTAGACACCCTAGACTCAACTGGCGCTTTGATATCAAATTGATGCGGGACGGACACGCGACCTGGGACTCTAGCTCGCGATCGTCCCTATGCGAGGGAAACGTGGGACCGGGCGCAGTTGAGAAACCGGCCGTGAGTCTCGGGTCTAGGTCTTTTCTGCGTTAACTCGGGTCGAGTCACGGGACGGGTTACACACACTCTCTCACAGCGAAGATACAATTGATATAACGGGCTAATAACCTATCACATACAGTGGCATATACGAATAAATACGAGTAAAGCAATGCCTACGAGGAGGGTAGCGAGTGTACCTCCACGCTCCGGGCGTGGGGAAGATGTTCCCGGCCAAGTACAATAACTCCCGATACAACGGCAAAAGTTAATTACAATAGTTAATTTTATTACCCACTCCACGTAGGGAGGTAAAGGGCTGTTGGGTCCCGAAAGGCGGCAATCAAGAGGGGAGGGGTGAATTGATTGGCCAATAAAAATTAATTACCCCGCGACACACAAAAAGTAGTAACAAGGATACAAATGAACTCAAAGCAAACAAGCACTCAAGCTCACCGGAACAAGGTCTCTCTCGTTAGAACAGAATAAGACGCGAGTGAGGTATGGCACTACAAGATAACACTCAGCTAAGCGTGTAGCCCACTCGAAGCAAATCATGAAAAACAAACCATAGAGGAGGCACAAGATTTTTAGGTGGTTCGGGTACACATGTGTATCCCCTACGTCCACCCCTCACTCGGAGGATAACCCTCCACTATAAAGTGAGCCACACACACGCTGTATCAACAACCAACACACACTCAATGGCCTTTCTTGGCCACTACACACACACACACACTCTCGTGTCACATATCACGAGCACACACTCACAAATCTGTTTCAAGATGATTTAAAGTACAACAATTTTCTAGATTCAACAATAAGCACTAAAGAAGATAAGAGTAGAAAAGATTTCTAGATAGAACTCCCCCTTTGTCTTCTTCGAATCTCCTTTGATCCTTCAGCATGATGATGAATACACTTTGTTGGAGTGTGAAGCAAGGCAGCACGAATAGGGGTTGAAGCTTGATTTCCGATGCAACTTTCAGTTGTATGTGATTTTGAACCTTGATTCAAGCTCCTTCCATTCGATTTTAGCTTCAGAGCAAGGTGGAGGTCGAGCTTGGGGTGGCTGCTGTGAACCTGCACACACTTAGGTTAGAACTCCAAAAACCACACTCTTCTCACTTGCCTTCTTAGGTTTTTGATCCAAGAGAGAGGGTTATATCCCTCTAGGACGGACAAGGGATGCAGCTGGGACAAGATCCGTAATTCCTGGAGAGATTCCAGGCGCAAAGAAGGAGAGATTTGACTTGGAAACCGCGGACGAAAGAAGTCTAAGAATGCGGCTCCGTGAAGGTGTCGACACCTGGTGTTGACACCTGGGGCATTAGAAGGAGAAAACAGCAAAAAAGAAGTTCTGGGCGCTGGGTGTCGACACCGGGTGTCGACACCTGGTGTCCTGGCTTGCTGCCAGGTTTCCAACAGGTGAAACAGGTAGGTGTCGACACCAAGTGTCGACACCTCCTGGACTGGCTGCTGGAAAGCTCAATCAGGAACAAATGTCGACATCTGGAGTCGACTCCTGCCCTGCCAGAAGGTTAAAAAGCCCAAAAATCTAAGGATTGAACTAAGAACTCCTCCAAGGTTTAAGACATGATAAAAAGAGATTACTATGAGGTCTTCTAACCTGCAAAAACACCAAGTGATCAGTAGATTGGTAAAACATTATAGTGTTCATAAAGTAACCATACTTTTCAACTCTTCTTCAATGAAAGTAGGACTTAAAAGATATTGCCAAGTAAGGCCAATTCAAAACATATTCCATTTCCCATTTGAATGAAAGATCCATAACAAGCAACACACTATATCCATAACGCATAACAGATGTTGCCATCACCAGTTTACCTTAACTCATCAAGGTCTTCAGTTTGCTTACTTACATGACCATCCACAAAGCCTTTCAAGTAACCAAACTTAACCACATTAACAATAAGATATCCTCAATAGTATCAAGATAGTTCACTGTGAAACAAGACAACACATTGCATTCATAAATCATCAAAACATATATTTCCACACATCATACCCTCGGGGTCAAACAATCTCCCCCTTTTTGATGATGACAATGATGCTATGTGATATGATAAAAGCCCGGTGACTAAGGTGTAGTCTTTGTTGCAATTGAGAGCACTTCCATCACATATAAATGGTTTCCATGCTAGAAGGCACACTTAAAACCACGAATGAAAATATTTATTGAGTTGAAATGACATTCACAATCATAAAGAGGAGTTTCACAGCCACACTTAACAAGCCTTCTTAACAACGTTGAGTTGGATTACAAGAGACAAAATGATCATGTATGATAATGCAACAAGTACAGCACGATCACATGACCCACCACGGACAAGACGACTAGACATGCATGCAAGCAACACTATCTAAACAGGCAACTAAAGCAACAAACATGCAGGCACACATAGGCACACATACATAACATAGATACTATAATAGCATATAGCTAAAGCTAGTAGCTAGATAACTCTCCCCCTTTGGCATCAACAAAAAGAAAGGGGAGCCGGGAGTACAAGTAGCAAGTGCCAGCTTGTAATAGCAGGACTCAATCAGACCCGGAGGAAGGCGGTGGAGGAGGTCGGTGAATATAATCCACAATGTCTTGGAACTGCTGGGTTTGAGCATCCATGGCGGATTTAAGAGAATCAATGGAGGTGTTGATGGACTGAAAAGTCTGGAGATAGGTGGCATGATTAAGCTTCAATTCGGCCACATCCTGAGTAAGAACATCCATAGTTTCCCTCATTTCACCGACATCACCACTCAAAGTCTCCAAAGTCAATCGGATCCCCTGATCATCTGGGAACTCAGCAGAAGTCCCAGAAGTTCCACCCAGTGCAGGCGGTTCATCGTCCTCATCGTCTTCTGCATCAGAGTCAAGTACAGACTCTTTTGCTTTCACTGATTTTAGATGCCGAACCAATCGGCCTTGTGCGTTTTTCTCATAGCCCATATTATGGCAAACTGAATGAACTCTATAGATGTCTCCGTCACGCAAGGTTTGATAAGGTTCCTTGCTCAAATGAATAGAAGCCATTTGGCAAATCGTAGTTAGTGCTGCGGCATACGGGAGTGTGTGATTCCGATTATGGAGACAAGCTGTAATGTGCTGGAACAAAAGGACTGGAAAATTGATCGGTTGTCCTAGCATCAAATTTGCAAGTATAAAAATCTGTTGATCAGTGACTTTCTCTCTCCCTCCTGCTTTGGGAAGCAGGATGGTAGTAACCATATGATGTAGAATGCGCTGCAACGGGGGAAAATGATTAGTGTTTAAGCCACTAACAGACTGGTTTTGCATTTCTTCACCGGTCAGGAGTTCATAGGCCACGCCTTCATCAATCATGGCCTCACCATGAAGTTCACCTGTAGCTGGCATTTTGAATGCACGGGCTAGCTGTTCTTCGGTAATCCCCAATATGTGTCCATTGACCATAGTCATATATTTGTTGTTCTTGAGAAACATATTCCCATAAAATTGAAGAACAAGGGAATGATATACCCTTCTGTGATCAGCCATAAATGAGATGAGATTCGGTTGATTCTTTACCAGAGGAAGCAACTCCGGCAGACCTTGGTGAAGATCATTGAAATCAACCGCTCGGGGTCGGAGAACCTTCTGATCCATCATTTTGAATTGAGCAGGAGTAGGTTTTTCCACAATAGCTTCGTGTTCCTTTTTCTTGGCCCGAGCTTCCCTCTTGCGGCTGGACTCCTCAACTGGTTCCTTGCCCAGAGCACGGTGTTTGGGCGCCATGGGAAACCGATCTTCGAGGGAGATGAAAGAGGAGGAGATGGGATGAGTTTGGGACGACTCTAGGGCTCTTACCACGGATGGGAGGAATCTCCACAGCTCATCCACTCTCCATGGGACTTGCGGCTGAAGGGGAAGGGCGATGGATGCTCGTCCAAGAGGAATCGCGGGTGCCACAGTGAAGTCCGCTTGTTCTAGGGCTGGAATGTGTGAAGGGAGAACAAGAAGAGGTTGAAGGGAGCAAGGATCGTGGCACTGTTGAAGGAGGGGCGTTTGGGCGAAATATAAAATGGGTTTGAGAAGTTAAGAGGGGTTTTAACCCCTTGCGAACCGGTTCACGGACGAACCGTGACCGGTAGGTGTCGACTTTAGGAGTCGACACTTGCCGCGCCCAAATCTACCCAGAAATGATTTTTCCAGGTGTCGACACCTGCCTGTAGGCGAGTCAAAAATGAATTTAGTGTAGGGAATGAATATTCCAAGAATCAAGTTTAAAGTCCCAAATGACTAGAAATAAAATTGGATTAATGTAAAGAGGATATATGATGTTTTTGTCAAATGGGGTAGTTCGAAGCCATTTTAAATCATATAGAGCCTTGCTCCATAACCAAATTTCCGAACAAGATTTTATCCCGTTGTTCTAGTGGCAATGCCCTATTAATCAAGGAGTTCATATAAATAGCTATAGAAGAGCAAAAGTTATTCTCTAAATTTGGATTTTTTGAAGGACATAAATATATACATACATACCAAGCATATGGATATGACAATACAAGCACACACAATGTAACTCACAAAAGCAAATATGATGCATATGCATTGTCCAAGGGTATTATGCAACACACAATCTAGTGGTGAAATGCAGATGCAAATGCATGAGACAGTCTAAAACAAGTGAATGGCACAAGCTAGCTCTCTAGACGACAAATGCCTAACTCTCTCCTAAAAGAAGTGAATTTGTCTTCATTGAGAGGTTTAGTGAAGATATCAGCAATTTGATTGTTTGTATCAATAAATTTAATTTCAACATCTCCTTTGCTAACATGATCACGCAGAAATTGATGCCTAACCTCAATATGCTCTGTGCGAGAATGATGCACTAGATTTTTTGATAAATTTATTGCAAAAGTGTTGTCACAAAGAATGGCTGTGTTTCCTAGTGTGATGCCAAAATCAATCAATTGTTGTTGTATCCAGAGCACTTGGGCAACACAGCTACCTACGGCCACATATTCGGCCTCAGCAGTTGATAATGCCACAGAATTTTGTTTCTTGGAGGCCCATGAAACCAAGCAACTTCCGAGGAACTGACAATACCCACTAGTGCTCTTCCTGTCTATTTTGCAACCCGCGTAATCAGCGTCGGAGTAACCAACTAATTCAAGAGCTGAAGTACGCGGAAACCAAAGACCCAAATCACAAGTTCCAGCAATGTATCTAAAAATCCGCTTTACGGCTGACATGTGTGATTCTTTGGGATTCGATTGAAACCTTGCACACAGACATACTGCATATTGAATGTCGGGCCTGCTTGCTGTCAAATATAACAAGGATCCTATCATGCTCCTGAAAAGTGTTTGGTTGACGGGTTTACCTTGGTTATCTTAATCAAGTTTCAGAGATGTGGACATGGGAGTGGGTTGTGGTTTAGTTGATGTCAAATTGAATTTCTTGAGCAGGTCCATTGCATATTTCCTTTGGGTTATGAATAAACCATCAACTGTCTGAGTCACCTGCAATCCCAAGAAAAATGTTAGCTCACCCATTAGACTCATTTCAAATTCACTTTGCATCAATTTGGCAAAATCTTTACTTAGAGAATCCTTAGTGGAGCCAAAAACGATATCGTCTACATACACTTGAACAATTAGTATTTCCTTACCATTCAATTGTGTAAAAAGTGTTTGATCAATATTACCTCGCTTGAAACTATTTTGAACAAGGAAATCACTTAATCGTTCATACCATGCTCGGGGTGCTTGTTTCAGACCATAGAGAGCCTTGTCAAGCTTGTACACATAGTCTGGATGTTTCGGATCTTCAAACCCCGGTGGTTGCTCCACGTACACGTCCTCCTGGATAAAACCATTTAAGAATGCACTTTTCACATCCATCTGAAACAATTTAATGTTATTGCAACATGCAAATGCCAAAAGAATTCTCACTGCCTCGAGTCTAGCTATAGGAGCAAATGACTCATCAAAATCAACTCCTAGCTCTTGGCTATAACCTTTGGCAACAAGCCTCGCCTTGTTTCTAGTTACAACCCCTTGATCGTTTGTTTTATTACGAAAGATCCACTTGGTTCCAATCACAGAGGTGTCTCTAGGACGAGGTACGAGGAACCACACCTTGTTCCTTTGGAACTGGTGTAATTCTTCTTGCATGGCCAAGATCCAGGAATCAACCTTTAATGCATCTTCTAAGGAGTGAGGTTCAGATTGTGAAAGTAATGCAATGTAATCTAGATTTTTAACTTCCCTGAACGAGGAACGCGTTCTTATTCCTTCTTCCACATTGCCAATGACATCCTCTGGCGGATGATCTTTTGCAAACGTCCATTGCCTAGGCAGCTGTAATTCAATTTGGGCTTGCTGATTTTTTCCATCAATTTGTTAATTTTCTCCTTCTGGGTTAATTGATTTCTTTGACCTCTCTTCGGCATCATCATTTTCTGATTCTTCTTCCTGCAAGACAAGTTTGTTATTGGAGTATTTGGATGATGATTCATCAACTATAACATGGGGACTTTCCTCAACTACAAGAGTTCTCAAGTTATACACTCGATAGGCTCTTGAGCTAAGGGAGTATCCGAGAAATATCCCCTTATCACTCTTGGGGTCAAACTTTGCCAGGTCCATCTTGCCATTATTATGAATGTAGCATATAGAGCCAAAAGGTTTGAAGTAAGAAATATTCAGTTTCTTACCTCCATATAGCTCATAAGATGTTTTCTTTAACAATGGCCTTACCATAGCTCGGTTTATTATGTAGCATGCAGTGTTCACGGCTTCAGCCCAGAAATACCTCGGCAGGTTGTTTTCATTTAGCATAGTTCTGGCCATTTCAACTAGTGTTCTGTTCTTCCTCTCAACGACCCCATTTTGCTCGGGGGTCCTTGGTGCGGAGAAGTTGTGTTTGTAGCCTTGAGTCCTGCAGAAATTGTTGAACTCATGGTTGTCAAATTCTCTGCCATGATCACTCCGCACGGTCTTGATGCACCAACCTTTTTCATTCTGAACCATCTTGCAAAACGCCTCAAACTCCATCAAAGCATCACTTTTGTTAAAGAGAAAATACACCCAGCTATATCTCGAAAGTCATCCACAATCACAAACCCATATAGCTTACCACCCAAGCTGTGAGTTCTGCTTGGTCCAAATAGATCAATATGGATCAATTCAAGGGGCCTGGAAGTGGTTACTTCACTCTTACATTTGAATGATGTTCTTGTTTGTTTGCCCCGGCTGCATGCCCCACAAATTTCTTCATTTGTAAGCTTCAACTTGGGTAAGCCAACGACAAGATTTTTCCTAAACAACTTCATCATCACATTGAAACTAGCATGCCCAAGACGGCGATGCCATAACCATGCATCATCAGAATTTTTTGCAACCAAGCAAAGATTTTTATGTGAAGTATCATCAAGGTCAATCATATAAACATTGTTGTGTCTAAACCCTATGAACTTGATTTCATGAGAATTTCTATCCACTACAGTGCAGTGAGTAGAATCAAAAGACACATTGTAACATTTGTCACACAGTTGACTTATACTAAGAAGATTGTGATGTAGGCCTTTGACAAGCAAAACATTTTCAATTACTTGAGTTTCCTTCTTACCTATCTTACCTTCTCCAACAATTTTTCCTTTGTCCTTTCCCCCAAAGGCTACCATTCCACCATCTTTTTCTTGCAGGTCTGCAAACATTTCCTTGTTTCCCGTCATATGCCTTGAACATCCACTATCCAGGTACCATTTGTTCTTTTGAGCTCCAAGGCAGACCTGCAAACACAAGAAGAATACTTATGGGGTTTTTGGTACCCAAGCAAGCTTGGGTCCTCGGTGGTTAGACAGAAAAGGCATGTATGATCTATTCATCATTCTAGCAAAATTTTCATCATCAAATCTCATGGTTCTGCACTCATACATATCATGGCCTAATCTTCCACAATAAAAGCATGTAGTGATTTTGTTATCATGGTTTTTTCTCCTGTTCACATTCATAAATGAATTATGCATCTGTGTGTTAGATGATGAGGGAAATGAACTTCTTGGAACCCAAGGAGTCATGTAGATTTTGGACTGAGATTTGTTTCTCTTTTCAAATATGAGTAGAGAACTTTCTTCATGAGGACTTACACAGGTGTTCATCACCTGTTTCCCCTTTTTTAAGACAGCAAGATCATTTTTCAATTCATTTATCTCAAGCAACAAAATTTCAATTTTCTTTTCAGCAGTCTCCTTGGTTTGATTACATGTTAGTTTTTCAAACCTCTCTTGTTCCAAATCCTTTTTCAATTCTTCATGCATTTTGATAAAAGCAGTTTGATCTTCATGCATGCATGAGCTCTCTTCTTCAAACAATTCAATTTTGGACATTAGAGTTTCATTTTCTTGTTTGAGAGTATCAATTTCAGATTTCAAGGAATTGCAATTTTCACAATGATTTTCAACATGTAAAAGATGCTCAATCTTCTTTCTCAGAAGTTTATTTTCAGATTTAATTTTTTTGCATTTTCCATATAATGATTCATATGCAATCTGCCATTGTTCACATGTAAGATTTTTGGATTCAGAATCTACCTCATTTGAGTTGTCTTCATCATCCATGAAACACAGATTCTGAACGAGCTCATCCAAGTTATCTTTATTTCCAGATTCTTCCTCATCTTCGTCGCTCCATGTGGTGACCATTGCCTTTGGCTTCTTGAATTTTCCTTTCTTGAATTTCTTCTTCAAATCTAGGCATTCTCCCCGCATGTGACCAGGTTTCTTGCATTCGTAGCAAATAACTTCATCCTTCTTGCTGCTTTCATTCTTCTTCGGACTTTGCCTTCTTGGTCCTTTTCTAAACCGACCACCGAACTTCCTGGTATTCTTGACAAATTTTCTTGCTCTTCTGGTGATCATAGCAACAATCTCCTCATCTTCAGTATTAGCCATGGATCCTTCCTCACTTTCATCCGACTCCTATGGGTTTACTTTCAATGCCAATGTTGTGGCAATCTTCTTCTTTTTGTTGTCCTCCTCGCTCCTTTTGATGTTGATTTCATATGTCATCAGGGAGCCACCTAACTCGTCCAAGGTCAGAGTGCTGAGATCTTTTGAGTCTTCAATCACTGTGGCCTTTGTGTGCCACTGTGGTGAAAGGGATCTTAACACCTTCCTTACAAGATCTCGATTTGAGTACTCCTTGCCAAGAGCCTTCAAACCATTTGTAATTTCCATCAGCCTTGCGAACATTTCAGTAATGGATTCTTCTGGCTTCATCATAAACAATTCATAATCTCAGACCAACAGATTTGCTTTTGTCTTCTTGACTTCAGAGGTTCCTTCATAGATCAAGCGTAGTTTGTCCCACATTTCCTGTGCAGAGGAACACATAGATATGCGTGAGTATTCATTCGGATGCATAGCACACTGAATTATATTCATGGCCTTAAAGTTAGCTGAACACTTATTGATATGGTCGTCATCCCAATCATCTTCATTGTCAGGCAACTTATAAGGACCTTTATTGATAACATTCCACACTTCATAATCTTGTGCACATAGGAAAATATACATTCTATTTTTCCAATAAGTGTAATTTGTTCCATCAAAGAATGGAGGTCTATGAACTGAATGCCCTTCGGGCATCATCCCTCTGTTTGCCATAAAAAGAGATCTACTCTTCGACCGTGAGGTCGGGCGATATAGAGACCAAAGCTCTTATACCAATTGTTGGGTCCCGAAAGGCGGCAATCAAGAGGGGAGGGGTGAATTGATTGGCCAATAAAAATTAATTACCCGCGACACACAAAAAGCAGAAACAAGGATACAAATGAACTCAAAGCAAACAAGCACTCAAGATCACCGGAACAAGGTCTCTCTCATTAGAACAGAATAAGACGCGAGTGAGGTATGGCACTACAAGATAACACTCAGCTAAGCGTGTAGCCCACTCGAAGCAAACCATGAAAAATAAACCATAGAGGAGGCACAAGATTTTTAGGTGGTTCGGGTACACACGTGTGTCCCCTACGTCCACCCCTCACTCGGAGGATAACACTCCACTATAAAGTGAGCCACACACACACTGTATCAATAGCCAACACACACTCAATGGCCTTTCTTGGCCACTACACACACACACACACACACACACACACACACTCGTGTCACATATCACGAGCACACACTCACAAATCTGTTTCAAGATGATTTAAAGTACAACAATTTTTCAGATTCAACAATAAGCACTAAAGAAGATAAGAGTAGAAAAGATTTCTAGATAGAACTCCCCCTTTGTCTTCTTCGAATCTCCTTTGATACTTCAGCAGGATGATGAACACACTTTGTTGGAGTGTGAAGCAAGGCAGCACGAATAGGGGTTGAAGCTTGATTTCCGATGCAGCTTTCAGTTGTATGTGATTTTGAACCTTGATTCAAGCTCCTTCCATTCGATTTTAGCTTTAGAGCAAGGTGGAGGTCGAGCTTGGGGTGGCTGCTGCGAACCTACACACACTTAGGTTAGAACTCCAAAAACCACACTCTTCTCACTTGCCTTCTTAGGTTTTTGATCCAAGAGAGAGGGTTATATCCCTCTAGGACAGACAAGGGATGCTGTTGGGACAAGATCCGCAATTCCTGGAGAGATTCCAGGCGCAAAGAAGGAGAGATTTGACTTGGAAATCGTGGACGAAAGAAGTCCAAGAATGCTGCTCCGTGAAGGTGTCGACACCTGGTGTCGACACATGGGGCATTTGAACAAGAAAATAGCAAAAAAGAAGTTCTGGGCGCTGGGTGTCGACACCTGGTGTCCTGGCTTGCTACCAGGTTTCCAACAGGTAGGTGTCGACACCAGGTGTCGACACCTCCTGGACTGGCTACTGGAAAGCTCAATCAGGAACAGATGTCGACATCTGGAGTCGACTCCTGCCCTGCCAGAAGGTTAAAAAGCCCAAAAAGCTAAGGATTGAACTAAGAACTCCTCCAAGGTTGAAGACATGATAAAAAGAGATTACTATGAGGTCTTCCAACCTGCAAAAACACCAAGTGATCAGTAGATTGGTAAAACATTATAGTGTTCATAAAGTAACCATACTTTTCAACTCTTCTTCAATGAAAGTAGGACTTAAAAGATATTGCCAAGTAAGGCCAATTCAAAACATATTCCATTTCCCATTTGAATGAAAGAT
This sequence comes from Amorphophallus konjac, assembly GCA_022559845.1. Taxonomy (NCBI): domain Eukaryota; kingdom Viridiplantae; phylum Streptophyta; class Magnoliopsida; order Alismatales; family Araceae; genus Amorphophallus; species Amorphophallus konjac. The sequence continues at coordinate 143,181,274 of CM040120.1, forward strand.
CCATAACAAGCAACACACTATATCCACAATGCATAACAGATGTTGCCATCACCAGTTTACCTTAACTCATCAAGGTCTTCAGTTTGCTTGCTTACATGACCATCCACAAAGCCGTTCAAGTAACCAAACTTAACCACATTATCAATAAGATATCCTCAATAGTATCAAGATAGTTCACTGTGAAACAAGACAACACATTGCATTCATAAATCATCAAAACATATATTTCCACACATCATACCCTCGGGGTCAAACAAGGGCTACAAGTGGGGCCCGGGAGGATCGACCCTGGGTTGACGGGCAGCAATCTGGAGGTGCGTACGGCACGAACTCGGCCTGCTGGTCCGACTCGGCACTATTCCAACTCGGTGCTGCGCCAACTCAGTTGCTGACTCACTGGACAGCAAGTAATGGTTTCCAAAGGAACGTCGCCTTCCTGAGATCTTCCGGAGGTGCCGCTTGGCTGGGACGATGGCAGGACGTCCCTGAACGACTCCCTGAAGGGGCGGCTCCTGAAGTTGATTTTTGATATTTATTTCTGAATATCTTCTGGACTGTAATTTCGGACCTGCACAGGGATTAAATCTGTAGGCCTCGGCGACACGAATTACGACGCTCAGATCCGGAGGCCGATCGAGGTGTGGCTGGTACCGTTGGAAAGAACACTCATAGATCTACAACATATAATGTTGACAGTGCCATCCACCTAACGGATTGAAAATTAATATGACTGTAACACTATTTTTGTTTCTGACTCGGACTGACAGACACACAGGGCAGCAGGAGATCTGCCTAAAACTAACCTTTGGCCGAGGGTCAAATGAATTTTCTAAACTCCACGAAAATTATGGTGGAAGGGAATATATGTGTGGAACGCTGAGTGATTTTTTGAGATTTTTTGAAAATTTGTAAGGGGGTGGGGAAAATGCGACAAGGTGACTCTATCTCGTAGATTTGTAGAATGGCAGATTACAGGGGGGAGAACAATAAATGTGGGAAAAATACCAAATGGTGTCCAAATGACACAAAATTTGAACTGGAGGTTAGGGGAGACGAGCAGAACAAACTTTCAAAATTAGGGCTTGACCTGACAACAAGAGAAATAATTAGAATTTTGGGATTGGGGTTCTATCCTGATGGAGACAAAACTCCGGCGAAGCGGCGGTGGCGGCGTGTTGGCGGCACGAACGGAAGGCGATGGCCGGAAGTCGCATCCAGTGGAGGTGGAGTTCTTGTTGTCACACCAAGAGGAGGGCTTCACACCCTAGAATGGCAGAAATCCATCTGCAAGAGGGGAGGAGAGACATAAGGGGTGCCCTTGGGCTTGCTCTTGGCAAAAATACTTAATTCTTCATTAAAAATTCTAATGACACTATATATAGGCTTATATAGAGAATGGCAAGGGGTGGGGGGCTGAGAATTTCGTGGGAGAGAGGGGATTTTCTTCCCCATGTGATCAAATGACCAAATTAAATAAAAAATACAACATGGGATAAACTATATTATAAGGGGGAAGCATCTTGGACTTTAAGGGTTAGAATATTAGACTTTTTAATCCAATTGTCCCCTTGAATGGTCAAGCCATCTAGAAGCCCACCTTGGATCTTTGACTGGCCTCACATGAGCCCTAAGGCTTAGGTGGACCAATAGGAAAGGAGATGGGGGCCCCTTGCTGGTCCTACTGGACTTTTGCAAAAAAACCCAAAGATCCTTAGGGAATGACACATTGGCTTCTAAAGCCATACAATTGCGTACATTTTTCCCAAGCATATAAATGCAAATAAAAGGACTCAAATGTAAAATAAAAAATAAGTGGTCTTGCTCTGATGTCCCCATCAAGGTGGCGTATCACCCTTTGTTTCGCCATCCTCGCGGTGGTCACCGATATGGGTTGCCAGAGTCGCCGGAGTAGATGGGGTTTTCGTTTGGGCGTTCGGGCGTTTGAATGTTTGAGTGTTTAGATGGGGGGGAAGAACGATCGGTTTTTTTTTGAATGCTCAGAAAAATTGGCGGTCTATCGTTAGACCGTCACGGTCCTTCTGGCGGTCCTATCTTCGACCGTTTGTCATCAGAGCTCCTTCCTCGAAGGATGTGAATCAACGTACTATGGCGTTCCATCTTCAAAGCGTTAGAGACCTTTTAGCGGTTCTACCTTAGACCATTTTGTGCTGAATTGTTTGATGAATTACAAAAGCTATGTCTATTATGTTTCAAGCTTCAAAGTTATATCTGTCATGCTTCATGGATTTATTTGTTGATGGCTAACCCTTTTGTAGCAAAATCATGAACACCATCACGCTTTCAATGCTCGCCGGGCAGGTAAGTCAGGTAAGTATCTCGATCCCTAGTTCCTTTAATGCATTACTATATGGTATTTATGATATGTTGCCTTGAGAACCGGCTGGTCATTCATGTGTTCTAGGATCTGATGTTCCCCTCTAACAAAAACGATGTTGATCTAGGTGCACATATTTAATTGTTGGATAGGCCGTTACGTTGGCTGAGTTAGGAGATGATGGTTCTATCTTGCACGCCATGGTTGCAGATAGTTTCTTGACTCTGATTTGCCCGGTCTAGCAATATTATTCTCGAGTATCTTGCTATTTTATTTTTTTTTTGCATTTGATTTGATGATTTGTTTATTTTAGCGCAGCATGCATCATACGCATCTTTAAGCATTCACATGCCCTCATCTGTCCAAGTGTCTCAGTAATGGTTGATAACTATGTGTCCATGGTCTTGAGTAAGGAGAGTCATTCCACTCTGAGTTGGAAGGTTTCCTTCGGTCTATTTGATCGGTTTGGTTAGCTGAGGATTCCTGTCTGGAGTTCAGTTACTCGCCTTATTACTTTTCCGCTTGCTCCGACCGCCTATCAGCTGTATGTTCCAGTGAGGAGGTTGGTCGTATTTTATTTCCTTTAGTTGTTAGTTCCTCCAGGCATGTGTCGTTCGGTTTGGCCGTTCCTTGTGATTGGTTCAAAGTTTTTTGAAAGATTCCTATCGCTCGTTGGTTGAGGATGGCTGTCGGTTTTCCTTAATGCCCACTTTTCAGTCCACTCCGCTTCATTTCCGCTTCACCTCCATGTTCCATGTCGCTTTCGCTTCACCTCTGCTCGTTCCCCTGCAAAGAGGACATTAAGGAGGGGCATCTGTTGACACCCGTTTTATGACCAATGAGTTGGGTCATCTCCTTATTTATCTTTATGATGCTCCGAGTTATACGAGATTTTCTGAGTCATTTTGGTCAATTTCGAGGCTTATTTCATGGGTCATTCTCCTTGATGGGTCTCGCTCCTTATTTGTTTTCCGTGGGTTGAAACTTAGTGGGTCTTTCATTCATTTTACCACTACACTGTCTCTGGCGGTCTATCCTATGTGCGTTTGATGACGTTTGGCGGCCTATACTAAGATCGTTTGCTGATGCCAGAGTCCAGATCCCACGTCTTTCTTCTTGATCTTATCCATTTGTTATCCGTTGAGCTCTGGCAGTTTATCGTAAGGTCGTTAGAGGCATTGTGGCGGTTCTACTTTAGACCGTTTCTTGGCTTCAGAGTCCTGTTCACGATGTACTTGCCCGTTGGCCTTATCTTCTGACTGGTGGTGGTCTATTATTGGGCCGTTAATTCATTGTGGCGGTTTATCGTAGGACCGTTTCAAGAGACAGAGAGTCCTAATTAACTGTCTTTTCTCTACTACGCCGTGGTCGAAGTAGAGTTTTGTTTTGATGATTTCTCTCTCGATAGTGATCCTTAGATGCTTTCGTTTGATTCTATGGACTCTTGGGAGTATTATCTTCAAGAGTTTGCTAAGTTTCATCCTACTTTTTCGCTGGAATCTCTCCAATTCGAACCTAGAGTTTGAGGGCCTAAAAATAGAACCCTTGAGTTCATGGGTTGAAGAGGAGATTTTTGGAGTTTACGTCGAGGTGCTGCTGTGTTCTAGAGTGAGTACCCATCAGGGAGAAGTGCTTTCTACGTCCATAAGCCTTCCGGCCCAGGGAGTATTGAGTTCCAAGTGTCTATTTGTGTTGTTTTCATCTCTCTAGTTTCTCCCCTCCTCATAGCATTCATAGCATCTTCCCTCTTCTTCTTCCACGTTCTCTGCATCTCAATCAAGTTTTTAAACATCTTCCCATCTTTTTCACGCCCCATAGGGGTTAAAAAACCAACCTCCTAGGTATTCACCCTTCCTTTTGCATGCAACTTAGTTTAATTGCATTATAGTTACTACACGTGTCCAAGGGCTAATTTGGGTTATCTTTCTGTGTTTCTACATTCTTTTGCAGGTCTATAGAGTTCCTAACACGAGGCCCAACTCTTCTGGCCGGTCGGGAGAGGTGGAGATCCAAGTCCCAATCTGTTGTTCCGCGTGCTCTGGTGGCTCTTCATTGGACTGTTTCAGAACTGTGGCGGCTTATCGTAAGGCCGTCTCGTGTGTGTTAGCGGCCTCATATTAGACCGTCTGAAGTTGCAGAATTCTGGTTTTCATCTCCCGTGGGAGGGTGTTGGATCCTCCTCTTTCCAAGGTATTTAGCTTAGCATTGCTATTTTATTTACCTTGGTGGCGATCGCACTTCTTTAGTTGGGTTTTGCTCGTCATTGTTCTCTTGATTGCTCTTCTCTTCACTTCATTTGCTCCACACCTACGGTCTGTGTTTTTTCTTTTATTCCTTTGCTCCATGCCCCGGCGTGTGTTTTTATTTTTCTTTATGAACATTCATGACATGCCCATGCTTCTGGTTTGATGATTGTTTGAGTTAGGTTGTTACTTACTTGCTCACACACTCACATATCTCACATATCTCTCTCATACCACCACATTCATTACTATATTCACATCACATCATCATCATCATCAAAGAAGAAAGAAACATCAACAGACCTAGAACCCGGATACCGGGCAAACTCGATACCACTTGGATCCTGAGAGGCCACCCAAGAGCTGTAAAGCTCCGAAGGGTTAGAAAGGTGTATGGAGATACATTGAAATTTCAAATAAATGCAGGAAACAACTAAGAACAGGACTGTTAAATTAACAGAAATAAAATTATATTTTCAGTTAACAAATTAACTACAGAGTCCAGTCCAACAAAAGTACAGTGTACAGCAAAAGGAAACATTTTGAAGTACCAGGTACGCTACCTGCTCTGGCAAGCTAGCACTAAGAACCACCGCACTGCACCTTCGAATCACGAGGAGGAACCACTACACCTGAAAAGATAGGGGTGAGCTTTATCTCATTGGCTCAGTAGGGGTCTCGCGGATCCCCACCACAAAACAACAGCGGTAACAATAGTAATAAACAATTTAACAACAGTTGCAGGAGTAGCAACAGTAAAAGTAAAAAAAGGAACAACCGTCCTAAACGGAAACATGACAACTGATAGAACCTCGGCTCTCTAAACTACTCCTAACAGCAACATAAGTATATCCCAATCTCACAGTCAGGAATTGCCGAACCATCAGTAAACCATGGCTAAACTACTGAAGGAAAAACCATAGAATCCTTATCGTGAAGGCCTATGGAAACAAAGAAAGGCCCCACTAAGACTTACACGGCCCAAAGGTACAATCACGACTCCACTGTCGTGCACCCTACACTATCTACGAGTAGAACCACGGTAACTCTCTACCAGCACCCTAGAGCTCATTGTCGAAAGGACACTAAAAACCACTCCAGGAATTACATCATTGCAGATGAAAACCAAACCATGAGTGTCACGAGACAAAACCACACGTCAAGAGGCTCACGCTGTCACGAGAACCACACATCATGAGACTCACGCTTGTTGACACCCGTTTTATATCCAATAAGTCGGGTCATCTCCTTATTTATTCAATATGGTACCCCGAGTTGTTCACTCTTCATTGAATTTCTTTTAATCAGTTGAAGCCTATTTTCTGGGTCTCAATTCCTGGATTAGACCTGGTTCCTGGTGGCACTTCGTTCAAAAGCTTGGCAATCCCTCCATTCTAATTTCTTGAAAATCAATGATAATAACGGTCTGGACTAGGCGCGTCATTTCATAATAACGCATGAATCATAGGCCGTCACTCTTTGAAGAGTCCCAAGAGTTAGGGTCTCATTGCCCTTTGATAATAACGGTCTACTCCCTGGCCGTTGTTCCCTTATGACGCCCTATTCCCTGGCCGTTACTTATTTACAGAGTCCTATTGTTTAGATCTTCTTCCCGTCGATCTTATCCTTTGGATAAGATTGAATATGACGGTCATGCCTTGGAGCGTTATTTCCAAGTGGCGGTCTATCGTAAGGCCGTTACTTCCTTCAGAGAGTCCTGACAGTTCAGGCCTTTTCTCTGCTACTCCGTGGACGAGATAGGGTTTTGGATTGGCATTATCTCCTTCAATTCTAATCCTCAGGACCTCTTGTTTGTTTCTTTGGACTCTTGTTGATTTTATCCTTAAGGATTTGCTAAGGATTATCCTCCTTTCTTGGCTGATTTATCTTCAACTCGACCTGAGGGTTTGAGGGAGTCTATAAATAGAACTCTTGATTTCATAACCTAGGAGAGGAAGGTTTGATTCACGACGAAGTGCTGCCAAATTCAGGAGTCATCTACATCCAGGAGGAGCTGCTTCCCACGTCCATCTTCCAAGTCAAGGGAGTATTTTGGGTTTTAGTTTGTCAAGATCATCATCATTGCATGCTCAAGTTTCCCTTGGTTTTATTAATCAAAAGCATTGTCCCTCCTCTTCCTCCACGTTTTCACTGTTGCTAAGCATACACATATCCTCCTAAACTTAAAAAAAACGCCCAGAGGGGTTAAAAACCAACAACTCCCCGGTAATCCCCTCTCCTTTTGATGTTCTCAAGCTTTTTAGGGATTGATGCTATACTTATGTTGAGGGCTAATTGAGGTTGTGTTGTTTTGCTTTCTACATCCTTGGCAGGTTTTACAGGATCACTAGCACGAGGCCCAAGCCTTCTAGCCGGCTGGAAGGGTTGGAGTTCAAAGAGTTCATATCTTTTCACTGCAGGTTATCTGACGGTCAGGTGCAGGAGCGTTATTTCCTTTTGGCGGTCTATTGTACGACCGTTACTTCCAAGCGACGCACGGGGTTTGGACCGTTATTTGCAAGTTGATCTGCAGGCTTTCCTTGGTTTTCTCTCCCGTGGGCGGGTGTTTCATCCACCTATTTCCAAGGTATATTCGAGTCTTTGACTTGTGTTTACTTTGGTGGTGATCACGACTTTCCTTAGTGTTGGGCACTAGCTGTCTTTTTCATCAAATCTATTTATTCTCCTTGATTGTTCCACCCCTAGCGGTGTGTTTTTATTTATCTTTGCTCCACGCCCCGGCGTGTGTTTTCGTTTTTCCCTTAGCGTAATTTGATTGAGATAGCGTGCCCATGCTAGAGTCAGATTTGATTGCCTAGGTTCATGTTCACATGTGCATAGGTTGAGCTGATCTTTGGTAGTTTGTTTATCATCTTGCCATATCATATTTCAAAACCCTCACAATCAACTATTAAAAAAGAAAGAAGATAAGAAGAGATAGGTAAACAAACAATCAACAGATAATTTTTTGGCGATCACGGTGGGACAACTAGTGCCAATCGTGCTTCTGATTCCTATTTAAACTTGCCATCATCTGTTTGCTCAGTTGTCTTTTGATCCCTTTGTTTTCCCCCCCTTTCTGGTTTTCTGAAACATACGACGGCCCTGTCTCGGCGCGTTACAGTGGTCTGACGCAGGGACATCTGGCCGTCGCTTGTCTTTGTGGTGTGAGCTTTCACGGGTTTTCCTGTTACTTCAGTTTGTTTTTGGTTCCCTGGCTCATACGACGGTCTGGAAGCCCTGCGTTACATTATTTATGGCGGTCTGGTCTCTGACCGTTATTCGGTTCTGACGTAGGGGCCTTCGTCCGTCATTCTCCTGGCAGGTACGCATCCGAGGTGCAGTTATTTCCGCAGTTTTTGGCTGTGATTTATTGCTTGGGTGCTGCTTGATTTCTGCCATAATTCCATTCATATCTTCATATCATTATGTGCACCATTGTTTGCTAGATTCTAGGCTAGACTTTGCATGCACTCCGGTGCACATAGGGTCATCCATCTTTTCATATATTAGACTGCATTTTCCTACCTTGTTGTGAGGACCTCTCGTCTCCATATTCCTTGGGGCCGACTAGGAAATCACAGCAGGGACCTCCATAAGTCCCCGCGAGCCGTGGATTCCCACACGGACGCCGGGCCGGTTGTACCTTCCCCCCTTGTGTCTAGGGTTGCATAAGTGAAGGAGTGGTCACACTTAAAGTCAATCCAAGTCCATATCCACCTCCTATTAAGAACCCATTTGGAGAGAGCACATATCAATCAATTCACTAAAGTTCCAAAGGAGAAACCATAAAGAAACTTTGTTTGCATCATCTTAAGCAACTTGGTTGGCTTTTGAGTATCTTCATTCCCTATCACTTATATCTTGTTTGAGTCACCTAGGTGCGGTTGCTCATTGTGTGTTTGTTGTGTTTGTTGTTTTGCATTTATCAAGGTTGTCCGTTGCATGTGGAGTTGTTTTCGTTCGTCCGAATCATATCCTCGAATCGCTTCCTCCTTCACGCTCTATTCCAATCCCCTCTTCGAATCTACCATGGCATCCTGCAATCCTCCTCGCTCCCAAGAAGATTCCCTTCCTCAAGGGCTCCTTGAGAACCCCCCGAGGGTTATTTCTTTCTCCGCGGGAGAGGGGACCGCCCCTCTCTCATCCTCCACTCCCGTAGAAGGTGGTCAGGTCATCCCTTCTTTATCCACTCCTTCCGCGGGCTCTGTCCTCCATATGATGGCCCAGTTAGATCCGACCCAACTCCAGGTCCTCTATCAGGCCATGCAAGGGTCCAATCCTCCTCCCTCCGCTACCGTCCAAGGGCACTCTAATTCTTCCATTATTGGGCCGTCTGTTCAGCCCACCCCGATTGAGCTCACCCCGGTCCAGCCTCGGACCATCACCTTTGCTGGCATGGAGAGGGGTCAATCCTCCAATTCGACCCATCAATCTTTTGATAAGGGGAAATCGCCTATCCCCTCTCTTCCGATGGATTATCACCCCTCTGCTCCGGCGGCCCCACAGGTCCTCGTGGGCCCATCCGATTTCTTGCCCCAACAGCACGGGGTGGCCCAATTTCACTCCAATCCGGGTCTATCTCAGGCCCAGTATTCTTCCTACGGCCCCCCTAATTCCACTAGTTATCCTTATGCTCCTTCCTATGGGCTCCCGCCCTCGGCAACCGCCATTCCTTCTGCTCACCAGATACAATCAACTCCCTTCACTGCCCCTGCTCCCTCTCGAGAGCAGGATTTGCTTAATAAGTGGGCCGCCATGCAGTAACAGCTTGACTTTCTCCAGAAGAAGGTGGGCCCACAATCCTTGGCTGATATTCCCGTCCCAAGCTTCCAGAACATCCGTTTCCCTCCGCAGTCTGAGCTCCCAAACTACCGTAAGTATGATGGGAACATCAATCCCTTCATCCATGTGAGGGATTTTCTGTATGAATCGGCGCAGTTCCAATATGATGATCGCCTTATGGCGTACCTATTCCGCCGATCATTGGATGGCGTTGCTCTGGAATGGTTTTATTCTCTGCCCCTAGAAGAGGCCTAGAGCTTCAAAGTGGTCAAGGACAAGTTTATTCAGCGGTTCCAAGACCGGGTCGGCCCGGAATATTCATTCACAGATCTGGTGGCCGAGAAAATGAAGTCGGATGAGGAATTCGCAACTTATGCAGATAGATGGAGGCAGATGGCCGCCAGGGTGCCCGGCCATATTCCAGAGGAAGAAAAAGTTAAACTGCTAATTTCAAATGCTACGCCCACCTTCAAGAACATCCTGGCAATGAACGATATAGCCAATATGCATCAACTGTATAGCCGGGCGTGATTTATACAAACTCAGTTTAAGGACTCCCCTATCCATTCTCTTTTTGAAAACCAAAAGCCCAAGTACCATAAGAAACCACAGGGGCCGGTTACCGAAGGAGTCCAGACAAATGAGCAAGTACAAGATGTTGCTTTTCCCTACCAAGCCGCGCCATTCCGCTACAACCAAAGCCCCCGCAATCCGCAAAACTCCGCTCCGCAACACTTTCAAAACACTCCACAAAACCCTCCGCCTACCTTCACCATCCCGCAAAACACCTTCACCGCACCACAACAACCACCACCATCACCGCAATACCATAACGTCCCTCCACCCGGCGGCTACAACAATAATAATCCCAACAGTAAGCGCCCGGCTCCCAGAAGAGCCCAGTATCCTCCATTGCCAGAGACACTTACTGACATATTCTCAGCGCTCATGGCAGTAAATGTAATTCAACTTCCTCCAGAAAAGACTATCTGGAACCCAGCTGTTGATCAAACTAAGTATTGCATGTTCCATCGGCAGCCGGGTCACACTATAGAAGGATGCTTTCACTTCCAAGATCTCGTGTACGACTTACACGAAGGACAGAGAATAGACTGGGCCGAGATGCATAGGGCCATTATGGAGATCAAAGAGAAGAGAAGGCAGCCGCAGGGGCAGCAAGTGCAGCAGCATCCAGCACTGCAGCCGCAGCAGCCGCCACAACAGCAGCCACCGCAGCAAGCACAAGATCTGGGCATCCATCAGAATCCGATGCCAAACCATCAACCCGCTCCTCCGCAGCAGCCGCCAGCACCAGCACAAGTTAATGTAGTCCAACCACCGGCCTCCAACGCTGGGTGGTCATTTGATGATGATGGCGCCGCACCACAGGTCATGGCCTTCCACCACAAACCTTCCTTCATCCTCCCTACCCAACCAACACCCTCTCCACTCATCCCACCATTCACACCCACTCCGCTCACCATCCCGTCGTAACCTTCGCCAACCCCCGTCACCGTCATCACACCACCATCCAATCCCGCACCTATCCTTACCCATCCATTCACCCTGCCTTCGCCAGTACCCACATCCATCACCACCCTACCACCCACCAATCCTTCACCTATCATCCGCGCATCCCCCATTAACTTCACCAACCCTCCGCTTTACCAAACTGCCTCCCCCACGCCACCTATTCCACTCATTCGCCCCGCAGGGCCCATCATACTATCCCCCGATGCCGCAGCAAATTGTGCTCTAAGGAGCGGGAAGATGTTCCATCGGAACTACGCCACTACTAGCAATCCCCAGTCTTCCCAACCGGTGGCCGAACAAGAGGAAGCTGAACCGTTACCGGGGACTCAATATGATTTACTGCATCATCTAGATCGGGTACCCGCCAAGATATCTGTGCTGGAGTTAATCAAAAGGTCCACTCTCCATCAAGATGCACTGAGGGATTTTTTGCAGAAGGTCATGGTTAGTGAAGACATGGCAGTCGACAGTCTACCAACGGCACTAGCAACTATCTCTAAAGGGCCGGCAATCACATTCTCTGAGACCGAGCTTGCACCTCCGGGGGCTCGGCAAATGCCGCTCTGCATAACAATTACTTTGAACAAAGTCGACGTTGAAGCAGCACTGGTCGACACTGGGGCCTCAATTAATGTCTGCCCCCTCAGCACTCTCCGAGCCTGCAATATATCTGAGGAGTTACTACGGTCTACCCCCACCACTATAGCAGCATACGACAACTCAAGGCGGGCATGTCACGGGGTAGTCACTATTCAGGCTGAGCTCGGGCCTCTTTCCATGGCTGTAGAATTCTATGTACTTGATATCGACCCTATGTTCAAGGCTATCTTGGGTCGTCCCTGGATCGACACACTTGGCGCCGTGCCCTCTACTGCGCACAAATGCATTAAATTCCCTTTTCAAGGGAGGGTCGTCAAAGTTAAAAGTTTATCCACGGTACAGTCAGTGAAGGCCATCTCTGAACAGATTCTTCCTACTCTCTGGCCAAGCAGCCGGCCCGTGCTATCAGTGCTGGACCTAAACTTTCCTTGGGCGTACACCACTCCTAGGCCCGTCACTACCCCGGTCAATATCAAGGCAAAGCCGCAGATTCGAGATTCAAAGGGGTGGAACATTATATTGAAACTGGGCTATCAACCGGGGAGAGGCCTCGGTGCACAGCTGCAAGGGATGACCAAGCCCATACCAAAAGGAAGAAAAATGGGCAGACGAGGTCTCGGTTACAAGGAGACAGCATTATCAATGATGGGTGACTCTGGGCCGCTTTCCTGGGATTACCGTCAGCATTTTGTCAGAGGGCCCCCACAGCCGGGCACGTTAGCTACGAAGCCAGTCCAGTCAGAAACCGACACGGTTTGTCCAGTCGCCAGTCCACCCCCGTTGCCAAGGGGGCTAAGTGACGATGTGATCAACTACAGCTGGGCTCTCCAGGGGCTGTTTTGTGAAAGAGGCAGCCAGAAGCCACAGAAGGATCAGCTCATGCAGTGGAGGCCGAAGAAGTGGCCTGGTAATGGTTCAAAGAAAGAAGGGAGCTCGCTGATTGCCCTTTCTCTATCTCCCTCTCATTTTCAGTGCATGATCCAGTTGAAGGGGTTTGTACCCCGTCCTCTTCCGATTATAATCAATCCATCCTTCAGTGATCCATTCCAGATTCCGATCAATCCTCCTACTTATGGGCCTCGCTGCCCCATTAATCTGCCTGCTTTCCCCATCCCTCCGTTTTTTAACTCTCAAATCCACGAGATGTGGGGTTCCTCCTCTTGTGATCTTTTCTTCGATTGCATCTTTCCTGAGCTGTTCCCTATGCAGCTCCCGCCTCCTCCGTCGTGCTACGTGGTCTCCACTGATCTCAAAAAAAAAACGTCAAATTTGAAACGGAGATTTCAGTGGAAGATTATGCTATCCTGTCTCCATCCTCCTCCTCCCAGGGGCACGAGGCCCCTGCTCCTTCCCTTCCATTAAGCTTCCTCTCTCCCAGGTCAGAGTTAGGGTCTAGCGAGTCTAGAGAAGTAGAGTCAGTTAGGTCTAAAGAAGTAGGGTCTTGTTCTAGGTCGTTCAACCCTTCCCCTCCTGAGCCACGCTCGCTTGCGCATCTTTCCCGATCTATTCCTGATAGGTTCTTGCAAGATCTAGCTCAGCGGTGTCATGCTCTTTTGAAGTGCCCAGAATTCGTCGCCACGGCGATTGCGATTGAAGATGAAGAAGAAATAGAAGGGGTGTGGAGCGATGACGGATTAGGCGTCTATGAAGTGCTGGATGAGAAAGACCCAATTGATGAAGACAGCGATGTAGAGGACACTGCCGACTTATATGCAAAGGGACTGAAGAGATTCGACCAGCCGTCGACGGCAGTGGATGAACCTACAAAGGAAATCAACTTGGGAACAGAAGAAGATCCAAGGCCCATCAATATTTCAGCTAATCTCCCTCCACAGGTAGAAGAGGATCTAATTAAGGTACTGAGGGAGTATAGCGATTCTTTCGCCTGGTCTTATGAGGACATGCCAGGTCTTGACCCCTCCTTAGTGGAACACCAACTCGTGCTTAAACCAGGGGCAACACATGTTAAACAAAGGTCGAGAAGATTTCACCCCCACATGGCCTTGCGGATTAAGGAAGAGGTCGACAAACTTTACAAGGCCAAGTTCGTCAGAGTAGTTTTATACCCTCAGTGGGTGGCAAACATAGTCCCTGTTCTCAAGAAGGATGGAAAAGTGCGCATATGCATTGATTTCAGGGACCTTAACAAAGCGTGTCCTAAAGATGATTTCCCGCTGCCTCATATAGACGTCCTTGTTGATAACACCGCCGGGTATGAAGCTCTGTCGTTCATGGATGGGTACTCGGGCTATAATCAGATCCGTCTCGCTCCTGAAGATCAAGAGAAAACTTCCTTCACTACGCCCTGGGGCACATACTGCTATGTAGTTATGCCTTTTGGATTAAAGAACGCAGGCGCCACCTATCAAAGGGCGATGATGGCTATCTTCCACGACATGATGCACGTCTATATGGAAGCTTATGTGGATGACATTTTGGTGAAGTCAAGATCAAAAGAAGAACACCCCTCTATTTTGGCTAAAGTGCTGCAGAGAGCCAGGGAGTACAAGCTAAAGATGAATCCGAAGAAATGCGTATTCGGAGTCTCCTCGGGGAAGCTGCTAGGTTTCATAGTGAGCAAACGGGGGATCCAAATTGATCCTAACAAAGCACAGGCCGTCATGGATATGCCTCCGCCGAAGAACATTACGGAACTTCGAGGACTGATTGGTAGATTGCAATTCATTAGAAGATTCATATCCCAGCATTCTCAAAGGTGCCGTCCGTTTTATGAATTGCTCAAGGCAGGGGTCAAGTTCGAATGGAATCAAGATTGTCAAAAGGCCTATGAGGACCTCAAGGAATATCTATCCAATCCCCCGGTTTTGCAACCTCCTGTCCCTGGGAAACCCCTGATCCTATACATCTCGGTCATTGAGGACTCCCTAGGGGCGGTTTTAGCACAAGTGGATGATGAAGGAAAAGAGCGGGCTGCGTACTATCTTTCTCGGTTGTTTAATCCAGCTGAATCCAGGTACACCGCTATGGAGAAGACTTGTGCCGCCTTAGTGTGGGTAGTTCAGAAGCTTAAACATTACTTTCTCGCCCACCCAGTTAGGCTGATCTCTAGAATGGACCCGATCCGTTATCTCTTAGAAAAGCCCGTTCTTTCTAGTAGGTTAGCTCGCTGGCAGAGCTTCCTCTCTCAATTCGATATCACCTTTGTCGTTCAGAAGGCAGTCAAAGGATATGCCATCGCTGAGCATCTTGCACATCTCCCTATTCCTCACACCGACTCTATTCAGGACGATTTCCCTGATGAGCATCTCTCTGTCCTTTCTCAGCATCCCTTCTGGTCTCTGCATTTTGATGGTGCGCTTAACTCACAGGGCCAAGGGATCGGTGCTGTCCTGCTTACTCCTGAGGGAGTAACCATCCCCTTCGCTTATCAACTTCGATTTCCTGCTACCAACAACATCGCTGAGTATGAGGCTCTCCTGGCCGGCTTGAAGCACGCCTATCTCTTAGGCGCGCGTTATTTAAACATCATAGGAGACTCTCAGCTCGTCTTACGGCAAGTTCTGTCCACTTACCGTACCCGTGACCCCAAGCTCAAACCCTACCAAGATTTGGTCATGCTCATCGCTAAGCGATTCCGCAAGCTGATCTATATCCATACTCCCCGTTCTCTGAACATTCTGGCGGATGCATTGGCATCTCTGGC
Source organism: Amorphophallus konjac (assembly GCA_022559845.1). NCBI lineage: Eukaryota > Viridiplantae > Streptophyta > Magnoliopsida > Alismatales > Araceae > Amorphophallus > Amorphophallus konjac. The sequence continues at coordinate 143,196,434 of CM040120.1, forward strand.
CTCCTCCTTATCCTTCCCTCTCAGTCGTAGTACTGAGACCGTCGTCGTCCAGAGGAGGGACGCACCCTCTCTCCAGGATCCTTGGTTCACCAACCTTAGGAAGTCTGCAGAAGTGAGAGCTGAAAAGGAAGATCTCAAGGAGGTATCATTAGCAGAACTAGAGGAAATTTTGGATAAGGAAGAATTACCTTGGTACCATGAAATCTAGTTATTTTGCAGAGAAGGGGCATTCCCAGAAGGGGCAAGAACTGAGCAGCGCAAAGCAATATGAAGAGCCGCTGCAAAGTACACTATCATTGCAGGAGAACTATACCGGCGCGCTACTAACGGAATGCTCATGAGATGCCTAGATGATGTGGAAGCTTGGAAAGTAGCAGAAGCAGCACATTCTAGCGAGTGTGGAGGTCATGTCAATGGCCAGGCTCTAGCAAAGAAGATTCTTAGGCAGGGCTACTATTGGCCCACTCTGGAGGAAGATTGCTCCCTCTATGTCCGGAGGTGTCTTAAATGCCAACTCCATGCTGATAAAATCCACTCTCCAGCTTCATCTCTTCATCCTATGACTGCTCCTTGGCCATTCTCTATGTGGGCTTTCGACGTCGTCGGCCCACTCGGTGATCCTAATTCTCAGATCAAGCAGAAATCCTTCATTCTCACAGCAACTAAGTACTTCACCAAATGGGCCGAAGCCGAGGCGTACGCAGAGATCAAAGCTACAACGGTGTGCCGCTTCATCATGAAGAATATCATCTCGCGGTTCGGAGTGCCAAGCAGCGTCATCACCGACAACAGGCCCCAGTTTGTCTCCCAGGAGCTTAAAGACCTCTGTAAGAAATTCAAAATTACATTGCATCATTCATCACCATATTACCCTCAAGGCAACGGTCAAGCCGAAGCCACTAATAAAACTCTTCTTAAAATCATTAAGAAAACATGTGAAGCACACAAATTTTCTGATTGGCCTGAAAGATTGGTGGAAGCTCTGTGGGCTTACCGCACCTCCGTCCGTACTCCTACGGGACAAACTCCCTATTCTCTAACCTACGGGATGGAGGCGGTGCTCCCATATGAGATCTTAATCCCTTCACTCAGAGTACAGCTCGATAAGGAACTTAATCTCGATGAACGTCGAGAGGCGTTGCTGATCCAACTGGAACTCCTAGATGAGAAGAGGATGAATGCGGCCGATCACGTATCTGTTTATCAAAAGAGAGTTTCGCGTTATTTTCAAAAGAAGGTAATTGAACGAAAATTTTGCAAGGGTGAAATGGTTTTGAAACGCAAATTCATTCGGTCTGCAGGTCCTAGGTCTAAATTGCAACCTAACTGGGAAGGACCGTTTGTAATAAAAGAAGCTTATTCAGGGAATGCTTATCGTCTAATCAACGCGGAAGGTGAGGAGCTCTCTCACCCGTGGAATGGGTTGTATCTTAAGCGTTTCTTTCCTTAAAAATCTAAACCATGTACTTTTTCGGCAATAAGAAATGCCTCCCTATCTTCAATAGAGAGTCTTGAGTAAGGCAAACACACACTACACGACGCCCCTGGTCAGGTTCCTTGCTTAAAAAGACACCGTTTTTCCTCGACCATGCTTTGGGGGAAAGTCAAAGTCCCTGTACGTTTCATTCTTCGGCTGCATCCAGAGGCAAGGAGTAAATAAGAAGGAGACAACCGATCCAAACTCCCTAACGAGAAGAGGTCTCAAATAGGGGCAAGTCCGTTATGACCTGACTCCACAAGAAAGTAAAGAAAAGGAAAAGCAAAGGAGTGCTCTTTACCATGAAATCAAAAAAAAAAAAAACATCACCTCAAGGTCTGTGAATGAATTCTCAAAAGCTCCAAAAGAAAAGAAATTAGGCATGACAAGAGTGGCAGTACAGTTCCCCGCGGGACGTTATGAGCCCGGTCGCATGCATACCTAAGTGGATAAAGGTTCGATGACGGACATAAAAGAGCCCCGGCACAACAGACCAAATCTCTAATAAGGTTGTACGGTGAGGGAATCAAGTTCTAAAAACTTCCATATTTGGCCTAAGCTTACCCCCATATTCCTTTTTCTTTTTAGGACTGAGACGAGTACCCTAGGTATGGCTTTGGTAAAAACACCGTCACGATGATCAGGTCTCGGCCAGGGGTTGTCACGCTATTTACACGCCGGTCTCGAGACTCAAGCTAAAAACAAGGGAGGTCTCGTGTTGCTAGAAAGGCACTGGTGTTTCAAAATCCAAAAAACATCAAATATGTTTCAAAATCCAAAAACATCAAATATGTTTCAAAATCCAAAAACATCAAATATGTTTCAAAATCCAAAAACAATCAAATATTTTCAAAATCCAAAAACATCAAATATTTCAAAAAAAAATCCAAACAAATCAAATTTTTCAAAAGCATTCAATACTTCCATCATCTGCATAACATGCATCGCATTTTCATTATGTTTTCGCCTATTTAATAAGGCTCCACCCCTTGACCAAATATCAAGAAACGGTCATTATCTAACTTGCTTCGAGGCAAGGGGTTGAGTCTAAGAACGGATCTAACTTGTTCCATGTCTAAGTGTGTGCAGAGTACAGGGGCAAGCCCAAAGGTAAAAGCTCACAACTATGCAGGTTCAGGTGTGTAACGCGCCAGCATCAGACCGTTAAAGTCATGTAACGGGCCCGTCTCGGACCGTCACTTCCTTCAGGCGTGGGCCTTCTTCCTTTCAATTAAACCATCATCATGACGGTCTGGGAACATACCGTTACTTTGAAATAACGGCCCAAGATCCATCCGTCACCTCCTTCAGAGATTGAGTTCCTGTTACTTCCCTTATGACGGCCTACTTCAGACCGTCGTTTCCAAATAACGCGCCAGAGTACATCCGTTACTCCCCCCAGAAACTCTGATTATTCACATCAATCTAATCTTCCAAAGCACACAACTCAAGTTCTTTCAATTGAGGCAATCTCATCTCATTCAAGCAAGCTTAATAAAATGTAATTCATGATAAACCAAGTTCTGAGTGGCAATCTCATAACATCTTTCATAAGCAAAGGAAAATCAAAGTACATTCAACTTCTTATCCGCAAGAGGGCGGATTCTTCTCAACTCTTTCAAGTAATCTCGGCGTGTTTCGTCATTTTCTTCAACTTCTGCCTGCCACGGGCGCACCTTGCTGATCTCCCACATGGTCAGCGCGTTCCGGATCGCTCTTTCATCTTCCTCGGTCCCCATCTTCCTAGGTAGGAGGGGAGGGTAGTGCGATAGTGCAGAAACACTGATTCGAGGTAATCCGATCTGAAGGTGGCATCGGTGCGGGTTGTAGATCGCCATGGTAGTGTTTCCAACTAGCTGGAGGTCCAGGCCTTGACGCCGCGGTATTTTAAGAAGAATGCTTCGAAGAACGCTTGGTCGCATGATGAACCTTTCAAGAGGCAAAGCATTGAAGAAGAGGCGCCATTCATCACGCGTTTTCTTATCCGCCGTCCTGCATTCAACATGAGAAGAATATCCAAAAGCCCCTCCAATGAAGAAGAGGGGGTGGCTCCCAAAGATCCGGCTCGCCGAAGTTATATCTTCCTTGGGAAGGAATTTGATTCTCACTCCTATCCAACACTCAAGGAGTATCATGGAACCGAACAAAGGCCCTCCAAGGCAAGCCGAGCTTAGTCCTTCATAGAGGTATGAGAGGACCGCTTGAGAAATAGACATACCCCGCCACAATCCGCTAATAATGCTAAGATTTTGGATATCTAAGAGGTGGTCGGTTGTGGAGAAAAGGAAGACCCCGCACAAGCAAACCGATGCCGCCTTGGCTATTGCTTCGTGTCTCTCCCACTTGTTTTTACAGTGAGACACTATCCATTGTGCCATAGGGATCAAGTGAATGTGGCGCGGGCTGATCATGGTCCGCACGTCCTTTGGGTTATAAAATGAAGTCGCTTAAGATCAAGGACGGATCAATAGGTTCTATTGTATAGCAAACCCGATCCTCATCCCCCACCTTAGTCTTAGGAAGGGCTAGGTAGGTCTCTACCTCCTCCAATATGACGGTTGCTTCAAAGGAAGGGAAGATGAGGGTATGAGTTTGTGGATGCCATAGTTCCACAAGGGCTGAAAGGCATGGCCAGTCTAAAGACAATTTCTGAAAGTTTTTGCCTAGAACCAAGAGGGGTTGGAGGTGCCACGCTTTGAGGATTGATACCACCTCTAAAGAGAGTGCCTTTACCATGGGAGCCACCCACTTCAGGTTGGAGTAACACCTTGGGCCAGGAAGAGGCTTGAAGAAGAAAAGAAGAAGGAAGGTTATGAAGAAAATTAAAGTGCAGCAAAAAAAATCTGAACTTTGGATGAAGTCATGCAAGCTTACCACCCTTTGGACATTAGAGCTCAGATGCTTGGGGATTGAGGTTAGCCGTTGGAGCTCTCCATGTTCCTTCCTTGCAGCTTTAGGGCCGGTGTGGGCTTTCTCCTCCATAGCCATCACCTCGAAGCTCCTCTTCATCATGTTTTCTGCCCTTTAGAGAGGGCTCTTCAAACCCTAGAACAGAGGTTTTAGCAAAACTGTGATTTTGATTAAGGTTTTAAGTTGCCAAGGCTTGTATTTAACGTTGGAAGGGTAAGACCTGGGCTAGAAGGCTTTATCTTCAATTAGGATAAGTCCTAGCGGTGATTTAAGTGGCTAAACCTCGGGTTTTAGTTATCTCGGCTCAATCCGATTCGAATTGCGACCCAGACTCTAACGGTCCATCGCATGGCCGTCACTCCACTCTAACGCGCCATCACTCGACCGTCGCATTCTCTGTGGGTTTCAGTTCCCCGGATCATGTTCTGTGGAGAGTAACGGCCGTAGGGTCTACCGTCGCTTTCTGTAACGCTCTATCCCTGAGCCGTCACATTCTCAGCCACTTGGTTCTTTCTCTTCTGGGCTAAAATGCTTCCTGACGGTCTTACTTCTGACCGTCTCTTGATTCTGACGCATCCCCTTCGGACCATCACATTTTCCTGCTAGTTGCCCTGCCCAACTAACGTTCTGCCATGATCAACGGTCTGAGCCTTGGCCGTTATCTGTCTCTGACGCACCATCCATTGGCCGTCGTTTATCCTGAAGCCCCACAGCCCGTGTGGGCCTCTGATGATTAACGGTCTCTCACCAGAGCGTCGCTTGATTATGACGGTCAGATCTTGGACCGTCACTTTCTCTGCTGCTGGGTTCAAGCTATTCCTTTAATCCTTGACTAGACCTGGCGGTCTTTCACATTTATACACCTCATCTTCTTCCCATTTTCATACATACATTCCGGCATACATCTCATTCATTCATCCACATTTTATCCATCCTGTACATCTCATTCATCCATTCACGCTCGCATCAAATTAAAACAGAAAAATGAAAAAGATAATTTCATTCCATTTTAACCAAAGATTCTATACAAATAAAAAGAAAACATAAGAAAAGGCATCATTCGGCCGGCTTATCCGCTGGGCCACCCTCATCCTCCCCATCCTCTGGTCTCCTCGGAGGTGGCGGTGCTATGGAAGCACTCTCCTCCTGCTGTCCTCTCTCCGCCCTCTCATTTCTCTGTTGGCCGGTGGAACTAACTAGGAAATCCCCAACCGAGCCACTAGGGGCAGCACTCCTATGAGCCCCGCTCCGGGAAGAACTCCGCTCTGGTGCCCGGCCTAGCATCCGGACCGTCTGCTCCATGGTCTACAGCCTGATCTTCAGTGTGAAGATCTGGCGTCGCGTCTCCCGTGCCTCGGTCCGGTAGCGATCAAGATCTGCGGTCCCAAGGCGAAGGTCCTTCACCTCGGCCTGCGCCCGTGCTAAATCTGCCCGAAGTCGCTCCATCTCCACGTCGTCCGCATGACGAGGGGTCTCCGCTCTCAGTCGGGCTATCTCTGCCCACACGAGCTCCGTCTCTGCTCGAGCTCGATCAGTCTCGGCCCGGCTCCTCTCTACCTCTGCCCTCGCCTGAGTGGCCTCCGCCACTGCCGCTGCCAGCTCTATCGCCTGTAGATTGCATTGCATTGTATATAGGTTAGTCGTATAAATTTAATTAGCATAAGCACAATCAAAAAGCATGTAAGTATCTTACCCGCTCCGCGAGGGTGGCCTCCGCCTCCTCGGCCCGGGCGACCGCCCGAGCAAAATCAGCATCTCGCCCAGCCCTGTCTCCCGCAGGCTGCGAGGACGACGATGGGGCATCCGGTCCGGCTCGTTGAGCTCCCTCTGCCCGCTGCATTGTCATAGCCAAAGCATTAGCATCATGCATAATCATAGTCATATCATGAGCATTTAGAATCTCACCAGGAGCTCCAGAGCAGTCCGGTACTCATCCCGCTGCAGGATGGTAGAGTGGAGTAGTCCCTCTAGCTCAGCTATCCGCCCCTCAGGATCGAGCTGCATGTAGAAAGCATAAGCCAGCATGTCACCTCCACATTGCATCATATAAGAAAGAGTTTCTTAGTTTAGAATTGCATACCGGTCGTCGGGTACCTCGGTATACCCGGTCGCCGTAGTGTCGAGCGAAGGCCTTCAGGTAGGCCTCGTCGCTCTCGTCCCGCTCTTTTACGGCCCTGCCTCGCTGCCTCCAGTCGAGGACGTACTTCGCCTTCCGGGCGCGCCAATCCACACTCCCACTGATGCCCCTCGCCGACTTGCCTGGGCGGTCATCGTTGCGATGTGGAAAGGCCACCTCGGGCTGGTGTAGTCCCCGAGTCCGCAGGATCAGCCTGTAGTGCAGAGGCTCGATGATATGGATGCAATGCAACCATATGTCTCGCCCCCGGTACGATAAGGACGCCTCCACCCACGGCTGTCCTGTGTAGCCCTCGCTGCGGTACGGGGTCCATCTCACCTGAAAGCATTTCATTCATTTCATCCATTTGTCAGCATTTGTTAGCATATAGAAGCATATAGAAATCATTTTGAGTCTCGGGCTTACCGATGTGTGTGGGTAGGCGTCCAGGTCGTCCTGGATCGTCCGGGTCAATCTGAGGATCGATCCCGTGTCCCTCGCCACCGACCATCGCCTCGCGATTGGTATGAGGTCGGGATGGAGTAATGTACCTCTCCCAATGCCCGGGAGGTACATGTAGCTCCAGACCTGCATTTAGAGATCAAGTCAGTCGAATCATTTGCATAAGACATTTTGCATAAATCACTGCATTGCATAAACATGGCATAGTAGAAAGCATTTAAAATGCATTTACCTGTAGGAAAGGCGAGAAGCCGCCCAGCATGGTCTGCCGGTCCGTGGTGCTCAGGGAGTCGAACAGGAATGCTAGTACCGCTGCCCCCCATGCATACTTCCTCACTCTGCCCAGATCCTCTAGCAGCGGCAGCAATCTGCAGCTGATGACATCTGCCCGAGTCGCGAACAGGAGTTTCCCGAATAGTAGCATCAGGAAGCGCCTGAGCACTCTATCTCCCTCTGCCCCTGCCTCTGCCGCCACGCGAGGGCGCACCTGGTCAATCACCCTGCCCAGATGCTCTTCCGGCAACTCTCCTACGGTGATTGCCGCTCCCCTCAATCCCAAACTTTCCTACAGCACCGATCTCGCGAGCTGGGAAGAGGACTGACCCGGCCTGATCAGGTCCAACCCCAGCAGCTGCTGCGCTATCTCCCGGTAGTCCCCGTACGTCCATCTTGTCACTGCGGAGCCGTGGACTCTTAGTCCTATAATCCTCGCTATGTCTTCCAATGTGGGGATCATGTGGCCCCACGGGAAGATGAAAGCACGGCTGATCGGGTCCCATCTCTCATGAAGTGCGTATAGCAGTGGCGTATCCATCCGGATCACCTCGATGCTGAGCACCTCGGCGAATCCCATCTCGGCAAGTCTCTCCCTCTGGTAGTCGGGCAGTGCCTGGTACATCGCCCGGATCTGAAGCCAGGAGATCCGTGATCTCCTCTTTCCCTGCATTGCATATTAGATCATTAGTTAGTCCATTTACATCATATAATCATGGCATAAACATTCATAATTGAAAACAAAACAAATATTAAAACTTGAAAACCCTAGAAAATAGTTTGAATCCCTGGCAGAAGTAACGGCCCTGTGTTAGGGCGTTACTTGTTTCTGACGCACCCAGGATGGAGCGTCAGGGTAGTGACGGTCGCTGGCAGGACCGTCACTTCGTCTGCTGGTTGGGATTTTTTTCCCTTGCATTCTTGTGGTTTCCCACTTTGGCCAAAGGGCCTACAATGACTCCTAGTGGGTTCGTAGACCCATTTCTACCCTCATTCCCCACATGCACACATGAATTAAGAACATAAAAAATCAAAATTTGAAAATTAGGGCGGAGGGCCTACCTCGTGGTCCATGGCTCTCTTCTTCTTCTTCTGTGGTTCCTTGGGCTCCTCTGCACCCAAGGGAACTTCCCCCTCGTCCCCCGTAGTCGTGGGAACTTCTTCTTTTTCCGTTTGATCTCCCCTCGTCGGTTGTTCCGCTTCCGCCGGCGGGATCACCTCCCGTTCGATCCGGCGGCGAAGCCGCCGTATAGCCATCTTCTTTCCTCTCCCTCTCTTCTGAGGTGGTGGCTGCGGTGCCTCGTCGCCGGCCATTGGGAGGTGGAGGTGGAGATCGCCGGTGGGTTTTCTGGTTTGGTGTTTTGGGGGGTTGAGTGTATGGAATGAGACCGAAGCCGTTCGGTTTGTTTTTTTTGAAAACTCAGGAGAAGCGACGGTCTATCGTTAGACCGTCACATCGTCTTGACGCTCCCCTCTAAGGCCGTCACTTGTGACTGACTGTTTTATTGAAGAATTTGAACCGACTTGGTGTTGACGGACTAGGGGTAATCCGTCATTTTCATGTGACGCTCCTGAGTCAGGCCGTTATATGCTTGCAAGTTTCTTGATGAATGAATGGTCCAATTAATACTTGAATATTCCTATTGTCTATCGTGTTGTTCCTTATGGGTACTTTTTGCACAGACAATGGTTATGCCTAAACTCTTATTTTGATGGATTATTGTTGGAACTATGAACAGAAGGCACGCTTCGCCGTCCGTCAAGCAGGTAAGTCAGGTATTGTATCTCGTTCCCTTATCCCTTAATGCATTACTATATGTTATCTATGATGTATTACCTCGAGAACCGGCTGGTCATTCAGGTGTCCTGGGATCTGATGTTCCCCTTAAACAAAAATGATGATGATCTAAGTTCACATGAATAATCATTGGACAGGCCGTTAGGTTGGAAAAGTTGGGGATGATGGTTCTATCTTGCACGCCGTGGTTGCAGATAGTGTCTTGACTCTGGTTTCTCCAATCTAGCAATATTATTCTCGAGTATTTGATATTTTATCTTTCTTTGCATTTGCTTTGAAGATTTATTTTTCTTTAGCCCAGCATGCATCATACGCATTCTTTGAGCATTCATGAGCTTCATTTGGTCAGGAGGTCTCATTGACGGTGAACAGCTGTGTTCTTGATCCCGGATAAGGAGAATTATTCCACTCTGAATTTGAAGGTTTCCTTCGATTTGCTCGCTTGATCTGGTTGACTGAAGATTCATGTCTGGAGTTTAGTCTCTTTCCTTTCCGTTGCCTCCGGCGGCCAGCCGTGTTTCCTTTCCTTAGTTAATTAAATCCTCCAGACTTGCGTCCTTTGGTTAGCTATTTCCTTGTGATCAGTTTTGAAGTTTTTCCAGAAAATTCTTATCGCTTGTTGGTGAAAAACGGGTGTCGTTTACCTTAACGCCCTCTTTTTGATCCACTCCGTTTCATTTCCGCTTCATCTCCATGTTCCATTTCACTTTCGCTTCACTTCCGCTCGTTCCCTTGCAAAGAGGACGTTAAGGAGGGGCATCTGTTGACACCCGTTTTATACCCAATAAGTCGGGTCATCTCCTTATTTATTCAATATGGTACTCCGAGTTGTTCACTCTTCATTGAATTTCTTTTAATCAGTTGAAGCCTATTTTCTGGGTCTCAATTCCTGGATTAGACCTGGTTCCTGGTGGCACTTCATTCAAAAGCTTGGCAATCCCTCCATTCTATTTTCTTGAAAATCAATGATAATAACGGTCTTGACTAGGCGCGTCATTTCATAATAACGCATGAATCATAGGCCGTCACTCTTTGAAGAGTCCCAAGAGTTAGGGTCTCGTTGCCCTTTGATAATAACGGTCTACTCCCTGGCCGTTGTTCCCTTATGACGCCCTATTCCCTGGCCGTTACTTATTTACAGAGTCCTATTGTTTAGATCTTCTTCCCGTCGATCTTATCCTTTGGATAAGATTGAATATGACGGTCATGCCTTGGAGCGTTATTTCCAAGTGGCGGTCTATCGTAAGGCCGTTACTTCCTTCAGAGAGTCCTGACAGTTCAGGCCTTTTCTCTGCTACTCCGTGGACGAGATAGGGTTTTGGATTGGCATTATCTCCTTCAATTCTAATCCTCAGGACCTCTTGTTTGTTTCTTTGGACTCTTGTTGATTTTATCCTTAAGGATTTGCTAAGGATTATCCTCCTTTCTTGGCTGATTTATCTTCAACTCGACCTGAGGGTTTGAGGGAGTCTATAAATAGAACTCTTGATTTCATAACCAAAAAGGGAGGAAGGTTTGATTCACGACGAAGTGCTGCCAAATTCAGGAGTCATCTACATCCAGGAGGAGCTGCTTCCCACGTCCATCTTCCAAGTCAAGGGAGTATTTTGGGTTTTAGTTTGTCAAGATCATCATCATTGCATGCTCAAGTTTCCCTTGGTTTTATTAATCAAAAGCATTGTCCCTCCTCTTCCTCCACGTTTTCACTGTTGCTAAGCATACACATATCCTCCTAAACTTAAAAAAAACGCCCAGAGGGGTTAAAAACCAACAACTCCCCGGTAATCCCCTCTCCTTTTGATGTTCTCAAGCTTTTTAGGGATTGATGCTATACTTATGTTGAGGGCTAATTGAGGTTGTGTTGTTTTGCTTTCTACATCCTTGGCAGGTTTTACAGGATCACTAGCACGAGGCCCAAGCCTTCTAGCCGGCTGGAAGGGTTGGAGTTCAAAGAGTTCATATCTTTTCACTACAGGTTATCTGACGGTCAGGTGCAGGAGCGTTATTTCCTTTTGGCGGTCTATTGTACGACCGTTACTTCCAAGCGACGCACAGGGTTTGGACCGTTATTTGCAAGTTGATCTGCAGGCTTTCCTTGGTTTTCTCTCCCGTGGGCGGGTGTTTCATCCACCTATTTCCAAGGTATATTCGAGTCTTTGACTTGTGTTTACTTTGGTGGCGATCACGACTTTCCTTAGTGTTGGGCACTAGCTGTCTTTTTCATCAAATCTATTTATTCTCCTTGATTGTTCCACCCCTAGCGGTGTGTTTTTATTTATCTTTGCTCCATGCCCCGGCGTGTGTTTTCGTTTTTCCCTTAGCGTAATTTGATTGAGATAGCGTGCCCATGCTAGAGTCAGATTTGATTGCCTAGGTTCATGTTCACATGTGCATAGGTTGAGCTGATCTTTGGTAGTTTGTTTATCATCTTGCCATATCATATTTCAAAACCCTCACAATCAACTATTAAAAAAGAAAGAAGATAAGAAGAGATAGGTAAACAAACAATCAACAACGCTGTCAAGTGCTAGGAGTACTCACCCACTAGAAGTAAGACTGGATGCGTCCACTAACGTCTTAATCTGCACCTCAAGTGTCTCCATACTCGCCCCAGGCTGAAACTGAGATACCATACAAGTAACCAAGGAACAACAACAACAATAAGGACTAGTCAGGGTAGTGCTCGTCAGCACTAGTCCACTGTTGCTAACCAAGTGTGCACACACAGACCTACTGCGGTAGGTCGGGTCCTCTAACTGGTCCCCCCCCCCCCCCCCCCGCCCAGCTGGACTCTAGCTGTTAAGGCAAGGGGGCCCTATGGTAACCAGTCTAAAAACCGTCTCGGATGGGAAGCCACACTATCACTCCCAAGTAGGGTCAACACCCGCGTATCGAATGAGGCTCCGACTAGCAGGGGTCACTCGACATAGAGAGTCTATAAAAGAAAGCACCAAAGTATGGAGATGTTACACACACACCTGTCACAAGTAACACAGAACACAAGGTAGCACAATGCCACCAGACTTAGGATAGCCAACTAGACTTACTAAACCAATAGTCCTTAAGTCACAGGACTCTGGTCAAGACCGTTGCACAATGCGACAACATGCCGTCAAATCAGCCTAGTCCCTGGGTCAAAAGCCATGGTGAAACATTATGGAAGCTGCACACAACAGCTGGATCCATTGATCACTCGAAAGTCCTCGGCCCCTTGGCTACTCATCAGACTCATAATTCCACATAACAAGAAAGCACAGAACACGAAGGGTCACTCGAGCTCTCAAAACACATGGGCACGTAAATTGAGGTAACACAATATCTCCGAGCGTCCAAAATACAGTCTCAATCCCCTCGGGACAACCGAGACACTCACGGGGTCAAAAGTCAACCATTGGATCACAATCGGGTTGATTGGAGACCAAAATAGCAAAACATGGTGAAGCAAACCTGGTCGTAGTTGTCACCAGGCCGCTATTTACAAAGGAAATCAAGTAGCGGTCAAGGCTAGACCGCCACCTCCAAAGAGAACCAGGTAGCGGTCAAGAGTAAAACGCCACTTACAGGAGACGAAGATCGCGATTAACTGAGGGCCGCTACCTCTGAACAGTGACCAAGTAGCGGTCAAGAGCAGACCGCCACCTACCACGAACAGGGGAGACATGGCGCTGCCTCGACGCTTCACAAGATGAAGTCGACGCAAACCAGATCCCGACTGAGAGATGACCGCTACCATCAGGTAGCGGTTCTCAGAAGACTGCTATCTACAGCGTTACAAGATAGGCTGGTAGGGGTGGAGTGATAACTGTTATCTCCAAGTAGCGGTTGTCAGCTGACCGCTAGCATCAAGCCGGCTGTAGCACCCCGATAAATTATAAGAAATAAAATCCCTACATGAATAAAAATTATAAATTATATGCATATATATTAAGAAGTTCAACCTTTAAACCAAAGGCCCAACCCAAATGAAATTGTTTAACCTTAAAACATTGGAAGTCCAATGGGGCTTTAGCAAAAGGAAAAATTCAGTAATGGATAAAATGGGCTCGAAGGCTTTACACTTAACCCATATGTATTGGGCTTTTCATGCAGATGATAGGCATCCCGTAGGATATTATGGATCTTGAAGGTTTTTAATGGCCTTTGAGGATATGTGTACAAATATAATTATAATAGGGCCTTTGGGTTTCACAAAACCCAATATCTACCACAAATAAATTAAAAAACCCAACCCAATTAATGTTAGGACTAAAGGGCCCCGAAACCTTAAAAACCCAACAGTTAATGGACTCTCCCGCAAGTAGATTAAAGGGTTTCTGCATTTAACTCATACATTTAGGCCATTGGTTAAATTAATGGGCTCCCTTGTTAAACATATAACTATTAAGGGACCTTAGCATTAAAAAGGGCCATGAGTTCATAATAACCCAGAACGTTAATAGGCTAAAGCACCAAAGTCTTGATAATTGGGCTGAAAACTAACACGTTCAAGGGAGATTTCGTTCAAACGAAGGAACAGTAGGGCACCTGTTAGGATTTTGTGATCAACTTGGGATGGTGGCTGAGGTTTTAGAAGGATAACCCATAGTAGGAAACAATAGGATAAATCTTGATATTTTGACACCAACAAGGATTCACATATGTGGGATGTCACGTCCCGACGTGAAACATCGGGACCGGCAATAGAAAACGCTAGTAAAGATAACATGCTAAGTTAAGAATTAACATAATACCATGAACAGGCATAACTCCAATCTATTACAATAACCATCAAAGTCTTACAAACCGACTTAAACATAAACAAACATAATCTCTACTCGACTCCGGTACAATATCTAGCACAAGTTCTAAGACATGGCTAGATGTAAACAACTAAACAAACTCAACATAGCGACTAGCTGACACACTCCAAGTAATCACTCTCGCCCATTCCCATCCATCTGTGAATCTTCACCTAGGCTACTTGGAAAAGGGGGAACAACTATATGAGCGAATGCTCAGTAGGTAACAACAGGCAAGTATAAGTGATTAACCAATTAATTACATGTATATGAACGGAAAGAAAAGGTATAACGATCGAATGAAACAACGTAATAACAGAATGTGCTAAAGAATGGAATGGAATAACAATATGACAAGAATGATAAGATTACAAGAATTGCAAATTTATGAACAATATATATAATAGGAAATTGCAGGAAATTGGTCAACAAGCAAGAATATAACCAAGTCAAACACGATCAATAAGAGATAAGAGATCATTGTCATAGACATCACGCTAGTCATGCACTCGGTGCAATGTCTCACCCTGTCATTACAAACTCCCATGGGCACAAGTACTTTTCGGGCGCTCTCCCCAGGACCAGACCGGGCCCCTATGATGCGTTGGCATTGATTTATTGGATCCAAGATCCCAAGTTGTCTAGACTTTAATCAAGTTAAATGGCCAATTATAATCACGTATAAACTTACCTCGAAACATCCCAAGGCTAAGTTGAAGAGATACTGTCCATAATTTCTGTCTAGGAGTCCAAATTATCAAGAACCATCATGTTCTTGGATTCAAAACCATAAAACACAGGGAAAACTAGTCTCTGGAAGACATGCGGTCAATACTGGGCTGCTCAAGGCTTGTGCGGTCGACACTAGGCCGCACTAACAGGAACTGGGCTGGGTTTAGCCCTCGGGAGGTCAAGGTTGAACGGCTTCTGACGGGCCGCCCTTCTATATGAACGGTTAGGGTTGGGCCGTACAAGGCCAGAAAGTTACAGAATCGAGGTCAGGATGTGTGGTCCTGAAAGAGCCGCTCATTAGTTGAACGGTCCACTCAGGGCCGCATGTAAGAAGTACGGTCCATTACTGGCCGCACAACACAGAGCCTAACCAAGAGTTAGAATTTAGCCCAAGTGGGCTCCCGGGCTACCATAGGCAGGGTGGAACTGAACCAGAGTCTAGCCCACTGTCTACTGGTCGGCCTAGGGTCTACTGGACTGATCAAAATAGGATTTGACGGAAGATAGATCAAGGATAATCGGCCAAGACAAATTGGCATCAGCCAGGGAAGAACGGTCTCCACTGGCCCGTTCATTGGTATATGCGGTCTATCAATAGCCGCGCAAGTCTCTGTTAATCCAATTCAGATTAACTCAAGTAACAACGGTTTGATTGAGTCTAAATCAAAACTAGGGGATACAATGGTTCAAGATTAAGGTTATAACAAGTATAAACCTAATAGCCATTCAATTATAAAGGATTCACAATTAAAATTTGACATTCATTGGAAAGATGAATCAAGATCAAGCTCAATTTAAATAGATCAGCAAGAATTATTTACTGTCATGAATTACAGTTTATTAGGTGTGTTGCTAACATGTAATTAACTATTAATCTACTAACATAACATGCTGTAATGACAATTTAATCTGCTCTGTTTCAGATGTGCGGTCGGTTCTGGACCTTACATCCCAATGAACGGTCACAGACTGGCCGCACACGTCCCCTCAGATCCGAAGACCTGCTGGATATGGACGGTCGGTAGTGCCGCATGGAGGGATGTGCAGTCTGGAACTAGCCGCAGGAAATACATGCGGTTAGGGGTAGGCTGCACGTTCTAGGGACACGAACAGATATAGAAAGCTATAAATGGTCAACAGAGGGCCGCCTGTCTGGGATGTGTCGTCTATCGTGTGGCCGCACATGTCCAAACAGGTCGCTGCCCCTTCACCGTGCCCAACTCCGGCGAGGTTTCTAGGGTTAAATTAAAACATAAAATTCGCACGATATAAAGCATGAAATTTGGGGCTTTTTCTATCAAAAGAGAGAGCACGAAAAACTATACAAGATGCATGAATAAATTTTATGTTTACAGCCTGAAATCACTACTTAATCGAAAGGGAACAATTATAACCCTAGATGTGACATGCTTCTACTAAAACCTAAAATTCTCGCAAGATACTTGATGAAATTTAGGGCTTTCTACATCAATGAAAAGCTAACACAATGTTGCTTCCAACCATATATTATTTGTAGGGTTTGGCTTGCTATCACCTACCTGAATCAGATGAAGAAGGAAGGAGAAAGAAAATCAAGGACACCGGTACACGCAGCCACTAATCGCTCGAGATCTCGCTCGATCCAACTCCTCTGAAGCCTCCGCTGGCTCTAAACGATTCTAGGGTTAGAGAGCTTCATTTTAATAGGTCACACACCTTATGGAGGGTTCTATGCGCGGAGTATTCATCCACGCAAGTCGGGTTGATATGAACGCCGCCGCAAAGGTTGACTCGATCCAAACTCCACCGAATGCATCTCCTAGGGTTAGGGTTTCGAGAGATTAAGAGAGGGTAAATGATCCTCTCATCCTGGCCTTTCATTTGCCACCGATTTGGGCTCATTTAATGGAGTATTGGGCTCGAATTTGGCGTTTCAAGGTATGGTTAACTAAGTTTTCAATTTGGGCTTAATCCACTAATTCAGCCTACTTAAAGATTTTATTTGGGTTGGCCACAGAAGATAAGTTTGCTAAACGTGTTATCCTCTATAAGAATATATTTTTTTTGAATTTTTATAAAATGGTCGAAATATAATTCATTCTATTTATTAAGGAATTATTCTAATTAATTTCAAATAAATTTCTAATTAATTTCAAATAAATTTCTAATTAATTTCTAAAAGAAATCGGGGTATTACACCCTCCCCCCACTTAAGGAATTTGATCCTCCAAATTCAATGTACTTAATAAAAAGAGGGAGTGAGACAGCTCACCTAGAATAAGTCAGGGTACTGTCTCCGCATAGTATCTTCTGACTCCCAAGTAGCTTCTTCAGTTTCACGCCGACTCCACTGCACTTTAACCATCCGTATGGAACGATTCTTGAGTTGTTGTTGCTTCCGATCCAAAATCTTGATCGATCTTTTTTCATAAGTCAGATCTTCCTTCAATTCGAAGTCCATATGTTGAATAATGTGAGTGGGATCATACACATATTTCCGTAACATAGACACATGGAAAACATTGTGTACTCCAGATAACTGAGGTGGTAGTGCCAAACGGTAAGCAACCTCCTCCACTCTTTCCAGAATCCCGAATGGACCAATGTATCTTGGACTCAGTTTGCCCTGAACACCAAACCTTCGAATTCCTCTCATAGGAGAGACATTTAAAAACACATGTTCACCAACCTGAAATTCCAATGCTCTCCTCCTAGTATCGGCATAACTCTTCTGTCTCGATTGTGCTACTTGCAACCGATCTCTGATAATACGGATGTTCTTGGACAATTCAGAAATGAGATCTGGTCCAAGCCATTGCTTCTCACCTACCTCATCCCAACATAACAGGGATCGACAGCTTCTACCATACACAGCTTCAAATGGAGCCATCTGAATACTGGACTGGTAACTGTTGTTGTAGGTGAATTCAACCAATGCCAAATGATCACTCCAACTACCTCCAAAGTCAATCATGCAGGCTCTAAGCATATCTTCCACTATCTGGTTGGTCCTTTCAGTCTGTCCGTCTGTTTGTGGATGGAAAGCAGTACTGAAATTCAGACGAGTTCCCAAGGATTCTTGCAATCCTTTCCAAAAATGAGAAGTGAATCTGAGGTCTCTATCAGACACAATGCTGACTGGTATACCATGTAGTCTTACCACTTCCTTCATATATAAAGCAGCCAAAACATCAACTGTCCATTTAGACATAATGGATAAGAAATGAGCCGATTTTGTCAATCTATCGACAATCACCCATATTGCATCAAATCCACTACGAGTCCTAGGTAGACCCATAATGAAATCCATGCCAATGCTCTCCCACTTCCATTGGGGTATATCAAGGGGTTTCAATTTCCCTACTGGTCTGAAATGCTCTGCCTTGACTTGCTGACAAACCAAGCATCTACTTACGAAGTCCGCCACTTCCTTTTTCATATTTGGCCACCAAAAAGATCTTTTTAAATCCTTAAACATCTTAGTACCTCCAGGATGAATGGTGTATCTGGATCTATGAGCTTCCTCGAGGATCTTACTCTTTATCTCAGCTACATCAAGTACACAAGTTCTCCCTTGAAATAACAATCTTCCATCATCAGCCATCATGAAGTCAGGTCTATTACTCAAGCTTCCCTTGATCTCTACCAACTCCGGGTCATCATCTTGCAGAGATTTGATTTCCATCAGTAATTCGGGCTTAAGTTGAATCTGAGAAATCATAACCCGATCCTTGTCAACATTAAGATCCAAACTAGCTAACTGCTCCAAAAATTTCCACTCTTGTAACATGAGACTTGACAACTTGGCTATATGCTTGCGGCTTAAGGCATCTGCCACAACATTACCTTTTCCAAGATGATACTCAATGGAGAAATCGAAATCCTTCAAATACTCCAGCCATCTTCGCTGCCTCATATTGAGTTCCTTCTGAGAAAACAAGCATTTAAAACTCTTATGATATGAAAACACCGTGAATGCTTCACCATACAAGTAGTGCCTCCATATCTTCAAGGTGAACACCATTGCTGCTAGCTCCAAATCATGAATAGGATAATTCTCTTCATGCTTCCTCAACTGCCTAGAAGAATAGGCTATCACTTTCCCGTGCTGCATGAGTACACACCCTAAACCAATATCTGAAGCATCAATGTATACAACAAAATCTCCTTCACCAGAAGGTAAAGCTAAAACAGGTGCAGTAGTCAAACATTCTTTCAAGGTCTGAAAGCTTCGCTCGTAATCTTCTGACCAATCAAATTTGATCTCCTTGCGGGTTAATCTTGTCAGAGGTACCGCAATCTTGGAGAAATCTTGAATAAACCTTCAGTAGTAACTTACTAGGCCTAGGAAACTTCTCACTTCAGTCACATTAGTAGGCTTAGCCCAATTGTTTACTACCTCTACCTTCGAATGATCAACAGAAATACCTTCTTTTGTGATGATATGCCCTAGAAAGGACACCTCTCGCAGCCAGAAATCACACTTACTAAACTTGGCATATAACTGATGATCTCTCAATAGTTGTAATGCCATCCTCAAATGTTCAGCATGCTCCTCCCCACTTTTAGAATAAATCAAGATATCATCAATGAACACCATGACCCATTGATCAAGATAGGGCCGAAACACATCGTTCATCAGCTGCATGAAAGCTATAGGTGCATTCGTTAGCCTAAAAGGCATTACTACAAATTCGAAATACCCATACCTGCTGCGGAAGGCTATTTTATAGATATCCTCCTCCTTAATTCATAACTGATGATATCCAGATCGAAGGTCGATCTTAAAAAAATACTGAGCTCCTACTATCTGATCAAATAACTCATCAATCCTTGGCAATGGATATCTGTTCTTGATAGTCAACTGGTTCAATTGCCGATAATCGATGCACAACCTCATCGAACCATCCTTCTTCCGGACGAATAATACATGGGCTTCTCACGGGGAAGTACTTGGTCGAATGAACCCTTTCTCAAGTAATTCCATCAACTGCTGCTTTAGTTCCCTTAGCTCCATAGGAGACATACGATAAGGAGCTTTGGAAATAGGGGTCGCCCCAGGAATTAGATCAACAGAAAAGATAACTTCCCTCTCAAGCGGAAGTCCTGGTAATTCCTCAGGAAAGACATCTGAAAAATCTCGGACGACAGAAAAGTCCTCAATCTCAATCTTCTGCTCAGGGGTCACAAAAACAAAGGCTAGCAAAGCCTTACATCCTCTTCTCATCAGCTTATCAGCTCGAAGAGCCGAAATAAGCGGAACAGACTTATGGTGTCTAATTCCTATAAAAGAAAGTCCAGGGTGTCCAGTGAAAGACACAAAACTAGATCTGCACTGAACATTGGCCTCATACTTAGCCAACCAATCTGCTCCTAGGATTACGTCATAATCCTTCATATCCATGCAAACTAAATCAGCTGGCAGGTTTTGTTCATTGATCAAGACCTTACTAGAAGGATAGAAATACTTAATTGATGAACCGGAACCAATAGGAGTTGAAATCTCAAACGGGGAATTCAACAAAGCTGGCTTCACAGCTAAAGACTTCACAAATCTCCGAGAAATAAAAGAATGAGTGGCACCAGTATCAAAAAGAACAAAATCTGATTTATCATGTATAATAAGAGTACCTTCGACTAGTCCACCCTCCTCGGCGGGTCATGTCTCTTCTTCTTGTAGGGCCTGGAGCTTGCCTTGTTGCTTCTTGATTCCTTGCGGTTTCACCGGGGTAGATCGCTCAGATAAAAAGGGAGACTCGGGAATACGGTGGTCCCTACTGCCACAACGTAAACAGGCACCCAGCTTGCGCCAGCACTCCTCCATCTTGTGACGTGGACGGTCACAATACTTGCATACGCCCTTGAATGGAACAATAGGGCTAGGCTTCTTGTCTTCAATCTTCGGCATCTTGCCCTTCCACGAACCAGACCCGCTAATGGGCCTTTTCCTGCCATGACCAGGCTTGATACTCCCAGAACTAGTATGGTGTTGTTCAATCTTAACATTCTTCCCACGGATTCTCTTCGTCATTTCCAAAGTATCTTCCAATACTTGAGCCTTTCTCACCATCTCGGAATAAGTTGGAATTTCCATCGGTGCCAACTGGTTGATATACTGCTGCTTCAGCCCATTAAGAAAGCACTTAGCCTTCATCTTCTCGGTAGATATCAAATGAGTAGCATAACGAGATAGCCGAGAGAATTGAGCTTCATATTCAGATACGGATAGATTTCGTTGCTTCAAAGTAGCAAACTCAGCCGCATTCTTCTCTTGTACTCGATCAAAAAAATATTTACCATTAAAAAATTCCTCGAACTCCTCCCATGTGACTTGTCTATCACCAAGGGTAGCCTTCACTGCGTCCCACCATGTCCTCGCATCGCGTTCAAGTTGAAAGGTCGACAAGAGGACACGTTCTTGATCGCTGCATTGCATCACTTCGAAAATCCTCCCTATCTCTTCAAGCCAGTGCTCGGCTTCATCAGGGTCAGTCGAGCCTCCAAATCACGGGGGATTCATCCCACGAAAGTTCGGATAAAGGTCACCAGTGCCATGGTTTGCAGCTCCTCCTCGGGCCACTTGTTGCAAAGCCTGAGTAAGTCCTTGAACCGTACACTGTAAATTCCTTCATTCAGCGCGTTCTCCTGCCATTGCAAAAGCCTACACGTGGAATAGGTTATATTAGGTTCAATTAAGAATGGATAATCGTGCAATTAGATTATTAACTCAAGCCTAGTCTTCTAGCCAAATCTCACCAGGTTGGGTCCTTAGACTTATAACAAGGTTATAGGTCCTACAGTATAACTTAGGATCCTAGAACTTAGAGAACCTAGGGATATTAGAAAGCCTAGGCTCTGATATCACGAAATTGTCAAGCCCCGACGTGGAATATCGGGACCGGCAGTAGAAAACACTAGTAAAGATAACATGCTAAGCTAAGAATTAACATAATACCATGAATAGGAAAAACTCCAATCTATTACAATAACCATCAACGTCTTACAAACCGACTTAAACATAAACAAACATAATCTCTACTCGACTCCGGTACAATATCTAGCACAAGTTCTAAGACATGGCTAGATGTAAACAACTAAACAAACTCAACATAGCGACTAGCAGACACACTCCAAGTAATCACTCTCGCCCATTCCCATCCATCTGTGAATCTTCACCTAGGCTGCCTGGAAAAGGGGGAACAACTATATGAGCGAACGCTCAGTAGGTAACAACAGGCAAGTATAAGTGATTAACCAAATAATTACATGTATATGAACGGAAAGAAAAGATATAACGATCGAATGAAACAACGTAATAACAGAAAGTGCTAAAGAATGGAATGGAATAACAATATGACAAGAATGATAAGATTACAAGAATTGCAAGTTTATGAACAATATATATAATAGGAAATTATAGGAAATTGGCCAACAAGTAAGAATATAACCAAGTCAAACATGATCAATAAGAGATAAGAGATCATTGTCATAGACATCACGCTAGTCATGCACTTGGTGCAATGTCTCACCCTGTTATTACAAACTCCCATGGGCACAAGTACTTTTCGGGCGCTCTCCCCAGGACCAGACCGGGCCCCTATGGTGCGTTGGCATTAATTTATTAGATCCAAGATCCTAAGTTGTCTAGACTTTAATCAAGTTAAATGTCCAATTATAATCAAGTATAAACTTACCTCGAAACATCCCAAGGCTAAGTTGAAGAGATACTGTCCAGAATTTCTATCTAGGAGTCTAAATTATCAAGAACCATCATGTTCTTGGATTCAAAACCATAAAACGCGGTGAAAACTAGTCTCTGGAAGACATGCGGTCAATATTGGGCCGCTAAAGGCTTGTGCGGTCGACACTAGGCCGCACTAACAGGAACTGGGCTGGGTTTAGCCCTAGGGAGGTCAAGGTTGAACGGCTTCTGACGGGCCGCCCTTCTATATGAACGGTTAGGGTTGGGCCGTACAAGGCCAGAAAGTTACAGAATCGAGGCCAGGATGTGTGGTCCTGAAAGAGCCGCTCATTAGTTGAACGGTCCACTCAGGGCCGCCTGTAAGAAGTACGGTCCATTACTGGCCGCACAACACAGGGCCTAACCAAGAGTTAGAATTTAGCCCAAGTGGGCTCCCGGGCTACCATAGGCAGGGTGGAACTGAACCAGAGTCTAGCCCACTATCTACTGGTCGGCCTAGGGTCTACTGGACTGGTCAAAATAGGATTTGGCCGAAGATAGATCAACGATAATCGACCAAGACAAATTGGCATCAGCCAGGGATGAACGGTCTCCACTGGCCCATTCATTGGTATATGCGGTCTATCAATAGCCGCGCAAGTCTCTGTTAATCGAATTCAGATTAACTCAAGTAACACCGGTTTGATTGAGTCTAAATCAAAATTAGGGGATACAATGGTTCAAGATTAAGGTTATAACAAGTATAAACCTAATAGTCATTCAATTATAAAGGATTCACAATTAAAATTTGACATTCATTGGAAAGATGAATCAAGATCAAGCTCATTTTAAATAGATCAACAAAAATTATTTACTGTCATGAATTACAGTTTATTAGGTGTGTTGCTAACATGCAATTAACCATTAATCTACTAACATAACATGTTGTAATGACAATTTAATCTGCTCTGTTAGAGATGTGCGTTCGGTTCTGGACCTTACATCCCAATGAACGGTCACAGACTAGCTGCACACGTCCCCTCAGATCTGAAGACCTGCTGGATATGGACGGTCGGTAGTGTGCCGCATGGAGGGATGTGTGGTCTGGAACTGGCCGCAGGAAATACATGCGGTTAGTGTTGTGCCCCTATGGTTTTGATGATTGGCTTTGATGTGAGTTAATCATTTGATGATTGGTTTTTGTTGTGAGTTAATCACTGTGAGTCATCTTGCTGTATGAGTCATCTTCATATGTTCAGTCAGTCTGCTGTTCTGTTAGTTTATCAGGTCTAAAAGCATTGCATATTTGATGTTCAGCCATGTTATCTGCTGCATGAAGCATTCATATACACATTCATCAGTTGCTTCACTCTGCTTGTGGAATTCTGTTCAGGCTAAACATCCTTGCATCATCATAGTCAGCTTAGTGTGGGTCGACCCCCCTTTCTAGATGGGTCGACTCCCCAGATAAGTGTAGTCTATACACTCTTCGGTTGGCTTCAACTGAAGTCTATACATCAGCTTGCATGAATTCAAAGTGTGTACATTGAATAGCATGCATTTCATGAAGTCTGTACATCCTGTGTCTCTGTTAAGCTTCAAAGTCTGTACATGGCTCACCGTCTCATGCATAGTCTTCACATCGGTTTTTCAAGTGTGTACATTGGCACATGCATTACTTGTTCAAGTCAATACATTGGCCTTAGCTCTCATAGTCTGTACATTGGTCTTCATATTCAAAGTATGTACATTGGTCTTCACCTGAAGTCCATACATTGGTTTTCATATTCCAAGTCTGTACATCCTCCGCTAAGCCTTCAAAGTCTGTACAGCCATTCCTTGAAGATCAAGTCCATACAACGGCACTGTAGCTTGCTCAACTGAAGTCTGAACATCGCCCAATTTCTTCAGAGTCTATTCATCCACAGTGGAACCCCAAGTCTGTACATCGCTTGCATCTTCAAAGTCCATACAGAGTCTTCTGTTGCATTTGAAGTCTATACATCCTGTGAACCTTCAAGTCTATACATCAGCCTTTCCAAATCGGTTTCCAAGTCTGTACATCGACTTCAAGCCTTCCGAGTATGTACAGCCCAAGTCTATACATCTGATTGCCTTTGCATTGCTCAAGTCTGTACAGCCCTCTCGTTGGCAAGTCTACACATCGGTCTGTTTGAGCAAGTCTGTACAGCGGTTACATTCATTGGAAGTCTATACATTGGCAGCACTGTGCAAGTCTATACAATCCCAGCCTTTACCTACGTTCAGAACTTCAAGTCTATACAGTGGTAAAGTCTACACATTATGCTCTGAAGCTCACCAAGTCTATACATTGCTGAGCCATTCGTCAAGTCTCTACATTGGCTTCGGCTCTTCAAGTCTGTACACCCTTCAAGGGCCTCCAAGTGTATACATCGTTCACAGCACACACGTTCAAGTCTGAAGTTTGTACAGCCAAGGCATGTGCTTCGCAAAGTCTATACAACGCTCAAAGTCTGTACAGCATGCTTCGTCGTTCAAGCTTTCAAAACTCTATACATCGCTGTTGAACTAAAGTCTGTACAGCCATTTCTTGTGCCAAAGTCTACACATCATGAAGTCTATACACTCGACTACCTTGCTTTGCTTAAAGTCTGTACACCCCTTCCCTCAGCAAGTCTATACACTAGAGTCGTCAGCTGCAGGGACAGCATGTCTATACATTGGGTTCTCATGCATGTTAACAGCAAGTCTATACACTGCATTCATGCATTGTTCTTCACAGCAAAGTCTGTACACTGCGTTCTCTTGCACGCAATCAAAGTGTGTACAGCCTGTGCTCGCATTGGTAAGTCTATACATGCTTAGCTGTTCATCGTCTGCTACATGCCACTTAAAGTCTGTACATCCATTTGTGCAGTGTTCATTGATCAAGCCAAAGTCTCTACATCGATATGTTGCTTTGATGCCGTTGCATAGTCTATACATTGTTGAGCTTCACACAAATATCTTCATAGTCTATACATTGCATCATTGTGCATGCATTGCATTCATTGAAGTCTATACACTGCATACAGTTATGCTTCACAAGTCTACACATTGCTGTTCTTTATAGCAAGTATATACACTCTCTCACGTTGTACACACTTGCCTAATTAATGTCTCTAAGTCTATACACTCGATGGCTTCTTACATTTTACAGAAGTCCACACATTCCCCCTTGTTATGATAATGCATTCTTCAGCAAGTATATACACTGAGGTCGCATGAAGACCTACAAGTCTATACACTCTCTCAGTGTACACACTTACTCATTTACTGCTTCTAAAGTGTATACACTCGTTGTTATAAGCCCGAACTAACTAATTCGTTTCATTTCGTTTTGTCTCTATCTGCAGATGACTCAGGTTAATGACTGGGTGCGTGAACCGAGGATGATGCCTGGCACGTGATCTGAGGTGCTCTCTGGGCGAGAACCTGAAGGACACACGCCCTAGCACCTGCTGAAGCTGATATAAATAGAAGCCTTCGTCCACTTAAGAGAAACGATGAGAATAGAAGAGGGCTGATCGAGACTATGAGAAAAGAAGTAGAGAAGCAGAAGAAGAAGAAAGAAGAAGAAAGAAAAAGAGAAAGAGAGAGCTCGTGAGGATTAAAAGAAAAGAGAAAGACAGTGAGAGTGAAAAGGAGAGCAGAGAAGAGAAAGCGTGAGCTGAGAAGAAGAAGAAGAGAAGTAGCAGAAGAAGTTCATACTGGACCGTGGATCAGATCCACTCCAGTCAGCTCCTGCGTGAGCCATTTTGTGATTTCATTTTCCAGCTATCTGTTTGCTGAGTTATCTTCATTTCTTGTTTTTCCTTTTGTTTTTCTGGTTACTATTGTTCTTCCGATCCTCTGGACTGAGGTCGGGTTCCTCCTGTGGACTCAGGAGAAGGGAGGATTGGTCCTCCGGTTTTGAGCTTGTGGGTTGCAAGTTCAGGGGTCCCTCCTGGTCTGGAGGAAGAGAGGTCTGCGACGTGTGGTTTGCTGGTGACGGGGAGTCACTGGTGTGTTCCCTCCTGGTCTGGAGGAAGAGAGACTGTGTGTCTCTGGTTTCCAAGTGGCTGGGAGTAACTTGGGGTGTCCCTCCGGTTGGGAGGAACAGGGGAGGTTGTTCCCCTGGTCAAGCTGTTTGGCATCACCTGTTGCAGACTGAGTCTGCGGTTTCTAGCTTGTGCTAGTGAAGCCTCACTCCGGTTTGGAGTGAGGGGTGGACGTAGGTCTGGAGGACCGAACCACCTAAAAAATCTCTTGAGCAGTGGTTTTGTTTTGTGTGTTTGCTCCTTGCCTTCTACCTCCCATTCACAAGTTATGCATGCATGGTTAGTTGTGTTATCCTAGGAGTTAATTTGTTATTGTTGTTTCTATCTGCAGTAACCTTAGCATTATATTTTGCTAGGTGAGTTTGGTTTCCATAGTTCTGTCTGCGTTTCTGGTTTGATCAGGTGGCTGCATTGTTGTAGTCCAACTGTTTGATCAAGTGTTGTCTTATTATCTCATCTTGGAGAGCTCACTAGTTTTTATTCCACATATCTGAACTTTAGAGTTTTAATTTGGGCCAGTATTCGTAGAAGGATACATTCACCCCCCTCTGTATCCGGGCCTAGCACCCTATCAATTGGTATTAGAGCGGTGTCTGCATAGAAGGTCCAGCGACCTGCAGATCCGATCCTGGAGTCTTCGGTGCTTATTTGCTTTTGGTGCATCAATATTCCTGGTGCATTATATCTGATCTGTTTCCATGGGTGAACCACCAGTTTTCAACGGTTCCAATTTTAGTGTATGGTTTGCTAGTCTGAAAAATTATGCTAAATCTGTTAATCCAGACCTGTGGAAAGTGATTTCACACGGTCCTCATGAACTACCAAAGAAAAAGTCCAAATGGACTAACATTCATAAATCAATGCATGAAGATAATCAGATAGCTATAAATCTAATGAAGGCGGCTACTGATAGAGCTTTTCATTCATATTTCTTAGATTGCAGCTCTGCTAAAGATATTCTGGACATGCTGAAGCGAACTCAGAAGAGAAATGAGGACAGCTGCATGATGACTGACAGAAGCAATCAAAGTGACAGCCAAAATGAAGAATATGATGATGATGAGGTAAATCCCTTTGAGAACTATACCTTGGATGACTGGGAAAATTCATATGCTGAATTATTAGAGTCTCATGAACAGTTAAGAAAACAATACAAAAAATTGAAGAAGAATAGTAGGTCAGACAGTTTCAATTCTCCATGTAAAAACTGTGTTGAACTGAAAAATGTTCATGATGCTTTTATGTCTGATATTCAAATGTTGAAAAAGCAAATTTCGTTGCTGAAGATGGATAATCAAGATCATGTAAAAGAGATCTCTGAACTTGAGAAGAAGCTTAGCCTAACTTGTAATGATTCAGTTCAGAGTAAGAATTTGCTGGAAAAATTTGAATGTGTTAAGTCTGAACTAAGTAGGCTAGAATCTGAAAATGACTCTCTGAAACAATCTGTTAAAGATAATGAAGAAAAATTTGGGAAACTTGAGCAAGAGAAGAATTTTGTTGCTGAAAAATTGAATGCCATAAAATCTGTAAACATAGAATTACAGAAAGATTTTCAAAAACAACAAAGGGAAATGAAGGAAATTGAAAATGGAAGAAAATATGAAGTCAATTCAGAAGACCAGCTTCTAATAAATGAATTGGTTCAGAATGATAAGCTTAAAGAAGAAATTGAAAAATTGAAGCTGTTAAACAGTGGCATGTCTGAAAGACTTCTTACATTGGAGAAAGGAAAAGTCATCTGTACAAATGAAACTGAAAAAGAAGATGATCTGAGAAAGGAGATCGAAGAATACAATATTGCTAACAAGGTTTTGAGTGAAGCTGTCAATTGCAGTGAAGAGACTGCAAGTTATGAGTTACACATTGCCTCTCTAGAATATGAAATCCTAGACTTGAGGAAATCTCTGTCTAAATTTGTTGATGGACAAGAAAATCTAGAAAGGTTGTTAGGTGTTAAGGTCAATACTCAAAAGGAAGGGTTAGGCTACAACAATGTCAATAAAAAGGCTTTCAAAAATAAGCTAATGACATCTTTTATCAAAGCATCAGATGTAACCACCACCTCAGAAAATAAACAACCAAATGTTCAGAAGAATCAGAAACAAACTGGAAAAATGGAAAAGGTCAGTCATGTGAAGAAGGGATTGAATCAAATTGAAAATGTGCATGCTGTAAAACACACTGATACACCTAGACATGCACATAAAAGAGAAATCATGAAATGTCATTATTGTCACAAGATTGGCCACTTGATGCATGAATGTAACTTAATGAAATCATATGATCTGAAAGCTAGAGAAAAGCATGGTAGGGATTCGCAGATCAAGTTCCCTGTCCCTAAGAAAAAGAGTGTCACATGTTCTAATTGTGATAAAGTAGGACACACTACTGCTCATTGTTGGTTTGCAAGTGGTAAGGAAAAATCATGTTCATATCATACAAAATACTTTACAAATCAGCATGTTTTTAATACGAATAAATCTGTTTCAAAGAACCAGCACATCATCTGTTTTAACTGCAACAAAAGGGGTCACAGGGCCTCTAAATGCTGGTCAGGTTCTTATAGAAGAAATTCTCTCAATTGCTCTCACTGTGGAAAGCATGGCCACACAGTCAAGGACTGTTGGCATGCTCAAGGGAAAAATTTCATCTCTAAAAGGTTTAAATTCCCTGCAAGTACAAATACTCCTAGAAAGAACAAAGTTATTTTTAAAAGGAAAAACTTTGAATGTTTTGATTATGGAAAACAGTTTGGTCATGCAAATAACAGAAATTTCCATGCCAATGCACATAAAATTCATGTTCATAATGATGTGCATAAAAAGAACCTAAAGTTTGTTTTTTCATGCTATAACTGTGGAAAGCCAGGTCACAGGACTGCAACCTGTTGGCTGGCAGGATATCAAAACAAAACTGGTTTTGGTAAACAGAATTTTTATTCTGTTAATAAAAGATTTCATGCATATGCACATAGAATTCATGCTGACAAGAATGTGTATAAATCAGATCTGAAAACTGCTGCTTCTTGCCATCATTATGGCAAATCTGGACATTTGATGGATGGTCATCCTTTGATGAAATTTAATGATCATCAAGTTAAAATGTGCTGAGAAAATCTGTTAGGAGTGATACTATCAATTCAGGACCCAAGACCTCTTGGGTACCTGTTTGTGCAAAATAAGCTTTGTGTTACAGGTATGCCTTGGAAGCTGAAGAATAAAGAGGGGTAACAATCCAAGGCACTCAAGAAGAAAACCCCTCCTGAATCTTTCAGGTAAATTTCTTACACTTCCTGTTCTTAGTCTTATTGCATAGCACAGTAGATCTGATTTTGCATTTTCATTCATCATCTGCCATTTGCATCATTTTCTGATCATACACTTGCTGAGTGTTCTGTACAAATATCAGATTAAAAAGGGTTGTCTGCATCTGATGCATACATATGCCAATTGTAATTGTTTTATAATTGTTGTTATGCATAATATCTGAAAACAAATTGCATTCTAAAATTTCTGAAAAATCTGAACTGCATATGAATGTGGTTTGAAATTTGTCTGTTGCATAGCTCACTGAAAATCTGGATTGCATATAGGACTGCATGTTGAATTATCATGATTGACCTCTGTGGTATATAAATGGTAAGCTACCAAAAGGCATGGAAATCTGTCTGGAGGTTCTTGCTATGTGTGAGGTGGTCTTTTAGACCAAGTGCTCCGCCTGGTACCATGGGTCATCTTGCTTAATAGGACAGTCTGATTGAGCATAAGTCACATTGTCATATGTTCAGTCTTCAGTGCAAATCATTGCATGTTTTTCAGAGGGAGTTAATTGCATGTCTTTGCATAGCATCCAATGTTGAGTGTTTGCATGTCCTTGCATACATATAGTGCATCGCATTTCCTTACATTGAAAAATGCCAAAAAGAGTGATTGAATGCATATTGTCAGGGGGAGTCAATGCATTGCATGTAGGTTGTCAAATGCATACTCGTGTGAGAACTCATTGCATATCCTTTCTTATTGATTTTGTTGACAAACCTTGATCACAATTTGAAAACATTGGGCTTCAAAATCTCCTCTATCATTTGATATCTGAATTCCATCAGTCTCTTATGAAGATTTCAATGGGACTATCTCGATCATAAATCTGAAAACACTTGAACTAGGAATCTTCTATTATACGATTTTATGAATGTCTAAAATAACTCATGTGATTTAAGCTTAATGTATTCATGGAGTTTGACTTTAAAATCTCTTAAAAATATCTGAATCATGTTTAATAAACTTTAACCATCTGTTTCATGTTGTGTCTTGTAAAATCTTCTGAAATCTGCACTATTGAATAAATGGCTTTATTTGGTTAAGTACATGAAATTATTATTGATTTGAAGCAAAAGAATTTTTCTGAAATGTCTAAAAGGTAATTTCTGACAGAGTAATGACTTTGGTCACTGAGAAACACATGTCCAAAGGTCTGTGTCATGAGGTGCCATAGTTATCTCTACTTAAGAATGAGTGTTAATCAGGCAGAGCAATGGCATGCACACTGAGAAATACAACTCACCCATCAAGAAATGATTTGAAGTGTGTGTCATGATGTGTAAATGCTATCTCTGTTCATATAAAGCAAGACAATTAGTCACACTAAGTGCTTAGGGATATTGGCCTCTGATCAAGGTATATCCTCTAGTTACAAGGTGTGCACTGAACTAGAGTGCTCGTAAAATTTGTAGCATGAAAAATTATTGAATAAATTGAAATATCTGAATATTGATGCTAAAATCAAATTGCTACAACCCTAGACAAATTCACATGACTTCTTAATTGCTTGATCTCAATACTAGTGCATGTAATTCTGATTAAAGTAAATAAATTTGATTGTGTAAGAGAAAGGGAGGTTAATCAAGATAAAAATGAGGGCTTGGTTCATTTTTATTAAACCATGGTTTGAGATATCAATACAGAATTTTATTGATAAACTCTGCATACATCATGTTTAAACCATGCTGATCAATAAACTTCATTCATAAGCCCTTATAATGGAAGACCTTGAAAAATTATATTTTGGATTTATGAGATTGATATCTCCTTGAAAATCTTGTTGAACTTCTTGTGCTTGGAGCTTCTTTGAAGATCTGTAATTTGAAACTCTTCTGCTCACTGTCCTTGATTCATTGACCTGAACTTATCCTTGAATGCCTCTGTGGTCTCCCTCTCACCCATATCAATTGGGAGAAATGCAACAGATGCATATCAATTGGCATCTACTCAGGGGGAGCTTCCTTGTAATATTGAATCATGTTCATCTCAATTGGTAACAATTGTGTCTTTGCATTCATATATTTAGGGGGAGGTATTGCACTTCTAGTTGCATCTGCATTTCTGCATTCATACCTCTCCATGGTTCATCTTGTTTATTGCAAGGAGGAGAAATTGACTGTATTTTAAACATGCTTTAACTTCTCAAACTATTTTCTTTTTCATGAAGTCAAAGGGGGAGAATAGTTTGTGTCATCAGACATCAACCACAGTGTAGTGTTGCCATCATCAAAAAGGGGGAGATTGTTGTGCCCCTGTGGTTTTGATGATTGGCTTTGATGTGAGTTAATCATTTGATGATTGGTTTTTGTTGTGAGTTAATCATTGTGAGTCATCTTTCTGTATGAGTCATCTTCATATGTTCAGTCAGTCTGCTGTTCTGTTAGTTTATCAGGTCTAAAAGCATTGCATATTTGATGTTCAGCCATGTTATCTGCTGCATGAAGCATTCATATACACATTCATCAGTTGCTTCACTATGCTTGTGGAATTCTGTTCAGGCTAAACATCCTTGCATCATCATAGTCAGCTTAGTGTGGGTCGACCCCCCTTTCTAGATGGGTCGACTCCCCAGATAAGTGTAGTCTATACACTCTTCGGTTGGCTTCAACTGAAGTCTATACATCATCTTGCATGAATTCAAAGTGTGTACATTGAATAGCTTGCATTTCATGAAGTCTGTACATCCTGTGTCTCTGTTAAGCTTCAAAGTCTGTACATGGCTCACCGTCTCATGCATAGTCTTTACATCGGTTTTTCAAGTATGTACATTGGCACATGCATTACTTGTTCAAGTCAATACATTGGCCTTAGCTCTCATAGTCTGTACATTGGTCTTCATATTCAAAGTATGTACATTGGTCTTCACCTGAAGTCCATACATTGGTTTTCATATTCAAAGTCTGTACATCCTCCACTAAGCCTTCAAAGTCTGTACAGCCATTCCTTGAAGATCAAGTCCATACAACGGCACTATAGCTTGCTCAACTGAAGTCTATACATCCTTCAAGGCGCCAAGTCTGCACATCGCCTCATTTCTTCAGAGTCTATTCATCCACAGTGGAACCCCAAGTCTGTACATCGCTTGCATCTTCAAGTCCATACAGAGTCTTCTGTTGCATTTGAAGTCTATACATCCTGTGAACCTTCAAGTCTATACATCAGCCTTTGCAAATCGGTTTCCAAGTCTGCACATCGACTTCAAGCCTTCCGAGTATGTACAGCCCAAGTCTATACATCCGATTGCCTTTGCATTGCTCATGTATGTACAGCCCTCTCGTTGGCAAGTCTATACATCGGTCTATTTGAGCAAGTCTGTACAGCGGTTGTATTCATTGGAAGTCTATACATTGGCAGCACTGTGCAAGTCTATACAATCCCAGTCTTTACCTACGTTCAGAACTTCAAGTCTATACAGTGGTAAAGTCTGCACATTGTGCTCTGAAGCTCACCAAGTCTATACATTGCTGAGCCATTCGTCAAGTCTCTACATTGGCTTCGGTTCTTCAAGTCTGTACACCCTTCAAGGGCCTCCAAGTGTATACATCGTTCACAGCACACACGTTCAAGTCTGAAGTCTGTACAGCCAAGGCATGTGCTTCGTAAAGTCTATACAACGCTCAAAGTCTGTACAGCATGCTTCGTCGTTCAAGCTTTCAAAACTCCATACATCGCTGTTGAGCTAAAGTCTGTACAGCCGTTTCTTATGCCAAAGTCTACACATCATGAAGTCTATACACTTGACTGCCTTGTTTTGCTTAAAGTCTGTACAGCCCTTCCCTCAGCAAGTCTATACACTAGAGTCATCAGCTGCAGGGACAGCATGTCTGTACATTGGGTTCTCATGCATGTTAACAGCAAGTCTATACACTGCATTCATGCATTGTTCTTCACAGCAAAGTCTGTACACTGTGTTCTCTTGCACGCAATCAAAGTGTGTACAGCCTGTGCTCGCATTGGTAAGTCTATACATGCTTGGCTATTCATCGTCTGCTACATGCCACTTAAAGTCTATACATCCATTTGTGCAATGTTCATTGATCAAGCCAAAGTCTGTACATCGATATGTTGCTTTGATGCCGTTGCATAGTCTATACATTGTTGAGCTTCACACACATATCTTCATAGTCTATACATTGCATCATTGTGCATGCATTGCATTCATTGAAGTCTATACACTGCATACAGTTATGCTTCACAATTCTACACATTGCTGTTCTTCATAGCAAGTATATACACTCTCTCACGTTGTACACACTTGCCTAATTAATGTCTCTAAGTCTATACACTCGATGGCTTCTTACATTTCACAGAAGTCCACACATTCCCCCTTGTTATGATAATGCATTCTTCAGCAAGTATATACACTAAGGTCGCATGAAGACCTACAAGTCTATACACTCTCTCAGTGTACACACTTACTCATTTACTACTTCTAAAGTATATACACTCGTTGTTATAAGCCTGAACTAACTAATTCGTTTCATTTCATTTTGTCTCTATCTGCAGATGACTCAGGTTAATGACTGGGTGCGTGAACCGAGGATGATGCCTGGCACGTGATCCGAGGTGCTCTCTGGGCGGGAACCTGAAGGACACACGCCCTAGCACCTGCTGAAGCTGATATAAATAGAAGCCTTCGTCCACTGAAGAGAAACAATGAGAATAGAAGAGGGCTGATCGAGACTGTGAGAAAAGAAGCGAAGAAGCAGAAGAAGAAGAAAGAAGAAGAAAGAAAAAGAGAAAGAGAGAGCTCGTGAGGATTAAAAGAAAAGAGAAAGACAGTGAGAGTGAAAAGGAGAGCAGAGAAGAGAAAGCGTGAGCTGAGAAGAAGAAGAAGAGAAGTAGCAGAAGAAGTTCATACTGGACCATGGATCAGATCCACTCCAGTTAGCTCCTACGTGAGCCATTTTGTGATTTCGTTTTCCAGCTATCTGTTTGCTGAGTTATCTTCATTTCCTGTTTTTCCTTTTATTTTTCTGGTTACTATTGTTCTTCCGATCCTCTGGACTGAGGTCGGGTTCCTCCTGTGGACTCAGGAGAAGGGAGGATTGGTCCTCCGGTTCTGATCTTGTGGGTTGCAAGTTCAGGGGTCCCTCCTGGTCTTGAGGAAGAGAGGTCTGCGACCTCTGGTTTGCTGGTGATGGGGAGTCACTGGTGTGTTCCCTCCTGGACTGAAGGAAGAGAGACTGTGTGTCTCTGGTTTCCAAGTGGCTGAAAGTCACTTGGGGTGTCCCTCCGGTTGGGAGGAAGAGGGGAGGTTGTTCCCGTGGTCAAGCTGTTTGGCAGCACCTGTTGCAGACTAAGTCTACGGTTTCTAGCTTGTGCTAGTGAAGCCTCACTCCGGTTTGGAGTGAGGGGTGGACGTAGGTCTGGAGGACCGAACCACCTAAAAAATCTCTTGAGTAGTGGTTTTATTTTGTGCGTTTGCTCCTTTCCTTCTACCTCCCATTCACAGGTTATGCATGCATGGTTAGTTGTGTTATCCTGGGAGTTAATTTGTTATTGTTGTTTCTATCTGCAGTAACCTTAGCATTATATTTTGCTAGGTGAGTTTGGTTTCCATAGTTCTGTCTGCGTTTCTGGTTTGATCAGGTGGCTGCATTGTTGCAGTCCAACTGTTTGATCAAGTGTTGTCTTATTATCTCATCTTGGAGAGCTCACTAGTTTTTATTCCGCATATCTGAGCTTTAGAGTTTTAATTTGTGCCATTATTCGTAGAAGGATACATTCACCCCCCTCTGTATCCGGGCCTAGCACCCTATCAGTTAGGGGTAGGCTGCACGTTCCAGGGACACGAGCAGATATAGAAAGCTATAAATGGTCAACAGAGGGCCGCCTGTCTGGGATGTGCCGTCTATCGTGTGGCCGCACATGTCCAAACAGGTCGCTGCCCCTTCGCCGTGCCTGACTCCGGCGAGGTTTCTAGGGTTAAATTAAAACATGAAATTCGCACGATATAAAGCATGAAATTTGGGGCTTTTACTATCAAAAGAGAGAGCACGAAAAACTATACAAGTTGCATGAATAAATTTTATGTTTACAGCCTGTAATCACTACTTAATCGAAAGGGAACAAGTATAACTCTAGATGTGACATGCTTCTACTAAAACCGAAAATTCTCACAGGATACTTGATGAAATTTAGGGCTTTCTACATCAATGAAAAGTTAACACGATGCTGCTTCTAACCATATATTATTTGTAGGGTTTGGCTTGCTATCATCTACCTGAATCGGATGAAGAAGGAAGGAGAAAGAAAACCAAGGACACCGGTACATGTAGCCACTAATCGCTCGAGATCTCCCTCGATGCAACTCCTCTGCTGTCGCCGCTGGTTCTAAACGATTATTGGGTTAGAGAGCTTCATTTTAATAGGTCACACATCTTCTGGAGGGTTCCATGCGCGGAGTATTCGTCCACGCAAGTCGGGTTGATGTAAACGCCGCCGTAAAGGTTGACTCGATCCAAACTCTACCGAATGCATCTCCTAGGGTTAGGGTTTCGAGAGATTAAGAGAGGGTAAATGATCCTCTCATCCTGACCTTTCATTTGCCACTGATTTAGGCTCATTTGATGGAGTATTGGGCTCGAATTTGGCGTTTCAAGGTATGGTTAACTAAGTGTTCAATTTGGGTTTAATCTACTAATTCAGCCTACTTATAGATTTTATTTCGTTGGCCACAGAAGACAAGTTTGCTAAACGTGTTATCCTCTATAAGAATATAATTTTTCTGGATTTTTATAAAATGGTCGACATATAACTCATTCTATTTATTAAGGAATTATTCTAATTAATTTCTAATTAATTTCTAAAAGAAATTAAGGTATTACATGGGAGATCTCTGCTGCACAAAACCCATTATAAATAAACCCCATTCGAACATGGTTTAGGGTTATTACTGCCGTTGCTGTGTTCGAGGGGGGAGGTCCTGGAGGTGAAGGGTTGCTGCCTACTTCTTCCTTGCGTCGACACACACACACCGTCTTCTTCCTCAGTTCATCTTCCTTCTTCGTTCCAACAATAGAGGTTGGTTTTCTCTTCTCTCCGGGCAAAACATTGAACAGCATCCTCGCATGAAGTGTCCACATGTTCATCCTCCTGCATGACTTTCCGTTACGTCATTTTGCATGTTTTCCTTAGTTAATTAAATAAGTACAGCACGTTAAAAAAATTATATCCATGTAACCACTTATCTAAAAATTGTAAAGTGTGTATTACTAGAATTCTCATGATTTTCTCTAAATTTTCATGTCTTTATATGGTGTATTAACTAGTAACATTAACTAGTTAGCAATTTAATAGGTTTTATTAAGTTACTCGGCGAATCACCCAAAATACTATAGCACGTTAGTTATAAACCTTTGCTTTGACGATCTGTTTGTGGGTGCCGGAGTGGCCTTTGATTATGAAATCTTACGGGGGTGTTGCTAGGGCAGTGAGCGAGGTCGTGGAAATGTTATCTCCTTTTTTCCATCCTAAGATAGGCCTCCTCTCAAGCAAAATTTTTTTTGAACATCATGTTAGGTAGAGTTTTTCAGACTCTTCGTTTTGGTATATAGATTGTGCGGTTCCGACTTCTATACGTCAAGAACTTGAGGTTTAAAGGGGCTTTGTACTATTCACCAATTTAATGATACCCGTGAACGTAGTTCTTTTCAAAAATAAAGTTTTACCCTCTGTGACCTATTATCTTTAACCTTTAAAAACCTTATCTATTAATATTTTTTCAAATATATATATATATATAAATATAATATATGATAATATGCGATGCTATTTTATAAAATATTAAATTAAAAAAAGATATGAATTGGTGTCTTTTCAAAGAGACACTTTTTTTTGAAATATTAAATTAAATAGAAAAAAGATATGAATTGACATCTTTTCAAACAGACGCGAATTTCTGTTTAATTTATTAAAATAAAATAAATAAGATGACCATAGAATTGACGTCCATCCGAATGGACGTTAATTAATAAATGGCGCCTCCGTACACAGACGCCAATTTTTATTTTATTTTAAAATGTGATAAAAATCATGCATTAGCGTCTTTGCATAAGGA
Source organism: Amorphophallus konjac (assembly GCA_022559845.1). NCBI lineage: Eukaryota > Viridiplantae > Streptophyta > Magnoliopsida > Alismatales > Araceae > Amorphophallus > Amorphophallus konjac. Next base: position 143,234,086 of record CM040120.1, read on the forward strand.
CACAAATTTTGTAATTGACGCCTTCTTTATTTGACGCTAATTCTTTTTCTTACGATTTTATCAAATTTTGACCCATATCGCGGGTCTTCTGGCACTGTTGTCTCAAATCTGAGATAGAGTCCCTATTTTCATGAGTTTCACGATTACACCTCAATTCTTGGAGATTAAATGACCCTTCGCTGGATATTCCTTCCGTCGGATTGGAATTTCTCTCTCTAAGGCTTCCGTAAGACTTCGCTAGCCTTAGATTCTCTCAAGACAGCCAAGTAGGTTGTACCCTCAAAACCTTGGAAACTGAGTCTTGTCATGTCACTCTAAAGAAACATGACGCCCTAGCCATCATGGAGCGCTGTTTCCAACATTCTGTGAGAGTCTATCACAGACTAGAATTGGCGACCAGTGCAGTTGATGTCATATTGAATTAGCGACCACATATGTAACAATATTTCTTCGTGTCTGTACTGTTCACAGAATTGGCGACCACTATGGTGGGCGCATATTCTATAATTGGCGGCGGCTTGAGTGGGCACCAATTTTCCCAGATTTCATGAATGTCTTGGTTTTATGAAGATTTATTGCTATGCCATCTTTACACAAAGTTCTATCCTTGAACTCTTAATTCCGAGAATCTACCTTATTATTCCTTTGAAAATCTATTGGCTATAAATTATAGTGGATGTCTAGATATTTACATAACTTAATGCCTGGCGTTAATGGGGCCCGGTCTGGTCCTGGGAGGAGCACCCAAAAGTACTTGTGCCCATGGGAGTTATATTGACCACAGTGTGGTATTGCACTAAAGTGCATGACTTTCTAGATTTATTCTATGGCATTCCACTCTCTCTCGTGACATGAAAATATATGATATTACTTGACATACTTGACTCGACATGGTACTTGCTAGAACTTAAATAGCCAATATCTCACGACATGACTTGATATTACATGCTTGATATCCTTGTTAACTTTTCTTGATATATCTCGAAATCTTGCTAGTTCATCCTTATTATTTTTGGTTATTCCACTCTCGATATTATCCTGCGTTCTATCATGCATGATCATGGCACATTGCATAAATCGTTAATTATTTTAAGCAAGTCTGTATTAGAGATATAATTCCTACTGAGCATTCGCTCATTCAGCCTATTTTAATATTTTTCAGGTAATCAGGTGGCTAGCATGGCCGTGACTCTAATGGGATGGGAAAGTGTGCAAGAGAGCTCTGGAATCTAGATGACCAATGTCTTTCCTATTTCTTGAGTCTAGATTCGAATTTTGTATTAAGTTTGGTTAGAGTGTCTTTTATTTTTCCTTTTAGAAATTGTAATTGAGTCAATAAGTTTTAGTAACAAGTTTATATCAATAAAATTTTATTTTTTTCAATTTCTGGCCTTTGGTGTCTTAAGTTATTGCTCTGATTGACATGACTGTATCACAGCCACGTTTCGAGCAATATGTTCCGCTGCTATCGATTTGGGACGTGACAGAAGTGGTATCAGAGCCTAGGTCTTCTTAAACCCACGTTTGGCCATGAGTATGTGTCATTAGGTCCTTTTTCCTTATTATCACCCGCTGAGAATGGGTAGAGCTTGGTTAAATATTAAAAGAAGGATAAAATACTTAATTTTAATTATTATTAACTATCATAATTCTTGAATTAGATAATTAATCTTCCTAATTATTCTTGCAGGAACTTAGATTCAATGGAGGCGGCTAGGTCTAGTTTTGTTCCCCAGGTAGCACTTGTAGATATTCAAGCTTATGCGAACCTAGTTAGGAGAGTCCAGCTACTAGAAAAGGCCGCGGAAGAGAGAGAAAGAGAGAGAGTTGAAGTAAAGGAGCAAGCCACTAAGTCTAAAAAGTTTAACATAGCTAAGAAAAGACCTAATAAGAGTTGTAGTTCACAAAATTGTAAGAAATGTAAGAAAGGGAATAGTTGGGAAGCTCCTATAAAGTCATATCGAGAAAGATGTAAGTTTTGTGATACGTATAATCATCAATCGGAGACTTATTGGCGAAAGTCGGGAGCGTGTCTGCGTTGCCGGAGGTGTGACCGTAAGATAGCCCGATGCCCTATTCCGAACCCGAAGCATCAAGGAGTGGTTCAAGTCTTAGTGGAAGCTGAGCCTGCTAAAGAAAGAGTTGTGGAAGGTACCCCTTATCCTTAACCTTGAGCTAGTTCTTTTTTCATTCCGTAGATCTTAGATCCCTGTGGGATCTAGAAGGGGGTGAATAGATCTGTAACACACCGGATTTTTTTTCTGATTTTTCTGGATCAGGATCCGTGAGTTTGGAGCGTCATTGCGAGTCCTGGAGTGTGCTTTGGGCTTTACACATGTTTTTGCCTATCAGACCTTCGGAACCCTGTACAGGGTGAACCGATGTGTTTTCGGGCTCTGGGACGTCGCCAGCACGTTGTGTGTTTTTTGAGAATCATGGGGAGTATTTTTCCCTATTTTGTATTTTTCAAAAATTCCAAATTTGCTATTTAAACCCCCACCCCTTTTTCTCTCTCCCTCACTCTCATTTCTCACTCTCTCCCTCTTTCTCTTCTCTTACGTACTCTCCTCTCCCCCTCTCTTCTCTTCGGGCGGCCGACAGAGGTGGACGAGGGTGAGGTGGCGATGGTCGTGGGGCGAGGAGCAGTACAGACGGGGCGAGGATCGAGGCATGGTGGCACGAGGAAGGTCGGGTGCGCGTTTATGCCGCGGCGTGGGTTTTGCGGGCGTTTTCATGAAAAACGGCGTCCACGATGCGTCAAATCTTCGGTGGAGGTAGGGGGACGGATCTTTAACTCCTGTACTTCAATTTTCGTGGATTTGGTAGGCTGTGGTGAGCCGAAAGTGGGTTTATTTCCCGTCGGGGTTTTAAAATCATATGTTTAGGGCGTGCGACGGATTCGTCGGATCAAGCGTGTCTTTCTTACTTTCTTTCCTCCCTTTTTGGGTTTTGGGACCCGGGGAATGATCCCCATTATTTTCCCCCTCGACTAAGGTCAAGTGGGCGTGGAAACCGAACCCTAGGGCTAGGTTCGGAGGGTTCCCTGTCGCATTCGGTCGACCGACTGGCTAGTGTCGATCGACCGAACGGCAGAGGCGAACGAGGGGATTCCCGCCTCAGATCGATTGACCGACCGGCCAACGCCGATCGACCGACCTAGGTGCCCCCCTCCCCTGCGCGCGGGCGGTTGGTGCGGACACCATAGCCAGAGATCGGGTTGACTCAGCAAGCCGCTAGTACTGGACATACAGCACGACTCGGGCGACGCCAACATCCTTGTGGCTGGGGGACAGTCTGGAGGCTCCACTTGAGCTTTGATATTTTAAGTATGTATTTGGAATGTATTTAGTGTGTATTTATTTTTTTGTGTGTATTTGTATTTAACTTGGATATTTAATTTGGGTCCAAGGGAGATAGTCCAAGGGAGAATAAAGACCAAGTTGCCTTTGCTGACTAGGAGAGAGGGGCGCCCCCTCCTTTGTCCCCTTGTGAGATTTTTTTTATTCTCCCTTTGTCTCCCTTCCGCAATATGCCCCCTTTACCAAGGGTATCTTAGGTCATTTCTCCTAGGTCTAGGGTTTTGTATAAAATCTGTAATGACCCAAGATCAGGATACCGGGAAAGGAGCCCGATATCATTCGAATCCTAGCCCGCCGCCCACGAGCCAGGGCTCGGAAGGGCTAAAAAGGAGTGTGGAGGTACAAAGAAATAGGAAATAAAATAGGACAACTCAACAATTAACAGAAATAAATAAACAACTACAATAGAGTCCAGTCCAACAGAAAGTACAGTCTAAGGTAGAGGAACATACCCAACACCGAGTAAACACTCGGCCCGGCGCACTGGTGACTAAGAACCTCCTCACAGTACCCTCGAACCACGAGGAAGAATCGCCGCACCTGAAAAACAGGGGTGAGCCTTTTGTCACTGGCTCAGTAGGGATCCCGCGGAACCCCAATGGAGAACAACGGTGGTAACAGAAAGCAGTAACTGTAGCAGGAATAGAAAATCGGTGGGTGATAAAAACTCGGCACTATAGCTACTCCTACTGGAACGTAAACCAACGCCCTGATCCCACAGTCGGGAGACCACCAGACTATGAACCACCCTAGTCACGCTACTGGGAAAAATGACCACGTTGTCGAGAACTCAACGTTGTCTAGGGGAAAGCCCTCGGTGATGCTCACCGGAACCCCAATTAAGACCTCGGCATCGGGATGTTTGCGATGGGTTTATTCCTTCTTATTATTTTATGTATATATATATATATATATATATATATATATATATATATATCTTAATTCACGTGTCGATCAACCAATTAACTAACTGGTAATTAACTGACTGATTGACGGCGCGGGCGTGCTAGTCACGTACGTGACAAGTTTATTATGCGCTCATCTTGACCCGTATCGGGCGAAAGTGAGGTTCGGTCGGGACCAGCAGTCCGCCATACCATAAAGGTTATGGCGTTAATTACATCCCCCGCGAGGAGGGAACACCTTTGATTAATTGCCGAGATAGTGGGCTGTCGAGGCCGGAGTAAAAGATGCGACGTTATGAGCATGACAAGATCACACGGAATACGTCTATCTATCATGCAAGGGGAGCGTGGTTTATTGAATTAGTGACCCTCGGTACAGGGCGGAGGACGTAGGTCCGAAGACCACCATTGTGCATATCGGAGACTTTCGATCGGGCGTGACCCGGTCTTCCGTCGGTGCCATTTGATATACTCGAGGGTCTATGCAAGCATGCATGCATGATGATGATAACTATGCTAAGCATGGCAACATAATTATGAAAGTAAGCAGTGATCAATCACGTCTGTTAATCTCCGCCAAGTGAGGCAAGGATAGTAGCACAAGCCTGATAGTAAAACAATTCGGATCTGAACATCACTTCTCTTATTCAGTTTATTAGGATTCATTAATTCCGGCCACGGGAGACGAAGGTCACCCCGAGGGTGGGTGAATGATTAAAACAACATCAGGGCTTAAAACCGATGCAGCCACGCGTAGGGGTAGAGTTCCCCGGTGCGGCCAAACGTGGCCAAACAGAACTAATTCGGCGGGCCAGACGTAAGTAAAAGGGCTAAACCGGCGCGGCCATGGGCAACTGTTAGCCCGACGCGAAGGCCTTGGGGTGCACCGGTTTAGGGCGCGCCGGGAACGGGGCAACCAGCACGAAGAAGAAAATGAGTCTTATGTTGATACGGCGCGGTAGGGTACCGCGCCGTATTAGGGCGTGCCGGGTTCGGGCCGCGCCGTTTTAGTCAATTTTAGGTGAAATTCACAATAGTTTGGTTCATTCAAGATCCTTATGATAGTTTCAAGTCAACCAGACTGATTACTTGTTTGATTGAAGTCCAAGATCCCTCAGAAATGATGCAGTAAGTCAGTGCGAGGTTCACACTCGAGCACTGAGTTGATTGGGTTAAGAATGAGCATCTGATTATGGCTTAATTATTCTGAGTCTGCCCAAAATTGGGCAGCATCTCCCCTGAACATGAAGAGTTGCAGGGGAGGAACGGGGTCATACCCACTTGTGGAGTAAGCCCCTAAACCGCCGGTCTGCACAGTGGCAGCCAGCAAACTCCCAACGGATAGGGTACCCCGAGGACTAGCCTGCGAGGGACACCAAGGCTCCGTGGGTGAGGATAGAGGGATGAGGCCGCTGATAATGGGAGCAGCAACCCGAGGGCTAGCCTACGAGGGGTGGGCAACCCACAGCCTACGACACATCCCTTGGAGGGACCGACCATTAAGAGAGTGAAGCTCTAAGGGCTAGCCTACTAGGAACACACATCCCTTGGCCTCTATCGGGTCTCCAGATTGTTGGGGCTAAGCTTGTTAGGCTAGGACCCCTATTATTATCTGCTGTGGCCTTGAGGAAGCATCTACCATTGAGAGGTAGAGCCCTCGATCACCCAGCAGTTCCATGAAGCAATGGGGAATGCCCCCCCCCCGGGCAATTAAGACGGAATGAAAGAATCTTGGAACGGTTCAACTGACCGTGATGCAGAGGGGTAGCCAATGCACAGATAAGATGAGCCAATCGTAGAAGCATATGCTCGAACAACTAGGACGCAACATTCAGGCGATGGATCCTGCCATCCCAAAGGCGACTCCCACCTCGCGAGCAACAGAGCTGTACGAAGGGAGGAGTTAATGGGAGTTAGACCCTCGATACCACGGCGGGAAGAAGCATGCGCATGAGCACAGCTCTGTCCACGGAGGGGATACAAAGACCCTTAAAACAAACATGGAAGCGGTCGATGGGAAAAACCCGGGGAGGGGTCGTTTCTGTAGCCCGCGATGCTTCGGGGCATGATCGGGACTCGAGGAAATCGGAGTCGGGAACCACGCACGGAAGAACTCATACATATGCATTGACATAGATAGAGAAGTGGAATAAGCTTTGAGCATTCATTTGACCTATTGGTCCACGCATCTATATACATATCACCACCCAGTAGACGGGGATGGACTAACATTTACATTACAAATCCAGTGCCGGCATCGTCGCTTGGTCGCCGTTCATCAGTTGCAGAGGTAGAGGGATGCGCAGAGGCACAACAACAAAACAAACGGGAAGAGAGAATCACAGAGAAAGGGGGGGGGGTCGGGTCGTATCATCACCATCCCTCCCCCTCTCGCTTACATCTGATAGATAGAAACCCCCCAAAAAAAGAATCCACGAAAGCGTCGGTGCCCACCTGTTCTCAGAACAGAGTATCGGATCTTCAGCTAAAGCAGAGGAAGATGGCCGACGAAGGACGCTCAGACGAAACCCCTTTTCCCAAGAGCTCCATCTCTCCCGGAATCTGGTTCGCTCTCCGACCCTCCTCTTTTTCTTCTTCTCCTCTCTTTTTTTAGTCTTCTCTTCCTTCTTCTCGTCTTCCTTCTCAATCGCACAGCTTTCTGCATATATATAGGAGGTTCGAAGTCTTGATCCGGTGTGGAAAATGGCGCGCCGGGGAAGGCTCCATGGCCTTTTGTGCACCGGAATAACGGGCCCAGGTGGGGTTCTTTGCGCGCCAGAATAAGGGGCACCAGATGGGGGAGCGCCGGTTTAGGGCGCGCCGTGTTAATGTTCCTCGCACGTCGCGAGTCAGTCGATGAGTCCGGAGATGATTCCGGGGGTCACCGGAAACATTTATCTCACGAATGCTTCTTGAAACCTCGACGAGATGTCTTGTCGAAGCTCCCAGGTCGACGTACGGCCATTCTCGAGACTCCAGATAGCTTTGATTTGATCATGCGGGCTTTCCGCTGACACGGCCTTCGGCTCTATGATTCGTGCTGCTGGCTCGGTCTGGCTTGTGCCCAAAGCTCCTTAGGTGGTGGGATAACACCAGGGATAGTTCTGCCTGAGCTGGGCAATCATTCGGCCACTAACGGGCCCATCTTGGCGGGAAGTCGTACCCGTACCGGGTGATCGGGATCTTCTGTCGACAGAGCTTTCGGTCCTCCGTCCTGGAGAGCCAGGGGGACTCTTTCATCTTCAGGAGAGCCTTTCATGCGGTGGGTAGCCACTGGGTAGACCGTCGTCCTTGATCGGACAACGGGTGTAGTGTATGCGACACGACGGAGTCGATGCCGATTCATTGGGCAGGCTTGGTCGCACTGCCGGCTGGTTGTGAGTTCGTCTCAGCTCTCCTGAGGTGAAGTCCCCATGCTCATGCGGGGTGACTCGAGGCTCTGGCAGCTTGAGAAGTCTTCAATATGTTGATCTTTATCGGCTTCCGTGCATCAGCGGGCCGGGTCCTTCATCATTGTGGCTTGGTCGCCGACGATCATATTTTGGGTGCCAACAAATGCCCCCCAGACGTGGGTGTTGCGAGCAAGGCACGAGTGCAGCAAGGCCGACGGATGAACTTTTCCTGGAATGACCTCGTCTTCAGCTGACAGGAGCTTGGTACGGCCCTTAATTCGGCATGGACGTTAGTCCAGCGCCGTTTGCATGTCAATACTTTAATACGGCGCGGGGTTACTTCGGCGCGCTCTTGGCTTTGAGATGTTAATCCGGCGCGGCCTTGGGTTTTTGCCTGTTAATCCGGCGTGCCTTTTCCATTGAAGCGTGAATTTGGCATGGCCAATCCCGGCGCGCCTTTTGCTTACGGGTCCGTTAATTCGGCGCGCTAAATAGCGCGCCGGATTAGCAAGGGGAAGGTTTCCCCTATATATTTCCCCTTCTTCATTTTTTTCCTTCATCACCCTTCATTTGCAAGCTTCCTTTCTCTCTCCTCCCTTTCTTCTCTTGCCACGGTGCCGAGTGAGGTGGGGGCGAGAGCGAGTTTCTGAGGGGTGAGTGGGGTGTTGTTCATGTTGTGTATGTAATTTTGATGATTACAAAATGCCTTTGTTGCTTAGCCTTGTGCGTGAATGCTTTTCACTTGAACTGGTTGTGGAAATGATCATAAACTATCTCTATTGGGATATCATCATGTGGATGCATTGTAATTCTAAAAGGATTATCATCATGTGGATGAATTGTAATTCTATAAGGCTTATCATCATGTGGATGCATATGTGCTTTGAGGTTAGCACAAACAATTGCATATACATTATCTCTACACTCGGTGAGATTGTTTTGAAAAACACACTTGGATAAATGTCTTTTTGAGCATCATGTCATATTGAGTCTCTCATATTAAGCATCATGTCATATTGAGCCTCATATCATGAATGTGTACTTTGGTAATGCTAAATGAATGATTGAGATGCAAATATCATTGCTTTCCCCCAAGGTAATGATCTGTGGTTTGAAAGCTTGGATGATGATCAAATTGAATGTGACTCAATATTGTTCTATGTGGCTTGACTCCTTACTCTTTGAATTCCACACATACCATCAGTCAATGGAGAATGAGATTTTGAATTTCATGACTATGTGTATGAATGATACAACCAATCAACAAGAAATGTGAATTCAGGTAAAACAATGAGGTAAGTGTTGTTATATGGATTTAAATGGATATCTCGTTCATCATTCACTCTTGGAATAGGTTCAACAAAGCAATTTATTGTGAACATGGTCATAGTGTTAATGCTTGATGTAAAGATCTTAATTGTCAACTAACACCTTGCTTTATCATGTTTTTCAGGATAAAAAATCATGGTTGATCTTCATGGGATTATGGTAACATTTAATCAATTGTTTCCCTTTGGTTTGATGGAGGTTTTAGTTATTTTTCAAACTCAAACTATCTTACAGTCTTCACCACTTTCAATCCAACCGTTGGATCTCCCCATAAGAATTATATGTTGTAGCTCTGTGAGTCCTCTTTCCAACGCCTCCAGTCTTGCTTCGATCGGAGTTCGGAGCTAGGAGAATTAATTCCTGTCGCCGGAGCACTCAAAGCTGTTTTTTTTGAAACCTGCTGAAAGGGGTCGACCCGTGGGTCGACCCTGGGGTCGACCCCTGTAACCCAGAACCTTAAAACAGGTTCTGTTTGGGTTCTGGAAGCATGAGGGTCGACCCCTGGGGTCGACCCATTGAATGGGTCGACCTTGGGGTCGACCCATGTAACCCAGAACCGATTTTTTGGTTCTGTTTGGCTTCGGTGTGCCCGAGGGTCGACCCTGGGGTCGACCCCTTCCGGTTGGACGCCCAGCCACCATGTTTGACCGCCGTTTTCTTGCCCCAAAAGTCCTACCAATCAAATCTTAATGCCCTATATGTCTCCCTAATTCGTGGATCTGGTCTCCAAGCTATTCCTTGACCATTCTAAACACTTATATACAACTCTTGGGTTGTAAACCCTAAGCAAGAGGATGCTAGATCTAAAAATTGTCTTCTTCTAACCCTTGTATGTGCAGGTTCGGAGTTGAAGCTCCCAAGCCCTCTTCCACCTCGTTCTAAAGCTGAAATTGAAGGGAAGAAGCTTGAATCAAGGCCCAAGATCATATACAACTGAAAGGGGCATCCGAAATCAAGATCCAACCTCTGTTCGTGTTGCATCTCTTCAAAATTGCTTCAAGAACGTTCTTCATCCTGTAGAAGCATTTCATGAGGGAGTAATCTTGATCCTTCACTTCTATATCTTTTGTTTGAGATTGTTCAAGGTTTTGAATGGGCATCTAAGAAGTGTAATAATCATTTACATGTTCTTTGTTCACTCTCTCTTGCTTATATATATGAGCTACAATCTTTGTGATACAACATCTCTAATGCTCATGTATTCTTTTGTATAGGTGAAGAAGAGGGGAATCTCTAAACCATTCATGTCTATATTCTTGTTTGAGATTAGCTTAAAGATTGAACTCATTATGTCTATCTACTCTTTCAGGTGAAGAGAGGAGATTGGAATAAGGAAAAGAGAAGCGGATAGAGGAGTGGAAGAAGATGATGTCAACACCATGATCATCCATCAAAGAGCCTAGAAGAATCAGATTTTGTTGAAGAAGGGGGATTCTTACTCTTGATGCAACTTTATAGTTTTCATCTCTATAATTTGTTTGGGGGTCATAGCATATATGTGTTGTTGATTCATATACATTTGCCAGAATATTTGGTGTGGGTGTTCGGAGAAGGGGGTCTCCGAGTGTGTGTGTCGATATATGTGTGCTGATTGTGCGGAGTATATCCGCGTGTGTGATTGGGAGTTTACTCCCGTGTAGTTGTGTAGGCAGTGCCTACGTGTGTGTGGTCGGAGTTGTGACTCCGTGTGAGGAATTGGTTCGGGGTGTGTTCCCCAGTGTTTGTGTGTGTGAGTGTGTGTGTGTGCTGCTGTGGTAGCAGGTTGAGGCAAGGCCTCGTGTGTTTTGTTTGCTACGAAAGCAGCGTGTGTGTGTGTTGGGGTTCGTCCCCATGTTGCTACATTTTGTAGCGTGTAGTGAAGCCTCACCGGTTTGGTGAGGGGTGGACGTAGGGAGCCCGTCGAGGTCCCGAACCACCTTAAAAATCCCCGTGTCTTGTGGTTTGTTTCTTGTGATTGTATGTTCACTATCCTATCTGTTTGTGCAATCGTGTGAGCTCGGTGAGAATTGAGTGAATCTAGTTTAAACCTGTTTAGATCAATCTACTCAATCTTTTATATTCCGCTGTGTGCTAGTTGTGTTTTAATTGGACATAGTTTTTAGTAGTAGGATCTATTCACCCCCCCTCTAGATCCGTGTTCCTGCACTACGGGACCCAACAATTGGTATCAGAGCAAGGCTCTATTGTCCCTAGATCTTGCGATCTATAGAGTGATCCCAGTGCATTCCACAATCATGAATTTTTCTACTGAACATATATCAATGAACTGTTTGCCAATCTTCACTGGTTTGAATTTTAATTCATGGCTAGGTAAATTGTGTGTGGTGATCAATTCTATTAATCCTAGTCTTTGGAAATTGATTTGTCATGGTCCACACACATTACCTCTAGATGAGACCAAGTGGTCTAAGCAGGATAAAATGATGCATCATGATAATGTTACTGCTTTAAGTTTATTGAAAGCTTTCGTGAATACTAACAAGTATCCATTTGTATTTTCTTGTAGGACGGCAAAGGAGCTTATGGACCGGTTGATCAAAGCTCAAGAAAAGGAAAGACAAAAATGTCTCATGGCCGATGATGCTGATCAACAAAGTGACAAAAATGCAGAAGAGGTAAATTCTGATTCTGAAGAATTTACTCTTGACGATCTTGTTGAAGCTTATGATGAGTTGGCAAAACAATATAATAAAGTCAAGTCAGAAAATAGAAAATTGAAAAAGAAATCTGAAAACTTGGTCCATGAAAATGGTTCTTGTGACAAATGTTCTGAGCTTGTTAACTTCAATGAACTTTTAGAGCATGATGTTGAATGTCACAAAGAAACCATTGCTTGTTTGAGAAATGAAAATGTTGCCCTCAAAAACATAATTGATCAATTGGAGAAAACTGAAAAAGATCTAAGAAACAAAATGGAGTCAAACTCTATTGATCATGATATTTGCAATGAATTGATTATGAATGATAAACTTACAAATGAGAATGAAGAACTCAAAAAGGAAAACAGTGCTATATTAATTCAGACATCTCTGGTTGAATGCAGCATGAAGTTTCTTGAAAAAGAAAATGATTTGTTAAAATCTGAAAATAAAAATTTGAAACATCAAAACACAACCATGTCTAAAAAATTACTTACTTTTGAAAAAGGGAAAAGTTTGGCAATTGATGATTGTGAAAAGATGCATGTGCTTGAACAAAAGATGGAAAGCTACCAAACCATCAATGCTCAATTGAATGAAAAAGTCATTTCTTGTGAAAATGAGATCATTTCCTATGAATTGCATATTTCATCACTTGAAAAAGAAATTCTTGATCTGAATACTTCCTTGTGTAAGTTTATGAATGGGGAAGAAAATCTGAACAAGATATTGGGGACTAAGGTGAATTTCCAAAAAGAGGGGTTGGGCTATAATCCTGTGAACAAAAAGAACTTTGAAAATAAAATCTACACATCATTTGTCCATAGTTCTAATATAGCCAGCACATCAAATGGGTCTCCAAATCGATCTGTTCCTCAAACAACAAAGCAATCAAATGAAAGTCTGAAAAAGAAACAAAACTTGCATCAAAAGGCTAAAAATGTTGTTGGTGTCACGATGAATGCCATGAAAAATCTTGTTGTACATACACATGCATCCACAAAGAAAATCTTATGTTTTTATTGTGGTGAACTTGGTCATATGATGCATGAGTGCTTTTTGATGAAATCAGATGATTTGAAAGCATGCAAAAATGAACTTGTTTCCAAAAGAAAAAGGGGTGGTTGTTTTACATGTGGAAATCTAGGACACCATGTGTCACAGTGTTGGCAAGCAAATGAAAGAAAGAATTTTAAAGTCAAAAACAATTATACTTTTACAAACCCACAAAAACTTCATGCTCATCCTGTTGTGAAGAAGAAAAATTTTCATACTAATAATGATAACATTCATGCCAAATCACAGAAATTTGATTGTCATGTTTATGAGAATTCTATGAAGTCCCTTGGTTGTTGTCATTATTGTGGTGAGTTTGGGCATACCATGAATGTTTGCTCCTTAATGTATTTTGATGATATGCATGCCCAAAAACTATGGAAGACACCCACTAGAGATGCAACTAATCATCCGGGACCCAAGAATGTTTGGGTACCCAAAGCAACCAAATGAGAATCTTGTTGCAGGATTGTCTTGAGGTCAAGTGGAAGGCTTGGAAGATGATGGATGGTCAAGACACAAGTATAGAAAATGAATTGCCATGGAATGCTCTTCTTCAAGTGTTGCCAAACTCCAAAGATCTAAGGAAGCTTGGATACTCAAGTCTGCAATATGAGAACTTTGATAGGGGAATGCCGTAAGGCCAATCTGTGGTCTTGGGTGCTTCAAGTCGACATTTGTTGAGGCCTAAGTCGACTTGACCAGTCTTTGGTGTAATACTTTGGTAAACATGGGTTTGTCCTTGATTTCACACTGATTTGTTTGAAGAGATTGTCTTGTGGAAGAAAAGTACTGAAATTGGGCTTCTCACTTGTATTGAATTGAAATTGACATGCAATTGAGTCTCTAATATTACAGGTTGAGAGAGAGAGAGAGAGTCATATGTGATGAAAAGCCTTGCAGTTAGTTTCTTCATATGCATTGGCTTACTATTGACATGAATTGAGCTCTTTACAGTGCAGGTTTGATTATGACCATCAACCCTTGAAATCATGGTAAGAATTCAAACGATTGAATGTATCATCATGTGCCTAGATCTAGAATAGGTCTACACTTTGGGTTTTGAAATACCCATCTTGAGGTCCGATTGGTTTGAGTTTTAACCCCATTACCCTTAGAGTTTCTCTTCTTATCCTAAGGAGTTTTGGAAGGATTTTGGCATGGGGTTCTTCGTCTTTTTGGTAACCTTACATGCTGCTATCTATAAGATGTGAATTTGGGATCTCAATGGAACTCCTTTGGCTGATATCATCCTAATTCTTACAGGATAGAAAGAAAGGAGCTTGTTGATGAAGATGACAATAAGCGAAATAAAGCAAAGAATCTGAAAGTGTAAATAAAGGTAAAGGTGAGAAAATGAATGTTTGGCTGAATGGTATTGAAACATCTGAAGAGTATATATGAGAGTGTAGCCGTTGAATGCCCTTTTGCTTAACTCCAGATGTCAAATGTGCATACATTTGTTTCTGATCATCATTTCAATGATTACATGGTATATAAAATGGTGACATGTGGAAGGACAGGTCAAGCCTGTCTGAAAGCTATCACCATGCGTGAGAATATGTCTCCGCCCGGTACCATGAATCATCTATGCATATGGCATCCAACTTAAATGAACTTTCTGAAATCATACATTGACTATGGGGGAGTTTTGCATGCTGAAAATTTTGAAAATGATGTTTTCCATTCTATTAGCATGATGATGTTGTTCTGTGGCTGAACATTCTGAGGACTGGAGTTGATCATAGTTCTATGGTCTTTACCTTTGTACCACTCATCTCTCTTGATACAAGCACAACTGTCTTCAAGAAAAGTTCACATGTGATGATTTTGATGCTTTGAATGAATATTCTGAATTCTCTTTTCAGAGTAAAATTGTCTCCTCAAATTTGAACAATTGATAATACGTGTCATGCATCAGTTGCATTGGGTGCATATAGTGTGTCATGTGAAATCTGAAATCTTGCATCACATTGCATATTTGCATATCATTCTCTGCATATCATTCACATAGTGCTTTTGGAAGATGAAGCTCATTGTGTGTCTTGTTGCATAGCTGGCATTTCTAGCATGAATATAGTGCCTATCTTCTCATTTTGCATTGCATATGCATATCTTCATTGTATGCTTGCATGTTATTATATACTATTCAACCCCTTCCTAGAAACTTCTAAGACCGTTTACTCCATTGTTAAATAATATTGCATATGAGTCTTAACAAGTGTGCTTCATGTCAAACTCTAAGGGGGAGCATTTCATGCTTATTGCATTTACATAGGGGGAGCTACACTATCCCGTTCTAAGTTAAATTTTCCCTATACATGTTAAATCAAATTCGTACACTTCATACACTTTAATGTGAAATTGAGTGTTATTCATAAGGATATAGGAATTTCATTTCAACACTCTAAAGTAATTCAACTTGCTGCATGGATGATAAGAGGCAGTTGAGGAAAAAGCTACCTGCCTCCACATACAAAAAATGATTGTTATGAAAGGCAGAGCAATGCTAAGTCTCACTGAGTAAACTGGGCACATGTCACCTGAGACGTGATGTGGTTCATTTCTGAAAAATGTTGACTACAGTATCTCTGTTCAAATGAGGTGACAAGGTTCAGTATTCTGAGTAACCGGGGATTCTAGCATGAGCTCCATGTGTCTCCTCGCGTAAAAAGGAATTATGTTGAACCTGATCCTTCTTAGAAAAATTCAGATTGTCAGTATGAAAATTTCTGATGATATATTTGATTGAGGTAGAGCGAAGCCTCCAATACGCTGTCCTCTAAATTGAAGTGTAGTCTGTGAACTTGCTATTGTGTTTACTTGAAAATCTAGTTATCCATATGGCTAAACTTCATTCTCACGTTACTCACTTGCACATGGTAATTTGATTTGATATGTATTCTGAAAATTTGATTAATTACAATGACCTGCTGTACATCTTCTCCTATTTATCTGCACAATCCTCTAGGTGTCACCATGAGCATTCTGAACTTAATGACTCATTTACAGTTTTCTTACACCTATCCCCTCACTGAATATCAATTGGTATCACTTCTTGTGAAGGAGTTATGTTGCATGTATCTATAGATATCTGCTTGATTACATTGTATGCATTTCTTGTCTCATCATTTTCATACATCATGTTTCATGCATCTCACAAGAAAACTAAAAATCAAAAATTTGAATATCAAAAACAGTCTTCAAATGTGTCTATGTCTAAGGGGGAGCTTTGCATGAGATCTTATCTGCTTAAGTCATCAGGACGTGCATGAGTCCATACCCTTCTAAGGGTGTTTGAGTGCTTGTTTGCTTGCTCATCATAGTTCATGCCATACACCATTCCAATTGCTGTAACTCGTGCACCTTTGCATTTCCACTTTCCACAATTGGTATCAGACAATTGGTATAAGAGGTTCATTTCAACATTTGGTATCCCACAATTCTGCAATTCGTTCATGCATATTGTGCTCATTGGTTCTCTTCTTACTCCAGTCGTCCAAAGGTTCTTGCCATTCTGGATTCCCCATCATGATCCCCATTTCTGATTATGTCAAAGGGGGAGAGAGTATTATAGCATAATATTTTGTCATCATCAAAATGGGGGAGATTGTTGTGTATGTAATTTTGATGATTACAAAATGCCTTTGTTGCTTAGCCTTGTGCGTGAATGCTCTTCACTTGAACTAGTTTTGGAAATGATCATAAACTATCTCTATTGGGATATCATCATGTGGATGCATTGTAATTCTAAAAGGATTATCATCATGTGGATGAATTGTAATTCTACAAGGCTTATCATCATGTGGATGCATATGTGCTTTGAGGTTAGCACAAACAATTGCATATACATTATCTCTACACTTGGTGAGATTGTTTTGAAAAACACACTTGGATAAATATCTTTTTGAGCATCATGTCATATTGAGTCTCTCATATTAAGCATCATGTCATATTGAGCCTCATATCATGAATGTGTACTTTGGTAATGCTAAATGAATGATTGAGATGCAAATATCATTGCTTTCCCCCAAGGTAATGATCTGTGGTTTGAAAGCTTGGATGATGATCAAATTGAATGTGACTCAATATTGTTCTATGTGGCTTGACTCCTTACTCTTTGAATTCCACACATACCATCAGTCAATGGAGAATGAGATTTTGAATTTCATGACTATGTGTATGAATGATACAACCAATCAACAAGAAATGTGAATTCAGGTAAAACAATGAGGTAAGTGTTGTTATATGGATTTAAATGGATATCTCGTTCATCATTCACTCTTGGAATAGGTTCAACAAAGCAATTTATTGTGAACATGGTCATAGTATTAATGCTTGATGTAAAGATCTTAATTGTCAACTAACACCTTGCTTTATCATGTTTTTCAGGATGAAAAATCATGGTTGATCTTCATGGGATTATGGTAACATTTAATCAATTGTTTCCCTTTGGTTTGATGGAGGTTTTAGTTATTTTTCAAACTCAAACTATCTTACAGTCTTCACCACTTTCAATCCAACCGTTGGATCTCCCCATAAAAATTATATGTTGTAGCTCTGTGAGTCCTCTTTCCAACGCCTCTGGTCTTGCTTCGATCGGAGTTCGGAGCTAGGAGAATTAATTCCTGTCGCCGGAGCACTCAAAGCTATTTTTTTTGAAACCTGCTGAAAGGGGTCGACCCTGGGGTCGACCCCGATCGGAGCTAGGAGAATTAATTCCTGTCGCCGGAGCACTCAAAGCTATTTTTTTTGAAACCTGCTGAAAGGGGTCGACCTTGGGGTCGACCCTTGTAACCCAGAACCTTAAAACAGGTTCTGTTTGGGTTCTGGAAGCATGAGGGTCGACCCCTGGGGTCGACCCATTGAATGGGTCGACCCTGGGGTCGACCCATGTAACCCAGAACCGATTTTTTGGTTCTGTTTGGCTTCGGTGTGCCCGAGGGTCGACCCTGGGGTCGACCCCTTCCGGTTGGACGCCCAGCCACCATGTTCGACCGCCGTTTTCTTGCCCCAAAAGTCCTACCAATCAAATCTTAATGCCCTATATGTCTCCCTAATTCGTGGATCTGGTCTCCAAGCTGTTCCTTGACCATTCTAAACACTTATATACAACTCTTGGGTTGTAAACCCTAAGCAAGAGGATGCTAGATCTAAAAATTGTCTTCTTCTAACCCTTGTATGTGCAGGTTCGGAGTTGAAGCTCCCAAGCCCTCTTCCACCTCGTTCTAAAGCTGAAATTGAAGGGAAGAAGCTTGAATCAAGGCCCAAGATCATATACAACTGAAAGGGGCATCCGAAATCAAGATCCAACCTCTGTTCGTGTTGCATCTCTTCAAAATTGCTTCAAGAACGTTCTTCATCCTGTAGAAGCATTTCATGAGGGAGTAATCTTGATCCTTCACTTCTATATCTTTTGTTTGAGATTGTTCAAGGTTTTGAATGGGCATCTAAGAAGTGTAATAATCATTTACATGTTCTTTGTTCACTCTCTCTTGCTTATATATATGAGCTACAATCTTTGTGATACAACATCTCTAATGCTCATGTATTCTTTTGTATAGGTGAAGAAGAGGGGAATCTCTAAACCATTCATGTCTATATTCTTGTTTGAGATTAGCTTAAAGATTGAACTCATTATGTCTATCTACTCTTTCAGGTGAAGAGAGGAGATTGGAATAAGGAAAAGAGAAGCGGATAGAGGAGTGGAAGAAGATGATGTCAACACCATGATCATCCATCAAAGAGCCTAGAAGAATCAGATTTTGTTGAAGAAGGGGGATTCTTACTCTTGATGCAACTTTATAGTTTTCATCTCTATAATTTGTTTGGGGGTCATAGCATATATGTGTTGTTGATTCATATACATTTGCCAGAATATTTGGTGTGGGTGTTCGGAGAAGGGGGTCTCCGAGTGTGTGTGTCGATATATGTGTGCTGATTGTGCGGAGTATATCCGCGTGTGTGATTGGGAGTTTACTCCCGTGTAGTTGTGTAGGCAGTGCCTACGTGTGTGTGGTCGGAGTTGTGACTCCGTGTGAGGAATTGGTTCGGGGTGTGTTCCCCAGTGTTTGTGTGTGTGAGTGTGTGTGTGTGCTGCTGTGGTAGCAGGTTGAGGCAAGGCCTCGTGTGTTTTGTTTGCTACGAAAGCAGCGTGTGTGTGTGTTGGGGTTCGTCCCCATGTTGCTACATTTTGTAGCGTGTAGTGAAGCCTCACCGGTTTGGTGAGGGGTGGACGTAGGGAGCCCGTCGAGGTCCCGAACCACCTTAAAAATCCCCGTGTCTTGTGGTTTGTTTCTTGTGATTGTATGTTCACTATCCTATCTGTTTGTGCAATCGTGTGAGCTCGGTGAGAATTGAGTGAATCTAGTTTAAACCTGTTTAGATCAATCTACTCAATCTTTTATATTCCGCTGTGTGCTAGTTGTGTTTTAATTGGACATAGTTTTTAGTAGTAGGATCTATTCACCCCCCCTCTAGATCCGTGTTCCTGCACTACGGGACCCAACAGTTCATTTGGGTTTTAAACCCATTCTTTGGACCCCGGGAGGCTTCTAGTAGGGCTTGCCTTCGGAGCTATTTCCCCGGGTGTTCCTTTTGGCCTCGGTGTAATGCTGGTGGCTGCTTTTAGGGACCGTTCCCTTAGTGAACGTGTTCCCACTTTTCCTTGGCAATCTCCCGTGCTGGGGAGACTTTGCCAAAATTTTGTCAGAAATCTGCCTTTAATCAGTTATTCTCTGACTTTTGCTTTTTGTTTGATGCGCTTCTTTGTAGCTATCATGGCATCTGGTTCTTCTTCTCGTGCCGTGGTGACGTGGGAGAACGTCAATTCCCTTGATCGGGGGCACGGTCAAGTGGCTGTGGTTGCGGAATCCTCAGATTCGGAGATAGATACTGTGCACACCAGCCGTCTTCTCATTCTTGGGGGCGACTCCTTTCATTATGACAGGGAAGGTGTCGCCAGGAGGGACTACCCCAAAGACAAACACCTGATGTCACTTCTCCAACGCTTCAACCTCCAAGGGAAGAGGGACGTGTTCCTTGTCCGAAAAGCCGAGCAGGCCCTGTTGGTGGAGAGGGACAGTCTGACAGATTGTGTGGTGCGGGGAAGACCCATTTATCTCCCCGGAGAGCTCAGGAAATGGAGCGTCGTGCTGGGACTGCAAGATCTGGCTCCAGAAGACGGGCTGCTGACCAGGGCCCCTGAATTTGTACCCGCTCGGTGGAATGATTCCGTAGGCAGGGTGGACCGGGAGAAGCCGATCTTTGGCCTATTCCTTGCCCCGTTGAAGTGGGGGTATAGAGAAGAATCATTTCTGCTGGACTGCCTGGCGATCCGCTTCAAGCAACAGATATCTGTGGGGTGGTTTGCCGAGCTGAGGGCCATCGACGCCCACGCATTTAGACCTAGAGCGGTGGAGTTCACAGATTATGTGCTGCATCATTATGCTCCCATCCTGACCAGGGCCGGGATATACCACAGCATATATGCTTCAAGGTACCGCTACCCCATCTCCCGAGGCTTGTGCTACGGTATGATCGAGGTGTTCTGCCCCGAATATAACACTTTCTATACTTCGGAAGGAGAGACCTTGATGTGGGCATCCCTTGCCCCTCCACATTTTCTCCGGACTCGGATTGTTCGTCGACAAGGGCCATTATGTTAGTCATGTATTTTTGAGTCTAGTCATGTAATCTTCACATTTTATTTGAGTCAATATCATGTAATTTTCCCTTTATTTGAGTCATGTACCTAGGTTAGTGAGTCATTTTCCTAAGTATTATGTCATTAGGTTGGTTTGTTAGGCTAGTGGGCCCAATTCATTGGGCTTGGCCCAAGGGCACCCCTATCCCTTCGGTTATTTGTCATTAAGTCAAATGTCAGGGACTTTTGTAGAAATGTGGGTTGCCTATATATAGGACCCCATTCCCCTCATTTTGAAGTAATGAACAATTGAATGAAAATTGAAATCCACTTCCAAATCCCACTAGATCTCTCTCTCTCTCTCACTCTCTCTCTCTCTAAGGGGTCCCCCCTCTCTCTCTCTCTCTCCCTCCACCCCAATTTTCGGAATTTTCTCTCTCCTCCCCATTCACCCCTCATTAAGACCTCTCCCCTTCCCCATACACCCATTTAACTCCCCCCCAACCCAAGGTGGCATCCTCCAATCCACACCCCACCTCCCAACCCCCAACTACCCAACACCACTTCCTAAGCACCCCTTCCTCTCCCCAAGGTTGAAGGGGCTCTTCCCTAAGCCCAAATTCAAATTTCCCTCTCCCTAGGGCAGTGCCCTTCCATCTCCCCACCTCCCAAACCACCCAAAGTCGCAGCCCCCCTTCCCCATACCAGCCAAGTTCACCCTCCACCTCTTACTCTCTTGGCCATCCCCTTCCCCACCCCCTCATCTTCTTCTCATTTAGCCTCTGTTTCAGGCAGCAGAGTTGCAGCGACTTGCAGAGGCAGCCATGACCGTCTATCAAAGATTCAGGTGGCAAGGCCTACACTTCTGGAATCTTCATCGAGATAGCTTTCCAACGGTGGTGGTCTCGCCGGCTTCCGAGTTCGGAGCTGTCCGGAGGAGCGTCATCTTCAACGACTGCGCAATCTGTCCCAGACTGATGACCAGAGCGATCTTGGAAGCTGTTCTGCGGTCAACCTTGGAGGAATTCGAGCACACTTCCTTCTACAAAATTCTTCTTCGTCTAGTCCTCCATCAGTAGCAGAAAGAACGACACCAATCGCCTGCCCGAGCTATTTGTTCTGAATTAATTCGTCGGAGTGTGCAGTCTGCCACCAGTGGACTAAGGTTTGACCTGTCTTCATTTATCTGGCCACCATTCTCATCTCCGACCTCGGATTGTGGCCCCGTCAACTTCTGCTCAAAGCTACTCCGACCACAATCGCGTCACCGCCAGTTTTGTTCAATTTGAAGTTCGGGAGCGACTGCAGCACCTTCTGTAATCCACTGCATCAGTTCTGCATCAGTCCGAAGCAGAGTGTTGCTGTTCTGCTCCAGTCGCCGGTCCGATCATCCCCGAGGTTCAGAGCTTGCCAAAAAATTCAAGCATTATCCTCTGTCAGTTGGGAAACTTTTGGAGTAGCTTTCGTCAAGATCTGAGCTCTGTGGAATTTGTGGCAGTGACATCACCGGCCCCCTGTCCAACAATTATGAAGGTTGGCAGAACCGGCGGGGATCGGCAAATCGGGTTTCCTTAGCATAAGTCCCCACCCTGCTTGGCCGGCTGAAGGCCCCTCCCTGCGTGGAGGTAGTATTGGATGTAATACGATTAATCCCCACCCCAAGATCACCCCTCCTGCGAGAGGTGTAGTGGTGTAATCTTTCCATTTCAGGTTGAAGCGACACCGACGCGGCGTGCGGGTGCATACCCTCGCCTCCCCGCTCGCCCCCATCTCCGGCCGGAGTCGGCGTATTCACGCCGGCTAGGTGAGCTCCTGAACATCTCTCATTGCTGTAATGGACTTGCTTAGCTTAGTATTGCTATAGTTACTCCGTCGGCGGTAAGAGAGTGTCCGATTTTAAATTGCTACCCAAATTGAGTGACCACCGCGGGCGAGTTGTGAGAGCATCCACTTAACCCACACCCTTGGTGTGTTGGCCACCCATGATTTGGGCATCCTAGGCCCATTTGGGGTTCTCCCCAAGCTAGCCAACCATTGGAGCCTCAAGGTCCCGCCTCGGACCCTCTCCAACATCGCCTAGTCGCCATCGGACACTAGTGTGCGCCATACGGGTGAGCTCGCTAGTGTGAGTCCGCTGCTCAAACTTGAATGCTTGCAAAATAGGTCCATAGGTGGTGTCACATCAAGTGGTATCAGAGCCAGGTTCACAACTTGTCTCTATCAAGTTGGTCCTAGGGCATGTCTATGCATTTAGAGTCTTCAAGAGCATCACTCTTATCCCCTAGTATGGCCACCTCATATCAACCTTACCAATCGGCCCACTCCATAAGTCCAAGCCACCAAGAGATGCCTACCACTAACACCCATAACTTCCTGGCCATGTCAACTACTTCATGAAAGCCTTGACCTATGCCAATGAGTGGCTTGATAACATATCGGGCCGACTCGACCAACTTGGAGTAAATAGGCCCGCCCCAAGGACGGACGATAGGATGGTCCCTTTCCCACTTCCCACCTTTGATGGAACCTCTCCTAGAGAATATTTAGATTGGGAAGCTACAATGGACCAATACTTCACTTGGTATCATATGTCCGAGGATGAAAAGGCATTGGTTGCCAAAATGCAACTTACCAAACGGGCAGAAACTTATTGGATGCAAATTATCGGGCTAAAGGTACTTAGAAGGGAAACTCCCATCACCACTTGGAAGGACATGAAGGAGCAACTTAGGGCTAGATATGTTTCCCCCTCATACTCAAATCACCAAGACCTAAGGAGCACTTCAACTCCTTCATCCTCACCTAGCCAACCCATGACCCTAATTCCCCATTCCACATCACTTCCCACCTATCCTACCCCAACCACCACACCAGCACCCTACCTACAAACTCCCACCACAACCATATGTCCACAAACCCAATTGGACCCCGTGTCCACCCATCCACCGAGGCCCATAATGGCCACCACCCCCAAACCCAAAACCCCTCACCAAACCCATACCCCACAAGCCCCCTTGACCATCACCACAAACCCACCATCATCCCCAAAAAGGGACACATCTCCCAAAACAAATCAACCCAAAATCCCTCACCCAATCCACCTCCCACTTCCTACACCAATCTTTCCCCAACCTAGGCCTCCTCTACTTCCCCTTCCTATCCCAACCCAAGCCCATGCTTGTTCACCACCCCGGGTGTGTCATACGCTAGCTATCACCAAACCACCCCCCATAGATCCCCCTACTCCATTAGCAATAGAAGTTGCAACCCACACACCCACCCAAGTGGAGAAGGATGCCCATCCGGATCCACCTCCCAACATAGAGGAAATCCAAAGGCCAAACAACTCACACACCTCTAGCCTAGCTCCTCTAGAGACACCCAATCTCACCATAGGTAAGTCCATACTCCAATGGCTCAAGAAAGGTTTCACCATTCCTAGTTCTGATGTGAAACCAACCTTAGACCTATTTACAAGCATTCAAGTTTGAGCAGCGGACTCACACTAGCGAGCTCACCCGTATGGCACACACTAGTACCTGATGGTGACTAGGCGATGTTGGAGAGGGTCCGAGGCGGGACCTTTAGGCTCCAGTGGTTGGCTAGCTTGGGAAGAACCCCAAATGGGCCTAGGATGCCCAAATCATGGGCGGCCAACACACCAAGGGTGTGGGTTAAGTGGATGCTCTCACAACTCACCCGCGGTGGTCACTCAATTTGGTGGCAATTTAAATCGGACACTCTCATTCCGCCGACGGAGTAACTAAAGCAATACTAAGCTAAGCAAGTCCATTACAACAATGAGGGATGTTCAGGAGCTCACCTAGCTGGCGTGAAGACGCCGACTCCGGCCGGAGACGGGGGCGAGCGGGGAGGCGAGGGTATGCACCCGCACGCCGCGTCGATTGAAGCTTCAAACCTGTGACTTAATAATGACATGAACTACACCCCATGCAAGGGGGGGATCTCGGGGTGGGGATTAAGTGAATTACAGCCAAAACTACCTCCACGCAGGGAGGGGCCTTCAGCCGGCCAAGCGGGGTGGAGAATTATGCAAAGAGGACTGACTTTCCGAGCTCCGCCGGTTCTGCCTTTCTTCTGTATTTCTGGATAGGGGGTCGATGTTGACGCTGCCAAAAATTCCACCGAGCTCAGAACCTGATGAGACTTGCGCCAAAAGCTTGCTAACGGACCAAGGATGAACTCTGAATTTTTTCTGAGCCTGGTACAGTAGTTGCTGGCTGGGGCAGAGTCTGGAACCGGACTGATTGGTTCTGCCTCTGTCTGGTACAGAATAATGTGGCTGGTTGCAGAGGGTGCCATGATCACTACCAAGCTCTGATTGAGACGAGACCTGAACCGTTGGACCCGTGGTCGAGTTTTCTTTCTGTCGGCACCAACGGCGAGGTCGGCAGATGTCGGAGAAGACCAGGACGATCAGATGAGTAGAGGGGTGTTGGTTCTGGCTCCTATAAACTGACCTAACACACTTGGAGTAGAAAATTTGTAACTTGAGATGCCGATGTCCAAATGCAGCTCTGCTTCTTGAGGATGAAAGAGGACTTGAGAGGGAAGAATTTTGCTGAAGAACACTTGATCTGAATCCCAAAAGGTTCG